>CM053602.1:39882650-39898511 GCA_028646575.1 Pseudocheirus occidentalis
AGATAGATAGATAGATAGATAGATAGATAGATAGATAGATAGATAGATAGATAGATAGATAGATAGATAGATAGATAGATAGATAACTAGACAGACAGATAGTTTGAGATATTTTACCATGGCTTAAGTAATTATAAATGGAGCTTGCTGTGTAAAGTGGGACTGGGGGGATGATCATTCTTCCTACTATTTGCATGGTTTTGGTTCCATACATTGAACTGGATACTTCTCTTTTAGTGGCTCTGCTTAAGTGGAAGGCCAGATTGGAGCTAGAAATGAGCACTGATGTGGTGGGTTTGCTGATGAGATAACCATCCACTGACAGGACAAGATTTTTTCAGATCACTTATTGGAGTTCTGGAAAATGACCACAATAAAGCCGTAATAACTTTGAGTTACACGTGTGACTCTTAACTTGATCCCAAGCAGATATAGAGAAGCCACAGGAAGTTGTACTTGTTTACTTCATTTATTTTAAATATAGACACACACACACACACACATATATACATAATGAATGTATATGTATGTGTGCATTCATGCACACTTGTATGTTTTGACCTAACAGACATTTCCTAACAAACACTCAAGATCAACCACTCTTTGACATGAAATCCCCCTAAACCAATTAAACAAAATAATACTATAGATTATTGCACTAGTATCTATCACTTTCCACTTTTCTAGTTTGTTAGCTATTAAGGGAGATGAAAGATGGGTGCTTTAACTTTTGTAGAATGGTACCAACATTGTCTGTTATATAATTGGAATATTGTTGTAGTCATTGATTCTGTTATTTTGATAGTTCTCTCTTCGTTGCATATCATTTTTAGAAAACTTCCCATGTTTCCTGAATGCCATCATATTCATGTTCATAATTCATCACATCTATATGTTATAGTTGATTCGACCATTGGCTTAAACATTGATTTAATTGTCGGGTACCTCTTTTTGTTTCCAGTTTTCCATTATAACAAATAACATTGCTCAGAATATTTTCAGATATAAGTATCTTTTAAGCTGTCAATAATCTCCTTGGGTCATAATATCAACAATGATATCTATCGGTCAAAGTATATAGAGGGTTTTCTAACTTCTCTTGGATTATTCCAAAGTGTTTTCCAGATTGGTTGAATCAGTTGTCCTCTATAACAGCAGGAAATTATTATGCCTTTCTACCCCCAAACCCCTTAAACAATGAATTTTACCATCTCTGTTAGTTTGATGGACAGTGAGGTGATATGTTTGGAGTACCTAGATAAGACCTACTTCATGTGCAGCCCAAATCAGTCATTGGGATAATGAAATGTAGAGTATGTCTGAAAAGAAGTTAGTGCCCAGAGGCAAAACCTAAGCCTTCTTTAGGGTGCCTGTCATCTAGATAATATGCTTGGAGAAGCTATGTGACAGTAACAGTATCATAGATTGAGAGCTGCAAGAGACATTAGTGCCATATATTATGGACTAATTCTGCATTTTGTGGTACCTTGAGTAGGTACCTTCCCTTTCTTCCCTCTCACTCTCTTCTTACAATCTGGTTTCTGACCTCCTCGTTCCATCTAAACTGCTTTGTCTAAATTTGCCAGATTTCTGGATTGCCAATCCAGTGGCCTTTTCTCAATTCCTCCTCAGTCTTTTACACTGTTGATCACTCTTTCTTCCTTGACACCCTCTTGCCTTTAGGTTTTTGGGACACTAATGTCTTTTGATTCTCTTCCTACCTATCTGACTACTCCATCTCTGTCTCTTTTACTGGGTCCTTATCTAGGTCATGCCCTCTAAACAGGCATCCCACAAGATTCTGTCCTGGGTCCTCTTCTCTTGCCTCTCTATATTCCACTTCACTTGGTGATCTTATCCACTCTTGTGGATTTAATTATCATCTCTCTGCGGCTGATTCTCAAATATACCTATCCTGTCTTAGCCTATCAATTAATCTACATTGTTACATCCCCAACTGCCTCGCAGACATCTTGAACTAGATGTCCAATGAGCCATCTTAAACTCAGTGTGTCTAAAATAGAGTCTATTATCTTTCATATTAAACCCTCCCCACCTTCCCTATTTCTATAGAGGGGAATACCAACCCCCCAGTCCCCAGACTGGCAACCTGGGTGTCATCCTCGACTTCGCACTAACTACCTCTTACCGTCATTCCCCCATATCCAGTCTGTTGCCATCCTGTGAATTTCTTTGATTATACCTCCTTTTCTCCTCTGACACTTCCTTTACTCTAGTACAGGGCCTTATTACATCGCTGCCCCCCAGTTTAGGTGCTTTTTGTACATTTGCATTTTGATAGAGCACGGGTTTTTAGGACAAGGCACATGGCTATGTAGTTGTGGTTTTTAATCCAAAGATGAGTAAGTGCTTGATAGGCATCAACTTCTACCATGTACTAAGAGAAACTCAGCTAAGAAAGAAAAATAAATGACTTAATTATAGCCCAGATAAGCAATAGCAAAGCACAAAACTTCAGTGACTTCTTGAAGGCTACACAGTATGATAGAGAGCAATGAGCCTTGTGGTCTGGTAGACCATGGCTAGTGATGAACTAGTTGGACATAATAATTAACACAGATGCAATGTCATGCACTGAAGTGATGAACTCTCAGGTTGAGCCCCTGAAGTAGAAGCAACACTGACATTGATACAACACCTTACAGTGGCTCCTAAAACACTTTGGCATCAGCTTGTGATTTCTGACTAGAGACCAAGGAACAAATGCTGAATTTTACCAAAACAGTTCCAAAAGAAGAACCAAATGGCATGGAGTGAATTCAAAAATGGTATCAAAGATGTCAAATACTCCTAACTTCCAGTTCCTCAATCTGTTCAGCTCCCATGACCTACTCTTCTACTCTACCTCAACTCAAAACAGGATTGATTGATTGTACCATTGATGTCTCGGTTTAGGAATGTGATGGAGAAAAGATTAATGCAAATTATGTGTCCTACATACATATTTTTTGTCAGAGAGCCAATTGTTGAACATTATCAGCACACCTCTGTTCCCAGGTTTTCTAAATCTATTCTTCTCCTTCACTGTGACCTCTAATCCCTCCACCCCTCAATACTTTCCCAGAACCACCCCTATTCTAGCCATGCTTTCTTCCAGTCTTGATCTCTCAGTGAAGCAACCCAACTCTGACCTTTGCTTAAAGTCTTAAGTCTTTGCTTAAATCCCTTGTCCTACACCCTTCCCACATTGCCAATACCAAGCCATGCCTATACCCCTCATATTCTTACTTTGTCCCTACTCACATGCAGCTTAATGAAACTAGAGGAAACCATGAAACTGTGTTGACTGGGACACTACAGATTTATGCTAGCTAATCTCAACTGGGCCCTCACTACAGCACAGTAATCCTACTAATCCTCCCTAAATGAGTCCCAGTCCCACTCACCAAAACACCTTCTCTAAACCTGTTCTTCTCTTTAAGCCTCCCATACTGCTCCCTCATACTCACCCTGTTTGCTGAAGACTTGGCCCTATCACCCAATCCTCCTGCCATGAGGCTATTCAGTGAGTGTTCCGTTTTCTCATATCACATGCCTCTGACATTCCCTCTCATTTATTTTTCATTCTAGTCTCTGATGATGAGCTAGGCCTTCTGGTTGCCAAAGCCAACCTCTCCATATGTGCCTCTGATCTCATACTCTCCTATCTTTTCCAGAAGATCACCATCCCCACTCTTTCTCTAGTCTTCAATCTCTCCCTAACTACTAGCTTTTCCTCTGCTACATAGAAACATTCCTTTCTCTCCTTCCATACAACACCAATACCAGAATGTATCATGCCTAGCAGCTCTCAGCCTATAACTCTCCTCCCCTCTCATTTAAACTCCCTGAAAAAAACCATCTACACTCTGCCCCCACTTCTTCTCAGTCTCTTCTAAATCCTTGGAAATCTTGCTTCAGACTTCATTATTCAATTGAAACTGCTCTCTTTAAAGGTGCAATTGATATCTTAATTACCAGATATAATGACTTTTTCTTGATCCTCCTCCTTTTTGACCCTTTGGATCACCTTCTGTATGCTCTCAGCTTTCTGGGTGTTCGTAAGTCTGCTCTCTCATGGTTCTCCCATCTAACTGTTTCTTCTTGTACATTTTTGTCTCATCTTCGTTTATGTCAAGCCCATTGACTGTGGGCATCCTTAGGGAGCTGGGCCCTCTTCTATTTTCTCTCTAGTCTCTCACTTGGTGATTTCATCATTTCCTGTGGGCTCAATTATCTATTGATGATTCCAAGATCTATGTATTCAGCTTTAACCTCTCTCCAATCTTGTATCACCATCTTCCTGTTGGAAATTGAGAAATGGATGTCCTGTTGGCATCTCAAAAATCATTATGTCCTAAACAGAACTCATGCCCTACCTCCTTCCCCAGATATCTTCCCTTCTGCACTTTCTTCCAACTGGTGAGAGCACCACAAATTTTTTAGTCACCCAAGTTCGGGACTTCAGTGACCTTCTCCATTCATTTCACTCACCCCATATTTGCAATCTTTTTTGTCAAATCTTATAAATTTCTTTTTTACCTAAAACCTGAGTCTGAGAAAGGGTGGTCCTCATCTTTGCTAATGCTATTTTTGCTAATGCTGTTCTCTACACCTGTTGCCTAGATCCCATTCTCTCATACCTCTTCCAGGATATTGCTTAATCAATCACCCTCTCTCTCTAATGCATATGCAGTCTTCCCCCTTTCATTGACCCCTTCCCACATCCCCAAAAGGAACATTATGTACTCATAATTTCCACTTCCCTTTCCTCCTCTCACAACAACAAAAAACTTCTCTTGAACCTCAATTCCTCATACTGTTCAAGACAGTTTTCTAAAGAACTGGAAATCATTAACAACCACATGAAAAATCAAGGCAGTCATGGCATAGTAGATAAAGGACAATGAAAATTAGTCTAGCATTTGCAGTCTGAGATCCTGGGCTCAGTTCCTGCTTCTTTCCCTTACTACCTGTGTGACCTTGGACAAGTCACTTGACCTTTTTGGACCTCAGTTTCCTCATCTGCAAAATGAATGGGGTTGAACTAGATAGCCTCTGATGTCTCTTCTAGCACTAAATCTATGATTCTATGATGCAGTGCTTGACTTGGCAGTCAGGAAGACCTGGATTCAAGGTCTATTTCTGTCACATATAGGTTGTGTGACCCCAGGTAAGTAACTTAACTTCTCAGTGCTTCAGGAAACCCCTCTGACAGAAGGTACAGAATCTTTGCCTTAGGAGTTATTTTTTGCCTAGAACTCCCTACATCAATGAAATCATAGGTCCATATTTTTTAAAAGTCATAACTCTATTCAAGTGAGTACCCATTGATTGAGAGACTGGTTGAACAACCAGGTGTATGAATGTAATGGAATATTATTATGCTATAAGATATTACAAATATGAGAAATTGAGAGAAAGGTGGGAATACATGTGATGTAATGGCTCCCCAACATTGCCAGTGCCCAGAGTTAGCTCTCTTTGGGCCCCTGGAGTTACATGCCTTTTAGCTAGATTAGACAGTAGTTCTTACTTAAATCCTTCATTTAAACCCTGAAGCTTTCTGTTAAAAAAGACTGAATGATTAATCTCATGTACTGATCATTCAATGTAGGGTATTGTGTTTTTATCTAAGATTTCTGCTGGACTCTATGCTCCATGAGGACATGAAGGACTGTCTTATGTATCTTTGCAACTCTCACTCCCAAGCAGAGTGACCTACACACAATTAGTGTATAATAATTGTTGTTTGAATGAACGCTCCATTTCAAAACCCACAAGGGATTTAAAGATATACCCAGTGGAAGACATCTTGTCAATAAGTAGAAAATTATTTTTTTTTGTCACTAACAACCTGGTCATGATTTGAATCAGTGATTTGCTTTGCAAATATTTTAGATTTACCAGTGCATTCTTGAATGAGCAAAGAGCTTGGAAAAACTACATTTCTCTCTTGGGCCCATTTAAATTAAATTCTATGAACGTTTTTTTAAAGATCTAGTTAGTAAGATGAATATAATGTTTTGGAAAATTATCTTCAATTTCATTTTGGTAGATTCAGTTCAAAATATTTCTCTTTGGGGAAATGTGACTTTAGGTAATGGTTACTCAATAATTCAGACTTTGAATCATGTTTCTCTTTACTGCTTAATGAGCAGACTTTCCTATATTTTCAGCTGCTTATTGTCTCATTTCCATTAATGAAAACAATGGATTAGAAGTTAGAATATTACATGTGAGGCTTACACTGTGTGTGTATGTGTATGTGTGTACTGATTTTAGGAAAGAATAAGGATATAAAACTCTAAGTACACTGGGAAAAGGGAGCTGAAAGAGGGTGTATAATTGAGGTCCCTAGCAGGATGGGGATGGGGGAAGGTAGGGGAATGGAGAGAAAGTCCTGCAGAGATAAATCAGCAATGTAGCCTGAAGAAGAATGAGGACAAATCATATTATCAGAAAACAAATATAATAAAAACAATTGTATGTTAATATTTTCTTAGAAGTGAGAAAGCCTAGCCAGTGGACTTCTCTGCCCTTTGCTTTCACCCCTCAAACTTCTCAATTATTATTCCTTGTTGTGACTTTGATGAAAATAACAAAATGGCAGGATTCCTGAAACAGGCAATGAGGCCATGCTCTCACTTTCAGAATCGACTAGAGCAAGACTTTTTGCTCAGCAAATATGGGATCTTTCTCTTTGGCATCACTGTATGGTGAAGTCCATAGTCCCAAGTCGAACAGTAAGGAGGAGTCAACAAAACTGGGCCTGTAATTATGCAAAGTTCTACTAGGGGCCCCAGAGACAGGATTGAAGAATGTAAAGGAAGAAGAGCACCAGGTTCACTCATGCTTAAACTGCTTCAAATCATAAGACTATATGGCTAAGATTGGCACTTTGCCACCTTCTCATTACCCCCACCAACCCCTTCCCTTAAAGCGAGGCTTCACATGGTTAAAATATATTTATTAGTGGCTTTTAGTCACCATAATATGACTCTGGAGTCAAAAAAAAACCTGGGTCCAAATATTACCACTGATAATTCTTAGCTGTATTACTTTGGACAAGTCATTCAACTTCCTTTGGCTTCAGATTTCTCATGTAAAATTGGAAGGTGGAACTAGATGGTAGAAGACTCTTCTAGCTCTAGCATTATGATCCTATAAATGACCTTAAATATCACTTTACCATGCTGGACCTCAGTTTCCTCTTCTGTAAAATGAGTGGGGTGGATTAAATAGCCTCTGGGTCTTTTCTAGTGCTAGATCTGTGACCCTATATGTGACCTTGGGCAAATCACTTTGCTCCCCTGGGCTTCTGTTTCTTCATTTGTACAGTGGGAGAGTTCTAATACATGACTTCTGAATTCCCTTTGAACCCTAGTAATGTATTGACCAAGAAATTCAGTTAAATGAAACTTCTTCAGCATGACTGTTAGCTACTTCTGGCTTTTACTGCCTGCCCTAGTATAGAAGAATACCCAATAAGTTAACATGTGTTGTAAGGCATATTGCAAACCATAATGGGCTATGTAAATGTTACGTATTGCCAGTTGATTCTATTCCATCTGTTCCTAATGACCAGTGCCCATCACTTTGATGAGAGGAGAAAATGGAACTATTTAGTTTTCTTTGAACCACATGAGCCCAGAAAATATAAATAGACCAGCAGGAAATCAGATGATAGCAAATAGAAGAGGGATCAGTGAAAAGTTCATCACTGGGCTTCCAAAGATCAGCTTCACAAATCTAGAATGAGGAATATGTGGCTGGACTTGAGTGAAAAAGATTGGCAGAGGGGACTCAGTGAACTGAAAACTCTTTATGAGTCAACAATGTAATCTGGTTGTCAAAAAAGGTGAATATTGTCCTGCAGTGCATTAAACAAGGCATAGTTCCTAGGAGGAGGGAATAATCCAATTATGGGGCATTATAGCATTCAGGGAGGACTAGCACCTCTGGTATGAGGGTTTGCTGAGCCATTTTCAGGGCTGCTCATCCACCTTTGGTACCTATCTTCACCCATTTCTTATCTGTGATTCCTAGAAGCTGTAGCATGTGCAGTGGTGACACCATAGTAAAAAAAATCTTGGTAGACAAGTTAAACCAGATTTGGGGGTAACCAATAGACCTCAAACCCATTGTTGAATTGGGGGGGACAGTGTCTATCCCAAACATGTGAAGACTTTCTAGGGCTGAATGGGCAGATGAGAACAACTTGTTCCAATGGCCACAAAGGCAGCTAAAGCAGGCACTGTGGAGTGCTTAGAGCTTAGTCAAATATCAAGGACACCAAGGTCATCCACTGCATCCCAGGTCATTGTTGAGTCATTTTCACTTTTGTCTTGCCACTGGACTTCAATGCCTCTCAAAGAGTGAGGCTGACAACTTTGTGCAACTTCTCCCCGTTTAAGTCCAATTCACTGGCAAGTCAAGACATCACCCTGTAATGTCCTTGGTCCCTTCAAAAAGAAAGGACCAGCAACAATGATCCCCACTCCTACACCCTGTTCTAGAGTCATTCACTATGTTTAAATCAATTCTATCATTATTTCTAGTTGGGCTATCAGTCTATCCCACTCACCATCCCTGAAATCTTTAGGACCAAAGTGGACCTGAATATGGCCACCACTCCCCTTTCTGAGTTATTTCTCCATTGGAATATAATCTCCTTATGAACAGGGTCTGTCTTTGCATTTGTTTTTGTATCCACATTGTTTAGAACATTGTAAGTGCTTAATAAATGCTTTTTAATTCATTACTTAGTATTTGAAATGCTATCACATGATCAATCTTCTTTGTCCCAAAGGGTAGAATTATTAGAAATGATTGGTAGAAATTGTAAAATGGTGACTCATTCATATCTAATGAAAGGAAAATATCCTCTGGACTGCTTCAGGGGGTGATGAGTTAACCTATAAGCAGATACTGGGCCACTGCTTGCTGGGAATGTTGTAGAGGGCCTTCTGGTTCAGATGTGAGTTAAACTAGGTAGGCACTGAAATCCCTTCCAACTCTAAATTTCTTTAATTCTGTGGGAAAGCAAGGCAAACTGCTCATAAATCAAGAGGAAAGTTCTGTGTTCCCAAAGTCTTAACCACCTGGCAGGGTTTGAAAAGGAATCTTATGCACTGGAAAACTGATGCTTCAATTCCGTTAAATAGCATAAGTGAATCATTAATGTATTTCAAAATCAGATGTCCAAGAGTTGGGATGCTGTGGCCTCGAGGGTGCAAGCTTTTGACGGAATCCAAGTTTTACAGAATAAATCCTTTTATTACAGGGATTTGTTCTGTGAAGCTTGGATTCAATCAAAGGGCTGCACTCGAGGACCTAGAAACCACATGTGGCCTCAAGGATGCAGCTTACCTACCCTACGATTTTTTCATGTAAGAGACCAGTCAACAGTTCATCAGTGATTCAGGTCTCTTGTTCAAAGGTGTAGGAAACCACCTGCATCCTCTTCCCTGTTAAAGCAGTTTGATTCTAAGTGTCTTTATGGTACTAATGCTTTGCCCCATTTTCCTTTCTTTTTTTTTTTATTTTCAACCTTCATATGCTACACCATTCAGGCAGAGATCACCTAGGTTAGAATCACAGAATTGTATGAAACATTAAGACAACTTGTAGAATCATTCGCCTTTCCCCCTACTCCCAACCAGTACTATAATAAAGCCAAGAAAGAATTTCCACAACTTTGAAAAATCTGAATATAGAATCAAAGACCCTGGGCTCTGCCACTTATTACCTGTATATCACAAGACAAAGTTACTTAGAATCTCTAGCTGGACTTTAGTTTCCTCAGTAGTAAAATGAGTTTGGCCTAGGTCAATGATTCAATGAATTTTACTTGGCAATCTATTTCTATGATTAAGAGTTCATTGCCTTAGATCTAATCTAAATTCCTCATGCCAGTTCTATTTGGAGCCTGCACACAAATGGTCACCATCTCTAATACAATAATTCTTTCAGTCTCAATTATATGATATAGCTGTTTAGGATCAGGAAAAGCGTTTGAAAACTTTGACTGATGCATGCTTTTGTAAATCCCAGGGGTTACTTTTGGGTATTATCTTTCAGAGGTTCTCTGCTAGCATTGCTCATTCTCTTAGCATCAGTGGAAGAAAAATTGCCCCTGCCCCCAACAGGTCCTACATCAGCACAGGGAGTACTGTAGCCTGCTAAGCTCTTCTCAAGCAAACAGCTATTGTTGGTAATGGCTGGTGATATTTTCAAAGGCAAAGGGATCTCAGCTTGATTTTTCAGATATCGAGTTGAGCTTGTGATTCAGTGAGAGGAAAAAAAAACAAAACTTTGACTTGTAAACAAGAAAAAAACCTATTGAATGTGCTATGATAAGAAATAAAAATGAAAAATCAAGATGGCATTTTATTCCTTTTCCTTCATTTATTGTAAGATTACATATCCCAGGGGAGCATGACTTTGTTGTTGTGAAACCAAGTGAAGAAAATGCCCACTATTTGGGATGTGCCTTGAGATCCAACTCAGCCACTGCTGAGAAGACTTAAGAGTATAATGGTAATTGATCAAATGGCTTTTGTCTTGTGATAGCATGATTAGACAAAGGGGAGAAGGTAGAAATATTCATTTCCTTCTATCTTCTCTGCCAAGGAAAATGAAAACAAAACAAAGATGGACAGCAGTGTGAAGAAATTCAAGATGAGTAGGAAAATATTAAGAGAACATCTAGCAGCCCTTGATGATTTTGATTCACAAGACACAGCTGAATTACATCCTTAAGGAACCAAAACAATAATAATCCTGCTCTTAATAACTGGCATTTCTATGATCCTTTAAGGTTATCAAATCACTTTACATATGTTATCTCATTTGAACCTCACAGCAGTCCTTTGAGTTAGGTGCCATTGTCTCCAGTTTACAGAGAAGGAAACTGAGACAGTGAGTGACTTACCCAAGGTCACATTGTTAGTAAGAATTTGCGGGAAGATTCAAGTACACATCTACTTCATCTGTAGTCCAGTGCTCTATCCACTGAACCATCTAGCTGGCTAGAACTGGCTGATATGATTGCTGAAATCACTATTGATGATCTTCAAAAGATCAAGGAAAATAAAAGTGATACAGAACTGAAGAAGGCCAATGTCATCCAAGTGAGAAGAGAAGGGAAGAGAATCTGCCCCTTAGACATTAGATGCTGAACTTGAGAGGGGAGAGAAACATTTAGTAGGGTCTCACTGAATCTGACTTGCCGGGAGATGACTGAGTACCAGTTTCATCTCAGCTTGGGTATCTTTGGCATTTGTGGAAGATCATAGATTTCCATATTTAGAAACATGATAAAGGAAAAGAGAAGTTCACTTCTTTAAAAGCTGTCTCACAACATGATGCCACAGAGGAGTTTATTTTCAGAAAAGCTGAACAGAATCACCTCCAAATCCTCCTTTTTCCCTTGGAATTCCCCTTCTGAAACAATCCCCTAAGGTGACTGCCCTGCCCTATAATAGAATTCATTTGAGGTCAGACTCAAACTCACTCAGGGAGGCTCCATGCCCACTACTTGCTTATCTTGAGTTTTATCTCCCTCTTAGCCATCACACTACTGTCCTTCTTGGTCTAAAGATCATTTTCTTTTGCAAAGAAAACTAGGAAATTTACAGTTTAAGAATTTGACCCTGCCCCAACACCCCCAACCATGGTCCCATCCCTTAGTTGATTTTCTTCTTGCTCTCAGACACAGCTT
This sequence comes from Pseudocheirus occidentalis, assembly GCA_028646575.1. Taxonomy (NCBI): domain Eukaryota; kingdom Metazoa; phylum Chordata; class Mammalia; order Diprotodontia; family Pseudocheiridae; genus Pseudocheirus; species Pseudocheirus occidentalis. The sequence goes on from CM053602.1 coordinate 39,894,376, forward strand.
TTACAAAGCCCTGTTTATCATCAGCTTCATTTCATTCTGAGCTTTAGAATTGCTTTTTCTTTTTGTAAATTAAATTTTATGTTTATTGTTCGTTTACGTCATTCATTTCCACAAGATTTTGAGTTACAAATTTCTCCCCGTCTTTTCCCTACCCACCACCCCAAAATAGCGATCCCACTGTATAACCCCTCCCCCAATCTGCTTTCTCCTATATACTCTCCCCATTCCTCCTCCCCCTTTCCAGTAGGGAAATATGGATCTCCATACTCCAGTGCCTGTATATCTTATTTCCCAGCTGCATGTAAATAATAATAATGATGATTTTTTTAAACATTCGATTTTAAAACTTTGAATTCCAGATTCTTTCCTTTCCACCCTCGTCACTCACCCTTACTAGGAAGATAAGCAATTCAATATAGGTTGTTCATGTGTAGTTACACAAAACATTTCCATAGTGGACATATTATGAAAGACTGACTATATTTCCCTCCATCTTATCCCCCCTACCTGTTCTATTCTCTACTTAGACCCTGCCCCTTTTCAAAAGTGTGTGCTTCTAACTACCCTCCCCCCCAAACTGCCCTCCTCTCCATCATCCTCCCTCTCATCCCTGTCCCCCCTACTTTCCTGTAGGGCAAGATACCTAATTTAGTGTGTATGCCATTCCCTCCCTAAGCCAAATTCGATGAGAGTAAGGTTGATCCATTCCCTTTTGCCTTCCTGTTCTTCCCCTCCATTGTAACAGTTTTCTCTTGCCTCTTCCATATGAGATAATTTACCCCATTCTGTCTCTCCCCATCTCCTCTCATTATATTCCTCTCTCACCTCTCAGTTTCACCTTTTAAACATCATCCCTTCCTATTCAATTGATCCTGTGCCCTCTATGTATACCTGTATTCATACATATACATACACACATATGTATTCATTTGCACATATACCCTCCTATATAGACATATATGTATGTATACATACATACCTACATACATATATGTATACTTTTATATTCCTTTCAACTATCCTGATACTGAGAAAAATTTCATAAGTTACAATTATCATATTTCCATGTAGGCATGTAAATAGTTCGTCTTTGATAAGTTCCTTATGATTTTTCCCCTGTTTACCTTCTCATGCTTTTCTTGCTTATTATATTTCAGCATCAAATTTTTATTGAACTCTTGTTTTTTCATCAAGAATGTTTGAACCTCCTCTATTTCATTGAATATCCATATTTTCCCCTGAAACATTATACTCAGTTTTGCTGGGTAGGTGATTCTTAGTTTTTATCTTAGCTCCTTTGACCTCTGGAATATCATATTCCAAGCCTTAGATCACTTAATGAAGAAGCTACTAGATCTTGAGTTATCCTGATTATGTTTCCAAAATATTCAAATTGTTTCCTCTTGGTTGCTTCTAATATTTCCTCCTTGATCTCAGACCTCTGGAACCTGGCTATAATATTCCTAGGAGTTTTCTTTTGGGGATCTTTTTCCAGAGGTGATCATTAAATTCTTTCAAGGTCTCTTTTGCCCTCTGGTTCTAAAATATCAGGGCAATTTTCCTTGAGAATTTCTTGAGGGATGATTTCTAGGTTCTTTTTTGATCATGGCTTTCATGTAAGTCCAATAATTTTAAAATTATCTCTCCTGGTTCTATTTTCCAGGTCAGTGGTTTTCCCAATGAGATATTTTCCATTGTCTTCTATTTTTCCATTTGTTTGTATCTCTTTAATAGTATCTTGATTTCTCATAAAGTTATTAGCTTCCATTTGATCCAGTCCAATTCTTAAGAAATTATTCTCTTCAGTGACCTTTTGAAATTCTTTTTCCATCTGGCAAATTCAGCTTTTTAAACCATTCTTCTCCTCATTGACTTTTTGGACCTCTTTTGCCATTTGTATTAATCTATTTTAAGGTGTCATTTTCCTCAGTCAGGTTCTTGACTCTCTTTTCATGATTTTCTTGCATCATTCTCATTTTTCTTCCCAATTTGTCGTCCTCTTCTCTTACTTGACTTTCAAAATCCTTCTTGAACTCCTCCATGGCCTGTAATCAATTCATATTTTTCTTAGAAGCTTTTGGTGCAGGAATTCTGACTGTGTTGTCTTCCTCCCATTCCATGTTTTAATCCTTTTTGTCCCCCAAAAAGGAATCTAAAGTTGAATGACTGTACTTGCTTTGATTCCTTTGTTTGCTCATGTTGCCACTCAATTACTTGACTTTTGAGCTCTTTGCCACAGTAGAACTCTGCTTCCAGAGGGTACAGCTTTGTTCCAAATCGCTGAGGGTTTTGCAGCTGCCAGAGCTATTAGGAGGGTGCCATCTCTGCAGCCCCCACAAACTCTGACTCACTGGTCACACACCTCAAGACCACCACCCAAGACTGTGATCCAGATCCAGTCAGGTTAAAGCAAGAGTGATTACCCTATGAATGGTTACTTACCCCCCCCTCTACAAACTGCAGGCCAGCAGGTCTGAAGCATCCACATGGAGGCAGCTGCAGGGCTGTGGGACCTCTACCACTTCTAGCTCCCAGGGGCAGGGGCCAGACCTGCTCCTTCATCGCCCTCCCCCCAGTTCCAACAGAGGTCTACACTGATCTCTCACTTTTTCTTTGGCATTATAGGTTGATAATTCTGGAAACCACCACTGCTACTAGTGATCCAGTTTCCAGAAATCTGCTACAGCCACTAGTCAGGGCAGCTCTGGGGCTAAAACTGCAGGCTCACACAGGGCTGTGGTAGGATCCCAGCACACCGTGATGAACTCTTCCTGTCAACCTGCCAGGCTACTTTCAGCAGGAGATTTGTTTCTCTCTGTCACTTTGTGGGTTCTGTTGCTCTAACATTTGTTTAGAGTCATATTTTATAGGAATTTGAGGTGGTTATGGGGGAGCCACAGAGTTTTCCTGCTTCTATGCTGCCATCTTGGCTCCACCCCTCCTTAGAATTTCTAACAGTGTTTTTCTGCCACTATGCCATGCTTCTGTATTCTGCTACCTGCCTTGCTTCTATCCTCTATATGGCTTTAAAAACTCTAAAATGGTCAGTGAATTCCCTGTGCAATCATATTGGTCTCTTTAGACATCTTTTTTGTATTCCATATGAGAAAAACTTCCCTGGGTAAGTTTGTGGGTTCAGAATGATATTATTGGTAGCTTCACATACCCTTAGACCAACTTCCCCTGAAGAACTTTAGGCTACAAGATTTCTACCTGTGTCTTCTTTGAACTCTGTTTGAAATCACTTCCAAAATCTAGGTTCCATTTCAAACTTTATCTGGCTTACCTCTTTGTATCACAGAGTCTATAATTCCAACTAGTCATATATAGTTAGTGAGAATCCTGTCCAAAAAGAGATGCCTCTTTCCCTTCCACCCTCACCTTTTCAAGAGATTATTGTTAAGCTAAAAGTTTATTGAAAGCCAAATACCTAAAAAGTACTTTGTCCTTTCTCATTTGCCACATCTGGCAACTTAAGTTTTTTTGTTTGAATTAATTAATTTATTTTCTCTTTTACATCACTCATTTCCATGAGATTTTGAGTTACAAATTTTCTCCCCATCTTTCCCGTACCCACCACCCCAAAACAGCAATTGCACTGTATAGCCCCTCCCCCAATCTGCTCTATCCTATGACTTCCCCCATTGCCCATCTGACTTTCTGGTAGGGCAGGATGTGTCTCCTTACCCCAATGCCTGTATAGCTTAATTCCCAGTTGTGTGTGTGTGTGCGCGCGTGTGCACGCGCGCGTGTGTGTATATATTAACATTTGATTATAGAACTTTAAATTCTAGATTCTTTCCCTTCCTCCCTCATCACCCACCTCCACTAGAAGTACAAGCAATTCAGTACAGGCTGTACATGTATAATTACGCTGAACATCTCCACAGTAAATATACTATGAGAGACTGATTATATGTCCCTCCTTCCTATCCCGCCCTCCCCTTGTTCTATTCTCTACCCTGTCCTTGTCCCTTTACAGAAGTGTGTACTTCCAGCAACCCTCCCCCCCAACTCTGCCCTCCCCTCTGTCATCCCACTTCTCATTCCCATCCCCCCTACTGTCCTATGTGGCAAGATACCCAGTTTAGAATTTATGTCATTCCTTCCCTAAACCAAATTCAATGAGAGTAAAG
>CM053602.1:39899011-39970698 GCA_028646575.1 Pseudocheirus occidentalis
GCCCTCCCCTCTGTCATCCCACTTCTCATTCCCATCCCCCCTACTGTCCTATGTGGCAAGATACCCAGTTTAGAATTTATGTCATTCCTTCCCTAAACCAAATTCAATGAGAGTAAAGTTGACCCTTTCCCTTTTGCCTTCCTGTTCTTCTCCTCCATTGTGACAATTATCCATAGACTCTTCTATATGAGATGATTAACACCATTTTGTTTCTCCCTGTCTGCTCTCATTCTAGTCCTCTCCCACCTCAGAATTTCACCTTTTAAAGTATCATCCCTTCCTATTCAATTGATCCTGTGCCCTCTATGTACACATATATATACATACTCAGATATGTGGTCATATGCATATATAAACCCTCCTATATAGACATATGTGTATGTATACACACACACACACACACACACACATATATATATATATATATATACATATATATACATTTGTATTCCTTTCACCTATCCTCATACTGAGAAAAGTTTCATAAGTTACAATTATCCTTTTTCCATTTTGGCATGTAAATAGTTCAACTTTGATAAGTTCCTTATGATTTCTTTTCCACGTTTACCTTCTCATGCTTCTTGTATTTGAGTGTCAAATTTTCTTTACAGTTCTGGTTTTTTCAGCAAGAATGTTTGAAAGTCCTCTACCTCACTGAATGCCCATATTTTCCCCTGAAACATTATAGTCAGTTTTGCTGGGTAGGTGATTCTTGGTTTTAATCCTAGCTCCCTGGATCTCTAGACTATCATATTCCAGGCCCTTTGATTCCTCAATATAGAAGCTGCCAGATCCTAGGTTATCCTAAACTTAGGTTTTTTAATAAGTGTTTGTTGAATGAATATTGTCTTGAAGCTCCTAAAACAGCATCATAAATATTACAAACCAAAACTTTCTAGATGAGAAAAAAGAAGATAAGAATTTATCAGGTATTTTGCTTTCAACAAGGAACAATCCAAAAGGTGCCCAGAGAGAAAGTCCCGTATCACTGTTATTAGGTGTATGGTCCAAGGTTGGAAACTGTTTCTTAGATTCCTTCTTCATTTTTTTCTTCTATGCAGGTTGTCTGCAGTATCCACCCATGACAATGACTTTTATGTTTCTCCTTCTACTGATCCTTACCCAAAGGTTCTCTACCTCATTTTGCCACCATTTCTGGGTTTCATGAATCTCCTTACATAGTTATATCTTCCTGATGCTGATTTTGCTTCCTCTTAGGATCTCTAATTCTCTTTTCTTATACTTTGTGGATATTCATAGAAACACCAGAGGCTATGATCTTTTTTTTCACTGCTGATTCTTTTGTTAGCAATTGGATACTGAGAAATGCTGGTTCTTTCTACTGCTATTTTTCTTCCTATGACACATGTACTGATGTGGAAAGAGTGTGGGATTTGGATTTAGAGGACTGACATTCAAACCCTAGCTCTACCATGTATTTTCTGTGTGACTAGAAAATAATAATAATAATAATAATAATGGCTAACATTTAAATAGTGCCTACTATGTGCCAGGTGCTGTGCTGAGTACTTTCCAGATATCTCTATTGATTCTCACAGCATCTGTGGGAAGTAAGTGCTACTATTATCGCCATTTTATGGATGAGAAAGCAGAGTAAAAAACAAGCGACTTACCCAGAATAACAGAACTAATAAGTATATGAGGCTAGATTTGGACTCAGGTTTTCCTAATTCTAGGGCTGGCACTCTGTCCAATGTGCTACCTACCTACTCCTCTGTAGACTTCATCTAAAAGAATTGGAGGAGGAGGGCGGCTAAGTGGTGCAGTGAATAGAGCACCAGCCCTGAAGTCAGAAGGACCTGAGTTCAAATCTGGCCTCAGACACTTAACACTTACTAGATGTGTGACTTTGGGCAAGTCACTTAACCCCAAATGCCCTCCAAAAAGGGCTAAATAAATAAATTAAAGAATTAGGAGGCTTAACTTGACAAACTCAAAATTCCCTTCAAGTTCTCAGTCTATGATCCTAAGATGCCCAGAATAGGAAGGCACAGTCACAACACTGTCTTTCCTACATCCTATCCCATGAGCAAAAAGGGAATAAGCAGAGAAGTATCAGCAGAAGGGAACTTTCCCAAGAGATCTAACCAGTGCAGTCTGCCATATAAGAGGCTTTCCTGGGTCTGATCCACACCCTGCAAATAGCTAGCCAGTTCAAAGGAGACATTGTTGCAGCCAGCCCAGTCATCTGCCAGAAACTCTGATGACCCTCCCTTCTCTTGCAATGTTGGCTCTTTATGGACACAGTTGTTCCTGACGCATTTGATCTGCTCCGCACTTCCCTTCTGTTCTTCCCTTATTATGGTTCCTACAGAAGCTTACTTTAAAAATCACTGGCCTTACCAATCTACAGTCACATTTTAAAAAGCAATCACAAGTCACTTTCAATAAGATTGGAAAACGCAAAGGTGTGTGAGTACCTACTATGCACTATTTCCACCTCTTCCCTTTTCTTCCCTCTTCCTTCCACCTCCCTGTTCTGGATAATATGCCTTTTCCTACACCATTACCTCCTGATGCTATGGTTGGAAATAGCCACTTTCAATAAGGCAGGCACCGAGGAAAATTGTGAAATTGGCAGCATGGATTTTCAGCAGCCCTTTGTCCATCCCCTTTGTGTTGATTACCCCTCAGGCACGTGGTGCCTTCATGTGCTGACTGCCCAGCACCCCTCTGCAGCTCCCCACCATTTTTTCCATTCCAGAATAGAGCTCCGTGCTTCCAGCCATTTCCCACTCACGCAAAACCATTGGTGTCCTGAGTTCCATTCCCAAAGGGCCCTATTCTCAGCTAGTTGTCAAGTTAGAAAGGCATCTGAGAAACTAATTTATGCTAATTTATTCACTGATGTGTGATGAAGAGTTTTACTCTGTATTCTTCTCAAGATATTTGTATTGTATCAGAGGGACAATACTTTAGCCCAAGTACTGACAATAACAGAATAAGTTTGTGGGCCAGAAATGTTTATTTGGGATGGGGGGGGGGATGGAGGGGACTTTATGTACCTTAATTCATTAGAGGTAGGGACCTTCTACCTCTTTCTCCTGTTGCTAGGCAGGCGAATGGTCTGCTGTTCTGAACAACTCATTGGAGCTATGGTGTTAATGGATAATAATGGCTCATTACCTCCCTTAGATATTTGCATTTTAAATAGAACATCAATGCTTTAACCCCAAAGTGCTAATTGCAGATGATCTCCACAGTACAGTTGGGTTGTTGTTGATGAGGAGGATGATGAGGATGAATTATTTTTATTTATTTATTTATTCTTTTTTTTCTTGGTAATTTGTGGGGTTGAATAGGGATGTTTCTGTGAGAGCAACTGAAAAAAAAACCAACTACCTTTCTTTCTTGCAAACAAAAGGAAGAATGGCAAAGCCTATTTCAAATATTTTCCTACTTTTCCAGGCTATGCCAGTGGGGAAATGCACCTTCAGGCTAACTATTCAGTGTCCTAAAGGGTGTGCTCTACTAACAATTTATACCCATGATTTCCCTTCCCTTCCCCTCATTTTGGCAATGAAATGTCTGTTAAATTATGTGAATAAGTATGTTGAATTTGAAAGGAAGTGCCAGCAAACTTTTGATTACCAGCCCTTCTCAAGCCAGATCCCTAGAGGAAGAAAGTGTCAGTGAGGTGAAAACCTGTGCTGGGGAAGCAGTTCCACACCCTGGTGGAGTTGTTAGATCCAAAGTGTCAGGAAAGCAAGAGTCCACATAAGGGGACTGGCCTCCACTAAGAGTCCCAGATGATATCAAACTGTCCTATAAGGACTTGGATTTGTCTTAAGGTTGTTGTTGTTGTTTTTAAATTACAATGATGATGGCACATTTTGATCAGTTTTGATTATTGTTGAATTATCTACATCTTACTGGTATTTATTGGTGGTTTAATTTTGCAAGTAACGCTTGTGAACATTTACCCAGGATGATTGACACTGATCGTTGTAAATGCAGAGGAATGCCGGAAATGTGAATGGCACCTGATGAAAGAAGGAGAGGTGATCCCTCCCTTGACTGGAAAGGGGTGCTTTCTCTGTGAGCCATCACTGAGGGATCTGACACATGTGCTCAGGAGGCTATGGAAGTCAGTAGATGTGGGTTTGAACAATTACTAGATATATGGTCTTGAGCAAATCATTTTGAATCTCCATTTCCTTACCTATAAAATGAGATAATCAGATTTGTAGTCCCCACCTCACAAGATACTTGTAAAGGAAGCATTTAAATCACTAGAGAAATAGGGTCTGTCCTCATGATTACAATGCATTCTAGCTCTGGAGCTGGAAGGAATCTCAACAGCAGTCCAACTGTCTCATTTTGGAGATAAGGAAACTGTGGCAAACAGACGTGAAATGAATGAGTTGCCCAAGGTTACAAACAAGATGCTAGATCTAGAGCTGGAAGGGACCTCAGAAACCCCATACTCTAGTCGCCTCATTTTACATCTGAGGAAACTGAGGTATAGGGAGGTGAAGGTACTTGTAGAGAGTTGTACATAGACTTCAAGAATTAGAGTTGGAAGGGGTCTTAAAGGCCATCTATTCCAACTCCCTCTTTTTACCAATGAGGAAACCAAGGAATGAGGAGGTAAAGGTATTTGCCTAAGGTCACAGGTTAAGTAAACATCTTTGGTAGGCTTTGAACCCAGGTTCCCAGACTCCAAAGCCAATGTTCTTACCGTTGTACCATCCTGAATCCTATGGCCTACAGGATCTACATTCTGTAAAGTACATCCTACTTTGGAGGAAGATGTTTTTGATTATCTAAGAGCCACCACTGACATCATGATCTCAGACAAATACAAGCCTTTTTCGTAGACTCCTCTCCAACTTCATTGTCAGTATCCCTTATACTAGAAAGGCAAATACACAAAGTCAAGAAAAAACTCAATGACATTGCAAGAAGTTGCCCAGGAGGCTGACTGTACAGTACATTGAATAAGACATGGACATAGTCAATATGCCATATTCCCTGATAATTTAATTAAAAGTTCATTAGTGCAATGTTTGTCAAGTGCTTTGAGCTCTTTGTTGATTGATAATATGTAAATCTGAGACTTGGGAAACTAAACGTATAGCTCAGGGGGTCAAATAACAAATTCAATTTGCAAATATAGATTTTCGATGTAAAGTGGTTTTGTTCTGGTTGGTAAAATTGGCTGTTTATCCCAGGTTACATGTTAGAAAGAAACATCTTCTGTGGTCTTCACCTGAACAGATCAGCTGACTTGTATATGGGCCACTGTACTAGATGGGTTTATGACATCCTTCATTAAACCATATGGGGAAGGATGGCAAAGATTTAGAAATTGTTTTGATGTATGGACATAATTAGGCACATTTGGTACAGAAGATAATCAAGAACATAGAAACCCAGAGATCATCAAGCCCAATTGCCCATCAATGCAGAGAACTCTCCCAGGTCACCTCTGACATTTGGTCATCCAACTTCTGTCCAGACATTCCCTCTAAAGAGGAACTTGTCTATTCCATTACTAGTCAACTCTAATTGCTAGAAAATTCTCTCTTCTGTTGAGATAGTCTACCTATCTGTGACTTCCAACCACAAGTACCTGATTCCTTTCACTGAAAAGATGGAAGTCTGTGGGTGTGCCATGTTGTATACTCTCTCAGTCTATGTGCCTGATGGTTTTGTTGAACATTTCTCTCTTTCCTTTTCTTTGTTACTAGGGAGAGCATATTGGGGAGGGTAGTAGAGAAGGCCTCTTTGGAAGTGACTGTGATGTAAAAAACTAAAGGCATTAATAAACCTTTTTTCCCCAAGAGCTCACTACATTGATCTTGTTAGTTTCAGCTTAATGTTCCAGCCTGTCAAGATAATTTTGACTCATGATTCTATTATTTATCACGTTAATTATCATATTAGTTTTGTGTCATTTGCAGATTTAATAAGTATCGTTTCTACATCTTCATCTAATTCCTTGATGAGAATGTTGACTAGAACAGGCCAAATATATGGTGTTCTGAATCTCTTAATTTATTGAGAGTTCAGTCATCTCATATAGTCTCCTGTCACTTGGTCCACCATTCCTGAAAATTGCTCCATACTCTCTTTTGTCCCCTCCATCTCACAAGAAGAGGTAGACTTCTTCCTTTGCTAGCTGGCCTTGCCTCTCATGCCTCAATCCCTCTCCATTCCATCTCCTTAAAGTAGTGGCCAAACTTCTCTCTATACGCCTCATTGGTTTTACATTAGATTCTAAGAAAATATGGCAAATTGACTACAGAGCAATTCAGTTCCTCGATAGTTTCCAACAGAGTGTCCTAGTCTTTTTCAGATTCTTCTCATTCATGTTTGCTACATGAGGGATTCCCTCAATGGGAGAGGGCCGGACCAGGCAAAGATACGTAATTTTTGTTGTCCAATCATCTTAGTCATGTCTGACTCTTCGTGACCCCATTTGGGATTTTCTTGGCAAAGATCCTGGAACAGTTTTCTAGTTATTTTACAGATGGGGAAACTGAGGCACACAGGGTGAACTGACTTGCCTAGGGTCACAAAGTTACTAAGTATCTGAGGTCAAATTTGAACTCAAGTCTTCCTGACTCCAGGCCCAGCATTCTGTCCACTGTGGTGCCCAGCTGCCCCAAGATATATAATAAAAGCATCAAAAATTAGGCTATAAAATGGCTTTCACTTTCCTGAGATCACAAAGTCAGTGATGGGACTCAGTTTTATAAGATTCTGCCACACAACCTGGCCATCCCTTCTAGAATGACTTCCCTTGTAGTGAGAAGAATAAATTCATTTTCCCAGTGCTCTAAGGACTTTTTCCCAACAGTCCTGTGAGGCAGACACTACAGGTGTGATAATTCCAGTTTTACAGGCTAGACAACTGAGACCCAACAGCTAAAAAGTATGGGAGTCAGCATTCAAACCTAGGTCTGCTGATTCTAACTCTTAAACAAGCCCACGTATTGGAAGTTCACAGTTCTCTTTATAATGTCCCCACCGCAGCCCATAGTAGGCATTGTGAAACATTCCTTCCTGACTCTTGCAAGACCAGTTGAGCCCAACACATTCTATTTACAAGTACTCCTGTAGGATTTAATCACTAACAACTACCAAAAAAATCCAATGATCAAAAATAGATAAGAAACAAGTCATCATCACCCAGAATGTCTGTTTCCCAACCCTGACATTACCTGTTGAAATGTGTACTGTTGTTTCAAGCCCCGTTCAAATATTGCCTCTTCTATGGAGCCTTTCCTACTTCTTCCTTCTTAAAACAATTAAGGTCCCATTATGTACTGAGTACTTTCTGGTTTACATTCCAGTTTTGCATATACATATATATATATATAACATATACACACACAGATATATATATATATATATAAAGCATACACACACACATACACACACACACACACACACACACATATATATACACACATATGTCTATAGTCACCTACTACATTTTGGCAGTGCTGCTTAGAAGAGAGAGTGCTGGATTGGGAGTCAAGAAGAAGAGCTAGTGACTCACATCTCCATGTTAGTTTAAGGTTTGCAAAGTGTTTTACAGATATTATCTCATTTTATTCTAGAACACCCCTAGGAGTAGGTGCTATTATTATCTCCATTTCACAGATGAGAAAACCAAGAGAAACCTAGTTAAGTGAATTGCCCATGGTCACAAAGCTAGTAAGTGTCTGGGTCTGGATTTGAATTCAGATCTTTCCTGTTTCCAGGCTCAGTGCTTTGTGCATTGTGTCACCTAGCTGCTTAAAGGGTAAACTGATAATATCAGGGGGAAACCAACCTGGTAGAAGATTTGAACCTCTTCCTTCATCTCTTTAGGTCTAAGGCTGGATTTGAACTCGGAGCTTCCTGACTACAAGTCCCAAGTTCTCTCTTTTGCACTATCTAACTCTCTTGGATTCAAATGCCCTAAGTTTCATTTTGTCCAATTGTAAAATGATACGGAAAATGCTTATAATGTCTACCTCCGGGGCCATTGTGAGACACAAATAAGACCATATGCATAAAGTATTTTCCAACTTTAAAGAGCTACATAAATGTCAGTTATGACAGTAAATATAATTTAATATAGAAAAGTAATATTGTTGTTCCAAGCTCCCTTGAGGGTAGAAGCCCTTTCTTAATCATGGCTTGCCTCCTTAGCACCTATGAAATTACCTTGCATATTTAAGCTGCTCAGTAAGTGTTTGCTGAATTTATTAATTGATAGGATCCTGAATCGCTAATTAATTTACGGAATTATGAAATGGAGGCAGGCACGCCCCATTCTTTGGGCACTTAATAGGAAGATCACAATGGGGAGTCAGGTTTCATTCATACTTTAATAAGGCAGAGAGGATGCAGGGGCAAGAGGCACAGAAAGTACAAAGGCGAGCAGCACAAAGAGGTGGTAGAGGGCCGGAGAGGATGGGGATGGGGCGGTGGAGGAAGAGAGGCAGTGAAGAAGAGAAGGGGGAGAGGGAGAATCACTGACTTAATTGTGAATCAGAGGAGCACTCGAGCAGCATGGACCCTTAGGAGATGAAAGAATACTTGGGGAAGGGGGATGTGATTATTGACTAATATATGATATGCTTTGGGAAATATGCCTCTTTGAGTTATGGGATTATCTCTAAGTGACTTCTTAGTTCCATTTTGCATCCTTACTTCCTGCTCTTGTTCATTTATACTGGCTACTTGTAAACTGACCAAACTAATTAGAAAGGAGAGGAGATAGCCAAGGTACAATTTCAACACAGATACCATAGGAAAGATTCTTCTAGAAGCCATCAACAGCTTTTAGGTAGGTATGTTTTGTGTCCAGCTGCCAACCCACCTAACAGTATCATTATCCAGCATGCCTTTAGCCATCTAACTGACAAAGATACCATGAGGCAGATTATGCCAGATGCTTTGGTGAAAATTATGCCAGATGCTTTGACCTATGCATTCCCCTGATTGCATGAATGAATGAATGAATGAAGCATTTATTAAGTACTTACCTTATTGAGTGCCTTCTGTCTTGCTTTGCAATGTCTATCCCCAGTGATTTGAACATAGAAGTCCCCTGATAAATGCTTTTTCATCCATTAATCCACTCCATGTGCCTAGCATTTTTCAATGGTCCAAAATGCATAATCACTTGGCCCTTGCCCTCAAGAAGCTTGTTTTCTAATAAAGAGAAGAGATATACTAATATGAATCATTCATGAGAAGAGGTAAAATTACATCATAACATAATTACATGGATAGCATTTCTCTCTCTAGCTCTCAAGGCAGCATTCTATGTGTCATTATAACCACAACGATGATGATGGCTAGCATGATGTAGTGTTTCAATGTTTGCAAAACATATTATGCCCATTTTCTCATCTGATCTCACAAAAACCCTGTGTGGTAGGTGCTGTTTAATATTCATTTTAGAGGTGAAAAATGAGGGTGAGAGATCGTGATTTTTCTGGGGTCACATGCCAAGTTTTGAATTGAGGTGTTTCTGACTCTATCCATTTATTAGAGACACTCCTCATGCTCTGGAACAGTCTTCATCTTTGTGTTCCCTTTCTGTCCTTTGATATTGAAGTGTTCCAGACACACTGACTAATAGTAACTTCTACAGAGAAACTATTTGGGAAAAATCTAGTGTTTTTCTTTTTGTTGTTGCTTAGGCATTTTCAGTCATGTCCAACTCTTCATGACCCCTTTTGGGCTTTTCTTGGAAAAGATACTAGAGTGGCTTGTCATTTCCTTCTCCAGCTCATTTTACAGATGAGGAAACTGAGGCAAACTGGGTGAAGTGACTTACCCAGGATCACACAGATGATAAGTGTCTAGGGCTAGATTTGAACTCAGGCAGAGAAGTTATCTTGACTCCCAGACAGAAGCTCCATCCACTGTGCCACTTAGCTCCCCCAAATATCTAGTATTTCCACATTGTAGACTATTTCTGTTATTCTAACTAATAACATTCTTAGGTTTCCTTTCCTGAGCACTATAGATCTAAGCTGGGTTATGGTGGGAGTTGGAGGATAGATATTCATGACTTCAAGAACTTTGTAACCCTGTGAAAGTCTCTGAGATGCAAACTCCCTTAGGAATCTTCTGATTTATTGCCTTTTTGTCATATTTTAAGAATAAGGATGGAGATCTAGTGGTCCTTTGCCATTTAATTTGCTTGCTTAGATGATTCTTGACAACCAGGGTTGGCCCAAAGTAGAGCTATGGTCAAAGTTGGTCCTTCCAAATGCCAGCCTCCTCATCTATACCTCTTTTCTGCTGTCCATTACCGCTATCTCTGTTCCCAGTTTAGGAACCTGCAATCGTTAGAGGCTCATAGAACTTAGATTAGGCCTTTGAAGTCTTCTAGTGTAACCCAGTTTGATGATTTACTCAAGGTCTCACTGCTAACAATTGGTAAATCCAGGATGGGAGCCCAAATCCTTTGATTCTAAATGCAGGATATCTCTTCTTCTCTTCTCACTTTCTTTTCTTCCCTCCTTCTCCTCCCCTCTTTAAAAACAATTGCTTTTTTTGCAAAAAAAATGCATAATGTAAAGTTGAGATATTTATCATGTTGAAAGAGGGCACAAAATTTCAAGGGATGGCTAATATGTAGGATGACAGAGTCAGCATCCAATTTGATCTGGACAGACTACAATAAACCAGATATAATGAAATGTAATCTGGGTAAATGTAGAGTCTCACACTTGGGTTCAGAAAATAAACTTCTCCCATTCAAAATTCGAGGACCAATTTTTCTGAAAAGGATTGGTGGGGTTTTCGTGAACTAAAAGTTGATATGAGTCAACAGTGTGGTCTGGCAGCCGAGAAAGAGAATATAAGCTTAAGGTATTTGGGATTAGAAAGGACATCACTGCTTCACTCTACTCTGCCCTGGTCTGAGTCTATCTGTACTGTTGGGTTCATGTAGGAACAAAAAAACTATAACTTTAAAAGTGACCTTCATGTCCAAATATATCCTTGCCTTGCTCCCACCCAGACAGCCATCCTCTAGAGCAAATCCAACAAGCCAATCAGCATTATTGCATTATTGAGGTCTATTGATTACAGTTCTGATGATAGCTAGGTAGCTTAGAGGATGTAGAATTGGGGCTGAAGTCAGCCTGAAGCCCTGAGTTTGAATTCAGCCTCAGACACTTCCTAGCTGTATGACCATGGGAAAATCACTTTACCTCTGTTTGTCTTAATCCACTGGAGAACGACATGGCAAACCACTCCAGTTTCTTTGCCAATGAAAACCCCATGGATGGTATTGGCATTCTGTGGTCCACAAGGTCACAGAGATTTGGACATGACAAAATGAATGAACAACACCAACAATTACAGCATCATTAAGTGCTTATTAGGTACAAGTCACTGTGCTAAGTGCCAGGGATACAGAGAAAGACAGAAATCCCATTCCCTGCCATCAAGAAGCTCAAATTCAAATGCAGGAAAAACATGCAAATAACATGCTACATACAAGCTGTACCCAAGATAAACTGGTAAATCTCAGAGGGAAGATACCAGCTTTAAGTCACAAACTTATAAAAAAGAGAAGAAAAAAATAATTCAGCAAAACTAACCAAAACATTGACTGAGTCTGACAACACATGAAAATGTTCCATTTCTGTTATTTCCCATATCTGCAAAAGAGGTAGAAACTGCACTTTAGAAAGGACATTAATAAGCTGGAAAGCCCAGAGAGAAAAGCAACCAGGATGGTGAAAGTTCTGGAGGTCATATCTCATGAACATTGGATGAAGGAACTGAGGCTGTTTGGTTAGCGATTTATGGGGGAGGTGGGACATAAAGGGCTGTGCCATATGCAAGAGGGATTGTTCTGCTTGCCCTCCCACCGCCCAATGGCAGGACCAGATGCAGTAGGTAGAAGTTGCAAAGATGAATATTGAATTAAGGAAAAACATCTAAATCATGAAGAGTATCAGTGTTGAAGTTGGCTGCCTTGGAAGTTCACCTTCAACCTTGAGGAGGAAAGCAAGAAGTCACCTAGTGAAAGCTAGCTGGATGATCACTTGTTGGCAATAATGTAGCAGGCATCTTGTGTGGTCCTGTAGGATGGGCTTGAAGGGCCAAAGCTCCGGACTGGGCATTTCTCTAGATTCCAAGTTTGAACAGAGCTGTGCCAATAGACCAGTTGGGATTCTACCTCCTCCCTCTCCACTCATTATGTTGCTGATCTCCGAGATCTCTGGCGTAAATCTGTCATTTGCCCATTGGAAGTTCCTTAGAATTCTGTTCCATTTTGATTATGTATTTACATGCGTAAGCCCTGACCGATTCAATTTTATACAGATTTTCAAAAAAGCTTCTTTTACAGGCAATAGGTGCCAGTGTCATTATGCCAGGGAATTGTTATTAAAGGAAGAGAGATGGGGAGCAAGGCATTAAGCTAGAGACATTAAGCTAGAAAAATCCTATTGCTCTATGGCTAAGCTGTGTCTTCCTGTATATTCAAGCAAAGATAGTTATTCCATTTTAATATATCAGTCTAGATTAAAAAATGGCACTGGGAAGACATTGTGTTGTATTTATATTTGAGCTTCAGAAGTGCACGATCATCAAGGAATGCTTCCTCCTTTATTTCTTTTCATCCTGGCTCTTTGAAACAAGCCTGTTTGGAACGGATAAAAAAGTGATGCATCTTTGGTAGCAAATTCATAAAAGGGAGCGATCATAGGAAGGAGATACACTGATCAAAGAGAGAGAGAGTGGAAAATATGAACCAAAATGGAATTGAATAAAGCTGGTCCCCATTAGGTATTTTCAGAGATGTCCAAATCTATAAACAAAGAAACACAAAGCTGGACCCCATTAGGTATTTTCACAGATGTCCAAGTCTATAAACAAAGAAAAACACACTGCCCCTATCCACCCACATACACATCACATTACAGCAACATCCACACAACCACCTACTAATACACAACACACCCACACACACACATTGCACACACAACACATACCCACATACAACACACATACAACCTCACATCCCCTTCCTATATTTATGTTAATGTGTAAATTCATTCAGCTGCCCCACTCTTAGCCTCCTGAAATTTTAATTCCATGCAAAAGAAAAATGAGTTTTCAATGATCATGGATGGCTACATCTTAGAAATTAATTAACTTCATGATTCAGTAATTCTTCAGAAAATTCCATCATGTCCTAACTACAAAGAATTCTTTTGGCCCAGCTTTGCAGACAGAGAATGTGCCCAAAGCATCATAACTAAATTTTGCTCGAGCTTCACAACACTCAGTGCCAAGCTGTATTCCAGAAAAGTCCACTGCCAAAAGGTTGGTCACCAGGTGATATTTTTCCAACCTCTGATAGCTCTTCAAAGATTTACTAAGGTGTAGATGGGGTGGTAATTTGCAGGGGTATAAGGGATGCTCACATTAATGGAAGCTTGAAGTAAGAAGAAGCCAAAAAGTGAATTAACCAACTCTAAAAGGACATGTGTCTTCCTTGGCCTATCTCATGGGTTTTCCTATGTTTTAGATCCCAGTCAATCTTCCTTTTGTTCATTTCTCCATATGTTTTAATCTGTAGGCAAGTCTTGATGACTGTACGTGTCATAGAAGCTTTCTATGAAATGAAATTTCCATTTGTGGTCATGTACTTTGAGGGTAATGCTCTTCTATGAACAGCAAGATAGATTTAAATAAGGACGGACTTGCCTTTGTCCCTCAACTTTAGAAAGGAAATTGATTAGTGTTGCAAATGCCAATGTCAAGTTGGTTTGAGGAAGCTTTTGAATTATTGTATACTAGTTCCATCAAGAATCATAAGTCATAGAATCAAAGATACACAATAACTTGTGAAGAGATTTGCTCAAAGGGTCCCAGATCTACCTAAAGCTAGAAGGGACCACCAAGACCATCTAGTCCTGATCTGGTCCAACTCCCTTATTTTACAGATGAGAAAACTGAGGCCCATGTAATTTTCTCACAGTTACATGTTAGATGATAGCACTGGAAGATAAATCAGTGGCCATCCATCATTCTAATTTTACAGAGGAGGAAACTGAGGCATAAGAGGCAAATCTCAGGGAAATGAAGTGATTTGCCCAAAGTGACATAAATAATAAGTGTCACAGCAGAATATGAAGTCAGGCAAATTCCCTCCCTTTAGATTCCATGATTTTTTTTAAACTATATGCTGGTTTCTGAGATAGAATTGGAACTTGGATGTTTCTGATTCCAAGCACTCTAGTCAATGTTCCATGATAACTCTGAGGGGTATCATGTGTTTTCAATAAATAACACTGATACAGTTTCCAATAGTTGGTAGTTTTTCAAATGTAGATTACAATACAGCCATGTTGTAACAGAAGTTATTGTTAGACATATTTGGAGTCAAAATCAATGTCTTTTAAACAGAAGTAAATACATTAAAAGCTATTGTTATTCTTTTAAAAAGTTGTTTGAGTTTTAGATGCATGTCTTCTGAAATTCTGTTATTGAGAGATTAAATCCCCTTTTTATGTATTTAATGTCTATTAATAGGTTATTGCGATCACCTTATTGGGGAATTAGTGGATTGTGTTTAAAATAAAGCTTCTGCTCTCAGTCTCTTAAATTCATGCATTCATTCATCAAATCTTTGCTTAGCATCTAGTAAATGGCAGACCCTGTTGGAGACACAAAAATGAATACCAAATTACCCTCTAAGACAGTGGTTCTCAACATTCCTAATGCTGCGACCTTTTAATTCTCCTATGTGGGCAGACCCACCTGGAGACAGATAGAGGAGCGGTATCTTGGTTCCTAAGACCATCCGAAATATGGGTTTTCCGATGGTCTTAGGTGACCCCTGTGACCTCTATGAAAGGGTCATTCAACCCCCAAAGGGATCGCAACCCCTGCAACCCACAGATTGAGAACCGCTGCTCTAAGATCCAATAGAAATCTGTCCTTAAAGCTCTTCTTGACCTACTCCCAGTTTAATTTGAGGGAATTCTTTTGAGTCCAGTTAGGACTAAATAGCTACCAACTCTCAGATTCCATGATTTTGTGATACCTTGCTAGTATTTCATTCTTGACACTTTACTTCCCTTCAAAAACGTGGTGGTCCAACCAAACTAGCTGCGTCTTACATACAGCATTGAATTTCCTATCTTCATGCCTTTGTCCCAGCAGTCTGTCATGCTTGGAATGTATTCTCTCCTCACCTTTGCCTATTAGAATTCCATATTTCCTTCCTGACTCAGGTCCCACTTTCTACCTGAATTTTTTTTCATAATCAGTCTCATTGCTATGACTCTCCCCATCAAAATCACCTTGTCTCAACTTTGTTTATACTCTACACCCACTGAAACGTTCATTTTATCTCCCCTCTAGAATGTAAGCTCCTTGAGGGCAAGGACTCATTCATGTTTATATCACCGGGACCTGGTACAATAATAGGCAATTAATATATATTGATTACTGAATTATAGAAATAACTCATGTCCTCAAAGAGTTTACTGCCAGAAGTCAAGATTCCTAGAGTGCATAAGCCATCAGGGTGATTGGAAATGCCTCGGTCTGGAGCATCAGACATGCTTCAGGCAGATGAGTATGAGGGCACTTGTCTGTCTGATTGCTCTGGTATCAACTTGCCCTGATTTCACGATGATTGCCTCTAAGGCCCCAAATAAGAGATGTTGTAGCCATAGCTACTGGGGACACCCATGTACAACATGAGACACCACCAAGAACTTATGCACAATTGTGGAATTCAAGACCCCCAGTAACTAATGTCACTTCCCACTCTCCCTTGTATTTGTTCAGTACAGCTCTGTTGTTTCAGAATGACATTGGCCAATCCAGCAAGATTAGCTATGAAGCTCATCTTTAAATAGCCCATGGTTAATTACTACCCCTGCAGGAGCAAGATTGCCAGATGCTGCCTCCCTATGTAGCCCTGGGGTCTAATGCTTTTCTTCCCTGCCTGCTGCTGACACTTAGAGTCTAGTAGGGGAGATAAGACATGTACACAAATAACTATAATATAAGGCAGGATGCAACAGAGGCCATAAGAGAGGTGTAAACAAAGTGCAATTGGAGCTCAGAGGAGGGAGTGATTGGTTAAGGTATGTGGAGTAGGTGGCACTGGAGTTGGTCCTTAAAAACGGTTAGGATTTTGTTATTTGAAATCCTATTACTTTGTATATTTAGTTGCACCCCCTCCCCCACCCCCAGTGGCTCTTGCTTTGAGAAAGGGGAACTTTGTCCTATTTTGAAAAGTATCATCCCAACAATTAGCCTTCAGAACAGATGAGTAAAGAGCAGCACGGAACCTGCCATGCCCAGTACTAGCTGGATATGCTAGTGCACAGATGTGGTTTTCTGAGCTCATGGCCTGTCATATGTGGCTGAGTTAAGAGGGGTAAGGGGACATGGTGGGATGATGGGGCTGGGGAACACAACCTGCCTTAAGAAAAATACCAAAGATTTAAAGAGGCATGCCAACCTGTATAAATGGCCATTTTCCCAGCATTCCCTGTATCTTACCTTGTCATCTGTAACTGACTTCCTCCTGGCCTGAATCTCTGTTCCTGGTATTGCTGCTTATCTCAGCCACTTGGATCCCAGCACTCTAAAGACATGCTTGTACCAACCCAGCATGGCATTTTGGTTTATGCTTGCTCATTTTCTAATTTGGACCTTGCTCTCTCTACCCCCAGGCAGACATCTCACTTTTGTCGCTTTAGTAGGCTATAGCAATGTCAACACCAGCATAATCTACTGATTTTCTGAACCCTGATTGGAGCTAATCACAGACTACACACAGGAGAGCTGACTGAAAAGATTTCATCAACATGTTGAACATCATGTGGCCATAACTGTACCTTTGTAGCTTCTTTTGTTTCAAAGCTGGAATTTGCTAGTACAGCCCATAGAGACAAATTTTTCAGCTGTTAAATTCAATGCAATTCAACAAACATTTATTAAATTTCTTTTATGTGCAAAGCACTCCAGGGCTATTATTAAAGGCTGCTATGCACCAAGATTTCTTTTAATTGTAGATAAGAAGTGGTATTTAAAGGACTTGGCTGTGATGCAGGAATATTGTTGTTGGCTGCACTAACTTGTTTTGTAATTCTTCCCTTTAGTATAGATTACATCAAGCTGCCCAGTAAAAACCTTAGCTAATCATCCCTAGTTCCTTCAACCATTATTCAATTTGAGTTCCCTGACTTCTCACCATCCTGAGTGTGGGCCTCTGGAAAGGTACTAATTTGTTTGGGTCCCTTTTAAAACCATAACTCTATGTTCTTTATGCTAATGTATAGGTCAAGAATATCTTAAGATTCTTTTTTTGAAACTGGAAATATTGGGGTGGCTAGGTGGCGCAATCAATAGAGCACCGGCCTTGGAGTCAGAAGGACCTGAGTTCAAATCTGGTCTCAGACACTCTACCCAAAAACTAGCCGTGTGACCTCGGGCAAGTCATTTAACCCCAATTGCCCTCCAACCCTCCCCCCCCAAAAAAAGAAACTGGAAATATTACAAGGCACGGGGCAATGAGGTTTCTTTCTCCTTTGAGATTTTGTGATTCTATGAGGTTTAGTGAGAAATTCTTTGTATTTGGGAAATAGAATTTAATCATCTAACAGTATTAGGGGAAGGAATATGGACCCTTCCTGCTGAGCTACCGTGACTAGAACAGTTAAAATCAGAATCAAGAATGCTCCCAAACGAACTGTCACAACATGGGGTCAGAAACACAGAGGTCTATATGGAAGGCAAAAAGTAAGCTCAGCAAACAGGAAGTGAAGTCAAGAACACAGATGTTATGAGTCAGATTGCCAAGCCAAGGTCAAAAACACTGGAAAGAGGAGTCTGGTGAATGAGAGAAAAACTTTCTATGGATTAGGAGGGGATCAGAGAGGCTGATGACCTATACAGAGTCATAGAGGCCTCAGATATCTGCTATTATCAGGGGATATCACCTCCTGCATCTCTCCAGTTAACCCCTGATCACCCAACCTGACCACTTCCCCTCAAGGTCTTCAAACACAGGTTATAAGAAGAAATTAAAGCCCAATATTAATGAGACTCTGACTTCAGTCAGAGTCTGGCCTTCAGGTAGTGATTACCTTTCCCATATACCATTTTTTTCAGCAATTTAAAAAATTTGTTTTCTTGTTTACATCATTCATTTCCATGAGATTTTTGAGTTACAAATTTTTTCCCCGTCATTCCCCAACTCCCAACCCCAAACCAGTGATCCCACTGTAAAGCCCCTCTCCCGATCTGCTCTTCTTTGTGTCCTCCTCCAACACCCGTCTAACCTTCCAGTAGGGCAGAGACAGTCTCTCTACCCCAGTCCCCACACATCTTAATTCCCAGTTGCATATACTGCAGAGCTTTAAATTCTAGATTCTCTCGGTTCCTCCCGTCACCCACCCCCACTGGAAGGACAAGCAATTCAATACAGGCTGTGCATATGTAACTACACTGGACATCTTCACAGTGAACATATTGTGACAATCTGATCCCCATATACCATTAACATCCAAAAGTATTCCAACTAGCAGGCACTGGTTTGGATTTTACAGTGGGGGAAACTGAGACCAAGAAAGGCGAAGACAGTTACCCAAGGTCATGCAGAGGATCCTAGATCTAGAACTGGAAGGGCCCTCAGATATCATTCTAGCCCAACCCCCTCATTTTATACAGGAAGAAACTGAGGCCCAGGAAGGTTAAACAACTTACCCAATGTTACACAAATATTGTGCATCATAAAGAGCTATTATTGCTGTTATGACTTTCAAAATTAAGAGCCATGGCATTAAGCAACAACAACAACAACATATTTTCAGGTGGTCAATTCAAATTGAATTCAATCCTTTAGGACAGATTTTTGTGTGGTCTAACATACATCCAAATGTTTACAATTCACCCTCATGTTTCTATCAATGCCAGCATACTTGGAGGTGAGAAGCCTTCCCAAATGATCAAGTACAAAATACTTAATGTTTTTGTATCTGTGTTTGGGAAAAATACAACCTGTTCATTGCCTGTGTCTTCTCCATTCACTGGAGTGCTAGCAAAAACTGTTAACAAGCCAAAATGTAAAGAAAAAAAGCAGGCTGCCATTATCTGGGGAAGGAGTTTTTTAGGACTAGATATTTTAAATTGTTTTTGCTCATTTGGAGAGTGCAAAATTCATGCTGGAGCAGCATTATCTAAAAAGCAAAAGGCATCCAACATATTTTTTTTAATTTGATTAAAAGATGGAGCCCCATTCCAAATAATGTGTTTGCCTAAAATCGTGTTAGCAAGGGACTCCTGCATAGCTCCATAAACCAGAAATAACCAACAGAAGGCATCTCTCTACATTCTATTTTTGTGGTTTTCTATGTCCTGTTTCCATAGTATCATTCACCAGCAACTGAGCTCTCTGGGGTGAGAGCAGGTGACAGGACTGAGGTGGCTGCCACCCCATTCTCTATAGACACCCCTTCCAGAACCTCTCTACATTCTCTAAAAGGCAGAGGATGCCTGGGTGGGCATGTGCTGTGGACATTTGGATGTAATCAAGTGAGCTGTGCACCCACTCCACTAGAAGCATGCTGGGAAAAGGGGCAGGAAAAAGAATATGAACTCATTAATTAAGATGGAGTTCTTTTAAACAGTGGTACTATCTCCATACGGTGTTAGTCATGTGTTTATTCCTGGCAGAGATCTGAATGTTGGTGACATAGGGACATATGTACAGGAAGGAAAATCAGATACTGATATCACTCCATTTCCTGATTCCAACCACTACTGACGAGGATAGAATGAACAAATACATTTGTTTCCCTATAGTCTTTATAGGTAATGCCCCTCTACCCTGGCTAAAGCCTGATTGCTTACCTAGGTCTGCAGCAGGGAAAGCCAAAATTTGCCCTGACAGAAGAGGGGAAAATAATCAGGACCCTAAACTTCTCTAGTAAATGCTGTTTCGTTGGGAAGTAGATGGTCTGTGTAAGTCACAAGCATACATGCCAGTGCTGGAAGGAAATGAAAATATATTTAAATTTCCATTGTCTCACTTTTCTCAGCAGGGCCCCATATGCAGTGTATACTTTCACAGGAGTCTTACTTAAGCTAACACATGATTATCCTTCACAGTAGAAATATAAATGGAGCCCTGATTTGCTAAACACTCCTCCCTGCTGTGGACATTTGCCACTTTATAGTCTTTAGCCATAGCTTTACAAGGCACACATTCACAAACAGATACCAGCATCCCTGTGTTGGCACTCCCAAATCTGTGTCCTCAGTCTTGCTCTTGAGTTCCAGTCTTCGGTGTCTTAACCTCGACATAGTCAAAATCACAATCATTCTACTCTTGCCCCTACCTCAAACCAATTCTCCCTCCTGGACTTCCTATTTCTGTTAATGTTCACACTGTCTGTTATCTGAGCCTGAAGAGTCAAGTTCATCTCTGAAACTTTGGGAAGTAGCTCGGCTTTATGGTCTTGAGACCTGAACATAACCACCACCTCTGTCACTTAGCTACCTGTGTAACCTCTGGCAGTCACTTCAACTCCTTGGGCCTCCATTACCTCATCGAGAAAATAAAGGGGCTGGACTACATGACCTCTGAGAGGGTCTTTACAGCTCTAGGTCTAGGGATACTATGTATGACATTAGGCAAATGTCACACCTCCCTCCATCTTGGGCCTCAGTTTCTTTCTCTGTCAAATGAGAGGGTTGGACTACACGGCCTTGGAGGTTCCTTCCAATGCTAGCACAATGTCTGATACACAGTAGGTGCTTAACAAATATTTATTGATTGAAAGATTAAATCTCTGATCCAATGACATCTCCCTTTCCCCTGTCACTATCAATCTGTCTTCAAGTAATAGCATTTTTTATAGAATCACAGAATGTTAGACCTGGAAGGAACCTCCTAGTCCATCTAGTCTAATTTCCTCATTTTATAGAAGTGGAAACTGGGACCCAGGTATGGGAAATGACTTGCCCAAGATCACTCAGTGAATTATTGGCAGAATGGGAACTAAATCTTGAGTCTCCAAGTCCTAGTTTAGGGCTCTTTCTGTCACATGCCTCGTTCGGTTTTGCTTAGATTGCCCCTTCCTAGAGGCGGCATTGTATCGTGGGCAAAGTGCTGGACTTGGAGGACACGGTTTCAAATCTCACCTACCATCCTTATTGTGTCTGTGGCTCTGGGCTTAGCACTTCACTTTTCTGACTCTCAAGTTTGTTTTTGATCAGCTAGGTGAGAATGGGAATAATACCTATTACGCTGCGGCACAAAATTGTTAGCATCAAATGAGACAATGAATGCATGTAAGGAACTCTGAAAATCTTAAACCTCCTCAATTTCTGACAGTTGTCAGCTATTACTCCAACCCCACTGCTCCTGCTTTAGTTTAGGCTCTCATTACTTTTCACCTGCCCCAGTGAAATAGGTTCCTAATTGGCCTCCCTGCCTCTAATCACTCCCAGCTCCAATCAATCCTATGCACAAATGACTATTTCTGAAGAATAGCTCTTCTAAAGGCAGAAGTTTCTCTCTCTAGGCATCAGACAGTGAAAACAGCAGCTGGTACCCAAGCTTTAACATTTAAGGGAAGAAGGTACCTTGGCACTGCTCTTGGTCATTGTGGAGACTGGAACATAGACTGGGCAAGGGACAGGGAGGAACATGGAAGCGGTGCTACTATGTATCTGAATGCTTGAGAAGTCATGAGTTTAGACAGAGTAGAAGTGGTTTAGTTGTGTATAGGATTGGGTAGGTATGCAGTAACTGGAGGATTCCGTAAGTGTGGGAGGGGAAGAAGAAAGGAGGGAGAAGGGATGGGGAAGGTAGACAACTCTGCAGAATTTACAGAATCTCTGAGCTGAAAGGAGCTCCAG
Source organism: Pseudocheirus occidentalis (assembly GCA_028646575.1). NCBI lineage: Eukaryota > Metazoa > Chordata > Mammalia > Diprotodontia > Pseudocheiridae > Pseudocheirus > Pseudocheirus occidentalis. The sequence goes on from CM053602.1 coordinate 39,920,903, forward strand.
AAATCATCTAATCCGAAATGTACCTTAACAAGAGGCCACTCTGCAATTTTGCAAACAAATGATCAAACATTACATAAAGGCATCAAACGAGGTGGGGGGACCCTCTACTTTCTAAGACAACCCTTGCACTTTTGAATAGCTCTGATTATTGGGAATTTTCCACCTTTAATAAAGCCTAATTTTGCTTCCTTGAACCTGATACTAGTTGCTCCTAGTTCTAATCTCCCTTCCACTTGGCAACCTTTCACATATTTGAAGGTAGTAATCTTGTCTGTCATGCCCCCGTTCTCAAGGCCTGCATTTCCTCATCTGATACCCATCTAACATAATCTCAAGGTCCTTCACCATCCTCATTTTTGCTCCTTCCAATTTATTACATTGACTCTCCCCAAATGTGCCAAGAACTGCCCATGAGACTCCAGATATGATCCAACCAGGCCAGAATCCAGGAGGATCACCATCACCTCTCTTGTCCCGGACACTATACTTTTCTTAATACAGTCTAAAAGTGCCTCAAGTTTCTTACCTATCATATCACTCTTTTTAAGTTATACTGAATTTACAACCCACCACAATCCCCAGACATTTTTCTGATATCTGGTCACACCTCCCCTAACTTGAATTTTTGAAGTTGATATCTTGTAACGTTTTATGTAGGTCCCTATTAAATTTCATCTTATTAGGCTCAACTAAATGTTCTAGCCTGTCAAGATCTTTGGAAATCCCGAAATCATTCAGTGTGTTACCTTTTCCTTCTACCTTTGTAATGTCTGCTCCTTTATCCAAGGTGCTGATAAGAATGTTAAACAGCACAGGGTCAAGCACACATCTCTGGTGCACCCTATTAGTGTCTTCCTTCTAGGTTGACACCCAACTATTGATGGTTTCTCTTTGGATCTGGCTGTTCAACCAGTTTGGAACTCCCTCAGATGAGCTATTATTGGATTCATGTCTGTCCATCTTGTCCACAAGAATAGCATGACAGATTTTGTCTGTTATTTTCCTAAGACTCTAGAGTAGTGGTTCTCAACCTTCCTAATGCCGTGACCCTTTAATACTCATATGTGGGCATATCTGCATGTGCGCAGACTCTCCTGGAGATGGATAGAGGAGCAGTGTCTCAGTTCCTAAGACCATTGGAAATATGTTTTCTGATGGTCTTAGGTGACCCCTGTGAAAGGGTCGTTCAACCCCCAAAGGGGTTGCAACCCACAGGTTGAGAACCACTGATCTAGAGAGACCATAATAATAATGAAAGCTTTTTGATTCAGGTCCAGTTTGTTTGTCTTTTATATTCCTCTTATAGAATCACAGATTTTGAGCTGGAACAGACCTTGGAGGCCTCCTAACTCAACCCCCTCTTTTATAGAGGTAACTGAAACTCAAGGAGGGAAAGTAGGTAGCTTGCACAAGATCACCCAGGTTAAGTAAGCATCAGAGCTGGGATTTGAAAGTGAGTTCTAGGACCCCAGAATACATAGTGTTTCCCCTGTGCCCCAGTGACTCTTCTTGAGCCTAGATTGTGAGTGTAAATAGAAGCACCTGACTAAGGTAGTGCATATATAATGAAAGAACCAGCAGTGGCTGGAAAGTAGATTAAAAACTCTTTCCTCTCAGAAATAAAGTTGTTTATATAGCCAAATGTAAATGTCTTTTGTACAATATACCATTTTTATTATCCTTTCCCGAAGACCCTAACATTGGGTCAACTTGTTTGTAGCTAAGTGCCATTATCCTTTTTTTTCTTACAAAAAAGAAGGTAGGACAAGCCCACATTACTCTACTGTGGCCAAACATTTGTAAAATTGTAGGATTAGAGAGGACCTAAAAGACCATCTAGCATCCTCCTTCCTACAGAATTTATGAGTCCCCTCAACAATTTCCCTAACACATGGCCTTCCAGTCTCTGCTTAAAAACTTCCAGTGAGAGGGAAACTCACCGGGTAGCCTATTCTGTTTTTTTTCTTTCTGACAGATCCAATTGATAGTAATGTTGGCTTAATTTTTACTAGCAATATGCCATATTTTCTACTCAATAGTCCTAGTTCTACACACTAGTGTCATATAGAAGAAGTGCATCCTTTCAAAAGACTCCTTTTTGAAAGTTGATCCATTCCTGCAGGTCTTCTCTTCTCAAAGGTAAACAAGTCAAGTTCATTCAACTGTTGCTTGAGTGCCATGGTTTTGAGTCTCTACCATCTTAAGTCATTTCTCTCTGGAGCTCTCCTCCAGTAAACTTCAATTTTTCAACATTTCTCTTAAAATATTGTGGCCAGAACTGAAGCTAGTATTCTAGGTGTTGTTTGGATAGCACAAGCTAACATAAGACTCTCTTCACAATATTCTATTACTATAGCTTAATAGCGAAAATAGTTTTTAGGGGACTGCCATATTTCCTTGGTGACATATCAAACTTATAGTTCATTAAGCTATCCAGAACTTTTTTCACATGTTGAGCCACATTTTTCTAATCCTGAATGACCACCTGTCAGATATATTATAATGGAGATTAACTTTCATGTATGAGTTGGACTAGATGTCCACCGAGACCCCTTCCAACTCTCAAATTTCCATGATTCTGTGATAATTTGTGAACCTGACTTTGTAGACCCAGGTATATCACTTTTATATGTATCCTTATTAAGTTTCATATTATTCACCTTTGCCCATCATCCTAGCTTGGTGAGATCTTTGGGGATTCTGCTTTTGGTAGACAATGTATTAGATGTCTCTTCCAGCTCCATGTAATTTGAAATTTTGAAAAGCCTGTCAGCTATGTCCTCATCCAAATGACCGATAGGAATACTAACCAGAATAGTATCAAAGATAGAGCCGGAGAAGGAAAGGGATTTCCCCAAGGTCACAGACAGGATATATCTTTCACACATGGAACAGGTAGGCAGTACTTGGAAATAAAAGAGGTTTTAAGAACTCTAACTCCATTAAAACAAGAAAGTGAAAGGTAGAAAATTCTTGGAGATACCAACAAAATTATAGCTGAAAGAGACAAGACAAAGAGGTGCTGTGGAAAGATCCATTACTGTAGGATCAACTGATTTGGGTTAAAATGGGAAAGGGGGGTCAAGTGTAGCAAAAGCTCTTGGACCTAGAATTTCTGAAAATCAGGGTGGACAGGAGCTACGGTTGATCTTTGTTTTTAATCTATAAAGAGATTCACTGAGTAAGGAAATAATGTCATTATTATTTTTCCTGGTTTTCAAAAATATTTAATAAAGCAATTGAACTATTTGTTTCGTGGATGTTAATGCAAGTGAAGGTTAAGTTTGAAGGTACTCTGAGTAGGAAATCGAAACCAGGTTATTGCTTGGGGCAGTTGCTAAAAGCATCGAGATGATGGGCAATTATCATTTCATGTAAAATGAGAGTTGCCAGGGAAAAAAAAGCAGGCATAATTAACTGTCCATTCGGATTTAGAATATGGCAATATCTACATGATTGTTCCTGGTATTAAGAAGTGATTTCTAATAGCACTTGTTAAGGTTTCACTAGAAACTGTACTATTTGTCCCTTCATTCCAAGGACAGATACTTGTCCATATTGTTATCATCAGCACTGAAAACAAATATTTGTTGAGTATCTATTATATGTAGTGCACTGACCTAGGAAATGGGCATCCTAAGAGGCTTGAGCTCTTACCCTCAAGGAGTTTATAATCCAGTTGGAGAGCTAGGATTTAGATTATGCAGATTCCTCCTTCCGGCTACATTGTATTCCTGAAAGCTTTGGCAATTCAATTGAACCTAATTCTGCAACACTGATGGTGTGCCTACTTTATGAAAGACCATGCTATAAAACAGATAATATTTTGCTTTAGAAATAAGGTTAGAATTGGATATCAACCTCCTGACCTACTAATTGCCATCAACAAAAAGCAAAGCTGTGGTTAAGAAAAAGAGTTGAAGCTGTTTGTAACTCTTAACCTCTATAATCACATAGAATTATGCTCTAATTTTCAAAACTATAGAATGTTAGTAATAGTGGGACACTTAGAGATCTCATAGTCCAATTTCCTCCCCATTTGATAAATGGAAAAACTGAGGTACAGGCCAAAATTCACATGGGAAGCAGGGGTATGCTGGAGCCAGTTCAAACTGGCTCATGAAATGATTGTTAGATTTTCAGAAACTGGCAAATGCTACAAATTAGGGCTTGACTTACTGTTTGTTGATTGCCTAGACTTAAAATGATGGAGAGAATGTTACTTGGATTAAAATTTTAAAGTGTGTCATGTGCACATTTTAGGTGGCTAGGTGGTGCAGTGAATAGAGCACCAGCCCTGGAGTCAGGAGGACAGAAGTTCAAATCCAACCTCAGACACTTAACACAAAACTAGCTGTGTGACCTTGGGCAAGTCACTTAAGCCCAATTGTCCTGCCTTCCCCTCTCCAAAAAAAGCAACAAAAAAAAGATGTTAAATATTTTACAATACACATTTCTTGGACAGGAAATGAGCAGCAGAGCTTCTGCTTGAAATTAGCTCTCTCGATTCCAGGTCCAGAGCCTAGTCTGCTCTGATATCCTCTTTGCTTTATACACATTTCCTACAATGAACATAACTGCCCCATGAATACACATTGATTATGTAAGGAATTCCAATGTGTGGTAGAGGAGCCATAAAACCCAAACTATATGTGAGACTAAGGTCTCTCCCAAGAACTTTTGAATTGATTTGTGACATGGGAGATATGGGCACAGGACTGCCCAGCATGGCGTACCCCCATCATAGAAGGTGCTGTGCAGAACTGAAACAGCTCAAAGGAAAAGCAGGATGTGCAAATTTGGAGAATCCACCACAAATGTTCACATGGACTATTTGTGCCCGACCTGAGCTTGTATTGGTCTGATCAGTCACAGTCGGACTCAATGAAATTTGACTTTAGCATAGTGATGTCATTTGGGTCTCTTTAAGAACAAAGGATAACAACCAAGGTTTAAATACTGGGGAAACCTCCCCCAATCTAATTATTAGACAAATAACCATTACTTGGTTTGTATCCTATGCCATAACAGTGATCATTTGGAAAGTACATAGGAGAGAGGCACCATAGTACAGGGTGAAGCCTTCCTCAGAAGGAACTGAGCCTTCTCAGGAAAAGTCATCGAAGGGAAAGGCAATAGTTAGGTGTGGGAACCCTGCTCTTAACAATGATAGTAACTACAAGAATAATGACAGGAACATTTATATAATGCTCTAAGGTTTGTGATGTGTTTTATAGATTTTCATTCTGGCCTCACAATGATCCTGGGCCATAGGGGCTATTGTTATCCACATTTTACAGATGTGATCATTGAGGCTGAGTCAAATTAAGTGACTTACCCAGGGTCTTCACATAACTAGTTAAGTATCTGAGGCAGGATTTGAATTTGGGTCTTTCTGATTTTAAGTACAGTCTCTATCCATTGTGTCATCAAACAAGATTATGAGCTGCTTCTTATCTTGACAAACTTCTCTAAGAAAGCCAAAAAATAGGACCAGAAGATACTTTCACTGCTTTGTTTCCTTCCATTCAGGTCTCTGAGGCCTACCATCTGTGGAGCCAGAGATTCTCAGGCTGGAGTCAGATACCTATCAGCTATGCCACAGTGGGCAAATCACGCCCCCCCCCCGAGCCTTGGTTTCTGCTTGTCCTGACTACCCCATATGTCTGCTGTGAGGAAAATGTTGTCCAAATACTAAAGTGTTGGGGCTCTTGTTGGTAATGGGTTGAATTGGTCCTCAGCTAACAGGAGGCCGGTGATCACCTCATGGCAGAATGCGAAGGTTGCACCTGTTTGCGATAAGCAGGATTATCTCTCTGCCTTCGGGGTGATGCACGATTGGCTCACTGTGGCAAGGGCAAGGCCAGGGGAGGGGCCCTAAGAGAGCTAGAAACAAGTGTTGTGTTCTGAAGAAGTGTTCCAGTCCCACGCCAAGCTTAGAGAATGAGAGGGAGTTCCAGCCATGCCAAGCCTAAGAGAAAGTAGCAAGAAGCAAGCCCTGTGTCTTAAGTTTTCTGTGCAGCTGTTTCTCCCAGAGATAGCGGAAGCTGGGAGCCGGGGACACCCGAAGCCTGTGGAGGAAGGGTATAGGTGAAACCTATACAGCCTGACCCCCAAAACCTGTAACACTAAAGTACTACAGAAATGGAAATCATTATCATTATTCCACCTCCATTTCCTTGGCTGAATTTGTAGAGATATGGTTGACCTTAGGTAAATCACATTCACTAGTTTAGATGAATTAGAGGAAGCAGGACATAGCAGATAGAGTGCTGGACTCTGAATCAAGAAGATTTGGGTTGAAATTCTTCTTCAGATGCTATCTAGGCAAATGATTTCACCTCCCTTGGCCTCAGTTTCCTTACCTGTACACTTCGGGAGTCGCACTACATCTCCTATAAAGTCCCTGGCAGCTCTAGGCTTAGGATTCTATATGGGACCTTGAGAAATTCACTTTCCCTCTCTGGGCCTCAGTTTCTTCCTCTGTAAAATGAGGGATCTGGACAAGAGAAATGACCTCTGAGGTCCCTTTTAGTTCTAAATCAGTGATCCCCTGAATTCTGGGGAAATAATCTAAAAGTGCATAAAAACAATTGGAACAAGGTGCTAGGCTATCCACAGCATTTTTGCAAGACCTTTTTCTCTCAAAATGGGTACAAAATGAGTGACTAATTAGAGGTTCCTTTTAAAAGCTTGACTAGATGGGTTGTTTAGTTTTTTCCTTTTTTAAAACAAACAAAACAACAATGTTTTCGTTGCATATGCTAGTTTACCCTGCCCCAAACAAAAATTGCAAAGATATATCTAGTAATGGCTACAGCTAGTTATTAATGGTGGAAATAAATGTTCATCTCTCATATAAATTAGAGCTCAAGTTACTCATACTTATGCAACCATAAGCAAGCTGGCAAACTAGAACCAAGTTACTCTATAGAAATAACTGTCGACCTCGGCCTGTCTTTTGAGGACCACCCAGCAGATGGCGCACTAGGAAATGAATGCTCTTCTCTGAATGGCCCCCGCCTACCTGGCCGCAAGGAAGGAACTCATTCATTGTGAGAAGCCAAGTGACAAAATTAACCAGACTGGCTGCTCCCAACGGTTCTGAATACTGAAGAATAATAAGAACGAGAACGATTATTTCTAAAATGGATGTTTGTGTAACACAACTTTGTCAGGGAGCAAACCTGGGAAAAATGAACTATTCTGAAAAGTCATGTTTGTGGTTATTATTTTAGGGCATCCTAATAGTTTTGTTGAAAATGCCTCTTTTTATAAAAAGAGCAAGCTTATTAGCCTTTGAATATCACTGAGCACCTCACATATGCAAATGCCTTTCAGAGAAAGAGGGTAGGTAATTAATAACATTAATAATGAAAATGATAGTAGCTTCCTTTTATATAGCATTTTATACTTGCCACTCTCTCCATTTCCCAGCCTAGGATGGCAAGAGTTTGAATGACTATTAAGATTCCTCTTCCCTGGAGGTCTTCAGGCAAAAGCTGTCTAATCACTTAGAGAGCCAGAGAGAGCCAGAGTCAGAGAAAGACAGACAGACACATGGAGAGAGGGAAGGCGAGAGGGAGAGAGGGAGAGAGACAGAGACAGAGAAAGACAGACAGACAGACACATGGAAGGAGGGAAGGAGAGAGACAGAGACAGAGACAGGGACAGAGACAGAGACAGAGAACGACAGACAGACACATGGAGGGAGGGAAGGCAAGATAGAAAGACAGAGATGGAGACAGAGACAGAGACAGACAGACACACATGGAGGGAGGGAAGGAGAGAGAGAGAGAGTGAGAGAGAGAAGGAGGGAGAGGGAGAGAGACAGAGAAAGACAGACAGACAGACACATGGAGGGAGGGAAGGCGAGACAGAGACAGAGAAAGAGAGAGAGAGAGAGAGAAAGACAGACACATGGAGGGAGGGAAGGCGAGAGAGACAGACAGAGAGAGACAGAGAGACAGAGACTGAGACAGAGAAAGACAGACGAACACATGGAGGGAGGAAAGGGGTGTGTGTGTGTGTGTGTGTGTGTGTGTGTGTGTGTGTGTGTGTGTGTGTGTGCTGGGGGGGGCGGTGTGTGTATTATTTTACTGCAGCTTCCAAGGTTCTTTCCAACCTGTAGATGCTGTGATTCTAAGAAGTTCAGAGAGGAAGGTAGTCAGAAGGTCAGCTTTCTACCAAAGACTCCCTATGCCTCCACTGAATTTTCTTCCTATCCCCTCTTTCAGATTCCTGTTCCTTAGCCCAAGTAGAAGTATCCCCTTTGCATTCCCATTGGTTGCCATGGAAATTGGTGTGCTTTAAGTTGATTTCACCAGGGAATTAACATTTGAAGTTAATTGTAGGAGGGCATGAGACTGAAAATGATAGAAAGACCTTGCTCGATTATAGAACATAATCTTGCATATTGGAAGTCTGTACTAGTTAGCTGATCCTACTGAGTGTGTGAGAGGTAGATTTTATATCAGGCCCCAGGTTCAGATGGTATCATCTTATGCCTGTTTGAAAATACTTATAATTGACAGAGCCAGGGCAGCAAGCTTCCCTAGGTATCATAGGAGCACAAAACTGTAGCTCTTCCAATTAACCCATCCAAAAGAATTGAACGTTTCAGCCAGGCCTCAGTTGTATTGACACAGTTGATTTGGTGTTTTCTGCCATGTTAGTGAGAGTTTTTATGCTATCCATGTCAAGTTTTCATTGCTCTGACCCTATCAAACTCAAGACTTAAAGGCTCAGCAAGCTTTTTACATGATCTAACGAATGTTCTTAATTCAAAAATCAAAGTAACTTGGTGATTGTTTTCCTGTCTTGTGAACAGGATTAGTTGTTCATATGTGCATTGCTCAGGGAACAGAGCAAATAAAGTTGGGATATTCCTTCTACTTGGCTCTCACTATATGATATGGAAGACTCTGACAGGGACAAAAGGAAGGACCTGGGTAGTTTTAAACAGAATTTACATGTGGAAACATGGGAAGATTTGAATTTACAAACTGCTAAAAAAAATTGGGTGGTACTATGAACATATTTGTGTCTTTCCTAAGTGTCATGTGTAAAGAGGAGAGATGGTGGGGACCTCAAAGCTACCCTCTGAGACAGGAAATAAGTTGGCATCATCTGGAGCAAAGATTCTTCATTCTTCACCCTCATAATCTCATTGACTCATCTAGCTTCTGGTTCCTTCACCTTTTCAGCAGAAAGACAAAGGTTGGTGTGACCCTGAGGATGTTTAAACAAGATAAGGCCCATCTGAACCCAGCTAGCAGATAAGGAGGAGTGGTACCCCAGCATGGCACACACCAAACTCATTGAGTCACATAATCCTCGAGTATTCCAGTGAAGGAGCATAATATTTCTGGGAAATAGCAATTAACCTTCCCCCAGAAGCACAGTAAAGAACCCACACCAGGTCACCAGCATCTACAGCTGCTGTTGAGTGAGGAAGGAAAGCCATCTGCTAAGGAAAAATCATCCCCAGTGTATACTACCTTTCCCCTAGCTGTTTCTCTCTTGTCCCTCCTCTCCTTTCTCTTCTTTCCTCTCCCTTCCCCTATCCTCTTTGGGGAACCAGTTCAATTCTAGAGACCTCCACATGCTAGGTCCTCACCATTACTAAACCCTTGGATCACTCCAATCAACCATCACCTTTGTTCCTATGCATTTCTGCTGATGGAACTGGAGAAAGTTAGGAAACCGTGCTGACTATATCCACTACAAATTTATGATACATAATTTTAATTGTGCCTTCACTGATAATGCAGTAAGTCAATGTTTTTCTAATCTTTCTAATGAATTCATTATTCTAATCACTATGGTGGCTATTTAAAACCTTTTCATCCTTCCTTAAGCTTCCCATTTCCCCCCCTCTCCCTACCCACTCATCTGAGGACTTCATAATGGTTCACTTGAAAAAAATGGTCATTTGTTCAGAGCTCCATTTCCTCCCCCTTTCCTCATCTCACATTACTCTTCCTCCATTATCTCCTTTGCCCCTGTCTCACAGGAAGAAGTGGCTCTTCTCCTTGCCAAGGCAATCCTCTTTACATGCACCCTTGATTCATACACTCTTCTCCAACAGACTGTGCGCTCTTGTATTTTTGTAATGTCTCCCTCTCTACTGGCTACTTATCTACTGCCTACAAAAACACTCATATTTCCCTAATTCTAAAAAACAAACAAAAACGCCTCACTTGATCCTGACATTCCAGCAAGCTCTCATCATGTATCATTCCTTCCTGTGCCTGATCTCCTTGAGAAAGCCTTCTGTAATGGGCATTTCTATTTCCTCTTACTCTCTTCTAAATCCTCTGCAGTTTAGCCTCTTACTTCACAATTCAACAGAAATAACCTTATCCAAAGTTACCAATGATGTTCTAATTACCCAATCTAATCAATCGTCTTTCCCTATCTTGATCTTTCTGGACATCTCTGTAACCTTTGACACTATTGATGACCCTCTTCTCCTGCATACTCTCTACTCCTTAAATTTTCATGACACTAGTCTCTCCTGGTTCTGCTTTTACTTGTATGAGCACTCCTCATTCTCATTTGTTTGATCTTTATTGTGGTCATGCCCACTAACTATAACTGTTTCTCTAGAGTGTGCCCTGGACCCTCTTCACTTCTCCCTCTGTAATGTCTTGCTTCTGATCTCATTGGATCCATTGGTTCCATTTTAATCAGTATGAAAATGATACTTAAATCTTTTTACAGAGCCCTCATTTCTCGTCTGACCTCAGTTTCACATAACCAACTGCCTCTTGGATATCGTGAATATCTTATAGACATTTCAAACTGAGCATGTCTAAAACAGAACACATTATTTCCCATCTTCCTATTTTCCTTATTACTGTGGAGATGACCACCATCCTCACAGTCTTCGAGGTGTCATCCTCAAACTCCAGTCTTGCACACACATCCCCATATCTAAGTCAAGTCCTATAATTTTTGTCTTTGTATTATCTCTTGTATACACACCCTTCTCTTTTCTGAAACTACCACCACTCCAGTGCAGGCCCTCATCATCTTATGATTGGATGATTGCAATATCCTGCAAGTCTATCAGCTTCTTTCAAGTTTATTCCCCCTCCACTCCATCCTCTACTGAGCTGTTAAAGGGAACTTCTCAAGCACAGGAATTCACCATGTCATTCCTCCCTCCAATCGATAAACACCAGTGGTTTCCTATCACCTTCAGGATCAAATATAAAACCCTCTGGCTTTTAAAATCCTTCATAACTTGGCTCCTTCTCCCATGTCCAGTCTTCTTATGGATTCCATTGAACTCTAGGTATACCAACCTCCTTTACTCTTTCTCCCATATGATACTCCATCTACTACCTCTTTAACTTTTTTGTTTAATTTGTTTATTTTTAGTTTTTAGCATTCATTTCTACAAGATTTTGAGTTACAAGTTTTCTTCCTAACTTTCCCCTACCCCCCACCCCAAAAGAGTGATACTACTGAATACCCCTTCCCCCAGTCTGCTCTCTCTTATATCCTCCCCCATAACCCCTCTGACTTTCTCGTAGGGCAAGATAGATTTCTATACCCCAGTTCCTATATATCTTATTTCAAAGTTGCATGTAAATTTAAAAATAATGATTTTTTAAACATTTGATTGTAAAACTTTGATTTCCATATTCTTTCCCTTCTTCCCTTGTCACCCATCCCTACTAGCAGGAAAAGTGATTCAATATAGGTTATACATGTGTAGTTACACAAAATATTTCCATAGTAGATATATATTTCCCTCCATCCTATCCCCCCTTATTGTATTTTCTACTTTGACCCTGTCCCTTTCCAAAAATGTCTGCTTCTAACTACCCCCCCCAAACTGCCCTCTCTTCTATAATGCCCCCTCTTATCCCCTTCCCCCCCCTACTTTCCTGTAGGGTAAGATACCCAATTTAGTGTATATCTTGTTTCCTCCTTAAGCTAAATTCAACGAGAGTGATATTGCTCCATTCTCTTTTGCCTTCCGTTCTTCCCCTCCATTGTAACAGTTTTCTCTTGCCTCTTTTATATGAGGTTATTTACCCTATTCTACCTCTCCCTATCTCCTCTCATTAAATTCCTCTCTCACCTCTTACTTTTATTTTTATTTTATATTATAGTGTAGTATATTACATTTTATATTATATATAATCATAATACATATATGTTCCCTTCAACTATCCTTATACTGAGAAAAGTCTCATGAGTTACAATTATCATTTTACCATGTAGGAATATAAATAGTTCAATTTTAATAAGTTCCTTATGATTTCTTTTTATGTTTACCTTGTCATGCTTCTCTTGCTTCTTGTATTTGAAAGTCAAATTTTCTGTTCAGCTCTGCTTTTTTCATCAAGAATGTCTGAAAGTTTTCTATTTCATTGAATGACCATATTTTGCCCTGAAGCATTATACTCAGTTTTTCTGGGTAGGTGATTCTTGGTTTTAATCCTAGCTCCTTTGACATCTGGAATATCATATTCCAAGCCCTTCAATCCCTTAATGTAGAAGCTGCCAGATCTTGTGTTGTCCTGATTGCATTTCCGCAATATTCAAATTGGTTATTCCTGGCTGCTTGTAATATTTTCTGCTTGAGCTGAGAACTCTGGAATTTGGCTATGTTATTCCTAGGAGTTTTCTTTTGGGAATCTTTTCAAGAGATGATTAGTGAATTCTTTCCATTTCTATTTTGGCCTCTGGTACTAGAATATCAGGGCAATTTTCCTGGAGAATTTCTTGAAGGATGATTTCTAGGTTCTTTTTTTATCATGGTTTTCAGGTAGTTCCATAATTTTTAATGATCTCTTCTGGATCTATTTTACAGGTCAGTGATTTTTCCAGTGAGGTATTTCACATTGTCTTCTATTTTTTATTTGTTTGAATCTGTTGTACGGTATCTTGATTTCTCATAAAGTCATTCACTTCCATTTGCTCCAATCTAATTTTGAAGGAATTATTCTCTTCAGTGACTTTTTGAAATTTCTTTTCCATCTGACAAATTTGGCTTTTTAAGGCATTGTTCTCTTTATTAGCTTTTTGGGCCTCTTTTGCCATTTGAGTTAGTCTGGTTTTAAGGTGTTATTTTTTTCAGTCAGGTTGTTGACTCTTCTCTTTTCATGATTTTATTGTATCATTCTCATTTCTCTTCCAAGTTTTTCTCTACTTCTCTTACTTGACTTTCAAAATCCTTCTTGAGCTCCTCCATGGCCTGTAACCAATTTATATTTTTTGGAAGCTTCTGATGCAGAAGTTCTGACTTTGTTGTCTTCCTCCTGCTCCATGCTTTGATCCTTTTTGTCCCCTAAAAAAGGATTCTATGGTCTGTTTGTGCTTCCTCTGCTTGCTCATATTGCCAGTCAATTACTTGACTTTTGAGCTCTTTGCCATGGTAGAACTCTGCTTCCAGAGAGGAGAGCTTTGTCCCAAATTGCTGGGGGTTTTGCAAATGTTGTCAGACGTCTGAGGAGGGCACCCTCTCTACAGAGGGTAGACTGGAAAACTGGTGTTTCTCACCCAAGGACCGATGCTGGTGATTCACTCTCCTGAAGTTTGTTCTTGCCACTGCTGCTTCCCTGGGGCCAAAACCACATGGCTCACACAGAACTAAACTTGGCCCCCATGTCTTTAACTTTTCACTGCCCATCTCCTGTGCCTGGAATGCTTTTCCTCCTATTCTCCACCTTTATGGCTTCCTTCCCTTCCTTCAAAGCTCAGCTCAAATCTCAACTTCTATAGGCAGCCATTCTCAGTCATTTCTCTTACCATCCCCACCCCTGCCCTCGCAAGAGCTTTTTATGTGTATATATTTAGGCTCATTTTTGGATGCTCTGTCCCTCATTTTACTGTGAGCTCCTTAAGAGCAGGGGCTGTGTTTTGCCTTTCTCTGCATCCCAGGCCCTTAGCATAGTGTCTGGTACAGAAAAATACATTTTTATTATCTTTTACATTGTTTTTCATACAAGTGCTGATATGAAATTATTAGCTGATCCTGAGTTTCAACAGTGAGATGTGTTCTCTTTCACATCTGTAGGTATACCTTGTCACTTCTAGCTTGAGGTCACTCCTGTGCTGAGAAAACCTTACCAGTATGTAATCAGCAGATTTTTTTTTTGCTTTTTTTTTTTTGGAGGGCAGTTGGGGTTAAGTGACTTGCCCAAGGTCACACGGCTAGTTTTTTGTGTTAAGTGTCTGAGGCCGGATTTGAACTCAGGTACTCCTGACTCCAGGGCCGGTGCTCTATTCACTGCGCCACCTAGCCGCCCCTTTTTTTTTTTGGAGGGCAGTTGGGGTTAAGTGACTTGCCCAAGGTCACACGGCTAGTTTTTGTGTGTGTGTGTGTGTTAAGTGTCTGAGGCCGGATTTGAACTCAGGTACTCCTGACTCCAGGGCTGGTGCTCTATTCACTGAGCCACCTAGCTGCCCCGCAATCAGCAGATATTGATTAAGCAGCCACTGAGTGCCAGATACTGTCCTGGGTGCTAGGGATGCAAACAGAAGAGAAGAAAAGTCTTTCCCATTCTTTTGGGGAAAACTATGCACCAATATAAAGGCAGACAAAATGTAAACAATCTGATTTGAGAGGGGTTATAAGGGACAGGGATCAGGGAAATCCTCATTTAGGAGGGAGAATCTGGGCTGAGCTTTGAAGAAAACTAGGGATTTTAGGAAGAAAATTGAGAAAGGGTTGCATCCCGGGCATGGAGAACAAGCTATATAACAGGTGGGAGATGGAATAACATGTCAAAGGAGCAGCAAGAATCCTAGTCTAGGTAGACCACAGAGTGTGTGCAGGAAAGTTGAATAAGATTGGAAAGGAAAGTTGTAGTCAGACTGTGAACAGTTTTAAATGCCAAATAGAGGTGTTTTTATTTTATCCTAGAGGTAATATAGAGCCACTGGACTTTCTCAAGTTGGGGGTGGGAACCTTGCTCCTATGTGCTTTAGGAAAATCACTTTGGAAGCTATTTGAAGGGTAGATTGAAGAGGGGAGAGACAAAATGCAAGAGGAACAATTAAAAGACTATCATAATAGGACCTAGGAATAAGATATGATTCAGGTCTGATGTGGGGTGTTGGTTGTAGTGGAGAGATGAGAAGGGATATTGGATGGGATAGAAATGTCTGTCAAGATGAGGGTGGAGACAGTCCTGAGGCAATTACACTGGAAAATAAACAAAATAAAATTATATAATTTTTGCAACCTGCTCCCTAATAGCTACTCACATCTAATCATTCTCAAATAATAAATGAATAAAATTATAAATGTTGTTAGACTAATTCACTGTTCATCAGGAATGAGAAGTGAATAGAATAATTTACCATTCACACATTTCTAATCAATAGCAAATAAGAACATGCAAGTCCATAATCTCTAGGCAGCAGGGAGAGAAAGGAAGGAGAGGAAGCGTGCAATGATGCTGATGGTGTTGTTTTGCACAAAAGTCTTTACAAAGACCTGGAGCCTTCACATGGTAAGATATCTTCAGAACCAGTTCCAAAACTTTCTCTCTAGATTCTGACCTAAAAAGTGCTAAAATGCAGCACAAATGTTAAGTTTTGTTGCCCAGGACACAGAAAATATAGACATGGCTGTTTGCATGTTATTGTAAATTCCATTTTGAAAAAAAAAACAATGCCCATATTTAAGTATATTAAAAAACAAAACCGAAAACTAAACTGTTAACATTACTTGTTACACATATAAAATTTCATCAACATTTACAAAGACTGAAGAATGGACCCACACCATACTCTAGTTTTTGCATATTTCTGTACTATTGGTTACCTATTTTTTCTGCCACCCCCAGGCCCAACATCTGTCTTTTATTTCTCTGACTTAATGAAGTTCCCAAGTATGCTGCTACTTTTGATGGCAGATTCATTAGTTGTAATGTATCTGGTTCTATATAGAATCTTTAGTAGAAGCTGAAACACAAGAACTAGCTCAAAATCAAAGGGATTAAAGGTTCCATTCTTTCTCCAAATTTAATATTCCAGGACAGTGGGGCAAAGAGCGCATATTGAGAGGGAGGTCAACATTAAATTTGTGTTTTGATTTAGAAATTATAATTCTTAGCATTGCCTACCCCCTTTTCAAATTTTTTGCCAGGGGTACACACAAAACTTAAGATAATTCTCTATTTTTCTTTATTTATTGGGGCATCATGGCCAAAGAATACGTCACCTCGTGGCCAACCTTCTATTGATTAACTTCTTTATCACTAACTAGGTTGGTCATTGGACAACAGAAACACACAACATGCCCCTAAGAGAAGACTTGAAGACTTTCTAGTTTGGTAGACCATGCCAGAGTTCAGGTTACACTGCCATAGTCTTTGAGAACCCAAAGTCGTCTCCACACAGTATCTGTATGTCACTGATTTAAATCTGTAATGTAAACTTACCATTCTGTGCTCACACAAAGGCATTGCACACAAAATGTTCCTTGAGGTAAATAGAGGCATTCATTATATTCTTCATGATTCAAAAAGGTTAGAGCATTTATTTTAGTTTCAAATTCACATTTCATTGCAACATTGACATCCTGTGTGTAAGTAGAATGGTCCTGATGTTCCATTTCCCCAAATATCTCATTGGACAATCAAGTTTGGCCATTGAGACAGATATCCACATATGAAGAAATTGATGTGCTGTTCTTTACAATGTAGGTTTTGAATTTATGTGAGCATGATATTTAGAAGGATACATGGTAATGTAGTCATGACCTGAAAAAGAAATGAAATTTATCATTCCATAGAAGGCATTATATCATCCTATAGAAGGCATTTTAGTGAGCGTTTGTTTTATGGCCATTGGTTTACATTAGTTAAACTTCCCTAGGTTTGTCAACCTCTGTTCCTTTCTCTGTCTTCTTTTTTTTCAGCATCAAAAATTAGTTTAAATAGGTCAAGATAGGTAGTTGTTTTAATTGCATAACATAGCTTCTCATTTTTATTTTTCTAATTGGATATTGATTGTGATCTTTGTTCTAAGAGTCAACTTTACACTGACAGTTGATTGGGAAATGTCTCGCATTGGTATCTGATCATTTCCTTCCCATTAAATTACAATCAGTTTCACTTCTGTGATGTTATTCAGTGCTTATCATGTCCAATATCTCTCGACTTTCTTCTTTGAGAAAGTGATCGTTATATATGTATATATATGTATATAAAGCTTATATATCATTATATATATATGTATATAAAGCTTATACACAGTCTATAAGCCTTTGAATTCTTTCATTTCTTACACATGAACCATAGGATCCAATATTTTTTTGCCTTTGTTCCCTGTGACTATTGTTGTTTCAGTGTTGTCCAACTCTACATGACCCCATTTTGGGTTTTCTTGGCAAAGATATTTGAGTGGTCTGTCATTTCTTTCTCCATTTCATTCTACAGATAAGGAAACTGAAGTAAAAAGGGTTAACATACTTGCTCTGAGTCACATGCTTAGTAATTCTCCAAAGTCAGATTTGAATTCAGGTCTTCCTGATTCCAGGTGCTCTATCCATTATATCAGCTAGGCATTCCTCCCTATGACTTCCTCTGCATTGGAGTCATCTTCTATTGTGGTATATGTTGATTTAATTAGAAGTATTTTAACAAATGCCTCATAAAACTTCCCTACTTCTTTATTCTCTCCAACAGACATTAGCAATAACCTGCGACTATCTTTACAATGGTCTTTTAGCTAATGTGTACAGTAAGATTACCAAGTGATCTATGAAATTATGCTTGCTGCATAATAAAATTAACTCTCCCAACTCTTTTTATTTGCCTCTCCGACAAGAATCTATGAGTCATCCTTCCCTTTGTGAAAACAGGTTCTCTTACTCTCTGATTTCATTTATAACTAGAATGTCAAGCTTTCTATGACTCGGTTCTTCTAATAGTATGTCCATTGGTTACTAGACAAGGAGCTCGAGTTGAAATAGTTAATATTTAAAGATGGTTTAAAAAACTTTTTTGTTCTTAGCTGTACCACCAATACCAAAAAAGGAGCTTTATTTTATATGTTTCCTTGTTTTATGGGTTGCCATAAAGAAAGAATGTATCATCTGGTTGGCAGCCTACTGGCAATGAGACTGGTCATTACAAAATATAGATAGAGTACTTTGGGCTTTTTCATCATAGGAGAATCTGATCGAACTTGTGTTCGACTGATATAGCCTTCTAGAACCTGGAGTCACTTCTTTGCTATGAGGATTCATCAGAGTGGGACTCTGTAGTTTAAAAAGAGCTTTAAAGGAAAAAAGGAGTTTCTTTTTAAGATCTTAGAGCAGTGGTTCTCAACCTGTGCAGTTGGGGGTCAAACGACCCTTTCACAGGGGTCACAGGGGTCACCTAAGACCATCAGAAAACACATATTTTCGATGGTCTTAGCAACCTAGACACAGTTCCTCTATTTGTCTCCAGGTAGGTCTGCCCACATGCAGATAACACCCACATACGAATATTAAAGGATCATGGCATTAAGAAGGTTGAGAACCTCTGTCTTAGTGATAGACTTTAATCTGAAAATCCTGGTTCCTTTTGGCAAATAGAGAGAGGGAGAAGCCAAGTTAAAAACATAAATTAATTTGTGAAATCTTACAGGTGAAGAAGGGCATTTATTTTTAAAATGTATTTTGATTTATTTTGTTAAATATACCCTAATTACATGTAAAAAAATTAATGTTAATTTATTTAAATTTTGAGTTCCAAATTTTCTACTTTCCTCCTGCCTTTTTCCCACCCTTTAAGAAGGCAAAAAAATACCATTTTGATTAAACATGTGAAATCATGCAAGATATATTTCCATATTAGCCATATTGTAAAACAAACACACACAAGCCAAGAGAAATAAAATTTTTTTAAAAAGTATAATTCAATCTGCACTCAGTTAATCAGTTTTCTCTCTGGAAGTGGATATAATTTTTCATTATGGATTCTTTGAAATTGTCTTGGATTTTTGTCTTGAACAGAGTAACTAAATATTTCATAGTTGGTCATCCTTACAATATTGTTCTTACTGTGTATGATGTTCTCCTTATTCTACTCATTCATTTTGCATCAGTTCATTTAAGTCTTCCATGGTTTCCCTGAAACCTTCCTATATGTAATTTTATAGCACAATAGTATTTCATCACAATCTTATGCCAGAATTTCTTCAGCCATTCCTCAACTAATGACCATCCCTAAATTTACAATTCTTTGCCATCAAGAAAAGAATTGCTATAAATATTTTTGTACATGTAGGTCCTTTCCTTTTCTTTGATCTCTTTGGGATATAGACCCAATAGTAGTATTGATATATTTGCAATTGTATATACCTTTAGACATAGTTCCAAATTGTTCTCTAGAATGGTGAGCCTAGTTTGTACCTCTACCACCAGCACGTTAGTATTCCAATTTGTTCACATTCCCTCCAGGAGTTGTCATTTTCCTTTCTTGTCATGTTAGCCAATCTGATAGGTGTGATGTGGTATCTCTGAGTTGTTTTAATTTGCATTTCACTAATCAATAGTTATGTCTACATTTTTCTGTCACTATAACTGATTTCTGAAGGAAGAAGTTTATGTTCAACATTGACCTATAAAATAGTGAGTTGCAGTTAAGGGAACACGTTTACAGAAAGTTTGAAAAGAGACTCTATTAAGTCTGAGCATCTAAGGACATCTTAGGATGAAACTGGAAACATGATAAATATATTGAAATACCCACAAGACAATAATTCTGACTAAAAGTCTGGGAACTAGATTAGATGATTTCTGGAATCTGTGCTATCCAACATCCTATAAAAGTGATCAGTGGCTGTAAACCTGTGCAACACTGTATGATACTATTCTGTAACCATTTGAAGTAGAATATAACATCACTACTCATACAGACACAAATACATGTTATTCATCTTACCAAGAGATGTGAATATAATAAGTTTCATAGTACATCTGGCTCTTTTCATTCATGACCAGTTCATTGAAGAAAATATAGTTGATTATGAATCCTGAAAGTTTTCTTGACATGACTCTTTCAGCAAACAACAACCAATAACAGAAACTACAGAAAAAATAAAAAATATAATTTTTAGAAAATAGCTGCTCATAGGCTGTTTCTACATTTTAATAAAGTGGTAAGTTAAGGTTGTTTACTAAATATCTCAAAAATACAGTGTCTTTAGTGAAAGGAATCATATCTAGGATCCCCATTATTTAGGCATGTAGCATCTGGACATTTGTCAGTGAGATAAGATTGCATTTAGAAGTCATGCCCCCCCCCCCCCCGGAACTGAATAATTTTCCTTTGTAAGCGTGCCTGCAATTTCAGTAAAGGCCAGTAGGTGGTGATCTCAGTACCTGTATCTGAGATTTTATATACAGATTCTATTCTTTCTCTCTCTCCATATATATATATATATGTATATATATGTATATATGTGTATATATATACACACATGTACATATACACATATACATATAGAGAGAATTCTATTTTATATATACTCTATTCTATAGAGAGAGAATAATTCTATTATATATAGAATGAGATTCTTTATGTAGATTCTATATATAGAGTCTCAGCCTCTGATATTCAGTTTTATGACCTCAGTAATGATTGAGAAGCCCAGAACTCACATACTCTTAACAGTTATATTTATTTCTTTGATCAAAAATAGAGCTCTTCATTAAAACATCAATATGAATTAGAAAGTTATCTCTACAAATACAACTCGATTGTAATGTTAGTAAAAGAATCTAAAGAAATAGAATGACCTAGCCATGGATAGGTACCCTGCTGGCTTGCTTAAATTAATTAGTGACTAAAATTGTTTAAACTCTATTTTTTAATAGTCTAATTAGAAGTCACCTGGAAGATCCTAGGTGTTGAAAAGAAGCTCCAGCTCTTGAAATCTGTGCAAAATCGCCAGCCCCATCCTAGCTTTAGCTCTGAAGCTGTGTGTATAAAATAATACCGCACCACTTGCTAACTGAAAAATGCTCTTAACTGAGGACTTTCATTATTCCTCTTTCCTAAGGTGTGTGTACCATGGCTGCTAGTTCCCTTCACTGTCAAAAACTCTCATCATTTTCAGCCTTCATGTGGCTTAGAACTAAAAGCAAAAATAACAGTCTGACCATCAGTCTGTGACTAGGACAGGGTGATCAGACTTTTTCCTCAGTGTACTGAGATCAAGTTGATACTAATAGTGCTCAGACTTCTGCTGTCTCTACATAGCCAAATTTAGCAGCAAAGCAGCAGGAATAATTAGCTGAAATAGGAAGGTACCAGATGGTGTGTGCTTCTTCACCTGGCCACAGGTCAGGTGAGTTCTTCTTTGGCCTGCCCCTTCCCGCTTAATTGCCATTTTCTGGGTTCTCCATATAACACCACCACCCCCATACCATTCCCAAATGAATTCCCTCAGGGTTAAAATTGCTAGGTATAGTTTAACCATTTATTTGATCATAATGCTTGAGCCCTTAGAAGAATATAGCATCCTGAATCTGGAGCCACAAGGAAACTCAGAAGCCATCTAG
This sequence comes from Pseudocheirus occidentalis, assembly GCA_028646575.1. NCBI lineage: Eukaryota > Metazoa > Chordata > Mammalia > Diprotodontia > Pseudocheiridae > Pseudocheirus > Pseudocheirus occidentalis. The sequence goes on from CM053602.1 coordinate 39,942,432, forward strand.
TCTAATCAACTCATTCTCGAGATGATGGAACAGGGGCATTGTTGGGTAAATTGGCCAGGTCACATAAAGGCTCATAGATTTAGAGCTGTAACAGACCTTAGAGGCTCTCGAGTCTGACTACCTCATTTTTTAGAGAGGAAGAAACGGAAGCCTAAGGAGAAATGATTTGCTCAATGTTATATGGGTTGTAAGCATCAACTGCTCCCCGTGAGAGTATTCCCCATCAGGGCTCTTACAGCATCATTTAGCTTTTACCTGAAAAGAATGGAAAAATCTTACAGATTTTTCCCAAACTTTCTTTCCATAAGAAAAAAAAGCGCTTGAGGTTCCATCTTCTCTGGACAATTGCCTTCCTTCTCCTCACCACTTTGTGGGAGTATACTGAGACTCAGTGAAGGGACCTCAGCTCAATGGACACAGCTAGTCCTAGTCTATGTCATAGCATCAAACACTGGTTGTCAGGAAAGCAGCTACTGGACCTTGCTGCTCACTTGTCCACTTTTGAGACAAGGAAGGGCCAGTGACTGCAAAACCCAATTGGAAGGCAAACTCTGAGGATGTGTTTGAGGCTGCTGTTCTGTACTCTCTGGGCCAGTGTCAATAATAAGCATCTCTGGGCCGCCCATTCATACAGAATTATCTGGAACAGTTGGTGTTGGCTGAAGCCTCTGTCAGATCCATTTCTTAAAAAATAAATAAGCCCAGAGCCCACAATGGGAAACAGTGTGGGACAGATTAACAAAATGAATCCCCAAATAAAGGCTATTGTCCTGCCAGGGGCTGGGGTGTGGAGGGAGCCCACTGGGCCTTCCATGCCTTGCTGAGAGCATATTCAACCATAGTATCAGAAGGCCCTAAGGCAGCCCACTGTTCCAGATTAGCATTGTGGTCCTGGGCTCCGAGAGCTGCCAAGCTTCCATGGAGCCACTGTTGAGTAACCTTTCTGGGCACTGACCTTTCCATTTTCGCAGAGGGTTTCTTTTTTTATATTTTCATGTTGGTGACTCTTAATGTCATGTTTACTTCTGATGGTGTCTGCATTTTCCACATAGTCTGCATGAAGGTGGGAGATAGGAGCCAGACTCCATCTTTTTAATATCTCCTTTTCACATACAAAACATCTCAATTTCTTCCCCCAGGGGAGCATAGTATCTCCTTGTATAGCTAAACGGCTGTAAAAGCCAGTGACACAAGACAGATTGGAAAGCCTCACATTGCTAAATGGTATCTAAGCATCTACAGCTAATCAGTCTGTTCCATCCTAAGAGAGGAGACAATAACGAAGCCCTTCAGTAACCTCGTCCACTGGGAATCCTGAGTTCCTTCAGGGTTGACTGCTTTGTATGATGACCGTGGATATCTCCTTTTATAACCCATGGTGGTGTACATATCTCTGCTATAAGAAACATGCAAATTAGGGGCACTGGCTAGGTGGTGCAGTGAATAGAGCACTGGCCCTGGAGTCAGGAGGACCTGAGTTCAAATCCAGCCTCAGACACTTGACACACAAACTAGCCATGTGACCTTGGGCAAGTCACTTAACCCCAACTGCCCTCCAAAAAAAAAAGGAAAAAAAAGAAACACGCAAATTAGAGTTTCAGAGCAAAATGAAGATTTGACTAGTAGGAAGTTCTGTCTTCTTCCTTTTTGTAAGTCAGCCAGCATAATAACCCAGTCTGTAAAGTGGTTAGTTGCCTGTCTTCAGCTCCATTGCCTGTCCCCTAGTCCATCTCAATATTTATGAGAGTTCTTTAGAAATTTTCTACCTAAATTTGATCTAAGCATCAAATCAAATGACCCTTGATCACACCAGTCAGTTTGGACTCAAGATAATTAGGTTGATTAGATGTGACATAGTCCACATACTGTCATAACATGGAGCAGGAGACAGTGAAAATGCTAAGACAATAGATTTAGATTTCAAAGATATCTTAGAGGTCACCCAACCAACCCCCCTTACAAATGAGAAAACAGAGACCCAGAGAGGTAAAGCAAAATGTCCGAAATCATCTGTGGATCCTATAGATTCACAGCTGGAAGGGGCCTCAGGACCATCTAGTCTGACCATTTTATTATACATAGGATGAAAATTGACTTTGCAAAAGTAAAGTGGTGAAGTGATTTATTTGTCAAATGTCATCCAGGTAGGAAGGTGCAGACGTAGTATTCAAACCCAGGTCCTCTTGGCTCTACTGTCCTACTTAGCCTGGTGGGGTTGAGTACTAGATTTTCTGGTAACCTTGGGTCTAGAACTTAATAGGACATCCCCTGTTATTTTTTCTGTGGGTTAGATTGGAATGTTTATTGACATTTTGCCACATATAGTATGGGGCAGTCTTTTATTAACAGTCTTTCTGCTAATTCGGTTTTGGTTTTTTGTTTCTGCTGTGCCCTAGGGGAGTGATAGCTGAGAGAGTACATTCTTGGAACAGCATAACTTGTTGGAAACTTCCTGATTTACTCCTAGGTGGGGCGGGAAGATGGAGGCGTCTCTGACAAATGAAATTACTAGATAACAAGCTGATCTCTCACCTGCTGCCCAACTAGCCCGCCAAGAACCTCAAAAGAATGAAATAGACATAAAGAAAATACTTTAAACAAATGTCACTAGTTCCTATCCTCATAGGACTGTGTGCTTGTCACAAATGGAACTAGTCACATCTTCATCTCTTTTTCCTGGGTTATAGGCTCTGTCTGCACATTGAAGTGGTCTGTCCGCTTTACATACTAACAGAAATCCATCTTTTAAAAATGTCACATTATCAAATTGGAAAGACGTAGGAACTCTGATCAACACGATGACTAACCATAATGCCGAGGGACTCATGATGGAACATGCTGTCTGCCTCCAGATAGAGAGCGGATGCACTCAGAGTGCAGATCAAAGCCTGTGCTATTTTCTTCCTTTCTTTTTGGACATCGGTAACGTAGGAATTTGTTTTGAATGACTATATGTATTTGTAATGGGCTTTATTTGTCTTGCTTTCTCACTGAGTGGAGGAGGGGAAGGGAGAGAATTTGGAACTGAAAATCAAATAGGAAAAAGAGCTAAATATCAAAGTATTAAAAACAAGTTTACAAGAAAAATACCCCATTGCATGGAAGCAGAGGGCTCTCCTGGCATTTGGGAGGGGTTGCTTTTTAAACAGACTCATTTTCCTTCATATAGTTCAGCAACTCAGCCTAAACATCCCTAAATTCCCTTAATTACCTATGTGAGTTTAATTAACCCTTCATGAGAATAATTATGCTTGCAGATTATGGGAAATGAGGTCCTTACGTTTGTTTTTAATTTAATTCAGTGAGCACTTGGTAGGTTCCTGATGCTATACAAGGTGCAAGGGATTCAGTACCTCCTGTAGTCAATGGCTGCAGTGTTCTCCTTTCTCATCTCTGCCCCTTAGAAGTGAGGACACTATGTGGTACAGTGGAGAAAGTGCTGGGGCTGGAGTTAGGAAGCCTTGGGTTCAAATTTGACCTCAGATACTTCCTAGCTGCATGACCCTGAGCAAGTCACTTAACCTGTTGGCCTCAGTTTCCTCATCTGTAAAATGGAAACCATAATAGCACCTACCTCCCAAGGCTGTTGTGAGGATCAAATGGGATCATACAAAATAAACTTAGCACAGCACACATAGTAGACATTAAATAAATGCCCATTTCCTTCCCTTCCCTTTCCCCCTTAGAATCTCTGACTTCCTTCATGATTCAGCTCACTCACCACCTTCTACATGAGATCGTTCCCATGTTTTCCAGCTGCTAGTGCCACCTTCTCTAAGATATGTATTTTATATACCTATTTATGTACATAGCACCCATAGGATTTTAGGCCCTAGAGGGAAAGGGTTGTTTTACTTTGTCTTTGTGTCATTGGTGCTTAGAAAAGTGTTTGGCATATAATAAGTGCTTAATAAATGCTTGTTGATTGAATCCTACAAAGATAAAAAACAAAATATAGTCCTGTCTTTGAGGAATTTACATTTAACCAGATTTAATAAAATCAGATTATGTTTAAATATTTTTAAAAACAGGTTTATGATGGGTAGACACTACGTTTGACTGTCTCTACATAAATAACTGATCTGTATTCCATCTCCTGCCAGCCTCTTTGGCTGATCTCTTTCTGCTTTCATGGAACCTTTCCTAATTTTAAGAGACAGAGAGAAAAGCCATCCCATTCTCTCCCTTGACTAGTCTCCTCTCCTGAGTGACCTCTTAACACCCTAAGGAGTACTCTACCCCTATTGATCACTCATTTGAATTATCATATGAACTCATTCAGCAATGATTAACAAACTCCCATATGGTCATAACCTCTCATTCCCAATTATTCTGAATCCCCAGTTGTCACACAAATTTAATTCTCTGCTTCTTTATTCCCATTCCCTTGACCCAACCCTAACAATGCCAAATTCTAAAGCTACCAATGCTCTCCATTGTGTACTTGCTGGAAGATTTGCTCCATAAATAACAAACTAGATTTCATCTTAAACCTTTTCCTTTCCCATTCCTTCCATCTTCTGACACTCACTGAGACATGACTCCCTGATTAGAGCTTCCCTCACCACTCTTAAGAGTATCAGTTACACTTTCACTCATTCCTGCCTTACTCACTGGTTGAGTGGAGGAGTTAGAATACTCTTTGCTTTCCATTGCCACTTTCAAACTCATCCTCTACTGACATCACTCTCTGCCTTTGAAGTTCACTCAGTTCATATCTACCACCCAATAAAAATTCTGGTAACTTGTCCTTTGATCTGCAAGATGCTCACCTTATTTTCTAAATGACTTTAGCATCTGGCTCAGTTTTTCTCTCCTCTCTAGCTCTTTGCTTCATATTAGGAGACTTCAACACACACATTGATATTTCTTCAAACCTCCTAACCTTCTAGTTATTCAAATTCCTTATTTCCTATGAACTATTTTTCTACCTTACCTCAGCTATACACAGAGATGGTCATAACTTCCATCCTGCTATCACTCACAAATGTACAATTTCCATGTTTGTTAACTCTAAAATTCCCTTATCTGATCACAATCTGTTGTCATTCCATCTCTCCCTTTACCTTACAACCCTAAACACTGTTCTTCATCTTCACCATGACCTCGAATCCATCAGAACCCCAATTCTTTCCCTGACCATCACCCTTTCACTGGCTATAGTTTCTTTCTAGACCATCCCCCTTACACTGACTAGCCTCCTTTCTTTCCCACGTTTATCCTGTGGTGATCAAGTTCACCTCTGCGCTGTCCTCTTGTCTCCAGTTCCTCTATCCTATCAAAGATCTCATCCTGCCAAGTCTCAGCCCTGAATTATTCCCACTATCCACTAATTTTTCTCTTCTCTTACTCATGAACTATGCAATGAATCTTGAAAAAAAATCACAAAACCATGCTGATTAAATCAACTACAAATTTATGTCACATATTGTCAACTTGGACCTCACTGTGACAAAACAATCCTTTTACATATTGTCTCACCACCATGTCTTTTCTAAAACTTTTCATCCTTCCTCAAACCTCCCACAGTTCTTGCTTTCCCCACCCTCTCAACTGAGAATGTAGCCTCATATTTCGTTGAATAAATTGAAATCATTTACTGAATGCTCTGTCTTCTTCCCTCCTCTTCATCTCACATCAGTCAGATACCTTCCACCACTATCCTCTTTCAACCCTGTTTCACATGAAAAGATTGCCCTTCTTATCAAGGCAAACCCTTCTAGATTTGCAAGTGATCCAGTCTTTCCCTGTAGATTGTTCCCTCTGTCATTCCCAGTCTCCACTGTTTAATCTCTCCCTGGCTACTGACTGCTTCCCTATTACCCACAAACTTGCCTATATTTCCCCTATTCTCAACCAGCGCTTGATCCATCCATTCTCACTAGTTATTGTCCCATAACTCTCTTCCCTTTTGTGGTTAAATTTCTTGAGAAAACCATCTCCAATCAATGTTACCACTTTCCTTTCTTCTTACTCTCTTCTTAACTCTCTATAGTCTAGCTTATAACCTCATCACTCAACTAAAACTTATCTATCCAAAGTTACCAGTGATCTCTTAATTGTCAAATCCTCTGGTCTTTTCTCACTCCTTGACCCCTCTGCAGCCTTTGACACTGTCAGTCATTCCCTTGCCCTTGATACTGTCTTCTTTGTATGTTTCTGTGATATTTCTCATTCTTAGTTCTTCTGCAATCTGGCTGTTCCATCTCAGTCTCCTTTGCTGGATATTCATTCAGATCACACCCATTAAATTTGGGATCCCGCAGGACTATGCCTTAGACCCTTTTCTCTTCTCTCCCTGTACTATTTGATTTGTTGTTCCATCAGCTCCCATGGATTCAATTATCATGTTTTTGCTGATAATTCTACCTATCTAGCTCTGACCTCTCTCCTGACCTCCTATCATGCATCTCCAACTCTCCATCTACCTATTGGACATCCCTAACCAGGTGTCCTGTAGACATCTTAAACTCAGCATGTTCAAAATGGAAGTCATTATCTTTACCCCTAAACCCTCCTTTTTAACTTTCCTATTATTGCTGAGGTACCACCATCTTCCCAGTCACTCTGGCTCACACCCTCAGTGTCATCCTCAACTCCTCTCTCTTACATTCCATATCCAATTTATTACTAAGTCCTGTCAACCTTACCTTGTCTATGCTGCCTTCTGTCCTTTGACATTATTGCCACCCTGGTGGCCATCTTTTCTGGACTATTTTAATAACCTGCGTGTTGGTCTCCCTCTCTCAAGTCTCTCTTCACTCCAGTCCATCCATCACTCACCTGTCAAACTGACCTTCCTAAAGTAGAAGTCTAACCATGCCAGCTCCTATTTAGCAAACCACAGTGGCTCCCTATAACCTCCAGGATCAAGTATAAAATCTTCATACCCTCCCCCACCCATACCTTTCCAGTTTTCTTATACCATACTTACCTCCATGGACTCTATGATCTAGTAATAGCAGCCTTCTTGCTATTTCTCACATAAAATACTCCATCTCCCAGTTCTAGGCATGTTTATTCGCTGTCCCCCAAGCTGGAAGTCTCTCCTACCCCACCTCTGCCTCCTGGCTTCTTTGGCTTCCATTAAGCCCCAAGATCCCTCCTTCTATAAGAAGACTTTCTTGATCCTCCCTTAATCCTAGAGCTTTCTCTCTACTAATTAGCTCCAATTTATGTCTTGATCGTTCATAATTGTTTGCATGTTGCCTCCCCTAATTAGACTGTGAACTCCTTGAGAGAAGGGACTGTTTTTTGCCTTTCTTTATGCTGGGCATGGTGCCTGGCACATAATAGGTTCTTAGTAAACACTTATTGACCAACTGTATGACAGGTTGGTTAAAAAATAATTTGTTTGGTTTGACCATCATTGTGTTTGAATTAGTTGTAGGTGTTCATATCCCTGGTCCATGATAACCTGGGGGGGGGGGTGTAGAGTGTGGCCTGGTAACAAAGAGAAGACAGAAGGGATATGTACTCTGTAAGGACTGGGCTAGGTGCCTAAGAACTAGGGACTGTTTTTGTCTGAGATGTTTTTCTTTAATTCTGAGCCCATCTCCCAAGCTACATTTTCCAGGTAACCACAGCAACAGCTCAGCCTTCCAGAGCACTTTTGGCTTTGTGAAATACTTTCCTCACTGCATCCCAGTGAGGCAGAGAGTACAAATGTGATGGTTTCCATTTTACAGATGGGGTAACTGAGGTTTTGAGTGGTGAGATGACTAAACTGTAATTACAAACTAGTCAAATGTCTGAAGTAGAAATTGAATTTGGGATGCTGGCCCAAGTCAAGTTCTCTTTCTATTATGCTGGACTGTTCTTTTTAGTCACTGCTGCTTGACTCAGGGTGAGGCCCAGCAGGCAGAATTTAAGAAGATTTCCTCTATAAATAACCCAACCCCTGGAGGAATTGGACAGCTGTGAAACTGAGTTATACTCAAATCTGGAGTTAGTCAACTTTGTCAATAGCAAAAAAATGCTGTTCCCTGCTTGTTGGTGGAGATGGCATTAGGGACCATCTGTGTATGGTTCATATTGCCTGCTCTTTCTTTGTCTCTCCTCTCCTCTGCTCCTCCTCCTCTCCTCTCTTCTCGTCTCCTCTCCTCTCGTCTCCTGTCCTCTTCTCTCCTCTCCTCTCCTCTCCTCCTCTCCTCTCCTCTCCTCCTCTCCTCTCCTCTCCACTCCTCTCCCCTCTCCTCCCCTCCCCCCCTCTTCTTCACTCTCCCTCTCCCTCTCCCTCTCCCTCTCCCTCTCTCTCTCTCTCTCTCTCTCTCTCTCTCTCTCTCTCTCTCTCTCTCTCTCTCTCTCTCTCTCAAATAGTGCTAGTAAAAAGCATCCCAGCCCCATTTACTTTCCATGAGAGGGGACCACATTTCAGCCAGCCCTAAAGGGAATAACTTGGTGCTCCTAATTTTTTTCATAGCAAAGCAGCACATTCATCCAGCAAGGGAAAAGAGATTCTCAAACTAATAAGAGTACATTCTCCAAAGAAATTTGAAGAACAATTGGAGTAACTGGTTGAAAATACAAGACCAAATAATCTTCAACTGAAACCACAGGCCTGAGCCCTCTCTTTGTCAGCAGGGTAGTGGGGCTTTTTTCCTGTAAGACTTTCAAATGGATTCTCCAGGGACAAATCTGAACCACCCTGAAGCCTTCTTGGATCCCAGAAGGTTGGACACAATCAATAACAACTGAATAATATTCCAATGAGCTGGAAAGAACAGACGAAAGTAGGCAGGAAGATGATACTGATGCTTTGCTTATTTAAAGATGCTTACCCTCTCAGCTGACTAATTTCAGAGGCAAGCTTTGGAAGTATTTGATTTTTGTCATCCTTTTTTCCTTTTCTCTTAAACCTTGCTGTGATTTGAATGAACCCCAAGAGGAATCATCTCGCTATCTGAAGATACTCAAGTTCTCCATTCATAGAACTTGGGCTATATCTTCAAGAGCACCATGTTGCTATTTAATGGCCCAAGCAGCCTCTTTATTGGGCTATTCTCCAAACAGTGGGGATTCAACTCCCCATGGAGATAGGGCCTTCCTAGTTCCATCTTGCTGACAATTTCATTTCCTCAGTGAATATTTGAACCATTCAGCTTTTCCTCCTAACTGGCCTCATGGGAATAGGTTTAAGACCATCTAGCTCATTAACTCCTTCCTATTAACCATACTATAAGCCTTATCATTGTTTAACCCTTGTTTCACAACTCATTCCCCGCTGCATCCTTAACCCATGGGCACTGAAAAAGTCTCTGTCTCAAAACAAAATTATAATTCCCTTTAATTTAAAAACATCCTATTTCTGGGGGTGGGGTGGAAGAGAGAAGGTTAGCATAAGAAAAAGTTGGAAGACCACTTACTGGATATGTGGTAGAGGGGATTTAAACATAAATATGGGTTGGGTCAGATGACTTCAGAGGTCCATTCCAACTGAGAGATTCCAGAATAAAAACTAGCCATTTTTTGTTCATTGGTCAATCAATAGCTACCTGTGCTAGGCATTATGTGGCACTGAGTTGACATCAGACCTGAGATTGAGCAGGTAATGTAGTCAACTGCCAAAGGTACAAAACTTCAGGAGAGATAAGAGAGCAGAAAAGGGCATCTATTAATGAGATTGTTTTGTTGTTTCATATTAGACTTGTTATTTTGCCTATAAGTGGAACTCTCAGTGAACATATTCCCTCTATCAATGTCGATTGGCTCCTGTCTAACAACTTGGTCTTAGAAAGTTGGTTTTTATAAATGTTCATATTATCAATAACTGAGAACCTCATTCTCCAGAGCCTTGCAGGATTTATTTTGTAATAAGTCAAGTTGCACATGTTACATGAAGGCTCAAAGCTTTCTAGGAGACAGCAGCACACAGGGGGCTAGGATCACTAAAGCCTCACCCTGAATCTAGCTAGGAACTAGAGGAGAATGTCAAACACACAGTAGACAGAGTTCTTGCCCTTGAGCCTAGAGTCAGACTGAAGAGATAATACTAAAATTCTAGAAAAAATAGGAGAATAATGCAAGCCAGTAAAATATCGAGTGCTAAATGTCCAGGTTCATACTCTAGGGTGTGAAATAGGAAAACTCCAAGCAATAATTCATGATTTATGATTTATTTGGCTCATGCCACCATACCCATTAAGAGTCAGTCTCCTTCCCAATATCATCTTGCCCAGAAAGAATACTTGTTCACGTGTGGATTAAATGTATCTACGTACCGTCAAGTTGTAGATTTAGAGCTAGAAGCAATGCCAATCTCAAAAACCATTTAGTTCAAGTGACCTAGAGTAGTGAAGTGACTTCCCCAAGGTCACACACAGGATCATAGATTAGAGATAGAAAGGATCACAGAGGTCATCTGGTCCAAACTTTTCATTTTACAGATGAGGAAACTGAGTCTCAGAGAGGATAAATTGCTTCCCTGAGGTTCCACAGCTGGTAAATGGCAGAAGTGGAATTTATCAAAGCAGAAACAAAATAAACACAGCCAGCTTTGATTCTCAGATGGTAGTTAGTACTGTCTTTGGAGACGTGGGCACTTGAGATGAACAAGTACCCTCTCCCTGCTTTCCCAAAGTGGTCTGAAGTTTCCTCTGGGGCCTTAATTAGGGAGAAAAATATATACATATATGTATATAAGAATATATACCCATATATGTGCCTGCATATATATATACATATATTCAAAGGTATATGTGTACACATATATGTGTGTGTGTGTGTGTGTTATGTTTCTATGTATACGTGCATATATCTTCAGTTTTCCCGACCTGTTGTGGGAGCACACATTTTTAAGGCTCCTGTCCCTCTCTCAGCAGTAGAGATAGTACTACCTCTCATCCTCTTAAGCAGCTCCCTTTGCTGTCAATAGGAGTTTCATGGCTAGCTCAAAGGAAATACACAGCCCTTAGCTTTATTTATAGAAGCGATATTTCATATTTCAAGATGCTAAGCTCTGTGTAGTTGGCTCAGTGTATGTGACTCGAGCTGCGTGACAACTATTAACAACGTTAAATCCTCCAGCTTCCCTTGAAAATGGAAGGTAAAGATCTTGCCTTGTTCCATGTTTGATGGAGCACCAGGAGAGTCATTTCTGCAGCCCTAGTTTGATATGACAATTTGATTCAATTAGAGGCTTTTGTTGCATTAACCCATTTCTTTGTATACAGAGAAGTCATTTCTACTAATGAGATGTGAGATGTGTACTAAGACCTTAACAAAGATTTCTAACACCATTCAGGATTCCTAAGCAATTGGAAAGGACTTTGGAGTATTGAAATGAAGAAGGGGGGAAAACCACTTTATTGGCCATCCTGGGGAATTTGTGATGATGTGTCATTTTTAAATCACTGTTTCCTATGTGGTTCCACATAGTTCCAAATAGATCTCTCCTAAAGTAGAATTAGGAAAGACATTGTGTCCATGGTGGGGGGGGGGGGAGCGGTGTTGAAACCCACTGTTCAGAGAAGGGCTCAATGGAGGGGCTCTCAATTTATGTTATATTTAGCAGTTTAAAGGAACATGAGCCTCAAAATCCCAAATTCTGCCACAGCATCAATATTTCCCCCCACTTTCCTCCACAGGTAGACAGGCCTCTTGGACAGAGGAGAGAAAATATTAGAACAGGGAAAGTGTTCAGAGATAATCTAGACCAACCCCCTTATTTTGCAAATGAAGAAGCAGAGACTTAGAGAGGGAAAGGGACTTACCCAAAGACACACTGGTAGTCAGTGGCAGAGGCAGGAGTCAAATCAACCCAAGATCCATATTTTTTCAACATCTCACACTTTATGTCTTCTAGATGTAAAGCAATTACCTCCTCCCCTCACCAAAGAAACTTGTCCTAGCGTTAACTTATTGTCTCATTCACCATCTTATAACCATTAGGGAATTCTATTCTGACAGTAAATGATTTTTTTTTCTTGAGAGACCTCCTCCTACCTCTGCCATTGGCTAGCTTTATAGCCCTGCCCAAGTCACATGAGCTTTCTGAGACTCAACTTTTTTTTAATCATTTCAACTGAGTCCCACTCTTTGTGACCCCATTTGGAATTTTCTTGGCAGAGATAATGACATGTTTGCCATTTCCTTCTTCACCTCATAGGTGAGGAAACTGAGGCAAACAGGGTTAAGTGAATTGCCCAAGGTCACACAGCTAGTAAGTATCTGAGGTCAGATCAGGTTTCCCTTATTCCAGGTCCAGTGTTCTATCCACTGAGCCACATAGCTTACCCAAGAGTCAGCTTCCTCTGCTATAAAATAGGATTAATGCTACATGTGCTGTCCACCTCACCAGATATATGTGAGGCTCAAAGTCCATAAGTGCTTTGGAAACTTGAAATGGCTACATAAGATTTGTCATTATTATTAGTCCATATTTGTGATTTCATTGGTGTGATGATCACCTGGTGAGAACACACCCTCTCCCAGGGAAGAACAGCAACTCCCAGCAGTGAGAGCTGCCTTCCAGCACAAAAAGATTCCACAATTTGCCCAGGATTACATAGCCAATAGGTTGCAGAGGAGGGATTTAAATACAGGTCTTCTCACCTCTGCAATCAGGACTCTGCTATTCCATCCTGTCTCTCTACTGTTATTAGTAGTAGTAATAAGAACACACATCAACATTGTTCTTTATCATATGTATAGAATTTCTGGAATTTGCTGTAAGTGAAGCTGTTCAATGGTCTTGGATTCATCAACTTTGCCTTCTTCAGACTGGACTAAATCTTCCATTTTAGTGTGGCGTAGTGGGGAGAAAGCTGGCCTTGGAGCCAGGGAGATTTTGGTTCAAACTTGTCTCTGACACGTGCTATCCTCATGACCCTAGGCAAGTCACTTACCTTCTCAGTACCTACAAGCCACTTTCTAAGATTCTAAATCTCAGAGAAAGTGCCAGAATGTGCCTGCAGACCTGGGAGTTCTTATATTCATGAAAGCATAGGCCCAGCCTCTCCCTTTTTCATCTCAGATGGGCTTAAGGATGAAGTCATTCCTTTCTATAACTCTATGTTGGTCAGCACTACATTGCTGTGCAATTTAGAGAATTGACAGAAAAGGAGAAGCATCTAGCCCTTGCTAGCACTGGGATGCTCTGTTTCCAGTCCTATGATACTCTAGGATGGCTGTATAATTTTCCTTTGGTCCATTTCATATATTCTTCTTGCTTCACTGCTGAAGCACATTCCCTGTACCTAAGCATACCCGGAAGATGGGCTATTGGCATTGCTGATGTCTTCCAGTGCATCTTTTTTTTCTAGCAGTACTTGATCACAAAGGAGCTCAGTGCAACCTGCTGTCATCTGTGTCATGGTCCCGCAATATCTCATGTAAGCAGTTAAATTGTGCTGTCCAGGGTGCTGGTGCTTGGGCAGTAATCCATTGCTGTTAAATCCATGAGATCCTGAGTGAATTGAATTTAAAGGTTTGGTCTTTGAGAAAGAAATCTAGCTAGTAAACTCTAAGTGAACTAGGCAGCTTTTGGCCATAAAAATTTACCTTCCTTTGGAGAAGAGAGGGAGAGAACAAGCTGAGTTACCCAACTGGCTGGATCCCCATTCAGGCAGCTCAGACTGCTCACAGGTTGTCTTTGTCCTTTGTTATTGAAGAAGACCATGACATCATAGAAATGATGATGGCTATTTCTTGGGCCCTCCTAGATCAGAATGAATGTAAATAGTAATTTTCTCTTTTGGCCAGAAATCCTGAGGGTCTTTCCCTACCAGTTTGATTTTTTTTAATTAAATGGGCCATCCCTTGACTCACCTCTTAAAGAGGACTTTTCACTAAATGGGCATCGCCTCACTCAAAGTAAGAACCTGAAAGACCTTAGCTTAAAAGGACCAGGGTCTCCTACTGCATCCTAGGCCATCTCCAGTCATCCTGATGACTATCTGGCCACTGGATCCAGATGGCCCTGGAGGAGAAGGTGAGGCTGGAGATCTCGCCCAACCCTCCCTCACTCAAATTCAAGTCAACTGCAAATCACGTCATTTCCTGATGTCATGGTCCTTTTCATGAACAAAGGACAAACACAGCAACAACAACTAGGGTGCTAACCATAGCTAAGCATTTTAGGCTTCTTGCTAGGCTTTCACAGACATCATAGTGGTATTAGGGCATGTGAACTTGTTGTGTGTTATTCTGGATAGAATTCCCTCACTTTGGCAGTATGATCAAAAGGTTAGGTGTCGAATGGGATTATTATTAATCATTATTCATGTTTATTTTTAGCAGTAGTATGAGAGATCTACATTTTCACTCCATCAGTAATCACTCATCAAGTGCCTACATTCCAGACCCTGGGGATTCAAAGAAAAGTAATCATACTTTCCTAGCCCTCAGTGAGCTTACATTCATTCTCTTGAGAGACAACCTTGCACTCAGAGAGTTCAAGTTCTGGCTCTGACACGTATCAGCTATCTGATCATTCACTTAAATTACTTAAACTTCCCATTCCATGGGAAGTTATAGAATAATTGTTAAATGTTGGTCGTTTGGTGGGAGGTGTTTCCACCCTGGGAGTTCCCTGAACAATGAAAATAAGATCAATTTGTAGGCTCTTAATTTAGAGCTGGAGAGGATCTAAGAGATCTTCCTGAAGTCCAACCTCCTCATTTTACAGATGAGGAAACTGAGGGCCAGCAAAAATAAGTGACTTATCCAGGATCACACATCAACTAAATATTGAAGATAGGATTTAAAGCCATGCGTTCCTTACTCCAAATCAAGCCCTAAATCAACAGAACAAAACTATCTCAATTAGCATTACTTGCTATAAACTGACCATGGCTTATTCTTCTGGAGAGCACTCATAGATTCCATAGGAAATGCTACAATTATTTTAAAATGTTGACCTGTGAGTAAAGAGCCTATGGCATGTGACCAAGTTTTAATGGGCAGTACTTTGTTATCTATGGGATCTTTGTAAGATCTACTTCCTAAATGTTTGCCATGGACCAGTCTTTCCCAGGCTGTCATGACAGCTAACACCCACATTAGTGTCAGGCACATGCCTAGCAGAGAATGCTAAAGAAATAATGAGAAATCAATCTCGCCTTCTTGACTGCAGACCTGGGACTTCTTAGCCTTTGTTAAGTGAAAATTAACTGAGAAACTCTCCATTTTAAATAACCATTTAACAAAGAATAGCATTGGCCTTATCAAGCTCTCTCCCAATGAAGAGAAACGCTCCAATATGGAGGTCCAGTGCTGCTAGCTCTTTGTTCCCAAGTTGTCAAACCTAAACTTTTAATTTCCTCTGAAAGAGCAGGGGCTGATTATTCCCACTGATAGTGACTATTGCATCAGAAAAATGGGCTGAGGGGCGGCTAGGTGGTGCAGTGAATAGAGCACCAGCCCTGGAGTCAGGAGGACCTGAGTTCAAATCCGGCCTCAGACACTTAACACAAAAACTAGCTGTGTGACCTTGGGCAAGTCACTTAACCCCAACTGCCCTCCAAAAAGCAAAAAAAAAAATGGGCTATATTCGAGCAGGTGTTGATGTGGGCTGGAAATAGAAGGGAAGGCTGATGGTTGAAAAAAATCTGGGTTTTTTAAAGAAAAAATAATTGGTTGATAGGCTGATAATAGCTCACATTTCTATGGGGATTTAAGGTTCACAAATCCTCAAACTTTACGCATACTATCTTGTTGAACTATCGCAATAACCCTGAGAGGTAGGTGCTACTATCATTTCTTTTACAGATAAGGAAACTGAGGCTCAGAAAGGTCAAATGGTTTGCTCAGAGTCATACACCTAATTAGAGTCTGAGGTGGGATTCTAAGCAAGGTCTTCTCAACCCCCTGTCCAGCACATATTTATTGCTGCACCCGGCCCTTTACTGAGTACTGCTGACTCAAGGGACAGATAGGATTATAGACTTTTCCCATTTGATTTTGATAGTTACTGGTTATGGAAGACAATCTAGAGGAGAGTAGAAAAGACTTTGTAAGAAAATTCATAAAGTTTATTTATAGAAGTAACAGTTATTCTATCCATTTTGAATAAGATGTATGTTTCTGCAGACCACAAAGTCACAATATGACCCAGAATGACTGAAGTTTAATTCACCTCTGAAGTTTAATTCACCAAGAGTACAAACAGCCTTACCAGATGAAACACATGAAGCAAATCAAATGGGGAACCTGACTCTGTGTACTCAAAGCCAGAATAGCCCCTCAATTCAGGCACATCCATCAAACAGTCCCCAAATCCAACCCAGTCAATGGATTTTAAACCTTCAATTTGATCTGGTTACCTCATAGAGGCCCCAGCTTGAAAATTAGTTACATTTGGTTTCAGTCTCAGGGAAGGAAGGTACATCTCTTTGCTTGAAGAAGTGAGGAACTATGGGTAAAACATTGTTCATATGCTCTCAGATATGGACACCATATTAACTCCTTTTTAAACTTTTTTTGGTCTCTTTCTATACTAATTTCTTTGATAGTTCGCTTAATTCTTTGATTGTTCTTCTGAACTATTCTGGAAGTCTTGGAATTGTTCAATCTTTTCAGGGTGCCTTACAGAATTTGACTTACTGAACTGCACTTCATTCAGGGAATTTCAACTTGATTTCCTTTGTTGTGAAGTCTTGTCCATTGAGATGGCCCTAGTCCTTGGATGTTTGGTCACTTCTCAGTCAGCTTTTCAGACCATTCTAATCTCTGGTTTCAACCATTCTCCACGTTCCTCTCCTTTCTTCTTTAGGCTGTCAGTTTCCTCCTATATAGTATTAAATAATTATAACCTGACCTATATTCCAGGGCAGTTGTGTAAAGCTTAAATAGGAATGGAAATTACCAGTCCATAAAGAAGAATCCCTGCAGGCAACATATTGACATAGTTTTTTAATGTGCTATTATCTATGTTTTATTGTATTTTTATTTATTTTATTAAATAATTCCCAATTATATTTCAACCTTGCTCTGGCTGCACTACAGAGTGTTGCAAGGTCTCTGCTTCAGGGTCCCAATATGTTCCATAACCTTGTCTTGCTGCTCCACTCTGCATTTATAGGTGGGCCCCAGTCCTCTGTCCTTAGCCTTTTTGTCTTTTTTTTTCTCCTCAGTGGTGCCCAGGGCACAGAATCAATAAAACCTAGATTATGAATTTCATTGCTGCCCCTAGCCATGTGACCCCAAGCAAGTCACTGATCCTTTCTGATCATCACAGAGAATTTTTGTTTGCAAACTGCAGAGGCCATATTGACCTCACCTACCTAGGGGTGTGTTGTAAGGAAAGTACTTTGTAAGCCAGCCTTAAAGGAAAACACATATTTCCGATGGTCTTAGGAACCAAGACACCTCTCCTCTATCCGTCTCCAGGTGGGTCTGCCCACGTGCAGATATGCCCACAAATAAGTATTAAAGGGTCCTGGCATTAGAAAGGTTGAGAACCACTTTGCTAGAGAAATGTGAATGTGTTAGCCTTTGAACCTGTGTCCTGGTCATAGTCCCGATCACCTTTTGTTAGAGCAGGGATCACTAACCTGTTCCTGGTGTTATGAACCCTTTTGGAGATCTGCTGATACCTATAGACCCCTTCTTAGAATAATGTTTTTGAATGCATAATGTAATGGCTTACAAAGTAAATAAGTTATTTTAAAAGAATATCAGAATACTTATAAAATTTTGTATCATATGTATATAAACATGTAAATTTTTTATAAATAAAGTTTATAGGCCCTAGGTCAAGAACCCTTATAAGAACAGGGATTTCACGGTGACTTAGAGTTTGAGCCCTTTAATTGTGAACCTCCAGAAATGTTTTTATCTATTCCAGCTGGGCAAAGCTCAAGGAAGCAGTCTGTATAGGACTGAGAAACGCACCTTGATGAATAGGGGGCTGGAGATAACTTCTATGACCTTTTTGTCCTTCCTGCTGGGTCACAATCCTCCCAGTTCCTGACCTCACAATCGGACTCTGATGGCTCCTTTGCCACCTGCAGCCCATAATTATTGATTTTAGCTTTGGAGCTCTTGTGAAGCCCATTGCACATGCCATTGTGTGTGTGCGTGCGTGCGTGTGTGTGTGTGTGTGTGTGTGTGTGTGAAAATCACATGAGGAGTAAATAGCCAAATCAATAGTCAAACCAATGTCCTGATTCCAGAGCTATTCCTCTTTCCCCTTCGCCACATGGAGTCCTCGTATTATGGTGGCCCACATAACCCTGCTCTAGATTATATCATGCGATAGACATCACCTATATGTCTTGGTTGATGCTAGTCCTTTCTATAAGACTGATGTAAGCTGTTGACCTAAACATGCCCCACACTCCACTCTCTGCCCCTGAGCATATATATTAGCTTAACACAAACCAACAATAATTTATTGCAAGGCAGCAGAAATATTAGCCTAACAAACAATATTGTTTAATGTGAACTCAACATCAGCTATATTCCATAAGCTACCCTAACACAATATCCTATAAAATTAGACTGATACATAATGGGCTTCCTTTAAGCAAACTCCTTTAAGAGTTATGAAGGAGCAGATGTGTTCTGTATGCCTAAGGTTTCCCCAAATGTTGTCCATTTACTACAAACGCAAGTTTGACACATGACAACTATCTTACACTTAATAGCAAGTCCCCCCCTTCCTACAGGGCAAACCCTCACTTTAGGCCAATGGAGTAAGTAACTGTTATCACCCTCTTTTCCCATGGCTTCTAGCCCCAGTCTCTATCCTGAGAGTTCAAACTCCCACCAACCTATCTGTTACCTCATGTGACCTTGGGCAAGTGACTTCACCTCACTGGGCCACAAATCTACCCATCCTGTCTCAGCCTCTCTGTTGACCACCAAGCTTGCGTCTCCAACTGCCTTTCAGAAATCTTGAACTGGATAATTAATAGCCATCTTAAACAACATGTGCAAACCAAAACTCATTTTCTTCCCTCTTAAAACCTCCCCATCGCTCCTATCTTCCTACAACACTTTTAGTCCTTAGACTTGAAACCTGGGAATCATCCTGGACTCCTCCCTGTCCCTCACCCTGCCCCCCCCATATCTAAGCTGTTGCCAAGGCCTATTGATTTCATTTTGCAATGTCTCTCCAATATGCCCCCTTCTCTCCTCTGACACTGCCATTGCTCTAAAGCACCAGATGTAATCCCCTTTCTCCTAGAATACTGCAATTTCTGATGAATCTGCCTGACTCAGGTTTTTCACCAGCTGGATCCATCCCCCATCAGCCACTAAAGTGATTTTCTTAAAGCACAAGTCTAATCGTATCAGCACTCACCCAGTAAGCTTCAGTGGCTCCCTATTTCCTCCAGCAGCAAATACAAAATTTTCTTTTGGCATTCAAAGCCCTTTATAACCTAGCCCCTTAACCTTGCTAGTACTCCTTATTTCTTGACAGGTACTCTTTGCTCCAGTAAGACACTCCATCTCTTGGCTCTCATCATTTTCCCTGTCTGTCCCCTATGCCTGGAGAACTCTTCTTCTTCTGCTCTGAGTACTGAACTCTTTGGTTTCCTTTAAATCCCAAT
This sequence comes from Pseudocheirus occidentalis, assembly GCA_028646575.1. Taxonomy (NCBI): domain Eukaryota; kingdom Metazoa; phylum Chordata; class Mammalia; order Diprotodontia; family Pseudocheiridae; genus Pseudocheirus; species Pseudocheirus occidentalis. The sequence goes on from CM053602.1 coordinate 39,961,928, forward strand.
TAAAAAACCACCTTCTATAGGAAGCCTCTTCCAACCTCTCCTAATTCTAGTACCTTCCCTCTGTTAATTATTTCCTATTCCTCCTATGTGTAGCTTGCATTGTATATTTGTGTCTGCATGTTATCTCTCCCATTAGATTGTAAGCTTTCTGAGGGCAGACCGTGTTTGGTTGCCTCCTTTTGTATCCTTACCACTGAGCACAGTGCCTGGTACATATACTTCCATGATAGATTAAAAACTTCCAACAAACAATCGCCTCATAAAGGCCTCCTTTGTTGTATGATAGTCCTCTGGTCTGAGAGAGTCCCTCCTAGGAGGACATAGGGTTTCCTTGTTGACCCTTGCTTTCCACAGTTGGTCTCAAAGTGTCCTGTCTGCCCCTCCCCCCCCCACACAGTGTAGATGTAGTTTTAAATAGATTAACTCCTTGCCCTGGTACTGAGTCCATGTCAAAAGAAAGGCTCCTGGGCCAGCCAAAGAGGTGGGGAAAATAACCCCTTAACGAATTTGTGTGCTGAGAATAACAAGTAAAATAATTAGAGTCTGTTCAATGCAAAGTTTGGGGGAAGTAATGGGGAAGAGGCGGAAGGGGAAAGAGCAAAAGAGGGCCTGACCTAGCACTGAGTCATACATACTAACAAAGTATGACTCATTTGAGAGTAGTGCTGCATTGGGGAGCACAGAGATCGGGATCTATTCAACAGGCAGGGAGTGCTCCCCAGTACCCTTCTGAGAATGGGGTTCTTGTATGATGATTTTGGATGGCCTCCCTGGAGCTTGCTGAATTACATATTAGGGGTCAGGGCAAAATATTATTGGGGGGGTTTAATATCAGGAAGAAAAACAAGCTGGTAGTAGTATACAGAATATCACTTGGGGGACATGGCTATGCCAACCTTTAAAAAACATGATTGTCAATATTTTTCCATGAGTATGTTCTATAAGCTTGCAGCCTCCCTCAAGAGTAGACCATCCAGCCTAATCATACAGTAATGGTTTCCCTGAATAGATTGTATAAAATACAACTTCCTTTAAGGAGTGACTGTCATGGTGGTCTCAAGATGACCATGCCCAATCTTAGAACATCCATCAACAAACATGCATTAAGTGTATACTTTGTGCCAGGAACTACATCCAGTCCTGCTAGGCTTTATGAGGTTATAATAAAGAAGTAGGACTGGCTTCCTGCCTTTACATTCTACCTGAGACGGAAAAAAACAATTCATACACTTGAAGATCTCAAAGGTCCTTTTTGGTTCCAAACTTCCGTGACTTTAAATCTAAGGAGAGTACAAGTCAGTCCCAAATTGCTGCTCAGTTCAGTGATCCTTGAGAGAGAGAGCCTTGTGGACTCAAGGGAAGACTTTATTGGAACTGATGTTGGCCTGTAGCTAGGGCCTGAAGGATGAGCAAGAACCAGATAGGTAGCTGGAGGACATTTCAGAGAGAATTAAGGCCATCTTCTTAGTCTGCTAGTCATAGTATGACACTCGCTGTAAAACCTGTTGCTTTATACCTCTCAGGGGTCTTCAAAACTGTTTGAGAATCCCATTGACAGTGACTGAATGGAAGGCAAGGGTAGCTTTAATCTTTTAAAAGTCAAGGCCTTTGCTAGTCTATAGGTAAAAGCATCTGCAATGTAATTGACATTTGTTACTTTTTATACTTGATGGGCAGTGAAAGTGGGCATTATTACCATCAAGCTATCTGGCACAGTGGATGATTGATTGGCTGACTTACTTTTTAGCTGAGTATTCTTGTGTCTTGTCGCCACTGAGTAGAAAATCAGACCTACTCCCCCCCAAAATCTGATGATAAGTCCCACATAAATTGCCCAGAGAAGTACTTGTGGATTTCAATCAGACTGTTTAATTAGCACATGGCTGAAAATGTGATCTTCATTAGCGACATTCCCTCCTTCTTTAAAACCTGAGTAGGCTATATTAGGAGAGTTCTCCTAGACATGCATTTCAAAAGTAATTTGTCAGTAGGGGAGCTGTCAACTATTTTTGAGGAAAATTGACTAAGCACTTGATATTAAAACCACACAGACATTTTCCCCAATTAATGTCTGCTTCTGGGAGCATCACATAGCTTATGGCATTAACTCTCCTATACTGTAACTTGTCTTTGGATACCTTAATCAGTCCATCTGTCATGACTGTGGGATGGCATCCTACAAACTTCTTTGAGCGTAATTGATATCAAACTACAGAAATGAAGTTCAAAATATGTTAAAGACTCATCTTAAATCTCTTTATGTAAGGGTAATTAATAGTTCAGCTTTCAACCTTTCAGGAAAGTAGCTAAATTAGATTCCCTTTAGGAAGTTTTCACCAGAGCTACATTGTCAAGTTCAACTTTGAACTATGAATTTGTGACCAAAAAGAAGACAGAATTTATTTTGGTAAAACTCAGAAGGGTAAAAAATTAATAAGCATTTTGTGTCTCCTCTCTGAATTCACTCTGTATGTAATTTTTGTATATACTTACATATGTATATAAATAAGTACACAATTTGAGGGGCAAATGTGATGTAGTGAGGTAAATGTGGAGTCAGAAAGGCTTGGCTTTAAATTCTTTCTCAGGGGCAGCTAAGTGGTGAATAGCACATTGGACTTGGAATGATAGAATAAGAACTCAAGGAGGACGGGAACTTTGATTTTTGACTTCCTATCAGAATTTGGTAGCACAGTGTGATAAATTAGGTGCTTCTTGAATGTTTGTTAATTGATTCACTTTTTTTGTTTTTTGGAGTTTTTTGGAGGACAGTTGGGGTTAAGTGACTTGTCCAGGGTCACACGGCTAGTTGTGTGTGTGTGTGTGTGTGTGTGTGTGTGTGTGTGTGTTAAGTGTCTGAGGCCGGATTTGAACTCAGGTACTCCTGACTCCAGGGCCGGTGCTCTATTCACTGCGCCACCTAGCCGCCCTGATTCACTTTTTTAAAAGAGCAAATACTATAATCATATTTTAACTTGATGTAGTTACAATTGTCTTTATGCATATTGTATATTATATATAATTGTCTTCATATATATTATATATACATATTTTACTGAATCCAAGAAGTATTTCCAAAGTACATATTCAGTACCAGCTTCTTTGCTAGAAGCAGGAAATACAAAGATAGAAGTGAAACAATACCTACCCTCACTGAGTATATATTGTATTAGGAAGAAATAGTATGTACATAAAAAATTAAAGACAAAAAAATACAAGGTAATTTCGAGGGGCAGAGACTAGCAATGGGTCAGATGGGTTGGGACCAGTTTCCTGTCAGATTGGTACTTGAGCTAAGCTTTGAAGGAAAGAGGGCTTCTAAGAGATGGAAATGATAACAGAAATAATGAGAGAATAATTGTAAAACACTTAGCCTGGAGCCTGGCTCATTGTAAGTACTGTATAAATTCTTAGCTATTGTTGTTGTCACTATGCTTATTATTAGGACAAGTAGTGAATCAAAGACACGGGACAGTCTGTACAAAAGGTATGGAAAGTAGAGGGATAATTGAGTATATGGGAAATGTAAATCTGCCCATTTCTACTTTAAGGTGGAGTGTAGGAAAGATAGAAATGTCCATTGAGTCTAGAAAGGTAGATTGGAGCTAGATTATGAAGAGACAAGCAAACATCTATATTTTATCCTAGAAGCAGGAGGGAGCCATTGTAGCTTCTTGAGAAGGACAGTGATGTGGTCAGGCCTGTGCTATAGGAATATCAATTAGGGAATAAATGAACACTAGAATCAGGGTTATTATTTGATGGTAGAAGCAAGAGCCCAAGTTGAAGACTTCATGGAGCTTCCAGGCATTTATTTTCAAGATGAATTTGTAGAATGATTTGGATTTAAGCTCATCAGCCAATTTGTGAAGTTACCTATAAATCTCAATCTTGGCTCATTAGAGTTACCTGCATCCTTTGTAATGATTGACTTTAGGTCCATTGTGTTCATAGAACAAAAGAGATTTGGGGGGCCAGAATTCCGAACTATGCAGGCAAAACCACCACCCAAATGAAATACATTTGGCCTCCCAGATCCCTAAGCCCACACATGCAGGTTACCAAGATATTAATTAAGTCCTAGATAAATACCATCTTTTTACTGTTCTTTCAGCTTCCTTTCCTCGCCCACCAAGCTCTCTTCATCTAACAGTACATACTGTTTTTTTTTCTCACTTCTCTGACAGATATTATAAAAAGACAGCTCAAAAATGTATTCACATAATCATAGACTTAAAGGTCATAAGTCTCTGTCATTCTACAATTGAGGAAAATAGTCTCCAAGAGCTTAAATTACTTTCCCTAAGGTCACACAGGTAGCAAAAAATCCAAGTCAGGATTTGAACTTAGAGGTGATTAGGTGGCAGAGGAAGACCTGAGTTCAAGTTCAATCTCAGACGCTGAATAGTTATGTAATCCTGGACAAGTCATTTAGCCTCTGTTTGCCTGTTTCCTCATCTGCAAGCACCTACATCACATGGGTATTGTGAGTGTCAAACAAGATAGTATTTGTAAAAAGTTCTTAGTGCAGTGACAGGGATACAGCGATAGCTGTGGCATAGCTATCTCAAGGCACTTGTAATCTACTAGAGAGGATAGAGAGATGCATGATGTTGAAACTAGACAAAGAGAAATCATTTTTTTTAACCTGGGGAAATGAGAATGTCATGAAGAAAATGACATGAGTATTGGGACTCTAAGGAAAGGATTGGGGCCACTAGGTGGCATTGCAGTGGAAGGAGCACCAGGCTGGACTTGGAAAACTCATCTTCAGGAGTTCAAACCTGGCTTCAGACACTTAGTAGCTGTGCGATCCTGGGAAAGTCACTTAACCCTGTTTGCCTCAATTTTCTCATCTGTAAAATGAGCTGGAGAAGGAAGTGGCAACCACTCCAGTATCCTTGCCAAGAAACCCCCAAATGGGGTCACAGAGAGTCGGACCCAACTGAAGAACAACTGAACAACAAAACAACAAGGAAAGTACCAGCATCAATTAATAAGCATTCATTAAAGTCCCTAATACGTGCCAAACAGCACTCTGGCAGCTAAATAGCATAGCAGACTTCAAGTCAGAAAGACCTGTCTTCAAATCCCACCTCAGATACTTATCAGTTGTGCGACCCTAGGTAAGTCACTTAAATTATCTCAGATTCCGTTTCCTCATCTGTAAAATATGAATAATTATGTCAGTGAACAGTGATTGGCATTTTTAGGATTGCATTATTTCATTTGTCCCTCCCAACTACCTTGCATAGTGGGGAATATGATCACAGCTTTGTCATGAGGGTCAAGTGATATAATATCTACAAAGTACTTTTCAAATGTTAAAGAAATATCACCTATGCAAATACAAAAGTTTGCCCCTTGACCATTCCATCCAATTTTCATTTTCTAAGGCTATCTAACCCCTCCACTAGCACATAGTAGGACCTTAATAAATGTTTGTTGATTCATTCACCAGCTGGGCAACTATCAGGACTTAGTCTTAGCTTAGTTCCAGTGAGTGCCTATGGGAGTTTTTGTTCAGTTCCAGATAACTTAAGGCAAAGCAAATGCTACAAATCTAGTGAGTTCACAATTTCAATGTGCATCCAACCCAGCCACCAGACCAATCATGGGTAATCCTTCAAGCCTTACCAATCCTGACAGGAGAATTGGCCATTATCTAATTAGGATTGGATAGGGCCATCAAATTGGCAATCTGGCCAACGTTAACGTGAGAGTTATACTTTTACGATGACTTTGATTATTCTCAAAAACTCTTTCCCTCCTTATGAAATAAGTGAAAATCGTGCCAAAGTAGCCCATTATTTCCATTTCAAAGCTTTCTTAGTAAAGTTACCCTTTGTAGATGATGGCCAATTTAGCTGTTATCTTTAGAGAAAGTGGATTCTCCCCCCTCCACTTGTAACTTATTGTAAATGGTGAGATGTCTGTTACCTCTGCTGTGGCCAGAAGTGCTAGGCATCTTGTTTACTGCTCTGCTCAGCCTTGATGATGAGACTATATCTTCTAAACTGTGAACTTTGCAAAGTGGTGCTGCCTAAATGTCTACCTGAGCTGCAGAAGGCAGCAAAGCTAGGCAATTAATTGGATGCTACCAACCATTTTATATATATGTATATATGTATATATACACATACATACATACACATATATGTATACACACACGTGCCATCAGCCTCCACTTCCTCACTACCCCCGTCCATCTAATTGGACAGGAAGGTCACAAATTTCCAACCCTCCATTTAAGGAGAGAGTTTAGCTCAGAACATTTCCTCATTTCTCACCTGGCTATTACTCTGTGCTAGACCTCTTTAATGACAATGGCAAATGCCATTGGGAAGCATATGGCTCCTTTGGTTGTGGCCCACTTGACATAAATGATCTCGGGAGTAGTCAAATTTGCTTATCTCTTTTGTTATATTTTTCCCAAAAAGCTGGTAAAAGACACGGAATGCCTCATTACTTATGTGGGAATCATTCTTGCCCATAGTAGAGCAGAGATGAGTATTAATACAAGGAAAGAAGGATAAAAAATGAGCAACAGATATGGTGAGTAATTCAAGAAACTCCAATTTGACCTCTTTAATCTGTTGGTCAGTAAGCATTTCTTAAGTGCTCATGAGGTGCCAAGAATTGTGCTAAGTGCCAGAGATACAAAAGAAGGTAAAATCACCTTTTCCTTTAAGGAACTTATATTCTACTGAGGAAGCCAACACATCAATAACTAGGTCTATACAAGTTATATACCAAATATAATACTTGGAACATAGCCACAGTGGGGAAGGCACTAGCAGTTAGAGGTTTTGAGAAATGTATTTTCAAAAAGGTGGAATTTTAGCTGAGTCTTGAAGAAAGGCAGGGAATGAAGAGACAGAACTGAGGAGATATTTCAAGCATGGGAGACAGCAAGTCCACAGGTACAAAGGTGGGAGATACAGCACTGTGTTTCAAGGCAAGGAGGCCGATGCAACTGGATCTTAGAGCATGCAGAGGGGACTATGGGGTAGGAATGATGGGAAGATAGGAATGGGCCAGGTCATGAAAAGCTTTCAGTGTCAAATCAAAGGCTTTATGTTTGATCCTGGACGAAATAGCAAGCCACTGGAACTCACTGATCAGGGGGTGACATGGTAAGACCAACACATTAGGGGGAAAATCATCTTGGTAGCTGAATGGAAGATGAAGTGGAGGAAGAGACTTGAGGCAGGGGGACTGTTTAGATGGCTATTGCCATAATCCTGGATACAGGTGATGAGGGTTTGAACTATAGTAGTGGTTGTATGACTGGAGAGAAGAAGGCGTAAATGAATGTTATTATGAAGGATATATAGATCTGGAAATCTGCTTACAGATAATAAATAAATGCATGTCATCAAGTGAGATAGTATAGAGTGAAAAGAGAAGAGGGCCCAGGATGGAGCCTTGGATGACACCTACATTTCTTGGGCATGACATGGATAAAGAACCAGCAGTGGGACCTGAGTAGGAATGGTTGGAACTACTAGGTCTGAATGCTAAAGAGATCACAAAAAAGGGAAAAAGGACCCACATGTACAAAATATTTAGAGTAGCTCTTTTTGTGATGGCAAAGAATTGGAAATTGAGGGGATGCCTATCAATTGGGGAATGGCTAAACAGGCTGTGGTATATGAACGTAACAGAATATTACTGTGCTATAAGAAATGATGAGCAGTATGTTTTCAGAGAAACCTGGAAAGACTTACATGAACTGATGCTGAGTGAAGTAAACAGAACCGGGAGAACATTGTACACAGTAACAGCAACACTGTGTGATGATTAACCATGATAGACCTAGCTCTTCTCAGCAATGCAATGATCTAAGACAATTCCAAAAGATTCATGATGGAAAATGCCGTCCACATCCAGAGAAAGAACTATGGCGTCTGGATGTAGATTGAAGTATACTATTTTTACTTATTTTTCATTTTTTTCCTTGTGTTTTTTCCCTTTTGTTCTGATTCTTCTTTCACAATATAACTAATGTGGAAATATGTTTAACATGATTGTAAACATGAAATCTATATCAGATTGCTTACTGTCTTGGGGAAGGGGAGGGAAGGAAGGGAAGGAGAAAAATTTGGAACTCAAAATTTTACAAAAAATGAATGTTTAAAACTATCATTACACATAATTGAAAAAATAAATGCTATTAAGGAACAAAAAGAGAAGGAATGGTTGGACAGGTAAGAAGACAATGTGGAGAGAGCAGTGTCATGAAAATCTAGAGAGGAGAGAGAATCCTAGAGGAGGGGGTGTGAATAACAGTGTCAAAGCTATAAGGGTATAAGGCCTGTACAAGTACATGCTGTCTCCCATATTAGAATTTAAGCTACAGATGGGTCAAGAAGAAAGAGGATTGACAAGCGCCCATCATATTTGGCAATTAAGAAATTACTAGAACATTGGAAAGGGCAATTTCAGTTGAAGGATGAAATTGGGACCGTGTTGCAGAGGGTTTAGAAGAAAGTTAATGAAGAGCAAGTGTAATTGGCCAATATAGATGACTTTCTCAAAGGAGTTTAGCAACAAAGGGGAAGAAAGTTATAGGATGGGAGCTAGTGTAGACAGTAAGATCAAGTTGTTTTTTAAAGCTTAGAAAGGACGGCAGAACCAAGATGGCGGCGTAGAAGCAGCAAGGTCCCGCAGCTCCCACACCGCCACCCTAAACACCCAGAAAATAGGAGCCCAGACAAAGTCTAGGAAAGTCTAGGACTCTCAGCCTCACACAAATACAGAGAACACAG
>CM053602.1:39971198-39987632 GCA_028646575.1 Pseudocheirus occidentalis
CTATGGTCTCCAGGTACCCTCCAGCAACTTCCCACCCTGAACCACTCATTACTGGAGTCTGACCTCATCTGACTCCTCTTGAAGACCCTCCCCAATCTCCTCCTCTGGACCACCCCTAGATTCCTCCCACAACCTTATTGTATATAGAACCCCATCTTCCCTCCATGTGGTGTGAGAGCGCCATGGGATAGCTTAGCATAGACTTTGCTCGGTGAGGGCGCTGTAGAATAGCCTAGCACACCGACTTGCTCTGTGAGAGCACCTTTAAATGGCCTATCACCCCACGTGGCGAACTTGAACTTTCAATAAACTTTACTTTTTCTTTGGCTGAGAAGACTTGAGTGGAATTCTTTTAGCAGGACCTGGCATGTTGGTATTTTGGGGTCTCAGGCAGCCCTAACCTTCTTTGGGCACCCTCTTCATTTTTATCGTTCCCCTACATCTCATCAGAATTGCCAATCTACTCAACCAAACAGCAAAAATTTGATAAGCACCTTCTACATATACCAAAATATTCCTAGCAGCACTTGCAGTTGTAGCAATGAATTAGAAACCACATCAGAGAATGTTCAAACAAGTTATGTGCATGAGCATGAAAGAATATCGCCAGAAGAAATGATGAACAATTCCAAGAAACATGGGAACACCAGTAGAACCAATGGGAGGGATGTAAGCAGAACCAGAAAACACAAAAAAGACAGCAACATAAACAGGAAAAGGGGGAGAGACATAAAACTGAATAATGAGCAGGTAAAATGATCAACATTGTTCTCAAGGAAGAGATGAAAAAACATATCCTTTCTATCTGTCTAGAGGCGGTGGACTATGGGTTGGAACACTGCATACAGTATCAGATTCAGTATGATAAATTTTGGCTTTTTCTTTTTTCTTTGATGATGATGAAGACAGCCAACATTTCTATAGTACTTAAGGTTTGCAAAATATTAATTACCTCATTTAATCCTCAAAATAACCCTGGGAGGTATGTGTGCTTATTTTTTTTTCCCATTTTAGATATGAGGAAATAGAAACAGCAAGAAATTACATGACTTCCTCAGGATCACATATGTTATATGGAATTTGTTATAAGGAATGACTCCTGGGGGAGGTAGGGGTGGAGTGGGGTAGGGAAGATAAATCAAATTGAATTTTTAAAAAGATCATAGATTTCGTTTTCTATTACAATGGGTAGTAATGGGTTAATTACTGTCTGTGTATTCCCTCCCAGATTCTATTGTGGTCCCCTACCAATTAAAACCTCCATGACTCCAGGGTGGGGCTATAGAGGAACTGAGTCTCTAATGGTAGGAATTTTAGGTATTTCTTGAGAACAAGTAGAGAAATTATTAGATGGAAGTAAAAAAAGGTGCCCCCTCAGATCTTACTCTGCTAACAGCCACCAAGCTCATCGGAGCCTTCCTCCCATCCCCTTTATATCAGAAAGTGCAGGCAGAATACAAAGTGCTCTCATTGTATTTGTCTAAAGACAGTAATGGGATGTAGCATCTTCCTTCACTAGCAGTAGAGATGATGGGCTAATATGTCAGGCCTCCCCAAGCAGTGAACTTTGCTAATGGTGCCAACAAATACCCTGGAGGCACCCCATTTTTCTATTCCTTGCCCAGCCAAATGTTCTCTTGGAGAAAAAATGGCCCCAGTGAAGCAGATCGCCAAAGCTTTTTGAATGGATTCCTAGAAACACTTCCTGATATTTTCCCAGAGTAATATTCCGGGCTGTGGGCAGGGTTTTCATCTTCAGCACCTTTCCTTGGACCTTTCGACTTGCTCCAAAGTATATGCTGGTGACATTTCTTCACCCTCGGAGTCTGGCATCTAGCTCTAGGGGTGGAATGTGGGTAAAGGAAGTCCTCTGTTTTTCCATAAAACACTCTGAGATAATTTATGACCCAAATACTAATAAATGAGCATTGCCACATTAGGAGAGAGTGCCTCAGACCTGTTTCCCGCTCACAGTTTGTGAGCTCATTTACACTGGGTCATTTCTTTGAGATATTCTTGCATTTTCTTCCTTTTATATTCAGATGCCATTTATTTTTTAAACTCTGTTGGGAAGAAAGGCACTGCTGAGTGTCACCAAAGGAACAAAACTGACAGTGTCATTTCCCGGTTATTTTTTTTTAACCTGCAGACATAATTAGAGGTTCACAAGTTTCCTTCAGCCTCTCACATCACTCTGTTAGGAGAAGAATTTGTCAGGAAGGAAATGGTGGAGATGGGGTGCTGAATATTTTTATAGTATTGCTAGAGCCTTTATAATTAAAGCGTTGGCTTTGGATAGCTTTTAAAAATCAAGATTCACCTATGATTTGGAGTTTATATCTTGATTCGTTCCAAATAGAACCTTCCACACTCCCCCCTCCCAATCTTGTGAGCCTTCTCTTGTAACAAAGAAAATTACGCAAAATCAACCTACACAAGTGGCCACAACTGACAGTGTCTGCAAAATCCTGGTCCTGCTGTTCCCTCCCCTCCAAGGAAAGGAGGGAACTGCATTTCTCTGTCACTCTTCCAGATTCAGGATTAGTAATCCTCATTAAACAGTTCTGGTTTTGAGTAATTGTATAGTTTCCATCCTATTGATTATGCTGGAGACAATGCAAAAGAAACATTTTGAACCTGCTTTCCTTACTCCCCATTACCTTCTACCTCTGAGAAGTTACTACTTTGCATCAGGCTGAATGAGCCATCAAAGTGTTAACTATGTGCATTTGGACTATTCGACAGGATTTCCACTCAAGGCAGGAATTTGAATCAAGGGAGGGGCCTCATCACTTGGCAGATTAAGGCTAAGAAACTCAACAGAAATAACCATGTGTTGTCCATTGGCATCTGTGGCTACTGGGTTTCATGGCCTATTGAGATAGCTGGACACACAACATCTGGCTTTGATGGGAGCTAGCAGCCTTCTGCAAAATGATGTAATGCTTAGTTAGGGAATTGGTGAACTGAGTGTTCTATGCAAAAATTTCAGTGAGGATTCTTCTCTGGCCTTGATCCAACTTGGCAATGCACTAGGCCAAAGGGGGAGATGCAATGGAGGTAGCTGAATATACATACACAGGAGCTTTTATCTAGCTTCTAGGAGAATGGGCAATCAAGACACATTCTTGAACCAATCAAATTTTAGCATTGTAAAGTCAAGCCTTTTGGTAACAAAAAGTGAAGAAAAGCATTATAGGCCACTCTAGTCATAATTCTTAAATAGTATCTTTCCAGTGAGATTATTACACTCTAGGAAGAATATAAAATTCTAAGTCAGGTTATGGAATTAGCCCCTTATTTAAGGCAGAATAGGTATTACATTATGTAACACTGAATACTCAATATTGGATGGATTGTGGAAAGACAGACGCACCAATTCATTGTTGATGGAGTTATGAATTGATTAAAAATATTCTGTAAAACAATTTGTAATTATGTAAAAAAATGACTAAAATGTCCATATCTTTTGACCCACAGATTTCATAGTTAGGAATCTATATACCCCATAGACTTCATTGACAAAAATCATTCTCCACAGATAGTAAAATATAGTATCCTTTGTTATGGTTATAGGAGATATATATGTATAAATATATATATATACATATATATATGTATATATATGCCTCATAGAGTTCATTGACAAAAAGACATTCTCCACAGATACCAAAATATTTGTAGTACCCTTTGTTATTGTAGCAAAGAACTAGAAATATAGTGGATGGTCCACCATTTGGGAAATTGGCTAAGCAATAATGTAATAGAACATTATTCTGTTGTAAGACCATGATAAATTCAGAGAAACATAGAAAGACCTACATGTACTGATGCAAAGTGAATTAAGCTGAGCTCTGAAAGCGATACATACAGTGAATGACTGCAGCAATGTAAGTAAAAAAAAAAAGACAATCACCACAAAATAATCAAAACCGAAAGCTGTGAAAGTATATAAAAATGGGCCCAAAGAAGAGATAAGAGAAGACATTTCCTCTGACTCCTTAGCAGAGGCTGCAGGGAACAGAGTTCCGTTGGTATGAAGCATCACATATAATAGACATTTTTTCCAATGTATTGATTGGCTTTTCTGATTTTTTTCTCCTTTTCTCCTTAAAATCCTGTCTTCAGCAAAAGCTTTCCCTGGTCCTCCTTAATACTAAGGCCTTCCCTCTGTGATGATCTCCAAGTGATCTTGTATGTAGCTTGTTTGCATGTTGTCTCCTCCATAAGACTGCGGGCTTCTTGAGAAGAGGGGCTTTTCCCTTTCTTTGTGTCCCCAGTACTTAGCATAGTTCCTGACATTAAGTATGGGCTTCAAAAAGGTTTATTAACTTGACTTCTGAAAAGGTATGACTCCTTGCAAAGGGGTGGGGGAAAGATGTAAGAGGGAGGGAAATCTAGGTAAGAGGACAAATAGATACAAATAAAATGTATTGTTAAAAAAGGTACCATCCGTATGACTTAAAATAGGGGATATTATCTGGATCAGATGAGAAAAATAAGCATGAAAAGGAATACTCCAAAGAAGCGGACGGATGGATGCAAAGGAGAAGGCATATCCTTTGTTACAAAACAGAGACAGTCTGCTGGAGTATGTTACAGAGGCCTTTGATGTCAGACTTCCCTGCCCTTCTATAAAAGGGGATGCCCAAATTGCTAGCCCCCGCCTTGGACTCAGCACCTCTCCTAGACTCTATCTAGTCTTATGGACCTCTCCACCTGAACATCCGGAGAACGCAAACTCAGCATGTCCCAAATTGAACTCATCTGTATGACTCTGGGCAAGGCACTTGACTACTTTGGTCCACAAGTATAAAATAAGGCTGACTGAATGAGATTATGTCAAAGGTCCTTTTCTACATCTCAATCTAAAATCCCATAATTTTCGCCAAATCTTTAAATTGCAGTTTGTGTAGATGTCTCCCCTGACTCCATTGTAAGCTCCCAGGAAACATGGGCTTGCACAGAGTGGACATCTAAGGAACACTTGTAGAATTCATAATCTAGACTACTTTATAGTCCTAGTTTGGAGGCCAGAGGGTAGGTTTCATTACTTTTGACTGGCATCTACCATTAGTGTTGCAAGCAATCAAAATGACCAATTTCACCAACTTGTAATTTCATTGCTTTATGGACACAAGAAATAACTCCTCAATTAGTCTTTGACCAAAACTATGAACATTTTGGGAAAATCTTTGCTCCATACTTCTTTCCCACCTAATTACAGAGGTGAGGAAACTTGAGGTCAAGGAAAGAATATCATGATGTGTTGCCTAGGATTAATGATCACATAGCCCCTAAGCTACCATTATTATGATTAGAGAGGAAGCAGCTGGAACAGCCTCTTTACTTACAAAGTCCTAAAGGCCTTAAAACTGCTGTTTTGAATTTTCTTGGCTCTGGACGTTACTGAGCCAAATTCTGGAAACTACCTCTAGTCTTTACCCCCTAGATCCATGCTGCTCACCAGAGAGGAAACTCGTGAAAATCTCCCTCCTCCCCTGCCTACTCCATCTTGGTGTCTAGATCCAACCCTAATCATTTTCCTGAATCCAAGTCCCATACATCTGATAGAGACCCTTCAATCTGTGCTCTGCCGTTTACTTCTTTTGTTACCTAGGACAAATCATTTCACTTAATTTGGGCATGAGTTTCCTCCCTTCTCAATGAGGAGTTTGGGTTAAATGACCTTTAAAGATCCTTCCAGCTCTAAAAATATGAAACTATGCATTCCACCTGGATGTACTATTTCTATCTCAAACTCAATACGTCCAAAAGAAAATTCTCTCTACCTGGAGCTTCACCTCATTGATAATGTTCCATTTTTCTTTTGGAGGACTCTGCTATACAAAGTCACCCTGGCTTCTAACCATGTGACTTTTAGGTTGCTCTCAATCCTGATGTTCAGGTGATCATCATGTCTGCAATTCGGTCTCTCTCCTGTCTCCTATAGGGCTCCCTTCTCTCTGTCCTCATGGTTGCATCTCTTTTTTGCTTTCTCTCACCCCCAGCTCATTGAAGAAACAAAAAGAAAACTTTGGTAACAAATACTCTGTAAAGCAAGACAAATTCTTGTACTGTCCACGCACACAAATGGATGTCTTATTCTGCATCTTAGCCATCACCTATCTATGAGTATTAGAATGGCCTTCTGTTTTCCATGTGTTCACATTTAAAAGGAAGATCAAGTGAATGCTTACCCTTCTGTTCCCCTTTCCAACCCATGCTCTGCATGGTGGTTTAAATAATCTTCCTAAAGCATAGTTCTGATCACCTCCCTATTAAAAAGAAGTTCAGAAGTTTCCTACTGTCTCTACAATGAAATAGTCATGCCCTAGACAAGCATTTAAGGGTCTCCATAATCTTTCCAGCATAATTTCTTGTCATTCTCCTTCATATACTTTACATTTCAGTAAAATTGCAATACCACCTGTTCCCAGGACCACATATTCTACTTCTTCCTCCAGGTATCCACTTGAACTGGCTGTTCCCCATTCCCCAAATATGCTTCCTCATTGTCTCTGCCTTCCAGAAGCCTCTGCTCCCTTCAAGGCTCAGCTTTCTCTCATCCTCTCAGTTGCTGTTACTTTCCTGCCCCTCACAGTAGCTTGAATTTACTTATCAGATTGTATATAAATCTACCGTAAAGGAAGGCCTTTACAAACAAGGAATGTTTTTCGTTTACTATTTTTTCACACCCAATTCCAACCACTGTGCTTTGTACGGGGCAACCATTTCATAATTGTTTTAAATTAAATTGCACCACTTTGGATACTACCAAAGCTGGTGGTATCCCCTTTTCTATATTTGCTAAGGCATAGCATGAAATGTCAGATACACAGAAACACTGTAAGTTCATAGTTGAAGCTTTTCCATCTTGGCACAGTCTTTGGGAACATGGCTTCCAGGCCTCAAGGGGCTTGTGGTCTAAAAGGGGAGATACAATATATATATCCCCGTTCACCTCACAAGGCATGTGAGGAGGCCTTTTCATGGATGAATTGCTATTTTCATTTTATCAGGGGCCATTGAGCACTATCCATTTTCAGAAACCTAAATGAAAATTCGAAGGACCTAAAGGCAATAAAAAGGTACATGGGGGAGGATGAGAAACATGTAATATATAAGAAATTCCCAAGGAGAACTGAAGTAACGGCTCCCGTCTGAACCTGAAATATCTGAATGAAAAATAAAATGTGGCAAGAATGAAGGATAAGCAACAGAGAGCCTAGGTACTCTCCTATTATTCTTTTGTTGCTAAAAGAAAGCCAGGAAGGCACCTGGCATACTGAAAGAACACCCTGTGACCATCTTATGGGAGGTCTTGAGCAAGAGATACAACACGTGGCTGGGTGATAATCTACAGTCTTGGAGGGATAGGTCCGTAGAGATTTGAAATAATTTTAGTCCATTTCATGCCAAATCTCAAAGAAATTCCATACAAAAACTATTTTAAAAACATGTAGATGTGTATTATATAATATTCATTCATTTGTGAAACATTTATTCAGTACCTACTGTGTGCAGAGAACTATGCTGTAATAATCTTAAGACTCCTAGTGGTATTTCTCATTAGCAGTCACATCTCCAGCAGCTTTTGGAGAAGTAAGGGAAACTTTTAATGTCTCCGAATTCCCCAGTGCTTTTTTTGTCCTCCAGCCTCCTTCTTTAGCCTGTTCTCTGACTGTCAGAGTAAAAGAATAGCTCACACTGTTTTCCTCTCTGTTGTGCTTCTTCATTACTCCAGGGCCATCTTGGCAGGGTGCGTTTTGTATGATTCTCTTTTTTCCCCCCCCTCCATTTTGACCGTTCACAAATTAAACAGTAAAATCGAAATCAGAGCAGGAAGACTGTGGCAATAACTTACAATTTAGGCTCTGGGGGGTGCTGGATTGAGAGGGCAGGCAGTACCGTTCTGGGAGAGACACTGAAGGCGATTAATATTGGAAGACAGACTTGCCGCTGTTGGAAATGCAGCAGGGATCCCGAGGAGTTCTGTGATGGCTAACTTCTAAAGGAAAGCTCCTTTACTAGTTTGTATTCCTTATTGACTTTTGAGAACAAAGTCATTCCTATTTTTACTCTGGAGAATATTTTAAAAGTCCCTTTTAAAATAATACCACAAAAGCAATGCCACGTCTGCCTCCTGTACTGAAGCTACAGGCTTGACTATCAGGAAGACAATTAAATACTGTCCAAATGGCTGCCCCTGTGTTCTCCTGCACCTCAAAGGGATCTCCAGGACTTTAGTCTAGAACTCTTGAATACAATTTAACCCATATAGGAATACACTCTGTCTCTCTGCTCCAGGCATTTTCTCTGTCTGTCTTCCATACCCAGGATGCTCTCCCCCTTGAAGTCTGCCCCCCAACCTCGCTGGCTTCCTTGAAATCCCAACTAAAATCCCATCTTCTATAGCATACTTTCCCCAAACCTGCTTCATTCTAGTGCCTTCCCTCTGTTATTTATTTCCAAAGTATCCAGTACACGGCTTGCTTTGTATATAATTGTTAGCATGCTGCTTCCTCCATTGGATTATAAACTCCTTGAGGGCAGGGACTGTCTTTTGTCTCTTTTTGTATTCCCAGAGCTTATCATAGTTCCTAGCACATAATAGGCACTTAATAAGTATTTACTGAGTGATTGATAAATTCTTTACTTTGCTCACCTGTGTATAAAATAGCCAATGAGTATTCATTAAACTCTCACTTGATATCAGGCTTTATGTTAAGGAGACAAATAAACAAACAAAAACCTTCCTGCCCTTAAGAAATTCACATTCTATCAATTGAAACAGCATGGAGACAAAGAAATACATAAAAATAGGTTCAGTTTTAAGAAGATTTAATGTAAGACAGTTTTAAGAAGGGAACATTAGAAGCTTGGGAAATTGATTGACTAATTGACTGGGGAGCATTTAAGCATCTATTGTGTATCAGGATCTTTTTAGGGAGGACTTTGCAAGCCTGAAATAGCCTGTCCTCAAGGAGCTTACATTCTCTTACATACAGAAGATATGTAAACAAACGTATGAGTATATTAAAAATATATGTACAATATAAATGCAGTGCAATTTTCAGGAGAGAATGAGTTCTAGGTAGATGGACAGTTTATGTAAAGGCAGAAATGTGGGATATGAAATGTCCTGTGTGGGGAACAGCATGAAAGCCAGTTTGGTTGGGGCATGGGTTACATGAAAGGGCATTATGTACAATCAGTCTGGAAATCTAGGCTGGAACCATGTTTTGAAGGACTTAAAATGGGAAGCAAAGGAGCCTGTAATTTAAGCCAAGAAGAAGAAACTCCTAGAATTTACTAAGAAGGGGAGTAATATGCTCAGACATGTCCTTTGTAAGAAATCACTTTGACGACTGACTGGACAGAGGAGAGACTAAAGGCAGGGAGACAAATTCATCAATGAGCATATTTTTAGGTCCTTATTATGTGCTAGGCACTGTGTTGAGCTCTGAGGATATGAAGAAAGGCAAAAACAGTTCCTGCCTTCAAGGAACTTATATTCTAAAGGTGGAGACAACATAGAAATAAATTAGCAGGTACCTACAAGATATATTCAAATCCAACAGAAAGTAATGTCAGGGAGAAGGCACTAGACAGTGGGAGGGGGCAGGAGAGTCTTTCTGAAGGAGGTGGTGTTAAGCTGAGTCTTAAAGTAAAGCTAGGAATATTATTGCAATAGTTCAGGTGAGAAAAGATGGGGACCTGGAATGGTGTGGTGACAAAGAAATATATGCAAAAGTTATCATGGAGGGAGACTCCGTAAGATTTGGCAACTGACTGGACATGGGGGAAGAGTGATGGAGAGGGCAGAGTTGAGGATGGGTCTAAGAAAGGTCTAAGAACCGGGTACCTAGAAGGATGCTGGTGTCCTTTACAGAATTATGGAACTTCAAAAGAGGACTACGTTTGAAGGGAGGCATTTTGCCCTGTTAGGTTTGAGAAAACTATGGGATATCCATTTAAAAATGTTCAAAAGTGATGTGGGTCTGGAGTCTGGGAGACATATTAGGAAATAGGCATTTAGATCTGGGGAGTCATCTCTATGGCAATTACAATTAAGCCTGTGGGGATAAAGAGGTCACCAAATGACTAGAGATAAAGAGAAAGAGACACAGTATCAAGCCTTGGAGTAGACCCAATGTGGTTACCCATAAAGAGAGTTAGGGGTGCTCTAGAGACCCCAAAATGCCAACACCCCAGGTCCTGCCAAAAAAAATCAACTCAAGTCTTCTCATCCAAAGAGAAGTAAAGTTTATTAAAAGTTTATTAAAGTTCACCATATTGGGTAGACTCTTAAGCAGCCTAGGTATCTGTGATGCTTGCATTGGTCAAGCAGACCAGAACAAGTCTGACATAGAGTAAATCTGTGCTAGGTCATTCTTTGGTGCTCTCACACCACATAGAGGGAAGATGGGGTCTTATTACAGAAAGGTTGTGGGAGGAATCTAGGGGTGGTCTAGAGGAGGAGTTTGGGGAGGGTCTTCAGAAGGAGTCAGATGAGGTCAGACTCCAGTAATGACTGATTAGGGTGGGAAGTTGCTGAAGGCTACCTGGAGACCACAAACAATGGTGAGCTAGGCCAGTTGAAGGGAGGTAAAGGAGGATCAAGGGTGGGAAATTGCTGGACCAGAGGGCTAGCTAAAGACTTGGGCAGAGTCACAATGAAAGGCCTATGGCCTCAGGGAAATGCCTTACATGGGAAGATTCAAGGAGAGCTCAAGCGGGCTCCTAGAGCCTGCGCCTCATCCCACTACAGTTAGGGAGCTAAATACAGATGATGATCCTTCAGAGGAAACACCTCAGATTGTAACTTTGTGGAGGACTGGATTTTCCAGCTTGTATCTATCCTCAATGTCTAATATTAATATTAATAATAATAATAACAGCTGACATTTTCACAGCATTGTAAATTTTACAAAGTATTTTACACACATGATCTCACCTGAATCTCACAACCTGTAAGGTAGGTGGTCTAAGAATCGTAACTTCTCATTTTACCTGAAGGGAAACTGAGGCTGAATAACTAACACATGGTCACACAAGTTAGAAATGGGAAACAAGGGATTTGAACTTGGGTCCTCTTGCCTCCAAATTTAGAGTTATCTTCACCACACCAAGTTGTCTCTGCCACAAGGGCTTACCCAGAGTAAGTATTTAAGAGATGTTTGTTGAATTTCATTGAGAAAAAAAAAGGCAAGTGGTCCCTATCACCTTCAGGAATGGTGACTAGCATATGCTCCTGTTTTGCCCAAAGATATCCTACCAAGGGGAATTCACTATTAATTGGATGGATGTCTGATAGTGTTCTTTAACCTGGAAAATTGACACTAATATCTCATTTCCACAAATGGGATATTATGAACAACAAGAAAGTAAATGATTTGCTCAAGGCACCAGTAGAAATCCAAGAAAAAAATAGCCAAGAGGAGAAATCAAGCCATTCAAATCTCCAGTATGAGGCCAGAATATTTGTTAAGTTTCTTGTTAACCCAGATTCCAAGTTTGGTTCTGAAGCACTGGAGTCTAGTTCTGATTTTAAAGTCACTTGAGTGTGTACAGCACCAGAAGAACCAAAAACCTAAACCCTGCAGCAAGGGAGAAAAGTTTCCTGGAGTCGTTTAAATTTTGGAGGCTGAGATTTTGTAGATGCAGAAAGTAGACACTACAGAAAGTGCAAGCTCTGTGCACTTCACTCAACTAACCAGGCCTCAGTTTCTGCATCTCTACAATGGGAATCATGATAACTATATCAATTTCTCACAGTTGATGTTGACATATACCTTTAAAATTTGAAGAGCTTTGCAAACATCTCTTTTGAGCTTCGCAACAACCTTGTGAGGATGGGGCTAATGGGTATCATAATTCTCATTTAAAGATGAAGAGAGTGAGGCTCAAATGATATCATCTATATCTGTATTATCTGCTTTTTCCACTTGACAGCACCATATAAATAGCAACTCTCCTCTACTCCAGTGCCTTTATGGTCTCACCTATAAGTATAGTCCCTCCAACAACACTGAATGCAATTGATCCATGTCTGCTCATCCCTTGTGACGACTCATCTTCATGTCCTCCCATAAGTGTCCAAAATGCTGAGAAGCCTTCTTTGCCTTCTTGTGATATTGCAAGGAAACCTCTGGAGTTCATGTGCTGCCTAATAGTTAACCTCCACTTTTGCCACATGGTCAATTCATCTTCTTTATGGATCACACATTTATTTGAGATCCTTTTCCCTGACTGCTTTATGTTCCTCAGTGGTTATGGGTTGCAGTCCACTCATAATCATGTCTTTGCATGGTTCCCTCTGTGTCCTCCCCCATCTTGTGATTTTTATCAGTGTAGGGTATTTCTGGTGAGGACAGTGTCCCTACAAATGAAGATGGCTATTTGGAATCATTTGAGAAAATTGCCTGAGAATGCTGAGAGTTTAAATTATTTGCTCACAGCCATATACCCAAGATGGTAGAGCCAAGGCTTGAACTCAGGTCTTCCCAATCCTGAGGTCAGCTCTCTATGCCTACAAATGTTCCAGGTCTCTCACACTTTCAACTTGCATCTTTTCTATACACATTGGATCTGATCCAACTGTTTTTTCCATCTTTATTTTTAATGCAACGTCTACTCTTTTTCTAAGAACATTTGGCACTATACTGTTAAAGTCCAGGTATGATGGCTCTGTTTTCCCTGATGGGGAAAAGAAAGTCACACACATATATACAGATGTGCCATATGTATGTATTGTACATGTATCACATGCATACATATAAATGTGTCACACATATACATTCATACATATACATTTGTGGTTTGTGTGTATATGCATGTGTATGTGTGTGTATATATAGCTTTTTTCCCCCATGTCCTCCTTCAAGCTTCATTCTTAAATGTCCTCAATATACTTTGCTTAGTTGGGTCTTTGCCTATATTTTCTACTTGGCAAGTGAACTGCTTGCTGACTAAAGTGTTTTAAGCTCTCTTGATCTTCTTGCTTGTTATAGAAAATCATTTGTACTGGTTAAACCTCTGCATAAAATTATTGTCGTAAGTGCTGATGTCCATTCTTTTATCAATTTCTCATTTTTCATCATCAGTAAATTGTTTAAATAGGTCAGAATGGAGGTGTTCTAATCACATATTGTGTCTTTAGTTCATTTTTATTCTTTCTTGTATTTTGATCATCACTAAATTAGTGGGCTGAATACATACATGGCCAATTTCAGAATGACTCCCACATCAATGAGTCATTCCCTGTCTTTTTAAATACACCACTTCATTTTTGTTATGTTATTTGAGGTTTGCTGCATTTGGTGCCTTTTGATTCTTTTTCAAAGTCTTCGTAATTTAGAGTAGAAGAGTCCAGAAGCCAATTTAAATGAAGTTGGGAAATATTTAACAAAATAAATAAAAACACAATGGGACATAGATAATGTTAATATGTGATTTTCTAAGTCAATATGAAACCATCAGAGATCTTCATTTCTATTTGAGTTTGACTCCTGTGATTTAAAGATATAAGGTTTCAATGTAGTCTATAAATCTTTGGTCTCTTTCATTCCTTGGTCTTGATCTACCTGTTGCAATATATTTTTCAACCTCTTTACCTGTTCCAGTCTTTGCATTGAAGTCATTGAGTATAAATTATGTTTAGATGTTCTTACTAAGTCCTCTATCAAACTTCTCTGCCTCTTCCCCCTCTTCAACAGATGTTGGTATAGACACTGAAATTATTTTCCAAGTGGTCTTTTTAGCAAATACTCAGGATGAATATTTCAAAATGACCAAATGACCCATGCAATAAAATCATCTCCTTTCTTTGCCTCTCCTGGGAGGTCCAACGAGCTGACCTTCCAGTGATCAGCAAATTCCTTTTTTCTAGTTTGGCTCATAACAATTATTTGGTAGGGTAAAGGGAGGCAATCAGGGTTCAGTGATTTGCTTAGGGTCACACAGCTAGTAAGTGTCTGATTATAGATTTGAACTCAGGTCTTCCTGATTCCAGGGCCAGTGCCTGCTCATAACTATTATATGAAGTTTAGTCCCTCCAGTAATACATCTCCTTACTGGTCACTGAGTATGCATCTCCACTTAGGTTAGCAATAGCTAAGTCAAAGCATCCACAGGGTCTTAAAGCACTCTCTATTTGATTCTTATCATCCTTTGCCTCATTTTTCTACCATTCACTCACCATCAGTGCTGAAGCAGAATTTCTTTGTTCCATAAGATCACAACATGGAGGTGATCCTGACTTCTCAAAGGTTATGCCCTCAGAATACAAGCTCTGGCAGCTTCTGCCAAGGTGGGAAGATATTGAGAGTGGTCCTAGTGCCTTCTGAACTAGTCCACAGGAAGCAGAGAAAGTTTCATTAGTGGTTGACTGGATACTTGGTAGTAAAAGATTTTGTCAAGCCAGTCCATTAAAAAAAGAAAAATAGAAACTGGTGTTGACAAAGCAATTATTACTTTTAAAAAGTAATTGAAGAGAATGTACCTGGATGAAACATAAATCTCAAGCTGACATTTTCCCAATAACCTAAGTTGCTGATGGTAATTATCTAGGGGCAAATTAATTTATTATCAAGAAAATGTGATTGAAAATATAGGATCACAGAGGTATATCTGAATAAGGCCTCAGATGATAAATGGTTGAAATCCCTAATTTTACAAATGAAGAAAATGAGTCCCAGAGTAGCTTAATCTTGGTCTTCTCTCTCCTGAGATGCTGCCTTTTCCATTGTACATTACTACCTTTGAATAATGGTATTTATAACCATGAAAAAGGTACTTATAAAGTATCTTAAGATTTATAATAAGCTTTACAGATATAATCTCATTATGACCTCACAATAATTCTTAGAGGTAAGTTCTATTAGTAACCCATTTTACTGGTGAAGAAACTGAGGAATACAGGAAGTGAAGTGACTTGCCCAGTGTCACACAGTTGGTAAGTGTCTTAGGCTGAATTTGAACTTGGGTCTTACTGACTCCTAGCATTTCATCCACTGAAACACTTGGCTGAATATTCCTACTAATTTCCCTCACTGGCTAAAAAGCATAAAGTTCTATGAATTTCAAGGTTCACTTGTCACATTGTCATACAGGAACAAAGTAAACAAAATTTAAAGACATTTTTAAAAAGAGAAACAACATTCTGCTCTCATTACTCCAATATTTTAAAATTAAGTAAAATTCTCAAACTGTGAAAGAACCTAACATGGTTTGTTTTCTTTAGCAGTGCTCAGTTTCCAGGAATTTTTACTCACCAGTCTTGGAGATATTCTGTGTCTAGTTGATAACTATAAAATCCAGAGACACACATCTTGAGGGTGAGGTTTGACCTCACTGCCTTCCCCAAGTGTCACTATGTATCTCAGAAATGCCATCTGGAACTAAAAAGCTTTATTTAAAAAAATAACCATTTCCCCTTGCCACAATATATGGGAAGACGGGAGCTTCACAGTGTGATCCATCAGATGACTGTCTCAAACAGAAAAGGCTTAGCTTTCCACTAAAGGACGATCTTCAGCCACTTAATTTGATTGATTTAGTTTTTCTCAGATTGCTGTCATTGATCAAGAGCAATAAGGTTAAAAACCTCATTGGTGTACTTGCCAACAGTAGTGCTCAACATATGAAAAAGGCCGCTTGGTGACGGAAAGCAGAGATGTTGTTCCTTTCCCCACCTGATTGAATAAAGACATCTCGAAATCAGAGCCCATTTCTCCTCTGAGTTGTGGATGGGAACTAGAATGATTGTTCTGGGACTTGGTTGGATATGGGGTTCAATAGTAGGGGTACTCCATTCCATTGATAAACATCATAAACTCTCTATGTACTTCCTTTCTTCTTTTCTTTTCTTTTCTTTTTTTAATGACGTGTTTATACATTTTTTTTAATTTTAATTTATTTTCTTGGTTACATCATTCATTTCCACAAGGTTTTGAGTTACAAATTTTCCACCCTTTTTGCCCCTACCCCCCAGCCCAGAACATTGATCACACCGTAAGACCCCTCCCACAATCTGCTCCCTTTTATGCCCTCCTCCAACACCTCTCTAGCTTTCTAGCAGGGCAGGGAGGGGCTCTCTGCCCCCATCCCTGACTGTATTATTTCCCAGTTGCATTTGTTTGTATAGCTTTAAATACTAGATTCTTGCAATTCCTCCCCTGTCACCCACTCCCACTGGGAGGAGCAGCAATTCAATACAGGCTGTACCTGTGTAATTACACAGAATATCTCCATGGTGGGCAAATTGTGAGAGGTTAATTGTATGTCCCTCCTTCCTATCCTGCACCCCCCCTTGTTTTCTTCTCTACCCTGTCCCTGTCCCTTTACTGATATGAATGCTTCCCGCTCCCCTCCCCCCACCCCGCCCTTCCCTCCATCACTTCCCCTCTCATCCCCCTCCCCCCTATTCTC
>CM053602.1:39988132-40004047 GCA_028646575.1 Pseudocheirus occidentalis
AATTGCTTGGTTTTTTAGCTCTGTGGAACTCTGCTTCCTGGAGGGGGAAAGCTCTGTCCCAAATTGCTGGGGCCCTCTCAGCTGCCGGAGCTCTTAGTGGGATGCTGCAGCTCCACCCCCCCCAGCTTTGGCTCACTGAAAACGCACCCCAGGACCACCACTCAAGACCACGATCCAGATCCAGGCCACTCAACGCAAGAGCCCTTGGCCTCGATGGATCGCGTCAGCCCCCTTGCAATCTGCAGGCCGAGGGCTCTGAAGCAGCCCAGTGGAAGCCACTGCGGCTCTCAGACGGTCCTGCTGGTACAGCCGCCTCCTGCTGCTTCCCTGTCCTGGGAGCAGTTTGGCCGAACCCACTCTTCTCCTCCCCAGTTAGCAAAATCCACTGACCTTTCTCTTAGCCTTTTTTTTCTGGCCTGATAGATGTGGTAATTGTGCCTCCAGTGCAGCCGATTTGCTCTCCTATAGACGCAACTCCCCACCCAATGCCCCAGGCCCTTAGCCGGCCGGGATGCGGTCCCAGACTGCTGAGAAGAGCCCTGCCTGCTGCGCTGCCTATAGCAAAGATGTGCTTTCTGTCTTGTGGAGAGTTTTGGAGCTTGAAAATCTGTTTTAGAGTCCCATTTTATGAGATTTTTAGCGTGTTTGTGTGGGAGCTGTGGTGCTTTGCTGCTTCTACGCCGCCATCTTGGCTCCACCCCTCTGTACTTCCTTTCTTCTAAAAGATATTTTATTGATTCTCTCCTTTAAACTCCAGTTGCTTTCCCATACCATTCTGTACCCAACATAGATCCCTCTTATAACAACAACAAACTATAAGTAAATAGCCATACTATGTATGCATGCAACGCTCCCCAACTGTGAGGCTACCACCTTTCTGCTGAGGAACAGAACTGTGTTTCATCTTCTGTTCTCTGGAACCAAAGTTACTCACTGCAATTAATATGAAATCTCTTTGTGTTATTTGAATATATATTATTGCAGTCATTGTAAATAGCATTTTGGCTCTAATTTATTCTACTGCCATGAGGTCATATAAGTCTTTCCTGGTCTCTCTGAATTCCTCCAATTTGTCATTTATTAGATTACAATAATATTTGAGAACATTCATATACTGCAGTTTGTTCAGTATTTTGAAGCATCCATCTTATTTCTTGTTTGTTTGGTTTTTACTAGCACAGAAAGAACTGCTATGGATATTTAGGCATAAATAGAAATTTTCCTTCTCTCTCTGACCTCCCTGAGGTATATGTTCTGGAAGAATGGTACCCGGTCAAAAGGCATGAAGCATTTTGTAGAAATGTTCCAGATTGCCTTCCAAGATAGCTGGACCAGTTCACAGCTCTACCACAAGATATATATATATATATACTCCTCCTTCCACAAGCCCTCCAGTGTTGGGTTTTTCTACTTTGAACAGCTTTGACAATTTGATGAAACCTCAGAGTTATTCCGACTTGTATGTCTATTATTAGTGATATAGACTGATTTTTCATGTGGTTTTTGATTATGTGCATTTCTTTGAAAAAACATTCTTATCTTTTGATTGCTTACTTCTCTATTGGCCTTACATGTTTTGGCCTATGTACTTTCTTTTTTTTTGTTTTTTTTTGGTTTTTTTTTGTTGTTGTTGTTTTTTTGGGAGGGCAGTTGGGGTTAAGTGACTTGCCTAAAGTCACACGGCTAGTTTTTTGTGTTAAGTGTCTGAGGCCGGATTTGAACTCAGGTACTCCTGACTCCAGGGCTGGTGCTCTATTCACTGCGCCACCTAGATGCCCCGGCCTATGTACTTTCACTCTTTATTACTGCAAAGGCATTCAGTAAATATTAAATCTGCCCTTTGATACTCACCATATGCAAAGTAAGAAGTGGTATTTGTTGGACCCCTTAATAAAACTTAGAAGGAGAAACCTGACATAGACCATTATTGAACAAGATGGCAGTTTCATCCACACCCTTGACCATGAACTTCAGCACTTAACCAGACAGCTTAAGCTGCAGTCCCACTGTCCTTCCCAAGATCTATTTTCAAATTTTCTCCTAGACACCCAGATTCTCTGCCCACTCTGCCAACCTGTCTTTCCCCAAAGAAATTCAAAGCCTCCTCTACTGCTATTGGTCACCCAGAACTGAAACTTTGGCCTCATCTTTAATACCCTGGAGTCAGTTACTTTGCCTCTGTACCTCATCCTCTGTGTCCAATCAGCTACAACATCTTAATGACTCTCCCCAAAGCCTTGCTTATCCATACCTTCTCTTCTATCACCTGTATGGCAGGCTCTTACTCTCTCTTGCCTAGAGTACTGCACTAATTTGCAAACAAATTCACCTTCCCTCAAGTCCATGCTCCACACAGCTATGGGACTCATTATTCTAAAGCACAGTGGAAGCCATCTGGCTCTCTTGCATGAAGGTCTACAATGGCTCCCTATTACCAACAGAAGAAAGTCTAGCTTCCTCATGAAAATATGCAAGGCTTTCTACAACCTAACTCATCGACATTTCCAGTTTTACTACCACTAGTCATGCCATTCTATTTATTCTTCTCTGAATATTCCCTATGCTTTCTCATCTCACAGCTTTATTCAGGAATACCACGATTGGACTCCCACCTCAAATACTAGTTAGGTGACTCTGGGCAGGTCTCTTCTCCTCACTAGGCCGCAGTTTCCTCCTCCATCAAATGGTTGAGTTGGATCAGATGCTCCTGTGTCCCTTCTAGGTCTACACCTAGGATTTTGTATGTGACCTTGGGGAAGTCACTTTCCCTTCCTGGGACTCCTGCATAAAATGACTGGGTTGAACTTAAGGACTCCTGAGATCCTTTCCTGATCTATACCCAGGAGGCTCTGTTCCTACCTTCTTCTTCATATAGCACTCTTCTGAAGGTACCAAAACCCAGAGGAAATGGAACTCTTCAAGGATGGAAATATTGAGGACAGTAAATGCTTGTCAAAAAGTAACTTTTTGCTCTCAAAAGACAATAACATGAAGTCATACCCATTTAAGGGGAGAAGTGCTTATAAGTGGCTACACACTGTATAAGGAGAGAAGACCATCTTAAGTCTGGGGGATAACCTCTCCATTTATGCAGTAAACTGAGGCAGGAGGTAGGAAAGCAGATGCTCGAGAGGCAGCCTGTTGTAGTGTCACAAAAGCAGAACTTTGAGTGATAGATGGCTGGTTTGGTCACTGTGTGACCCTGGATAAATTATGTGACATGCCTCAGCTTCCCGATATGAAAAATGAGGGCTACAGCTGTACCTGGGGCAGCTAGGTGGTGCAGTAGATAGAGTGCTAGGCCTAGAGTCAGGAAAACTCCTCTTCCTAAGTTCAAATCTGGCTTCAGACACTTCCCAGCTTTGTGAGCCCAGGTAAAGCACTTTACCCTGTTTGCCTCAGTTTCCTCATCTGTAAAATGAAATGGAGAATGAAATGGCAAACTACTGTAGTACCTCTGCCAAGAAAACCTCAAATAGGGTCACAGAGAGTCAGACACAATGGAGACAACTGAACAACAACAAGATAACCGTACCTACTGAACAGACCTGTTGGGAGTATTAAATGAGACAAGACATGCCCTCAGTAGGTACAGAATCATATAAAGTATTTTGCAAATCCTAAAGCATTGCACAAATATGAGCAACGATTTATTATTAGCTTTTGAACATATGGACAAGCCTTTAAGTACACCATGGGCCAAACAAGATAATTGCTGTAGATAACAGAATTCAGGCCTACAGAGACTAAAGATCAGCCTTATTTGGAAGCCTCTGGTGAGGAATCCTTCTAAACTCATTATGTTATGATACTGTGTTATGATCCCATGTGGGGCCTCTCTGGCCCTCCACCTCCTTCTGTGTAAAAACAAAGGATTTGGACTCGAAGGCCATTTAGGACTCAGTCTGTGATGCATCAAGGAAGGAGTACCCCGAGCCAATCAATACATTTTCTCTACAACCTCACGGAATCACAATTTTCCAAAATAACATGTACTTGATGCCAAAGATCAAAGAACACTTTACTTTGAGTTGGCATGAAACTCAGATGCCATTAAGTCCAAGGCCTCATTTTTAGAAAGGGGTCACACAGGGAGTAAGTTTCTGTGAAAGGATTTCAGCTCAGGACCTCTGACTTCAAAGGAGCACTGCCTGAATATGGCAGATACCTGCAGATGACTTTGGACCTGAGACCCAACAACTTAGTGCAGGTCAGGGTTTGCAAAGCACTTTGTGTGATTCTGTACCTACTGAGGGCATGCCTTGCCTCGTTTTATCCTCCCAGCAGGTCTTTAGGGGCCTGGAGCCCTTGTTACCCAGACACCTCCACAGGACAAAACTAGTGCATCAAGCCTTTGGGATTTTGTGTGTCTATGGGCCTTTTCTCCTTTTTTTCCCCACCCCCAGAACCAAATGGAATACACTCTAGCTCCAACATCTGGTTATGGTCTCATTATGGAGACCTTATTTGGTCATAGGACCAAAGATCTGAAGCTTGAAAGGAACTTTGAACGTCATATAGGCCAATTTCTTTTCCAGGCAATAAGCATGCTTGGGAAGTGTCCCCCTCAAACTACCAGAATGCATCTACCAACAGAAACAGCGCCACGGGAAGCACCATATACCAGCAGATCAGGGCAGCTCCCTTGTGAGTCTGAATGATACCTACAGAGGAGACCAGGGATTCATCCTACTGGTAGTAAATGGAATAAGTAGCAGGAGCAGAATGATACCAGTGATCTTCCCCATGAACCACACTGCCTCTCAGCCAGTGTTATTAACTTGATTTCTGTGTGCATTAAGATTTAGAGTTCCACAGATGATCTTGTGGTCATTCGAGACCTCGAGGGGGAGCTTCTCAGCTACCTGACTCTACCTCCATGTCCTTGGAAAGTTCCACAGGGTCATGTTGCCTGGAATTCTGGTAGTTTAATCATCATGATAATCTGGGTGTTTCAGTTGGCATGGAGGGCTCTGGGCTGCCGCTGAGCTGAAAGGCCCCAGCCCCCTGTCCTGCTTCTCCATGCAGTTTCAAAACAACAGTCCTTGGCAAGCACATAAGCTTATAGTAAAGGAAAGTATGAATTAACTTCCCAGGATAATTTCTAGCAGCAAATGATCCATGTCATGGAGCACAGAAGGAAAGGGAGTACAGGTAAAGAGGAAGGAAGGCATCCGGGGGATAGTGATTAGCCTTAGGAAGCCAGCTTTCATTTTCAGTCTTTGGAAATGCAAACCAGATAGGAGAACGTGTTCCAGATGCCAGCTAAATTGATCAACATAAACCAAATTTAAAACATTTCAATGTAATTTCTATTGGGTGGGAGTTTCCAACACCACACACATATACTATGCCCCAGAAAGGTAACAGAGGCTATAGGAAATCAGAAATTTATGAGAGGAAACTGAAGGATACTATAACCTGTTGTTGTTCAATCACTTTAGTCATGTCTGACTATTTGTGACACCAGTGGGGTTTTCTTGGAAGATATACTGGTGTGGTTTGCCATTTCCTTCTCCAAATCATTTTACAGATGAGGAAACTGAGGCAAACAGGGTGAAGTGACTTGCTCAGGGTCACACAGCTAGTAAATGTCCTTACTGCATTCCCCTAAAGAAAGGCCAAAAAAGGGAGTTTTCGATTGGCAACTATTTTGGATTATTTTGAGTAGGGATTTCTGGCTCCTTGCTCTCTCACCTACACAAAATAGGTGCCTAATAAATGCTAGTTGAATTGATTTTCTATGGTTTGGTTCAAGTACTGGACTGAATTTCATCTGTTCAAGTAAGGTGAGGGAATACCACTTTTGCCTGACCAAAACAGCCTTCCTGTCTTCTGCTTCTCCTCATTCTAATCCAGCCTCCAAATAAACCTTCCTGAAGAACAGATTTAATCATGACATTCCACTACTTAGGAAACATCAATGGCTCCCTGGTGATATTGCCTAGCAAATGAAGTCTAAACTGTTCATCCTGGCATTAAGGGCCTTCCCTAATTGAACTCCAACTTCTGTCTTTAGCTTTATCCTGTATTTATTTTTCTCTTAATACCCTCAAGGTTTCGGCTAATCTAAATTACTTTCCATCCCTTGAAAATATCTCTTATTCTCCCACTTCCATGACTGGATTGCCCTTCCATTCTTTCCCTCAACCCTCCGTCTTACTATTAGTGATTTGGTGTATGTTTTCAAATGGTTTTATATAGTTTGCAATTCTCTTTTTAAAAACTGCTTGTATCTTCTGCCTGTTAATCTTTCAAAAATCGACTCTTGGTATAATATTTTAGTGCTAATTCCCTCTATATCTTGGACATCAGACTTTTATCAGTGGTATTTGATGCAAATATATTTTTCCACTCCACAGGCACTCTTCTTATTCTATCTTCATTGATTTTGTTTCTTTAAAAAGCTATCTTTTACCCCATTGGGCTGCAATTTCATCCCTGTAAAATGAGGGTATCAGAAGGAAGTATGGTACAATGGAAAGGATGCTGGATTTGACATAAGAGAACGTTGGATCAATTCCAGGACTTGCTGGAATCCCATTTCTGCCTCTTATTACCTTTGTGTGCTTGGCAAGTCACTTCAGCTTTGAGTCTTAGTTTCCCTATTTGTAAAACCAGGGAGTTACACTAGATAACCCCTGAGGTCCCTTCCAGCTCTGTATCTGTAACAATCTTAAGATATTATTTCTAAATTTTATTCCCTCAAGGATATTTTGCCTTGAAACAGACTCAAAAACAATCCTTACATCCTTCCTTCTCTTTCCCAATTCTCCCATTGCTGGTGTTTCCCCAGGACAAATGTACCAAAGCAGCTTAGGATTTAGAAAGGAGGACACTGAGGCCCAGGGAAATGAAAGAATCTGCCCAAACTCATAGAGGCAAACAATGGATCAAAGAGCAAAATTCTCTTCCTTTGACTTCACATCCAATATTTTCTCATGAGACTACATGGAAGCCAGCCAGTCAATACACATTTATTAAGCACCTACTATATGCCAGGCACTGTGCTAAGTACTAGGCATACAAAGAAAGACAAAAGACAGTCTCTTCCCTCAAAGAGTTCACAATCTAATGGAGTAGACAACAAAGGAATGAATATGTACAAACAGATTATAAACAGGAGAAAGGAAACGGAATAATGGAAAGAGAAAATGCACTAGAATTAAGAGAGATTGAAAAAAAGGACTTCCTGTAGAACATGGGATTTTAGTCGGAGTTTGAAAGAAGACAGAGAAGTCAGGAGGCAGAGATTAGGAGAGAAAGCATTCCAGGCATGGCAAACAATCAGAGAAAATGCCCAGAGCCAAGATGCAAGAGCCAGGAGCCCAGCAGCCCTGGATCTAAGACTATGTATCAGGGACAAAGGTGTAAAAAGAAAAGGCAGGGTGGAAGGCTACATGATGAAGGGCTTTGAACACCAAACAATTTGATGGTTTTGATGCTGGAGGTGATAGGGAGTTGGTGGAGTTTATGAAGTAGAGTGATGATGTTGTTGGACCAGTACTTTGGGAAGAGCAGCATCAACATTCAAGGGCTGAAGAATTCTGGTCCCTGGTGAAGAACAGTGTTCATGCATGATGGCCTATACTCACCAAACCCGGTCCTCTTCAACGCAGCTTCACTAACCTCACACAGTCTCTAGCTTGGAGTCTGAAATCTACCTGGTGTTATTCGTTCAGAAGAGAGGAAAACCAATGACTTTAGAAAGGAATGAAGGGACAAAGATAAAGCCAGAGGTGGAGTCTGAAAGCCAGGAATGAGTGATTAGGTAAGGCTCATGGAGTGACGGGCCCTTGAGGACACCATAGGCCAAAGAGACCATGCAGAAATGTCTGCTAGACATTGCACATACAGCATCCATGGAAAAGTACCCAGACAGTAATACCTTCAGCATCTTAGCCCCAATCATGAAGAGGCTCACTTCCCCAGCAGGAGGTTAATTCCATCTCCAAGCCTGCCCAAATCCCAAGCTCTGGGGGATGATTCAAGGCATGATTTACCAAGGAACACCATTTTTTATTTGATAACAACTCCTGCCACGTTTGTAAGTATGTCAAGGGACTTGAGATTTAAAGAAATCAAGGAGTGTTGAATGGCAGGGCTGGCTAACATTTCCTCTTCCTGGGCTTGGAGTAGCAAAAACCTGGGTTCAGTTTTCTACCTCAGACACTTATTGGCTATGTGATATTTGGCAAATTATACAACCTCTCTGTGCCTGTTTCCTTAATTTGGACTTGATGGCTTCCAAGATTCCCTCCAGGTTTATGGTCCTATTTGGGACCTTGGCTACATTATTTCATTTCTCTGGGCCTCAGCTGCCTCATACCACATGAAGGGCTTGGGCTTCTAGATGAGCTTTCAGTACCCTTCCACTTTTATATTATTTAAAATTCTTTTTTTGTAATTTTTTAGTTTAAGCTTAAATACAAAATGAGACGAGAAGAACATTACCATATACACAGCAGACTAGAAGAGAGGATTCAATATAAAACAGTGAATTTCCATTTCAAGAAAACCTGTATAATAAAGACTACGCATTGTTTTCAAAGTTGCCTGGCTTTTCTTTGCTTCCTTATTGGTTTTCTTTTGTTTTTTGTTGCACAATTTTTACTTTATTTTCTCCCCATCATCTTCCCACTATCCTAAAGGAGGCTACAATTAAACATGGATTATATATATATATATATATATGTATGTATGTATACATGGATATATATATAATATATGTGTGTATATATAATATATACATGGATATTCCAAACCATCCACATATATATACATATACATTATGTATATGTAAGACCATACTGCACTAATTCCTTCTTATCTGTTTCTCTGAAGGTAGATAGCATCTTCCTTCATAAGTCCCAGTATTTCCATGTTTTTCTAAATCAACGAGCTCAACATTTCCTATACCACAGAAATATTCTAACCCAGTCACATCCTACTGGAGAGATTGTCTATGAAAGCTCTGCCCCCCCTCAATTTTCTGCATTCCTTCTGTTCTTGACTACATAGGTTTGTTTTATTTACGCATATAATTCTAAATTCTGCAGACACTTCATGTCCACCTAGATGCTAAAAAATTCACGAAGCTAGGCAGCTCAGTGGATAGAGTCCTGGGCTTGGAGTCAGGAAGATCAGAGTTCAAATCCAGCCTCAGACATTTACTATCAGTGTGACCCTGGTTAAGTCACTTAACCTGTCTGTCTCAGTTTCCTCGATTAAAAAATAGGGATAATAGCAGTACTTCCCTCCCGGGGCTGTTGTGAAGATCAAATAACATGACATCTGTAAAGCACTTAGCACAGTGCCTGGCACTTAGTAGGTACTTAAGAAATGCTTATTTCCTGTCTTCCTTCTAGAAATGGCCTCAGAGATGCAAAGTTATTAACAACACCAGAAAGTACACTGAGTGTGGGCCAACTGCCTTAGTCCTTAGGCCACATGCCTTCTGTTTCCAGTGGGAATATTAATGTTGTTGCTGTTATGTGCAACTGAGGAATAAGATATACAGGCAATGGGGTACAGAAATCCATCCTGCCCTACCAGGAAGTAAGGGGTGGTGTAGGGGGCAATATATGAGAGGGCAGACTGGGGGAACGGGTAATCAGTATGTTTGCCATCTTGAGGTGGGGGGTAGGGGAGAGACAGGGAGAAAATTTGGAACTCAAAATCTTGTGGAAATGAATGTTGAAAACTAAAAATAAATAAACACATTCTGGGAATATTAATGGTATCATTCAATATCTCTGAAAGCACTGGGCTGCATTTCTTGTAGAAAGTGGACTCTTCTGCCCCACAGTCAGAACATATGATTTGATATTTAAAGAGCTTAAAGAGACCTCAGACACTGTCTTGTCACTCCCTTCATTTTACAAAGGAAGAAACTGAGGCCTGGACAGAACAAAGGACTTGGAGAAGGCCACTTAGGGTATAAGGGGAAGAGCCGGGAACAGAACCCAGATCTTCTAATTCTAAATATATAAATTTTTTTCACTGTCTCACATTATGAAGAAGGGTCTTCCCACTCCCCTTCTCTGTTCTGTCCCCCTCTTCCCTCCATGGGGTCCAAGACCCAGATTCTATTGGAGGCTAGGAGTAGAGGAGGCAGTTCTATGCTTTGTGTACCAGGCAAGGAGCCAGGAAGACCTGAGCTCAAATGCAGTCTCAGATACTTACTAGATGTGTGACCCTGGGCAAGTCATTTAACTGTAAAATGGGGATAAGTATTGCACTTCTCTGAGATATTTTGAGAATCAAATGAGATAATATTGTAAAGCACTTTGCAAAACTGAAAGTGCTCTCTTAATCTTAGATGTTGTTGTTGTTACTGGTCAGCGGCCGTGGAATATAGGGCAACTTGCTACCTCATTTACCAATTGTGTGACCCTAGGCACAGATCTATTGGCTGCATGTACATTCATATATATATATATATACATGTATGTATGTATGTGTGTGTATATACATGTATGTATGTATGTGTGTGTATAAATATATATATATGCCATACAGAGTGACACCCACCCACCCTTATACAGTCTTACACACACACACACACACACACACACATACTCTTTTATGCCACAACCTCTAATAGATAGCTCTGTCCCCTCTGCTTTATGAAGTACAATCCTGGATGTCAGAAATGCCTGATAATTGGGGGAAAGGAGGGCCAGAGCAGCTCATGACTCCACCATACCCCCTTTCTGCATGCACAGGAGGATACACAAGCATATTAGAGCATTCTTGTAGTTGACATTTAAGCCAATTGCTTTTAGGTACAGAGCTGAAGGCTAAGTAGCATTAGTGATGCATGGTGTGAATTATTAGGTAATAATAAAAACATTGTGATATCTTATTATGTTCATTTTTTAAGCCCAACATTGAGAAAGAAAACATGAAAGCTTCTTGGACCTTACATTTATGTATTTCCATTCTTAATAGAAAATATAATCTCAAGTTGTATTTCTCCAACCCTCAAACAGCTAAGAAGCTTGGTGGGAAAATCAGTGCAAATGGTGTCATATAGATTAACCACTGAATTTTTCATTTTTCAAAGAGTCATTCTGGCAACACATAAAATAGCCTTCAGCAAAACAAAATCCCATTAATAAGGAAATACATTTAGAAATTGTCTTCATTTTAATTTATTTGTCCCTCAAATCAAGATACTTTTTTGTTTTTGTTCAGTAATTTTAGTCATCTGTGAGCCCATTTGAGATTTTCTTGACAAAGTTACTAGAGTGGTTTGTCATTTCCTTCTCCAACTCATTTTATAGCTGAGAAAATTAAGGCAAAAAGGGTTAAGTGACTTGCCCAGGGTCACACAGCTAATAAGTTTATGAGGCAGGATTTGAACTCAGGAAGATGCATCTTCCTAATTCCAAGCCCACTGCTCTATCCACTAGAGAGTCACCTAGCGGCTCTTAAGATACT
Source organism: Pseudocheirus occidentalis (assembly GCA_028646575.1). Classification (NCBI taxonomy): domain Eukaryota; kingdom Metazoa; phylum Chordata; class Mammalia; order Diprotodontia; family Pseudocheiridae; genus Pseudocheirus; species Pseudocheirus occidentalis. The sequence continues at coordinate 39,999,578 of CM053602.1, forward strand.
TCTACTCCTATGGATATTTATCAGCTAAAAAAGACATTCTTTCAATTTGACAAAGAGTTGCAGGGTCACTGAGAGACTTAAAAAATAGAAGCAGTGTTCTCTTTCTGTAGATAGCCTTCTATAGTCAATAGTCCCCAAAGGTGGACAGACATGAAGCTAGGTCCATGTGATCTGGGAGCCTGATAAGAGTCCTGAAGGATCATCTTTGCCAGAATTTAAGACACTTTCAGTTTATCTGTAGGTCTGAAATGAGGGTGGCTATGATCTTGCCCTAAATGAGGAGTAAAATTGTTAGCAAGAAGAGTTTGAAAGCTAGATCAGGAGGTTTGGGATGAATGATTTTTTTTCAACATGATTTTGCCTTCCAGCTCAATGGGTAAAGTCAAATGGGTACCACATACTTTAAGGAACCAAGTTTCAAAAATACTAGAGAAATTAATCAATTCTCTTCAACAAGCATTTATTAAATGCTTACTATGTGCAAGATTTCCCTATGCTAGGGTTACAAAGATAAACAAGGAAAGAATTATTTTATTCAAGGAGTTTACATTCTACCTGGGAGGATGAGTTCTAGTTTCTAGGTACAGTTTTTCTTTGCATGCTTTGGGTCTGTTTTGCCTTTGCATCCCCAGGTCTGGAACACAGTAGGCACTTAGTAAATACTTGTTGAATTGAGAAATAAGGTATTCATGAACAAGAAAGAGTATCCGTGACTCTGTAGTTTCCAAAATGTTAAATCCCAGTAGAAACTGAGGCTTACAAAATGTTAAGGACAACACAAAGCACTTTTTATAAACTCTTTGCTTTAGCAATGCCTGGGGCAAGAAGGAAAATGCTAGGGGCACCGGGTTCAGTGTCAAAGGACAACAGAGAATACAGGATGATTCACTTGCTGCGTTGTGTCTGTCTTCTTAGCAAAGAAGAACAATCCTTAGGTAGAATAGCGAAATTCTATTTTAGACCCCTTGGAAGAGAGGTGGCAAGCAACAAGTATAGAATGAGGCATACATTTTCATACATTGCCAGGGAGGTGGATTTGTTTTGTTTTTCAAGGGAGTATTCTACTTGGAAAGAGATCTCTGGGAAGTAAGAATAATATGAGAGAGAGAGAGAGAGAGAGAGAGAGAGAGAGAGAGAGAAAGAGAGGGAGAGAGAGAGAGGGAAAGAGAGAGAGAGAGGGAGAGAGAGAGAGAGGGAGAGAGAGAGAGGGAGAGAGAGAGAGAGGGAGAGAGAGAGAGAGGGAGAGAGTGAGAGAGAGTGAGAGAGAGAGACAGGGAAGGAGAGGCAGGAAGGAGGGAGGGAGAAAACTTAGAAGGCAAGAAGGAGGGAGAGAAGAGAAAAGGGGGGCATGAGAAAGAGGGAGAGGTCAGGGGAAAGAGGGAAAAGAGGAAAGGAAGAGAAGGGGAGAATGGGGATAAGTGAAAGAGGGGGAGGAGGGAGAGTAGGAGAGGGGGAGAGTAAGGTGGGATAGAAGGAAGGAAGGAAGGGAAAAGGTCCAATACCACAGTAAGGCATCCTAGAATGCATTTGGGGGAGAGAGCAGGAAATTTCAACAAGTGGAATCACTTTACTGACACCACAAATCTTTTCCTCCAATTTTACAAGCCCATTCCAGTGCTGGTAGTCAGTGAACAAGGATAACACTGGCATTATAACCTCTCCTGAGTGGCTTGGTAGATAGAATGTTAGTGTTTTAGTCATTAAGATCTCATTTCAAATCCTGCCTCTGACTAGGTTGTGCAGTGGATAAAGTGCAGGCCTAAAGTAGGGAAGACTCATCTTAGTTCAAATCAAACACTTACTAGCTGTGTGACCCTGGAAAAGTCATTTAACCCTGTTTGCCTCAGTTTCCTCATCTGTCAAGTGAGCAGAAGGAAATGGCAAACTACTCCAGTGTCTTTACCAAGAAAACCTCAAATGGGCTCACAAAGAATTCGATACAATAGAACAGCCAGACATTTACCTCTCTGAGCACCCAGGTATGAAGTATTGTAGCTTCTGTATAGTACCTTCATCCCAGGATTGTTATGAGGACCAAATTAAATGTAAGGGGTGTGTGTTTGTGTGTGTGTGTGTGTGTGTGTGTGTGTGTGTGTGTGTGGTCCATTTAGGTTATGCGTATTCACATGGATCTATCTAGCTATGTCATGTAGCATGAATAGATATCTCTAGAATCTCCTTTACCCCTCTTCTCCAAGAAGACATTTATTCCTACCAGGCTAGTAACAGGATAGCAGAGCCATGAAGCTAGCCACTCTGCTCTTCCCAGAGAGATGGGAGTACGGTACTACTGCACTGAACCAAAATTTTACTAGTCTAGGGAAAATCATTTTAGGTTCAAGTTGTACTACTGATCACTATCCCTTAATAGAGGAGTATCCAAGCTACAAATCCAAGGCTTGACTCTTCTAACAAAATAGTATTTACACAAAGACCACCTAGAGTAAATCACAAATAAATCATTTACCCAAGGCAGTAGGAAACAAAACAAGAGAAGTTATACAGTTGAGGCTATATGAGATAACAGGTAGAGAGTGAATGAGTTCTCCTACTTTGTTATGAAGTGAGAGAATGAAAGACAAAGACAGAGACAGAAGAAGCAGGATAGAAGGAAAGAGAAAGAAAGAAACGGAGAGACAGAGATGGAGACAGAGAATGAGTGAGTGTTAGTTGAAGTCTCATCCAAAGGAAAATTCCCCCAAATCTCTAGTATTGTGGTACATGGGGTATAAAGCCATGATTAAGATACCAGCTCTTCCCAGAGTCTTTTCTTCTCCCTTCAGGGACCTTTCCAAGAAGAGAATTTGGAATCATGTGTTGTTTTCTCAAAACTGGAAGCCAGAAGCCTAAGACCTCTCCTCTCCCAAGTGCTTGCCAATTCCATCCCTCAGGAGATTACAAAGCACCAAGTAGTCAATCTCTTAATAAAGAGTGCCCCCATGCAAATGGGCTGGAGTCCCAGGTTACAGAAGGAATGTACCCAAAGTGCTTTGAAAACTTTGGAGCACTACAAAGATGGCAGCTATTACGTTCTAGTGGGAGAGGTACTCTATTTATAATTGCATGCAGAGATCAAAGATCAGCTTTGCATTATAACTGGATCCCTGGTATGATAACATGCTTTGTAGGAGTTTTTTTTTAATTTCCTGACTTAAAAAGGTAAACTGTATCTGCATTCCACCTGGAGCCAACTGTCTTTGTTTTCAAAGAGCTTGCTCTAAGCAGAGTAGCTACAAGAAGGGGGAATGTGGAAAATATAAATGGAGAGAGGAAATCAAGTTTCTGCTGCTATTTACAAATGCCACAAGAAGAGATTGATATGGCTGCTGCAGATGTTGACTAGGTTTGATTCCCTGAGCACAATGGGACAGCGGCTATGGCACTGGACTCAGCGACAGGAAGACCAGGCTTCAATTGATACCTCCTAGCTGAAAGACCATGGACAAGTCCCTTAATCTCTTTGAGTTTCAGTTTCTTCATCTCTTAAAAGTTTTGTTTGGACCTTGATCTCTGAGTTCTTTGGTGTAGGGAATTCCCAGGGAGTTTCTACTACTATGACACACTAGCACTGGCTCTGCTGCTTATGGTCTTAGAGAGTTGTCCAGGACACTGAAACTTAGCCAGTGTACATCAGAGGAAGGGCTCAAACCTAGACCATCCCTACTCTGAGGCCAGCATTTTACCCACAATACCACACTGCTTCTCTCATCTGTAAAATGGGATTATTAATATCTGTAAAGTACTTAGCACAATACCTGGCATTTAAGAGATCCTTGTTTCCTTCCTTCTTTCCAATTTCACAGGGCTGTTGCAAGCACTATGTTATATTTGTGTGTGTACACATATATACATACATATCCACATATGTACTTGGAAAACATTGATGTTCTATACCTGTCTGTTATTATTATTAGGGCTTGAGGAACTTAGTTACTTTTTTATTAAAGATTCAGTCATTGGTACAGGAAATCCAGCATTGGTATATTTTCTTTTCACTTCAGCTATATTATAAATTATAACACAAGCAGTAGATAGGGAATAGACTCATTGTCTGGAAGGTCTGAGTTTGAATGCTGCCTCAGACACTAGCTATATGACCCTAGGCAAGACATTTTAATCTCTCCCAGCCTCAGTTTCCTCATCTGTAAAATGGGAAAAGTAAGAGCATCTGCTTTATAGGTTGCTCTAGTGATCAAATAAGATAACATATACCACAAGCTTTGCAAACCTTAAAGTGCTATATAAATCCTATCATCATCATCATCATCATCATCACCATCATCATCACCATCATCATCACCACTATCATCACCATCATCACTATCATCATCACCATCACCATCACCATCATCGTCACCATCATCATCATCATCATCATCACCATCATCATCACCATAATCATCACCATAATCATCATCATCACCATCATCACCATCATTATCACCATCACCATCATCATCACCATCATCA
>CM053602.1:40004547-40091527 GCA_028646575.1 Pseudocheirus occidentalis
AAAGGTTATGGGAGGAATCTAGGGGTGGTCCAGAGGAGGAGATTGGGGAGGGTCTTCAGGAGGAGTCAGATGAGTTCAGACTCCAGTAATGAGTGGTTAAGGGTGGGAAGTTGCTGGAGGCTACCTGGAGACCATAGCAATGGTAGGCCAGGCCAGTTCAAGGGTGGGAGCAGGAACATTAAGGGTGGGAATCTATTGGAACAAAGGGGGTCTAAAGACTTGGGCATAGCCGCAATTTAAGGCTCATGACTTCAGGCAAATGTCTTCCCTGGGAAGGTTTACTTTCCCAGAGCCTGTACCTCAAAGATTCAAGGAGCTCAAGGGGGGTCCCAGAGCCTACACCTCATCACTAGGTGCTAGTGATACACTTATCAAAACAATAAAATAGTCTCTAATTTCAAGGACCTTTTATTATACTGGGAGAACCACAACATTTGGCGTGACCCAAAGTCTTAAAACTGCCCTGAAGACTTGAGATATTGTATCTTCATGTGGTGAATAAAAATAAGTGTAAGGTTAGTTAGTGAGTAAGGCTACTGGCCACTAGAGAGATCAGGAAAGGTTTCAAGTGGACAGTAGAATTTAGACCATGCCTTCAAAAAGAAAAGGGTTCGATGATTTGGAGGTTAGGAGGGAGTGTGCTGCAGACCTGGGGAATGCCCAGTGCCAAGAAGCATGCAGCCTGGAGATGGAGAGCAAGGAACAGAAAGAAGGTCAGGTCCACAGAGGATAGGAAGGAGAGTAATGCATAACTAAGCTAGAAAGATCAGATGGCCTCACTTGGTAGCGGGCTTTTTTTGTTTTTATATTTTTAGTATGTACTTAAGAAGTGAAAAAGAACATTTTCATATACATAGCAGAAGACAAAAGAGGGATTCTCTATGAACTGTGAATCTCCATTTCACATAACTTGTCTTTGCTTTTTCAAAGCATACATCAGATTCTATGCTGCCTTCAAAATTGTCCTGCCTAGCCAGCTAGTCCTCTGAACCTCCTTTCGTTCTTTCAGTGCATTGAATCATGCTTTAATAACCCTTTGTCATTTTTGGCTTTCCTACTACAATGCACACATATATGTGCATGCATGGGTGCATGCATGCACTCACGCACACACACACACACACACACACACAACCAAGAGAAAAAGGAAAAATCAACCACCTTTATAACAAATAAGCATTGTAAAGCAAAATTAATCCAAACTGTGGCCATGGCCAGAGGTATCTATCTTTATACCTTGTGTCTGTCATCTCTCTGTCCAGAAGTCAGGAGCATGCAACATCCTTGGGTCTCTGGAGACATGGCTGATCATTGCATTAAACAGAATTCCTAAGTCTTCCAAAGTTGTTTTTCTTTTCTTTTTTTTTTGAGGCAAGTGGGGTTAAGTGACTTGTTCAGGGTCATACAGCTAGTAAGTGTTTGAGGTCAGATTTGGTTGTGTCTCTTTACAATATTGCTAGTCTCATATTTGGATAATGCTGGCCATTATCCTGCTGGTTCTGCCTCTGCAATTCATACTACACAAAATTCTCTGAAATTCCCTTTTCCTTATTTTGTTTGATTGTTGTTTTTAGTGGGGGAAAGCCAGGGCAATTGGGGTTAAGTGACTTGCCCACGGTCACACGGCTAATAAGTGTTAAGTGTCTGAGGTTGGATTTGAACTCAGGTCCTCCTGACTCCATGGATGGTGCTCTATTCACTGTGCCACTTAGCCATCCCTTTCATCATTTCTTATGACATGATAACATTCCCTTATGTGCCTGTATTCCAATGTCTTCAACCATTCCCCAAGTGTTAAGAGATCATCTAAAGTACCTCCCTTAGATTTTAGAGTTTTCTCCAATTTTCCCTACCCTTTTATTCTGGGTGAGGAGGTTTGTTTTGCTTGTAGCTCCTCCCTTCCCAGTATTATCCTCCCTCTTAATCCAACATTACCTCACTAAAACAAAACTGCTAAGTTTACTGTATTCCTATGCCAAATGTTGTATGTGTTCAACCCTGTCCTGTGCATTTCAGATATGAGTGAGCTTTTATGCCCAATCCTCATCCCTTCTTCCAAGGGTATATACTCTCTTACTACAGTTATGAGAAATAACAAGTTCTATCTTCTTCTTCCTCTTTTATCCTCTCTTGTTTCTCTTCATCCCATCCTCAGAATAGAACCAATTCACCTTCAGGTTCTTTTTTAACTTTTTTTTATTATTTAACGCTTTTAATACCTTTTGAAAGCATTAAGATTCTGAAGGGACACGTGTTTCTTCTCTCCCTGTAAAAATGTTAGCACTACCTGGTCATATAGTTCTTTCCATTTACTGAAGAAATTTTAATTTTCTGTATTCCTCTACACTCTTGTATTTGTACTTCTTACTCTTCTCTAGTATTTTCATTTGAAATGCTTAAAAGTCATCTATTCCATTAAAGGTCATTTTTTCCTGTAGGATTATAGTCAGTTTTCCAGGGTAAATTGTTCTTGGTTATAAGCAAAATGGCTTTCACCCTTTGGAATATTGTATCCCAAGATTTCCTCTTGTTTGGAGTAGAAGTTTCCAGATCTTCTACTTTCTAGATGGTTGCAGTATTTTGTTCTTTGATATAGGGGCTCTGAATTTTGACTATACCAGTTCTGGGACTTTTCCTTTGGGGATTCCTTTCAGGAAATGATCAGTAAAGTCTTCCTTTTCCTCATGTTCCTCTCTAGTTCTAACAGAGCTGGGCAGTTTTCGTTTATGATTTCTAGAAATTAAAATCATCAGTTTCTTGGCTATTTTTAGTCGTGCTTTCAAAGGAGTCAAATGTTTAATAAATTACCCTTCCTTGATTTATTGTCCAGATGTCATTTTTGGTATAAGCTATTTTACATTTTCTTCTATTTTTCAATCTTGTAATTTGGTCCTAAGATTTCTTGTGATCTCGTAATCATTGCTATCTGCTTGGTATGTTCTAGTTTTCATGGAGTCCATTTCTTGGGTTACGTTTACCTCTTTCTTTTCCAATCTATTTAATCTCCTTGACATTCTTTCCCTGAGCACTTTTACTTTTTTATCTCTTGCTTCATTTCTTAAGGGAGGGCTTTACTCTTGCTGCCTTTTTAAACAAAATTCTGTTGCATACTACATGTGTTTTGAACTGGTTCTGTACTGATGCTGGCTTTACTCTGACTTCTGGCTGACTTTTTGTCCAATTAGTTCTGAGGTGAAGGTTCTGAAGTACTAACAATCATTTTTCCTTTAGGAAACAAAGCAACAATCCCCAAAAGCTCTCATTCATCTTTAACTTAGGTTTTAGACTCCAAGGTAGATCCCACACCTTTGCTGTACAAGATGACAGACAGCAGTCCCAATGTACTTCTTATATCCAAACTGGTCTATTTTGACACTAGATTTCTTGATCGTTATGTATTATGCTACAAATTACAGGGTTCTGCTGGAGTAAAAATCTAGGAGGAGGGTGATCTGCTTCCCATTCCCGCAGTCATCTTGGCCAGAAGACTGTAAATAACATTCAGCACCATCCATTCTTATTGTCTACCAAGTCTAGAACTTCAGTGTCGTTCTTGTCTCCTCACTATGTTTCACCTGATGGATCCAATCAGTTGCTTTGCTTTTCCATTTCTATCTCCATACCATCTCTTGCATCCTAACCCATCCAAGTATTAACAACCACAACCAAAAAAACCATAACAATGACCATCATCACATCAGCCACAATGGTAGACATCAACAACCCCTCAATGGTAGCTACCACAACAATTACTACCTCCACCACCATAATAATAAGAATAACAACACCAACAATAACCACCACACATCCACAACAGCACCTCTCAAAGTCTAAACTATTGTCCATGCTATAAAGCCATGATAGCAATTTAGGGTGGGTTCCTGGGAGTTATTACAGTGAGATCATTGTGGGCTTTTAGAATCTTGGTTATCTGTGAATATCTTTTAGGAACCCTGAAACACTGGTGAATGGGGCTCTGATGTTATCATTGCTTCAACCAGCATCTTGTACCATGTGATGCAATTTCTCCTAAGAATCAAAGAAATGGCCAGGATATCATGAAGTTTCAAGGTAGCCCTACTAAAACCATCATAGAAATCTAATTGACACAGAACTAGCAGAGCAAAAGGCACTCTGTTGTGAACTGAAGCAACCAAGAACAAATCAGTAAAAACAAGCCTATTTGCCTTTTGGCCTTTGTATCCCCAAGGTATAACCCAGTGGCTACCGCACAGTGCCTGCTTATTGAATGAACTGACTCTAATGCAAGGAACTCATGTTTAGGATCTGTTTTCAGAAGATGTTTTGGAAAACAAGGATATGGTGTGTGGCATTGCAGGCAGGGTCAGGAGCCAAGGTACTGATGCTGGGTTGGCTATAGGGCACTCAGTATACTAGAATCCCTGCTTTCAGGTGTCTCAGATGCCACTTTGATCAGTAATGAAAAAGTCACTCCCAGTGGAGTGGTCTTAGTTGGGTGCTGCTGAGAGAGATCTCAAAAGGGGAATAATTAGAGAGATACTTTCACTCCCTTGACCCTTCATTCTACCCAGTGTTTTAAATCATGACATCTTTGGTAACTAAGCCCCCAGGGAGAGAGCTAGCTAAGTCCATGGAATCAAGCTGCATCATTTAGAGCAGCAGTTCTCAACCTGTGGGTCATGACCCCTTTGGGGGTCCAACAACCCTTTCACAGTGGTCACAGGGGCTGCCTAAGACCATCTGAAAACATGTTTCCAATGGTCTTAGGAACTGAGACATTGCTCCTCTATCCATTTCCAGGTGGGTCCACCTACAGGCAGATATGCCCATATACAAGTATTAAAGGTTGGCGGCATTAGGAAGGTTGAGAACCACTGATTTAGAGCGAGAGGGGGCCCTAATATTTTAGCTCCTCATAGGATTACTTCTGATCTCACTGCCTGTTTTCTAATGCTTTCACTCTTCTAGAAAAAGTAGGAAATGAAGAAATGAAAGAGTAAGGCAATATAGCCTTAGGGGAGAGAGAGAGAGAGAGAGAGAGAGAGAGAGAGAGAGTGTGTGTGTGTGTGACAGAGAGACACAGACAGACAGACACAGAGAGAGAGAGACAGAGAAACACTCTTTAAATCATTTGAATGCTAGGAGGAAGAGGATCACTGGCAAGTTTCCCATCATGTATTTATTGACCAGGTTTATGCATATGGATGAAAAGCAGAAAAAAATTAAAATAATCATCTGGATATTTCATTTAAATGATTCCAGTCACCCATGCACTATAGTTGGGAACATCTGGATGGATGACTAGTTTCTTTTTTCAGATTTCATGCAGATGTTTGTCATCACATAAACACAGATAGAGTTTAAAGCTGAAGCTTCCATTTTGTTACCTAAATGTGATTGACTTGGTACCTTCCCACTCTTGACCTCAAGCTTCTGATGATAATAGATATAAAAATGACACTTTAAGATTTACAAAGTATGTTCTATCCAGTAGTTCATTTGATTCTCACAACAGTCCTGTGAGTTAGGGAGATGCTACAGTTATTATACTCATTTTCTAGGAAACTGAGGTTGAGGTTAAGTAACTTGCCCAGGGTCATAATTCTAGATACGATCTGAGCCCAGAGGACAGATACAGATCACTGACTCTGGAGTCAGAGGACCTAGGCCCAAATCCTACCTCTGACATTTACTACAAATGCAAGCTCCAGCCTCTCTCTTCCCTCCTTTTGGTCTCAGTTTCCACTTCTGGGGAATGAGAATGAGAATGAGAACTAGATCCCTATGAAGTTCCTTCTGTTGCTACATCTATAATCCTATGAACCTAGGATTCCAGGTCCTCCTGAATCCAAATTCAGGGCTTTACATATTATGCCACAGAGCCGCTAACATAATTACTGAGATGCAGTGTGGTCTTGTATAAAAATGAACTGGATTTACAGTCAGGAGAGCTGAGATACTATTTTCTCCTAGCTGTCTGGGCTTTAGTTTTCTTTTTCCTGAAATGAAGGGGCCGGACCAGATAATTTTTACCATTCTTGTTGTTCAGTCATTTCAGTCGTGTCTGACTCTGCGTCACCCCATTTGGAGATTTCTTGGTGAAGATACTGGAGTCATTTGTGATTTCCTTCTCCAACTTGTTTTACAGATAAGGAAAATTAGGTAAATAAGGGTGAAGTGACTTGCCTAGAGTCACAAAGCTACTAAATGTCTGAGGCCAGATTTGAACTCAGGAAGATGAGTCTTCCTGACTCTAGGCTCAGAACTCTATCTACTATAGCGCCACCTAGTTTCCTTTACCATTCTGCCCAACTCAGAATCTCAGACTTCAATTATATTTTAGGAATAAATTTATTATTTACTAGCCCACAGCAGCACCTTTGATATGAGACATGTAAACAATTGTACAGAAGCATTCTCATTCTTTTCCTCATCAGAGATAGCTTTTTTTCCACCATCCAGCCTAGCACAAAATAGGGTGTGAATGCACTGATGCATTTCTTTGGAAATAGACAGGCCTAAAAATGCTTTTGAACTTTAAAACCAAATCCTATGCTATGATTGACTCATTGATCAGAGGAGGATGGATTTTAATCTATAAGACACCTCAAATCCCTCATTTTACAGATGAGGAAGTGGAAACTCCAAGAGATGACTTGCCTGTGACCCAGTGGAACTCAGATCGGAATCTATGCCCATTTCCCAATCCTGCACTCATGCCATTACTTTAAAACCACACAATGACAACATGTCCTCTTTTCTTCAAGGACAATATAAAAGCTCTATAGATTCTAGTGACAATGCCCTTGTAATGTCTCTCATAAGGTTCCCTGCTTTCCATTCATACTAAAATTACCTTAGTCCTGCATTCTTACATTACTTCCCTTACTAGTCTTCTGCCTAGTTTCTCCCCTGACCAATCCATCCTACACAGCATTGTCAACTTAATCTTACTAAGACACAACTTGCTCTGCTTAAGAGATGTCAAGGGGGGCAGGAGGAGCCAAGATGGCAGCGTAGAAGCAAGAAAACTCTGTGGGCTCCCCTCATAACCACCTCAAATGCCTATAAAATATAACTCTAAACAAATTTTAGAGTTACAGAACCCACAAAGTGACAGAGAGAATCAAATCTCCCACTGAAGGCAGCCCAGTAGGCAGACAGGAAGGGTCCATCGCACCCTGGTGGGACCAGAGCTCAGCCCCACCTGAGCCATGGTTTTAGCCCCAGGGTGGCCTGACCAGCACCTGCAGGGCACTTTGGGAAAGTGGATCACCAACAGTTGTGGCAGTTTTCCATAATTATCAACCCATAGATGCCAAAGAAAAAGTGAGAGGTCAGTGTAGAACTCTGCTGGATCTGGAGGGGACAGAGTGTGATCTGGCCCCCGCCCCCAGAGTAAGAAATGGTGGAAGTGACAGCCCTGCAGCCGCCTCCATGTGGCTGCTTCAGACCTCCTGGCCTGCAGATCGTAGGGGAGCCAAGCAACCACTCAGAGGCTAAGTGGTTTTGCCTTAACCTCCCTGGATCTGGATCTTGGTCCTTGGTGGTGGTCCTGAGGTATGTGACCAGTGACCCAAAGCTGTTGAAGGCTGTAGAGACAGCACCTTCCTAATACCTCTGGCAGCTGTGAAAACCCCAGCAATTTGGGACAAAGCTCTCCCCTTTGGAAGCTGAGTTCTACTGTGGGTAAAGAGCTCAAAAGTCAAGTAATTGAGTGGCAACATGAGCAAGCAAAGGAAGTAAAGCAAGCACAGCCATTCAACTTTAGATTCTTTGGGGGGAGGGGTACAAAAAGGATCAAAGTATGGAATGGAAGGAAGACAATGAATTCAGCACTCCTGCATCAAAAGCTTCCAAGAAAAATATGAACTGCTTACAAGCCATAGAGGAGCTTAAGAAGGATATTGAAAACCAAATAAAAGAAGTGGAGGAAATATTGGGGAGAGAAATGAAAATGATGCAAGAAAATCATGAAAAGGCAGTCACCAACCTCACTGAATAAAATAACACCTTAAAAAATAGACTGATTCAAATGGCAAAAGAGGCCCAAAAAGCCAATGAGAAGAATGCCTTAAAAAGCCAAATTTGCCAAATGGAAAAAGAATCTCAAAAGCACACTGAAGAGAATAATTTTTTCAGCATTAGACTGGAGCAGATGGAAGCTAATGACTTCATGAGAAATCAAGATACTATTAAATAGATTCAAATAAATGAAAAAATTGAAGGCAATGTGAAATATCTCATTGAAAAAAATCACTTACCTGGAAAATAGATCCAGGAGAGACAATTAAAAATTATTGGACTACCTGAAAGCCATGATCCAAAAAGGAATCTAGAAATCATCCTTCAAGAAATTCTCAAGGAAAATTGCCCTGATATTTTTAGAATCAGAGAGCAAAATAGAAATTGAAAAAAATCTACTGATCACCTCTTGAAAAAGATCCCCCAAAGAAAACTCTTAATAATGTTATAGCCAGGTCCCAGAATTCCCAGATCAAGGAGAAAATATTACAAGCAGCTAAGAAGAAACAATTTGAACATTGTGGAAACACAATCAGAATAACAGAGGATCTAGCAGCTTCTACATTAAGGGATCGCAGGGCTTGGAATATGATATTACAGAGATCAAAGGAGCTAGGATTAAAACCAAGAATCACCTACCCAGCAAAACTGAGTATAATGCTTCAAGGGAAAATATGGTCATTCAATGAGGTAGAGGACTTTCAAGCATTCTTGATGAAAAAACCAGAGCTGAATAGAAAATTTGGCATTCAAATACTAGCAGCATGAGAAGGTAAACAGGGAAAAGAAATCATAAGGAACCTATCAAAGTTGAACTATTTACATATAATTGTAACTTATGAAACTTTTCTCAGTATGAGGATAATTTAATGAAATATAAATGTGTGTATGTATGTATGTATACATACATATATGTCTATAGGAGGGTATATATGCATATGAATACATATGTGAGTGTATGTATATATGTGTATATAGACAGAGGGCACAGGATCATTTGAATAGGAAGGGATGATATTGAAAAGGGGGAATTGAGAGGTGAGAGAGGAATATAATGAGAGGAGATGGGGAGAGACAGAATGGAATACATTATCTCATATAGAAGAGGCAAGGGATAACTGTTACTATGGAGGAGAAGAACAGGAAGGAAAAAGGGAATAGGTTAATCATACTCTCATTGAATTTGGCTTAGGGAGGGAATGACATACACTCTAAAGTGGGATCTTGCCCTACAGGAGAGTAGGGGGGATGGGGATGAGAGGGGGGAGGATAGAGGGGACAGCAGGTTGTGGGGGGAGGGTAGTTAGAAGCATACACTTTTGTAAAGAGACAGGGACAAAGTACTGAATAGAACAAGTGAGAGGGAGAGTATGGAGGGAAATATAGTCAGTCTCTCACAATATATCTACTATGAAAATGTTTTGCGTAACTACATATGAACAGCCTATATTGAATTGCTTATCTTCCCAGTAAGGGTGGGAAATGTGGGAGGAAGGAAAAGAATCTGGAATTTAAAGTTTTAAAATCAAATATTTAACATTTATTATTATTTTTGTTATTATTACTATTATTTACATGCAACTGGGATTTAAGATATACAGGCACTGGGGTATGGAGATCCATCTTGCCCTACCAGAAAGTCAAGAGAGGAGATGGGGGAGGATATAGGAGAGAGGAGATTGGGGGAGGGGGTATACAGTAGGATTGCTGTTTTGGGGTAGTGGGCAGGGGAAAGACAGGGAGAAAATTTGTAACTCAAAATCTTATGGAAATGAATGTGAAGTAAAAATAAATATAAAAGTTAATTTAAAAATAAAAGAAATGTCAAAGGCTCCCCATGTTCTATAGAACAAATCCCAAATCCTTAGCCTAGTATTCAAGGCTCTTTACAGTGTGTTTCTGGCATTCAGTCATCCAGTTGTATCTGATTTCTCATGACACCCTATGTGATTTTCTTGGCAAAGATAATGGGAGTGGTTTGTCATTACCTTTTCCAGTGGATAAGGCAAACATAAGTGAAGTGACTTGCTCAGGGTCACACAGCTAGTGATTATTTGAGGTCAGATTTGAACAATGGTCCTCCCTTTCTCCCTACTCCAGGCCCAGGCTCTGTCCACTGCAGCACCACCTAAGCCATCTCTATAATGTGACCTCTCCCTAACTCACCAATACTACTCCTCTGTACTCATCCCCCCTCACTCCAGTCAAATTCTACTCTCTTTCACCTGAACCTCCAAACCTTTGCTCACACTTTCCCCTCCATGGGGTGCCTTCCATCTCTTTCCCATTGTTCTACCCATTTCCCCCCAGCTCTTCTTCAATTTTTAACTGTTTCTCAAGGTCTTCTCTCAATATGAACCCCCTCCATGGGGTGCCTTCCATCTCTTTCCCATTGTTCTACCCATTTCCCCCCAGCTACTCCTCAATTTTTAACTGTTTCTCAAGGTCTTCTCTCAATATGAACCCCCTCTCTTCCCTGGTCTCCTGTAGATCTTTTTATCTACACATTCATTTTGGTATTCACCTGTTAATAATATAATAGCAAAGTTCTTCATATATATCACCTCATCATACCCTCAAAAGAGCCCTGGGAGGAAGGTAGCATTTTTTCCCCATTTTACAGAGAAAGAAACTGAGGCTGAGAGCACTTGTGTGACTTTCCCAAGATTACACAGCTGGGAAATGTCTGGAACAAGATTTGAACTCCAGGACTCAGGCACTCCCCACTATCCTACCTAACAATGCTTGAAGCCCTGCCTCCCTGTTTGGAGTAGAAAGGAGAACCTTTGCTGCTTAGTGGCCTGCAAGGTGGAGGACTGGCTTGTACCCAAATGTTTGTAGATGGTGATGATGGTGCAAAAAGCCTATAAGTAGGTGAGAATTTTGAGAAACTGTTTCATTCCTTGGCCTGAACTAATACAGAAGAGTCTGAGACTCATTATTAATTGCCTTCTGGAACATTTCATTAGCATACCCATTGTTTGCTTGTGAATTGAGCTCCTTAAATATATTAGCCTTCATCCTGAGGCAGGATAAGCCTTTCCTTTACCTGAACTTTTAATCTAACTCCAGAAAACCTGTTTCTTAGAAACGGCAAAGACAAACCAAAGCCCATAGCACCCCAGCCTACTTCAATTCATATCTTTGTACCATGGGATCATGTAGCAACTCCCAAATTAGATCTGAGCATAGTTCCAGATGCTGATGCTTACTACCTGTGTGACCTTGGCTCAGTCACTCAACTTATTTGGGTAGCCTCAGTTTTCCCATCTGCAAAATGTCTGGTTTGGAATAGATGAACTCTGAGGTTAATTCCAGTTCTAGAACTAGGATCCTACCTGTGACCTTGGGCAAGTACCTTCACTTCCCTTGGGGCTTGATTTCCTTCTCAGCAAAACGAGGGGATTGGACTGGATGACCCCTAAGATCCTTTCCATCTCTAGGGCTATGAACCTGTGGCCTTGGGCAAGCCATTACCTTTCCATGGGCCTCAGTTTCCTCCTTTGTCAAGTGGAGGGAGTAGACTAGATAGTCTCTGAGATTCCTTGTAGCCCTAGGTCTCTGATTCTATAATCCCATAATTTTTAAGTGAATGGGTGAAGCCAAGCCTTTGATCTTCCATTTTTGTTGAAAAATTTATTGTCTCTGAAATTTATTGCCAAGGTTCAGAGTGGCTCTGTTAACTTCAATTCTCTGAAAGAGAAGGTTGAGTGAGGGGGAACAAAGTAAATAGCCTTTATTATATATCTCCTTCGAACAGAATTCTCCTAATGGACCCAATCCTTTCTTTATCCACCCCTCCCCCCAAAAAAATCTTTGGAAGATTTCAAGTTTATTAGCACTGAAAGCTGCCCAAGCTCACCTCTTCCCATATGCATGTATATGCCTGCTGACTTTTAAGGCATCCCTTCTCTTTTGGTGCCTGACCTCGGGACCCTGAGCTGGGAAACTATTTGGAGGAGAATTCTAAGGAGCTTTGGTCCATTTTGTGCTTCAGAAAGCAGGACATGGGACCGTGTTGATTTGCCTGGCTGAAGAATCCGTTGATTTCTTCCCCTTTAGAACTCTGAGTTTAATGGAGACCAGTTTCCAAGAGAGTACTGTAATCAAAGCAAGGTGATGGGAATGATCATTTCTAGCCTGCACAGCCCGGCCCAGCCCTTAAAGCTTCCCCCTATTTGGGGCATCTCATCTGTGTTAGCACGGTCTCACCCCGAGAGAAATGAAAGAGTGGAATGAGAGTTTCTTGAAGATGGTAGAAATGATACCTTTCAGCATTGCCTCATTATAGAGAGAATGGTCTAGTTACAGTCATTGATCCTTTCACTTGAAAAAATGCTTTACATAACCTTGAAGAGCTTTTAGTTGAAAATGGAGGCTCTAACAAGAACCATTGAGTACTCTGAACTGGCCCATTCTACAATCCCCTGAGCTTTCATCTCCTTTAGCCCACCTTCCTCCATTAATTTGGCCTGGTTGGAATTGTTTTTGCCCTATATTTAGCCAATAACATCTTGGTGATTGTGTGAAATGAATCTTTTATTGTCTTATTTGCTGCTTGGGCTTTATCTTCTGTAGCATCTTTGCCCTTTGCTCCAAAGCTGTAATCATGACATTGTAATTAACAGAAGAATGATCGAAGTGGCTCCTTTGCATTAACCAAGCTCTCTGGGTTTCTTTTCATTTGCAAGGTATGTGTCCCTAATTGTATTGGTCATCCCTGTGAAGCATCTATAATGAAGGATTAGTTGCAGAATGAAATAAGGAATTTTTTAAACATAAATACCAAGGTAGTTTTCATAGGATTACTGATTAAGAGTTGGAGTGAACATTAAAGGTCATCACATTCATTTTCTTTATTTTACAGTTGAAGAAAGTGACTGGTCCAAGGTCATACTTAGGCTCATAGAGCCAGAGCTAGATGGAACTTCTGGGTATATGTGGTCCAACCCCCTCATTTTATGAGAAGGAGGAACCTAAGACCAAGAGAGGCCACATAAATTTGTCCAGGGTCACACAGGTAGTAAGCAACAGAGTCAATATTTTAAAAAACCAATTCCATTGACTCCAAATTCAGCACCCTTTCCATTACAACATGCTTCTCTGATGTTCTTTTCTTCTCTGCCTATTTTGGCAAAGTATACTAAAAGATGGCCTTGTCTATATACCTTTAGTTTCATCACCTACATAGTGATGATTCAAACGTACTGAAGAGCCTTTGGTTTATCTGCCCCCAGACTAATGTACCAAATGTGTGTCTTGTTCTTAGTTCCTTGGTTCTCAAAACAAATCATTGCTCATATGTACAGAAAACAACATGCAGCTGAAGTGATGTGTTCATGGCTCTATACTGTTGACATTCACCTGTGAGAAATTAGTAATGATGACTCTCATAGTTTGAGGAGTTTAACTTTTGTATTTAGATTTTTTTTCATTTATACTTATTTATTATATCCCCTTCCAGAGAAAGAGAACTCAGCAGACTCTGAGCACAGATTGAAGTATATTTGTTTTCTTTATTTATTTGTCTTTTTTTCAAACTATGACTAGTGTGCAATGTTTTACGTGACTTTATATGTGTAATGGGTACTGTATTTTTTGCCTTCTCAGTGGGTGGGGGAGGGAGGGAATTTAGAACTGATAATAAATATTGTTTTTTAAGCTCATTTATTTTCTATCCCTCCTACCCCTTCTGAAAATTAAAAAAAAAACAGTAACAACAAAAATAAAACCCTTTAAACGAATTTGCATAGTCAGGAAAAACACTCCCACATTTACCATGTGCATCACTCTGCACATATAGTTCACAACCTCTATGTCAGTGAATAATAGCATTCTTCATCATTAGTTCTCTGAAATTATACTTGATCATTGTGTTGATCAGAATTCTCAAGCTTTTATAGTTGTAGGTCTTTACATAGTATGTGTTGTTTTTTCTTTCTGGTTCTTCTCATTTCACTCGGCCTCAGTTCCTACACATCTTCCCAGGTTTCTCTGAAACCACCCCCTTCATCATTTCTTATGCCACGGATATCAATTAAATAGCCCACACTATGGCCCAGTACAGTCCCAAGTGCGGCCTCAGCCAGATTCAAATGGAATTGGGAAATATTGAACAAAATACATTTAAAAAAATACACTAAAACATAGATAACATTACATTTTAAAACTAAGTCAATATCTGGCTTGTAGGAGGTCCTTATGTATGGATTAGTGGCCCCAGTTTTTATTTGAATTTGACATGTCTCAGCAGCTAGGTGGCACTACAGTGGATAGAGTACCAGGCCTGGAGTCTGGAAGATCTACGTTCAAATTTTGCCTTCGATACTTAATAGCGGTATGACCCTGGGCAAGTCAATTAACCCTCTCTGCCTGAGTTTTCTTATCTGTAAAATGAGCTGGAGCAGGAAATTGTAAACCACTTCACAGTGTCTTTGCCAAGAAAACCCCAAATGGGGTCACAAAGAGTTGAACACAATTAGACTATTATTTGTTCAGTCATTCTCCAAGCCATGGTGGGCATTCCTTACATTCTGATTCTTTACCACTACAAAAAGAGCTTCTATGAAGATTGAATTCATTTTTCCTAAAGAATCAAGTACCAGGGGTGGCTAGGTGGCACGATGAATACAGCACCGGCCCTGGAGTCAGGAGGACCTGAGTTCAGATGTGGCCTCAGATACTTAACACAAAAACTAGCCGTGGGACTTTGGGCAAGTCACTTAACCCCAATTGGCCTCCAAAAAGCAAAAAAAAAGAATCAAGTACCAGCAGGTACAACTGCTGATTCTGGGTAGGAATCCTGAGTTTTTCCTACTGGAGAGGGAAAGGAAGGGAAGATCTAAAAAGGAGAGGGTGGGGACATGAAAGAAAAGAAAGCTTAGCCTGCTTCCCACTTGTGGATTATAGGATCACAGATCTAGAGCTAGAAGAGGTTTCAAAGGACATCTTATTCAATCCCCTCATGTTAAGAGGAGATAACTGAGGCCCAGGGAGGTTAAGTGACTTGTTCAAGGTCACACAGTAAATGGAAGAGACAGGACTTGAACTCAAATACTCTCACCCCCAAATCACTTCTCTTTCCCTTATACCACCTCAGAATTCTTGGAGAAAATGAAGTACAAGACTCAGCTTGGGCACCTGAAAGAGTTTACACTCAAAAAGGCTAGGAACACTAAAAGCCAGGGAGCTTTTAGAGAATAACACAAAGGATCTTGTAGGAGCACAAACTGGCGGAATTCAGAGAGAAATCAATGAGGTCAGGAAAGGTTTCCTAGAGGAGATGAGCTTGACAAATTGGTTGGAGTGGGACAGGGGCTCAGCACGGAGGAATGATTTCAGGTTTTCATGATGTTCACAAATGGGACAATGAAAAGAACATGATTTTAAACAAATACTTGAACGGCATAAATGAATGTCGACAATAACCGTGTCAGTACTCTAACTTCTGTACCTGAAAGGGAAAACCTATTTGGGAAATACCCTCCAACTTATCTAAACAACGAGAAGCTATTTTTTGTCTAATTATAAGGATGATGATGCAGCCATCCCCAGGTAATTTCCTCTTCCACTTAGACTCTATGCTGAGCATTTTACACTATGATGAGGAATATGTTTGTCAAGCTCATCCCTTCCTTTGATCCTTTGTTTGATATTAATAACTAGAACCATTCAATAAAGTTATCTCTGAGGTTGCATCTATCACAGAATCTTGTATGATGCTGACATATGAATGAGGGCTCTTTGTTGGGGGAGATCCCATCAGCTCTGTTGAGTCTTTTTTTTATCCACAAACCATAAGCATAATGGGATAATGAAAATGAGCGACAATTAAAGCTAGCATCTATATATTATTCTAAGGTTTGCAAAGTCCAAATTTAATTTCTTTTTAAAGAATCAAGTATCAACAGGTATAACTGCTGATAAATATTGTATTTACAACAACCCTGGGAGGCAGGTGCTACTGTTACTATTAATATTATTACTCCTATTTTATAGATGGAGAAACTGAGGCAGGCAGTAGTTAAGTGACTTATCCTGGGTTTTAGAGCTAGTGAGTGAAGCCACATATGGATCTTCCTAACTCAAGGTCCAGTACTCTATCTATCCACTGGGCAACACAACCAGCTGCCCCTTGACCAGTTGTATGCCTGTAAAGCTGTGGTCTGGTGTGGAAAACTTTACATTAGCTTGCCTTGTCCTTTCTCATATTTTCACCAAGGATATTCTCAACTTAGGAAGAGATCATTGTCATAACAGTTTGATGACAATCATTTCCTTTGGAGCAGAAGAGTGGTACCTTCTCAGTACCATGTGGGAGAGAGTAAACTGAGTCAAATGGAGGCAAAGTAACATTTTCAGGGTTACATGGCTAATAAGGATCTGAGGCAGGTTCTGAACACCTCTTTCTCATTGAATCCAGTGCCCTTTGTACTAGAGTTGGGAAAACCAATTAGCAAACGCTCATAATGACAGAAAGACTAGAAGGAAGGGACAGATAGGAAAAAACTTGTTAAAAAACCACCTGTGATTTCATTGTATTTGGGAGGGCCTAGTCAGGGAGCTGCAGGCAGGTCCTGCTTGCTACAGGGATGGCCAGAGAGAACGGTTCAATGATGTTACTGTTGGAGAGGATGCCAGGGCAGACTGGCATTGTGTCTGCAGCTTAAAACAGCAAAGGGTTTTACATACAATATCTCATTTGGTGCTCCCAACAACCCTGGGAGGAAAGCGATCTTATTATTTCCATTTTACAGATGAGCAAAAAAAGTCAGAGAGAATTTAATAGTAACTGAGGCTGGTTTTGCAGTTTTGCATTTACCTTCATGACTCCAAGTCCAGTACTCTATCCATTTCCCATTGCACCACCTAACTGCCTATAAATAAGTTAGAGCCTAACAGAGTTATCTATACACAGTAATTGGTCAAATGACTTGCCCAGGGTCACATAGCCAGTATGAATCAGAGACAGCATTTGAACCCAGATCTTCTTGACCCTGAAGTAAGCTCTCTACCACCCTCCTATTGCCTCTCATATGATACCACTAAGGCAAAGTTATCAAGACTCAGCCATTGACTTAGATGTGAAGGGTGAGGGTCAGGGGAGAGGGTGCAAAGACTGAAGGCTTTGCTTCAAGGATGCGGAAATAAGAACGTTCATGGAAGGGTGGTCATGGGAAAAAGAGATAATTTAAGCCAGGGCCTACTCCTAAGCTATCACCTTTGACCTTTAGTGCCCTGCTGCCATTTGCTTTCATCTTTTTGATTGCCACAGGTGACTTCAGAATAAATTTCCCAGTTTAGAGCTCAAGCAAGTGCCCTGAACATCAATGGTCTTCATATGTGCCACCACTGACAGTCGGGCCTCATGAATCTATGGTTCATTTTCCTTCTCAGACTCATGCCACAGCATTTTAGGGAATCTGAATTTTGCTTAGTCATTCTTATTTCCTTCTTCTTGTACTTAAAGCAGTTACTACACATTGACAGCCTTAATTGCAATTGCTTCCAAAGCTGGAGGCCACTTATTTCACCAAAGGGTCTCTATATAAACATGGCATTAAGAATGGGTGTTTTAATTAACTTGTAGATAGTTCTCAGTAGGTGATTTGTTGAAAGTCGACAAAAGGAAAGGCCTAAAATGGATAAAAAGTTAAATCAGGACTTACATTTCTAATCTCTGCTACTTAACAGGAAATCGGAGTAATTGGTGAAGTGGGTTGTGACTTGTCAATGCCAGCAGGATGCTTTCTGTATAACTAACAAAAGGAAGGCTGCTATCTGTCACGTAATTTCATTTTTTTCACATTTTGGAGGGGGAAGGCAGGGCATTTGAGGTTAAGTGACTTGCCCAAGGTCACACAGCTAGTAAGTGTTAAGTGACTGAGGTCAGATTTGAACTCAGGTCCTCCTGATTCCAAGGCTGGTGCTCTGTTCACTACACTACCTGGCTTCCCCAGCTGGGTATATTTTTTACTGGTGTAGTAGAAAAGCCACAGGGGACAGTCAGAAACACCTGGGTTCAAATCCAGCCTCGGATACTTACCAGTCGTGTGACTAAGCAAGCCACTCAAACTCTATATCCTTCTGTGTAAAATGAGGGTTTTCGGCTCAATGGCATCAAAGAGTTCTCCCAGCTTGAAAATGCTACCATGACCTAATCATGGCTTTCAAGCTCCTGATTTAGAAAATCAGAATTCTCCCACTTTATTATGCATCTCCCTATCATAAAACACTCTTATTTCACACTAAGGAAGATAATAAAGCAGTTATGGAAGGCATCCTTTCTCCTCCCCCCTCCACTTGCTTGTTGGATGTCTGTCCAGCCTTTATAGTCAGATTCACTTGCTAACTTTGGCCAGAAGCCATCTTGATCCCTTTTTTAGGTAACAACTTTGCCTTTCAGTTTTCACATATCATTTGGTCAGCCATTCTTTAATGTATTTATAATCTCAACAGTATAATAATACCACAATGTAAATAAAATAATAAATCCCAACTCCTCTCTCTCCAGACTAATCCTGGGGATTGAAGGACGTTCCTTCCCAGCCCCTAAGCATAAAGTGGTTAGCAAAGTGCTTGGTGCATAGTAGGTGCCATATTTATTCTTATTTCCTTCCCCTTCTCCCTTCCCTCTCACCTTAGTCAATAAGGTGGATAAGTGGTCCATACTGAAAAAGCGTCCACACTACTCAGCTCACTGGGCAAGGAGATAGACTCTGAGTTTGGCTCAGACCTCCCTCCTAACCTTGGGTGGGACCAGAGCTTGGGGTGCTACCATCCTTGACCTGTCAGGGAACCCCAAGAGATGAGAAAGTTGGAAGCTATTCTCTCTCTACTGTCCCCATCCTGCTCCTCCCCCCTCTACTACCAGTCTCCATCCTCCCCCTTTCTGAGTAAAGTTCAACATCCACAAGGCACATGTGTGACCACACCCACACATACATGTGCATAGATACAATATAGAAAATTTACACATGTGCATTTCTTCCAGAACTTCCTGCTTGTGCAGCTCATCTTCAATTCCTGGCAAAATTCTAGAGCATGTTATGAGATGGGATGGTTTGTGAGCATTTGGAAAAGGAAGTAATGATCACTGGAAGTCAGCATGGCTTAATCAAGAATTGGTCGTGTCAGACTAACCTCATTTCCTTCTTTGACAGGATAACAAGACTGGAAAATCATGAGAATGTGTTTGACATAGTATCCTTAGGTTTCAGCAAAGCATTTGACAAAGTCTCTCATGCTGTTCTTTTGGACTAAATAAGAGAAATATCGGTTAGATGATAATACAGTTAGCTGCATCCTGACTGGCCTGAAGTCTAGGCATTTATCAAACTTTATTAATCCATTTATAATTCTCACAACGCCCCAGTGACTTAGGTGCTATTATT
Organism: Pseudocheirus occidentalis; assembly: GCA_028646575.1. Classification (NCBI taxonomy): domain Eukaryota; kingdom Metazoa; phylum Chordata; class Mammalia; order Diprotodontia; family Pseudocheiridae; genus Pseudocheirus; species Pseudocheirus occidentalis. The sequence goes on from CM053602.1 coordinate 40,023,948, forward strand.
ATCCCCATTTCACAGATGAGGAAACTGAGGATAACAGATTAAGTGACTTGCTAGGCAGTCAGCCAAGATTCAAATGCAGGTCCCCCGACTTCACTGCCAATACTCTAACCCCTGTTTCACCTCGCTGCTCATGTGATAATTTTCAAGTGGAATTCCCCCCAGACATGCCCATAGTTGGTCCTGTGCAATCTTTAAGGTTTTTTCAATGATCCTCAGTACAAGAGATTTTCTAAACCAGGAGCTTGAAAGCCATGATTAGGTCACAGTAGCATTTTCAAGCTGGGATCCTCTTCGAAGGGAAGTGACTGTTTCATGTGACTTTATAGCACAGTGATGGCATTTGACAAGTAGGAAAAGAAAAAAAAAGCATTTCTAGAGGGCCTACTGTGCAACAGGCCCTGTGCTAAGAGCTTTATAGGTATTATCTTATTTGTTTCTCACAACAATCTGGGAGGTAAGTGTGATTATTGATGTCATTGTATAGTTGAACAAACTAAAGCAAAGAGTAAGTGATTTGCATAGTCACACATAATGGAGACTGGATTTGAACTCAGAGCTTCCTGACTCCACAGAGCTTTCTCCTCTGCATCACCAGCTGCCTCTGATGCTTAATATGTGTTTATTTTATAGTTTTACATTGAAGTGAATTGAATTAAGTGACTTGCACACAGGCATAGGTGGCCTACTTGTCAAATTTGTAAATAACACAAAGCTAGGAGAGGCATTAGATGCAACAGTCAGGTTCTCAATGGGTTGAATTGAATACAGCAAAAATTTAAGAGCAATATACGCACCCTTCAGTGCCTGAATCCAAAAGATCAAATTCGCCAGTACAGGATGAGGAAAGAATGATGATGAGTTCTTTGGGAAAAGATCAATTGATTTAAGTGAATTGTAAGACCAAGAGGAGTCAGTTGTGTTACGTGGCTGCCCCCTAAAGTGAATGTTATTCTCAACTGTATGAAGAATCACAATGTTCGAGGTAAGGACTGGCCTGACCACCTCTGGACCATACTGTGTTCAGTTCCAGCACTCTTGTGGTGGAAAAGTCAATGATAAGTTGGAACACATCTGGAAGAAGGATGCTAGAGAATGTACCATCTGAAGACTGGCCAAAGGAGTTAGAGCTGTTCAGTGTGGAGAAGAGAAAGCTGAAGAAATTCTTGATCCTTGTCATTAAAGGTACATTGAAGGACCATATTCTGGAAAAGAGATTTTATTTGTTGCAGAAACAGGAGCAATAAATGGCAGCTTCAGAGAAGGAGATTTTGGTCTGATGTCACGAGAACATTCCTAACTCTGAGCGCTATCCCAGAATGAAAATGGGATGCTGCCAAATCAGGTCTTCAAGGAGAGACCAGATGATCATTTGATGAGGAAGTCAGAGGAATCTCTGTTGTGTTATTTTGAACTGGCTGGACTCTGGGCCCCCTTCTAACTCTGGTTTTTGTTGTTTGGTTAGTTTTTTTGCTTTTTGGAGTGGGGAGGGCAGGGCAATTGGGGTTAAGTGACTTGCCCAAGGTCACACAGCTAGTAAGTGTTAAGTGTCTGAGGCTGGATTTGAACTCAGTTCCTCCTGACTCCAGGGCCGGTGCTCTATTCACTGTGCCATTTAGCTGCCCCTATAACTCTGTTTTGACTGTTTGTTCTCATTGTACTCCTGTTCTCTGGAAGTGTCCTTTATACCTCTCCCACAAAATATGATCTGTTAGGTAGGGAAGGATATAAAGGGCGCTGGGTGGGGAAACTGACCAGACAAACTTGACCAAGAGCATCAAGGAAATGAAGACAAACTGCCCACTTGACCATTTTGATAGATTTGATAGATATAATCATCAGAGCATTATGATTATAAATCCTTCTGCTTCTCTCTGTCATTGACAGGGTACAGAAGTGGGGTGCTAAATGCCTGAGGCAACAATGAACTGCTTGACTTCGAATGCACTTGACTTTCATAGTCTTCTAAAGCCATGTTTTGCTTCTTTGATTCATAGCAAGAATTTCCTATATCTATAGCTGATCCAGTAGCAATAGAGGCTAGAGCAGTGGACTTGAAATTAGGAAGACCTGGTTCAAATTCTGTCACTGATACCTATTAACTGTGTGACCCTGGTTCTTGAAGAGTTCTTGAAGCACTCTGAGCCTCAGTTTCTTCCTCTGTAAATAATGAAGTTGGACTATATGGCCTCTGAAGTTCCTACCATCTCCCAGTCTTTGATATGGTGACCCCAGTTACTTAGAAACTACCTTCTAGAAGGAAGCAGTTGAGTGTAAACTATTAGCTTAATTCTTCAGAAATTAACTGGTGATGAAAATAGTAAATGACAAGAGAGGGTACTTCTGAATCCTCAGGTTCTTTGGGTATTAGATAGTCCTAATCATTGAGCTGTCTCTTTCAGCCTGTCTCTCCTTCTATTTTGTGGCTTTACTGCTGGCATGGGAATGTTGGAAAGAAAAGCGTGGGTGACAAACAGCCAGGTTTCCAAGGAAATACAAGGCAGCTCTCTCTATCTTTCTCTCTGTCTCTGTCTCTCCCTTTCATTCTCTCCCTCTCTCATTTTCTCCCTCTCCCTCTCTCCCTCCCCCTCCCCATCCCCATCTCTCTCCCCCCACCTCTCTCTCCCTCCTAAGTCAGATGTCAGATGCTCACCACAGGGAAAGACCTCAGTGAAGTACCTTTTCAACCCCTTCCCCCCACTCTTTGATACATAAACTTGAGGTCACTTATTGCTAGAGGTCAAGAAACTAGTCTCAAATAAAGGAACACCTTTATGACCAAGAAGAATCTAGAAGACTTCGTAGTTTAAAGTCTTATTGCTATAGATTATTAAATCTAAGTCAGGGGTCTTAAATCTGGAGTCTGCAAACTAGTTTTCTGTAATTTGTTGATAAGTATTTCATTATAATTAGTTTTCTCTGTAATCCTATACATTTTATTTTATTCATTTATAACAGTTATTCTAAGAAAGGGTCAATAGGCTTCACCAGTTTGCCTGAGGGATCTAGAACATGATGGAGGGGGGGGAGGTAAAAGGAGAGGGTCATGGTCATTTACATTCCATGGCCCCTTACGGAAGAATTTGCTCCATTTCAAGAGCCTCATTGAGTTACTATGGCCTCAGAAAGAAAACCCTGCCTTTTGGCATAATGCCATTCTCTCTAGTCCCTTTCTTATCCTAACTGTAATATGTGGCTAGTCGAAAATGAAGAGGCAGATTTCCACCTCCTTTTGGGACCACATGCTTCAGTTTTCCCAAGGCCGATCTGAAAACATTAGGATGGCCTGATACTTACAGAGACTGAGACTTTCACAGGCATTTAATCAGCAAAGCCAGTGTCTCACTGTCTTTATCTTGGAGCTCCCAAAAGTCACTCCACAACCCTCCCCAGCACAGTCACTTCTCTGACTTTCTAAGAAAGCTAAGTCTAGATCCTGTTCTTTGTTCCATCAAACACACCTTTCTTTTTTTTTTTAATTAAAAAAGTGACATTTCCCTAAGTGACCATTTTGCTTAAGTGGTAAACATGTAGTCAAAAAATTATTGAAGAGGGGGATTTTTGAATATACAGGCTTTCTTCTGACTGTACTTAATCGCTCTGTTTGCTATTCCTTACTCTACGGTCTCTAGATACTTTTTGTTTACCGCATAGGTCTGTGAACCTGTCGTGGAAGAGGGAAAAGAACTTGGGAACTATGGACAGACGGCGTGGGTTCTAATCTTAGCTGAGAAACATGTGTGTGACCTTGGATTGGAAGGGGCATAAAGGTCATCTAGTTCAGCCATCTCATTTTACAGGAGAGTAACTTGTGGTCCAGAGAAGAGAAATAACTTATCTGAGTTGAAGTAGGCTGATAGCTTTGGAGCTAGAAGGGCCCTGAGAAGCCAGTTAATACAACTCATTATTTTTCCAGATGAGGAAGCTGAGTCCCAAAATGATGTATAGATGTAGTAGACTTGCCTCAAGTCACAAACGGGACCATAGATATGTGGCCTGAAGGGACTTCAAAGGTCATCTGTTTTAACTCTCTCATTTTACAAATGAAGAAATGGTGGCTCACAAAAATGAACCGAACTTAGCCAAAGTGACTTGAGCAGAGGTCAAAGGTGAGATTTGAACCAAGGTCAAACTATTCCAGAGTCAATGCTCTTTCTGTTGTACTATACTGATTCCCAATGTTTCTCATATTTCTTATTATATTCAATAAGGAGTAAGACTTAGTTAAATGGAAAATTATTTTCTGTATTATTAAGGCCACCAGGGGCGTGGCTGATCCTTTGACCAACCAATGGTTAACCTCCCTAAAATTCTCTACAGTTGATGGAGGGATTTCTTTATACATCCTAAAGGAGCAAATGACTATTTTTAATACCTCCTTTGATGTTGGTCAAAGTCTAAAAACAGTGAACCCTTATATTGTTTTGTCTCTGATAACCTGTAACTTCATCAAGTGTGTCTGAGAGGAGATTCAGTTGATCCCAGGTCTCCTGATCAACCCCTCATTACAATGAACACCTTGTTCCCTGACTTCATGGAACTAAAGCTTCTTCTTTTGTTTATCAGTGCTTCAAACACATAAACATTTCTAGCAGGAGTCTACAAAAAGTATTTTACTCCTATGCCTTCTAACAAAATATGTCATTGACTCTAATTTAATACTTTCTTCATGGTTCATTGTCATCATCATCAACATCCATCATTATGATGTATAAACTGCTGGCCTCCTCTGGAGTAGTTCTATCTTCTTGGACAGCCTCTCCTGCTGCCCAGGTACTGATTTCTGAGTTTTTTTAAACACCTCTAATAAAAGCTCACACTTAGGGAGCATTTCAAGGTGCCTTATATGAAAACTTATTTATCCCCATTTTACTGATGAGGGGACTGAAAGTCTTCAAGGCTAAGTGAGCCATCTGTTACCCTCCAAACCCCCTTTTTCAGCTGGTGGTTTTGAATCTTAAAAGGGCCAATGTTGCGGCAAAGGGTGTGGGTGACCACCAGAAGCACAAAGTACCTTTGAACAGCTTGCAATTTGGTAACAACTGTTTGGGTTGCACAAAGATCTGCTACCTGTCATGACCTCCCCATTCTCTCCCAAGATATGCTGTGAATAGTCTCAGCTGCCTTGCAGCTTCAAAATGTGAATTGTTACCCTGGACACCTTGCTTTGAGAGTTGATAAGTAGCCCTCGTGGGAGTTTTTTTTTGTTTTTGTTTTCATAGCTAAACAAGTCTTAAAGCAGGAAAGAAGAAAATAGTCATCCTAAGAAGTCTCTGGAGTAAAAAAAAGCCAGTAGTTAGACTTTGGAAATTTAAAAAAAAATTAAGTGTAATAGCAATTTGTTCCCATCAGAAGATAGAATTATCCTTCAAGGTTGAGTGGCTCTAATTGGCCATCATCTAAGTCTCTTGACAAATAGCGCCTTCAGGCGGTACGGCTGTAATCATTGTTCAATTACATAGTTGGAGCTTTCAAATGACCAGAGCCATTATTAGGCCTTGCATTAATAGACATACAGGCGTATTTAAGCACAGGGAGAAAATGTTTTTCTTGGGAAGATGAGTTTGGCTTGGAAATGAAGCTGTATTGTAATTACCTGTAATTTTTACTAATTGTACTTTAATTCCCTCTAATCTAATAATGATGATTGCCCTCTAATCAAATTATTTTGCCAAATGCAACGACTGTCAACCAATCAGGCTCTGAGAAAACTGACCCCTTCCCAAATCTAATGACAGCTGGTTGTAACAAACCAAGAAGAAGAGAAAAGTGTTTATTGTAATTAAGGATCATCATAGTTGTGGAGAAAGAGGCGGGAAGCTAGCTTGAAGGAGTGAAAACTGTTCACTGACTGGTTAAAGAAGGTTGAGGTCCCTTGAGCAGCCAGGAGTAGAGGCTTTTATTTGAAGTCATATTTTTGTTTTTATTTTTTTTCTCCTGCAGCTCATCTTATTGCCTACATATGTTTTCATTTGCAAAATGTCTATTCACAAGTCATAAGGGTAGTTCTAATGCAGGGCATCGTGACAGTCTGCATAAATGGCTTCTTAGTGTCTGTTATTTATATAGCAGTGGGAGGGCAGGCTGTTTTCTTTTTACCAAAAGGCTCATTAGGAATATTAAATAAGGTGATTTGCTTCGCTTCATGTTCAGCAAGATTCTTTGGAAACTGACAAGGTATTTCCATAGGAAGAAAGTAGGTGAATTATGGAGGCCTTTGTCTTCCACAGCCTATGGGATCATAAGCCAATGGGAGACATTTCAAATTGAAATACAAATTGCTTTTGCCATCGTTGGCAGACCCTGGAAGCTGGGACACGTTTACTCTTATACGTGTGACGCTTGATATTTATGGATTGTCATTTGTGTAGTTGACCAAAGACTCAGTTATAAAGAAGCAACCCCAAAGTTTTATGGATTCGAATTACAAATTGCAAAGAAGCAAGCAAAAAGAGAAAGAAAGGGATAGAGGATGTAAGAGGAGAGAAGGAAAAAGAGAAATAAATAGAAGGGAGGGAGGGAGAAAGGAAAGAAAGAAGCAAGGAGGGAGGGAGGGAGTAAGTATAAAACCAAGATGGAACCTGTGAAAAGGATCACCTGATGGTTAAGTCTCTCAAAACTCTACATCCAGGACAGTCACCAATTAAACAAAAATGAGAATTGGGACAATAATACACATTGCCTCCACCAAAAGCTCTTCACCTCTGGATTCCAAGGGGCTTTCAGTGGAAACATATTAAGGCAGAAATCATTTTTTCCCCTTGAGTTGTTGTGCAAAAGGCCTTTATTTCTTGTCTTTGCTATTGATGACTTTCCCCAACCCTGGCTGAAATGGAAAATGAACCCTTCTTTCATGTGGTCTCCACTCTAATTGTCAGAATGCCTTACACCTTTAAAGTGCTTTAAACATTTTCAAGGTGTTTTTCTACCCAGCAATGTACTTAGAGGTGTAGTCACCCTTTCTCTAACCTATGGAAGTGCGATCATTCCTAACCTGCTTGATATGTACACCATACAATTGATTTATAACAACTTTCTTATGCTGTATGGAATGTGTGTGCCCCAGGTCTTCACACAGTATATTTGTCTGAGATTGTAAACTCACAGAGCCCCAGAATACAGGATGATGTCATTCTCTAACACAGTACTACAGGCCTTGGTTTCCTCCTTTCTAAAAACAAAGGGTATGTACTGAATAACCTCCAAGGTATGTTCCTGTCTAAAATACTGTGATGCTATGGTCAACCTGAAGGCCTTTGGGTCAGCAAGATTGTAAAAGTTATATAGACTCTTGATTTGGGCTTGGTTCCTTTCCATTAACTTTCACAGATGTCCCTCAAGGTTTAAATGGGGCATAAATGTTGGGTACCCTTTTGGTAAGGGTCAGAGCAGGATATCAGACAATGAGAAAGGCCCAAATGGGAAGCAAAGTGGTCTTCATGGTTAGACTCGGATCCACAATGGTGTTCTATTTTTTCTTAGATCGCTAACTAGCTCAGGAGTTTTTAACCTTTGTTTGAATCACGGATACCTTTGGTAGTTACTAAAGGCTGCTTGGAATAATGTTCTTAAACACATAAAATAAAATACAGAGGATTACTAAGTAAATCAAATGTAGTTATCAAAAAAATAGTTTTCAAAGCTCACAGACCCCCTGAAATCCATACACAGACCCCTTGGAGGCATATGGACCTCAGTCAACAGCCCCAACATTTTTTGCCCTTCCTGTTTTTTTGTAACCGGTTTCAATTTTTAAAAGCTCTTTTCCATCCATCACAGCTCTTAGAAATTTAAGTAAAAAAATAGATAAAGGTATTATGGGAAGAAGCAGTCATAGCCATGTGATTTATATTGGTTCTATTTTCCTAAATTCTATAAGAAATCCTGTCAACTCAACTATTGCAATAGGAAGGTTTCACATTCTACTGCTGTCCATTATTCAGCATCACCTTTGTAGGACTAATGGTACTGAGACAAAAGCAGATCTTCACATATAATAAATGAATACAATGCCGAGCCTCTAAAAGAGGGATTGGGTGATTGACGCTCAAGAGCAATGGAGGTGCACATCTGGTGAGCGGAGACTTAAACTTGTTTTACAAAAGCTTTATAAAAGTCTAGGACTTTAATTATGTTGTAAACAACTTCAAGAATAATGTCATGGATTCATAGAATGTAGAGCTCATTGAGTCCCATATTGTCTTGCTACAGATGAGGCCCAGAGAGAGGGAGGGACTAGTTCAAGGTCATGTTAGAGGTACAGCCCAGAGAGGGGGGAGGATTTGTACTGAAGTCACACAACTGGACTAGAATCCAGGTTCCTTGTCTCCCACAGTCTACCATATACCAGGGACAACCGAAAATAAAATGATCTCAATGACAAGCTTGAAATCCTCAGTGGAACATTAGGTGAAATTGAGTGGCCATTGGAAAGGATGAATTTTTGAAAAATTCTCCATTTTGAAGTTGGCCCTTTTAGTAGACCAAGAAGGGCACTTTCTTTTCTTTTCTTTCTTTTTCCTTTCGATTCTATCTGGTTGCTTTCTGAGTATAATAAAGACAGGTCTTGCTAGAACATAGACAGGTAGGCATTGTTGGATGGAAAGATGGGGTCCATTGGGAATATTAGAGAGAGTTTCTACTAGGTAAGCACATGACTTTTAAATTTCTCATATACTAAAGTGATGTAAGTAATATACTAAGCCTTTCTAGAAGTTTAAAATTAGAGTTGATCTTGCTTAAAATGCAAGATTTGTGATCTACCTTAAAGTAAGGTGGTACCAGAGTAATTTACCAACCTTTACAAAAATCGATACAGTCATTTCGAGCCCATCCAGCTTTCCCAAATTTTGCATTTTTGACATTTTTGCAAAATTATCTCCTAGCATCTCTATAGTAATTCGCATTGATTGCAATGCACTTGATCAGAGACAAAGCAATAAACTGCAGGCCCCAATGCTGCTAAAGTCAGCAAAGAAGCCAGTTATGGTTTCATTTTCTATTTTTGCTTTTTTAGGACTTTTTTTTTTAGTGTTGAGACAGGGAACTTTGTGGTTTTGAACTTGGAAACCACCCTTGCACTGGGATTGGTTAAACCATCTTACACTAACTTCATTATCCCAAATGTTAATAATTGCATTTCAATAATGGCTTTCATTAAAGTACCTCCAGGCGCTTAACACACATCAATTAAGGTACAGCACGCCCCTGTGAAGCAGGTCAGGATTATTACGTCCTTAGAGACACAAGGAGGTTATTGGCTGAAGGTCATAGAGCAAATTAGCAACAGAGTAAGGTGTAAGGGACCCATGAGTCCAAACTAACCTCTTATTTTTTCTTGATGGGTTTTCGAGTGGTGCACGGTACTGTATTTTGCTTTAATTATAAATGAAGAAGGCATGCACCACTTCAAGGACTTTATATTTCAAATCCAAAGCAATAGATAACTTAGCCATCTACCTGCCTCAGCCTACTCAAAATAGCTCCCCTAATGCCAATGTTTTCATCCATGGTTGGGCTTTTATATTTCCTGCTCATAACAAATTAACCCAAACCACTTGGATTTTAAACATTGATGCCGATATTTACCCCTAAGTGTAATTTTCTCATAAATCCACAGTTATGATTATGCTTAGCAATGAATTAAATTGCTCTTTCTACTTCCTTTTCACCTACAGAAGCCAAGTCAGTAACCATGGCTACACTTAGTTCAGAACTGATCACAGTCATATCCTGGCAGGTTGATGAACAGTGGAAGGGACGCCTGGTCCATTGCTTCTTGCTGGAAGAATTGGCGCTGCCTACTTGGAAATGTCTCAGGCTTTGACAGGCATTTTATTATGAAGGCCTGGAACAAGATCCAGAGAAACTCAGCTGGAAAAGGTCTAGAGAAGAGCAAATACAAGTATAGCGAGGAACGCAAGTCTCCTATAGGCCAATAGGCTAAAACGACTGGGGCTGAATCTTGCAAAGTTGAAAGCTGAGAAAGGATGCAATTTATTGAATTCTTTAAAATCTTGAATAGCATAGTGCAGGTGAATATGAACGTGAGTTAGGTGCTGTTCCTTTAAGCTTCATGGGGCTACGTCAAGAGCAATAAAAGGAAGTATTGCTTTCTATGATAATATGAAACATATATTGACCTTATTACTACTCTCCAAGAGAGGCCACAGGCCAGAATAGAAATAGGTCCCACAAAACGTTAGGGTTATGAAGGGGGGGAGAGATAGTTGTTAGGATTTTATCTATAAGGGCATCTGTGTTGGCTCAGAGTGGGGCAAAGTACCCCCACAGTCCCACAAAATGCATCTTGGCGACTCCAACACCTCCGTATTTGTATTTCTCTGTTGCCCTGAGCATATCCTTTTCTGTATCAGAATGATTTGTGTATTTGTCTTCTTTCCCCTACTGGGCAAGGACTGGGTCTTGTTTATCTTTGTTCTCCCTAGGCACAATGCTTTGGCCATAGTAGGTGCTGAATGAATAAAAGAGTGAATGAATGAATGTCACTTAGTGCCAAGGTCGGAGAGTAAATCTAAACAGGACTGAGCATTGAAATGATCTTGTGTGTTATTTTTCATGTTTTTATATTCTTTGAGAGAAAAGCGATTTTAATCCAAGAGTCTATTGAAATCTAGGAATATTATCAGTTGCTTATGTTTATATAGTGTTTTACATCATATATATATATTTAATATATATTAAGGTTTGGATGTACATAGAAACCTGACATACATTATCTCATCAGATTCTTACAGCAGCAGTGTGAGATAGGTACTATTAGCACACTCATTTTACATATGAGAGAACTAAGACATAGAGAAGTCAAGTGACTTGCCCAGGGTCACACAACTTACTAAATGGCTGAAGAATGATTCAAATGCAGGCTTTCCTGACTCCAAGTCCAGTACCTTTAACTATAATCGTCACTTTGTTGTTTATTTGTAGCTGACTCTTTGTGATCCTTTTGGGGTTTTCTTGGCAAAGCTACTGAAAGGATTTGCCATTTCCTTCTCCAGTTTATTTTACAGATGAGGAAACTGAGGCAAATACAGAGAAGTGACTTGCCCAGGGTCACACTGCTAGTAAGTGTCTGAGGTCAGATTTGAATTAATAGGGATCTCCAAAGTGGGGGCCTTGACTTGATGGTAAGGGGTGTATGATTAACTAATTAGAAGGTAGAAAGCTGGGTTATGTGCTGTCCACCTCAGGAGAGCCAGTCATGGAGCTTGTCTCCAATATAACAGAGCCTACTTTTCACCCATTATAGCCTGATACTCCCCAATTCCACCCACTGGTGCAATTCTACAAGTATTATCAGCTTCTCAGGGCAGTTTTAACCTAATGCTCACTGTAGTTCTTGGGTGCCACTGGAAAAATCTTCTACCCTCTCACTTTACCATCATTTACACTAGGATTATTTTTTAATTAAATAAGTGTGTGCAAAGAAAAAAAAGTTTAGGGCCACTGCCCATTATCACATTAAATTAGCTTTTTCTTTTCTTTGCCAAGTCAAGTTTTTTGACCTCCTTAAGAGCTGGCTTTTGTATAATCTATTGCAATTGGCTTATGATTAATCCAAAGTAAAGCAGTTATAACAGAGACAATCCTGCACTTATAGACCCCACACACACTACTTTCCTTAAAGGACAGAGGGTGCTTTACAATCTCCAGGCAACCTTGTTCATTATAATTACAAAGTATTTGCCTTCATCTTAAAATTATAAGGAAGGTATCACTAATGAAAGGGAAGGAAACTATAAAGAGGAATATTAATAATTTCTAATAGTATTAATGGTAATAGCAATAATAATAATGAACATTTATATAGAGCTTTAAAGTCTTCAAAGTGATTTACATATATCATTTCAATTGATTCTCTTAACAGTCCTCTAAGCTAGGTAGTATTATTACCCTTGTTTTTCTCAATACGAAAATTGAGGCCAAGTGACATGCCCAGGGTCACACAGCTAGTTAGTTTGTAAGACGGGTTTTGAACTTGGATCTTGCTCATGCCAGGCCAAGCAATCTTTCCACTGTGCCTCTTACCTGTCTGAAGCTTCAGTTCAATATCAGTATGAGGTTGAGCCCTAGTCCTTCCTTGTGGAAAGCACTGTGGTCTCATTCTAAGGAGTGCCTACAGATCATTTAAATTGTTCTTTCTCCAGCCCTCACACTAAGTGCAACCCAGTCATCCACCAGAGCCTGGGTTTGCTAGACACCTGCAGAAAGACGATTTGACAACCATGCCAGATAGACTCTTGTCTGTTTTCAGCTGCTCCCTCCTAATCAGCTCCAGCTTTCTTTACAAGCTGCCTGTTTCCCCTTTATTATTATATTTTTTCTTTCCAATCTGAACCTGGTTTGGGAACAGTATGTCCAGAACAGAACTTCCAACATCCACATGAAGGGAGGCTCCATTTGGCAGGGGACAAGCTTATACTGGGTGGGATACGGATGCTATGGAAAAACAGAAGGGAGAGAAGGGTTTGGAAGTTTGTTTACCCCAAAGGAAAGAGAGCTGAAACTTCACTGGATTCTGAGCTTGTCTCTGCTTTCAATCTCCATTGGGGTCCAACTAGCTAGAAGGACAAGCTGCTAAGCATTCCCAATGGCAGGGTGCTAAGCCTGGCATGAGAAGCAGGACAGGTTTGGCACACGGAGCCATGCCAAAATCAGGGCCCTAAAGCAAAGCATGACTGAATAAGCCCATGCAAGTTGAGCAGAACTACAGACTCAGGCAAAGTAAAACACTCTGGGTTCCTAATTGCAAATGAATGACATCAAGTTACACTTTCCTACCAATGTGGTAGCAGAGGATTTTTTAAGGCCACCAAATACAAAGGGAAATATCAAAAAGAGCTGAATATGAATTCAGTGGAATGTTAATTGGATTTCCTTCTTCTCCGATAAGACTCAGCTCAAAATTCTACATTCTATTCTGGCCATCACATAGAGAGAAAATGAGATAAGAGAAAGGCCACTGAAATCCTAGAAATGAAAAATTAACTCAATTTGGAACATCCTAAGAGTGGAAATGAGAGAGGGAGATGGTCAGTTCCGTTCAATTTCATAAACATTTACTAAGCTCCTTCACATATGTTGGGGTGGCTGCTGGGGATTCCTAGGATGCAGCCCTAACCCTCGAAGGCCTTCTAGCCCACTGGCCCAACAAAACACGCACTCAAGGAGTTTAAAGCACAATGGACTCTAGGGAAAATGTATTCTCACTGCAACCCTTGACTAGTTCTGTTGTGTCAAGCTATTTGTATATTTGACTTCAAGGAAAGGGAAAAAGCAAAAAACCCAACACTCAGATCCTGGAACAAAATACCCATCAATCTGTGATTAATAACTGTGATCTTGTATAATTCTCCCCTCTACCAGATGTTTCAGGTGGGGTGAGAAAGACACTCAAGAATCCCACTGGGCCTCCTTCAGCAATTCAAGGAAATTCAATTGAATTCAATTGAATTCAATTCCATTCCATTCAATTCAATTCAATCAGTCGGAGGTCAACAGGATCCTTAAATGTCTAAGTGCAAAAGGGGAAATGGTATAATGGATGGGGCATTTGACTTCGAATAAGGAAGACTTGGGTTTGAATCCCACCTTAGATAGTTATTAGCTATGTGACCATTAACAATTCACTTCTCCTCCCTGGGTAGCCCCAGTTTCCTCTAAAATTAGAATTGCACCAGATGGTCTCTGAGTTCCCTTCCAGATCCAGAACTGGAATCATTTATGTGACCTTGGGCAAGCAATTTCACTTCTATGGACCTCAGTTTCCTTATCTATAAAATAAGGGGGGCTCTTAGATCACAAACAATATCAAGTTGTGAAAGGTGATTACAACGGAGTTTTCCCTACAATTAGTATATACTGATTAATTATGCACATGGTAACATTCAGCCTTTAAAGTCATATCAATAAATGAAACAATTTCATAACCATATCCTCATAATATCAGGTTCAATTTGATTTAGTTCAGTTCAATTCAGTTTAATACAATAAGCCCTTACTAAGTGTTAGACACTGTGCTAAACCCTGGGGATACAATGAGAAGAAAGTTCCTGCTTTCAAGGAGCTTACAGTTTAAAGAGAGAAGACAACTAGATTTATGATCTTATAACAACCTAATGTCACTCACTCCCATCCATAACACACTCTCTGATCCACTGTTAGCAACAGAAGCAAAGAATTGTTCATATCTGGATTTGTGTTTCTGAATAGTCCATTGTTGATAGGCACAAATTATTCTTTGTCACTGTCCCACTTTTGAAAAGTAAAAAAAAAAGTCATCAGTAGCTAGCAGTTGGAGTCAACCAAAATTTAAGTGTGGGAATGTAAGCAAAAGGAGAAGGGGAGGGGGCAGCTAGGTGGCACAGTGAATACAGTACCAGCCCTGGAGTCAGGAGGACCTGAGTTCATATCCAGCCTCAGACACTTGACATTTACTAGCTGTGTGACCATGGGCAAGTCACTTAACCCCAATTGCCCTCCAAAAGAAAAAAAAAGCAAGAAAAGGAGAAGGGGACAGCAGAGGATGAGATAGAGAGATAGTGTCATGGAAGCAATGAACATGAGCTTGGACAACTTCAGGGGAGAGTGGAGGATAGAAGGGCCTGGCATGCTGTGGTCCATGGGGTCAAGAAGAGTCAGACACAACTGAGCAAAAACAGCAACAACTTTGATCTTACAATTTGGGGATGTGTGATTTCTGGTGGAAGTAGGGGATCATTGGGAAATAACAGTGATTTTTAAAAGATCATCAGTTAGTACCCTCCCCTCCAAGATTATTAGTATGGATCTTTGGCAGCTAGGCGGTATAGTAAATAGTGATTGTCTATAAGAGAGTAGATTACAACCTTCCTAATGCCACGACCCTTGAATATAGTCCCTCATGTTGTAGTGACCCCCCCAACCATAAAATTATTTTCATTGCTACTTCATAACTGTAATTTTGCTACTGTTATGAATCTATCTGCTATGCAGGATGTATTTTCATTGTTATAAGTTGAACATAACCCACAGGTTGAGAACTGCTGCTCTAAGAGGTAGGAAAAACCTGAGATCAAATCCAGCCTCTGATACTTTCTAGCAGTGCAATTCTAGTCAAGACACTTAACCTGCCAGCCTCTGTTTCCTCATCTGTAAAATGGAAATAATAATAGCACTTACCTCTCAGAGTTGTTGTTAGGGTAAAATAAGGTGATATTTATAACAACATGTTTTGCACAATTTAAAACTCTCCATAAATGTTAACTATTATTATTTGCATGCCAAGCTCCTAGTATAATGTTAGGCATTTAATAAATACTTATTGAGGGAAAAGCCATCATAGAAGAACATATGTAACAGAAAAGAGAAATAATTGACTCATGTAGCAAGACTAAGGCCCAATCGCTACACTATTATAATGCACAGAATAACAAACAAAATCAACAGAGAGCAGCAAGTGCATGAGGTAAATCGTCTCTGAAGGCTTTTAACATCATCCTATGCTTCTCCATTCCACTTTTATCAGAAATAGAAGTATTAAGAAGCAAAGCTCAATTCAATGATGGAGCTTTTCCCCCCCAAAAGAACCCCCCCAACTTTCAGGTGATGTGTTATTGGGGATCATATGAGTAAGCATTCAGCTACCATCTCCATCTTTACCTCTGGATAATGAGGAGCTGAAATTAGAAACAATGGTAATATCTTCTGTTTTCAAAGAGGAAAAGATTGGCTGTTTGCATGTCATTTCAGCCATGTCTAACCTTCATGATCTCATTTGGGGGTTTTCTTGGCTGAGATACTGAAGTGGTTTGCCATTTCTTTCTCTAACTCACTTTGCAGATGAGAAAATGGAGGCAAACAGGGAGACGTGACTTGTACAGGGTCACATAGCTAGTAAGTGTCTGAGGTCACATTTGCACTTAGGTCTTCCTGACTCCAAGCCCAATGCTCTATCCACTGTAGCACCTAGCTTTCCTCTTATTTTCAAAGAGGAAAATATTAGGTCCTGATAACTAGACTCTACCAGGGAGGGTAGAAAGGAAGATTCAGACATTTGAGAAAGATTGTAAGCAAGTGTCAAAATGGAAAGTGTTTTCTGGCCAGTGTTTGGCAAACAAGAATATTCAGCTGGCCCAGTCGTAATGATCGAATTCTAATCAAACTGCCCCTAGCCCCAATATTCTAACTTCATTGTAGACCCCACTGCACCTACCTAGACCCACCCTCCACCACCTGTCAATGTCCTAACTTCTTCATGTATGCCTCACTGCTCACGGGAGTAACAGATGTGTCTGATAGTTCTCATAGAACAGCAGACCTGTCCATGTGGTGGTATCCCAGCCACTGCTTCTACCTAATCACTTCTCCGACCTATTCCCACAGAAACAGGTATGTTCTTGTACTCAACCTCAATCATATTATCCATCTAACCCAAGACAGGACCACAATACCTAACTAGCTATCCTGACCAGACAGGACCACAATAGCTAGCCAATTGGAGGGCAGCATGACCCGAACGTTTAACTATCGAAGCAAAAATGGGACCCATCCTCCATTACCTAACCCCTTAAAAAACTCCTCCTGCCTTTTTAATATTAATCATATTCCTATATTCTATGCAAATTTTGATTGTGTAATCAGCATCTTTACCCTATAAAAATCCAGCTTCACATGAGGCATCAATATCAATAAATGCCTATACGTGGATTAGAGGTGGTCTGACTCTGAATTCTTTGAGTTGCTTCCACCCCAACACATCGTGAAACCCCAACAGTTTTTGGATGGGCAAAGCCTCCATCGCAACAGTTTTGGGCATCCCTGAGTTTAATCATTACAATAACATTTCCTAAGGTTTCTGGTTAACTGGCTAGAATAGTATTCTAGCCAGTTTCAGGACTGTTCCTAAAGGATGATCCATCAGAGGAGTTCAGAGATGGGAAGGTCCAGTCCTTCCCCCTTTAGTATACTTTAATCTCATCCCTCCAAATGCCACAAGGGCAGTATTCATTTCTGTATGCTATGATATCAAATCTTTTTTTTATTCATAATGCATTGATGTTTGTGCTAGACAGGAATTGATACTAACAAATGTACATTTTAAATGTACCAAAGTGAACATGGATCTCCAAAGTCCTTTTCTGTTTATTTTTTCGTCAACATGATATATAGGCAGTTTCCATTACATGTAGTTAGAAATAAATTGTGGCATATTTTTCCACAAATAATATACACTCAATACCTGATCTGCAGTAATAAGACTGGTGGTTGAAATATTCATGCCTGGAAAAAAATCATTATGCAGTTGTGTCTGATTAAAGTTTTATTGCATAATTCCAGACTCATGAAACTATGACATTTCCTCCCTCTGGGTGACAATTCTTAGAGAAAATCACTTTGAAATGACCTGTTTCACAATGGAATGTACTTTTAGCATCTACTTTCTGGTAATGAGTCAATCGAGGGTGTTTTTGAAAAGTATTTGAACCCTTCTCTTACGTGCAAATGGTAGGGAAACTGGCAGAGTAATTTGTTTTTACATGAATTATGGCACCAGCCTCAAGGGGGTTATGGTATCAGACTGGAGTTCAGAACCTTTTCAGCTTGAAAGCCCAGTGCTAGAATCAGATTGGTAGCTTAGTGACTTGGAATTATTAGTAGCCACTCTTGGATTTCATGACAAGTACTTACTTGAAGAGATTCAACTTTAATAGCAGTTCTCTACAATCCAGTTATACTGTACTGGCTTACTTGTTGTTCATCAATAAACTAACCAACCCATCATCAAGTATTTATTAAGTACCTACTATGTGCCATCTCTATGTTTGCTGTTGTTTAGTTGTCTCAGCTGTGTCTAACTCTCTGTGACCCCTTTGGTGTTTTCTTGGCAAAGATACTGGAGTGGTTTGCAATTTCCTTCTCAGGCACATTTTACAGGATTAAGTAACTTGCCCAAGGTCCCACAGCTAGTAAGTGACTGAGGCTGGATTTGAACTCAGGAAGATGAATCTGCCCCTAGAAGATGCTTACTAAATGCTTAAGGATTAATTTATTAAGCAGCTACTCTGTGTAGAATACTGTGCTTGGCAGGTGATGGGGGAGACAATAGGTTTGAGTAATACCCACTACCTGTCAAATAACTGTAGCAAACAATATACTTAAAAAACTCCAGCAGTAAGTATAAGTCAGGTACTATGTGATGTGTGACAAAGAGGGGTGGGGACTGCTTTGGGAAATCATGGAAGGCTTTATGGTAGAGGTGGCAATTGAGCTGGTACTTGAAAGAGAGATATTTTTTTTGGCAGAGCAGTTGGGGTTAAGTAACTTGCCCAAGATCACACGGCTAGTAAAGTGTTAAGTGGCTGAGGAAGGATTTGAACTCAGGTCCTCCCTGACTCCAGGCCGGTGCTCTATTAACTGAACCATATAGCCACCCCAAGAGATACTATTTTAATAGGCATAGCTAACAAAGAATACATCAGAGCCACAGGAAATAGCATGCCCCAAAGCTCAGAGGTAAAATAAGCGTAGGAAGTATACAAAGGACAGGCAGTAATCCAATTTGGCTGGAGAAGAGTATATGTGGATGCAGGTGGTATGAAATAGGTCTGGAAAGAGGCTGCTATCAGATTGTGGAGGGCCTTGAATACCAGGCTGAAGGGTCTGATCTTTATTCTAGCCATTGATAGGTTTTGAGAAGAAGCTTGACATGGCCAAATGTATACCTGAGGAAGATAAAGGGTAGGAAAGACAGACTGGAGTGGGGAGAAAATAGAAGCTGTCAGGTCATTTAGGAGGCAACTGCAGAAGTTTAGGTGTTTGGTAATGAGCAAATGGATGAAGGTGTGGCATGAAAATAGAGAGCTGAAGACAGATTATGGGCATAATATGATTTGCACCCAAGATTTGGGGAGTGTGGATTTTAAAAGATTTTTTAAAAATACCTTTGGACTAAGTCAAATCTTTGAGGTAAAATATCCCAGGAAGGCTGAGAAGCCCTCATGAATGACATTCTAAAGACCCAAAGAAAAGCAATTCTTCAAAGAGTGGAGGAGGAACTGGCTAAAGGTACTGATATCCATACACAGTGACCTCATTGACCAACTTAGACTTTTCAAAAAAACATGTAGGAGGCCTTTCTAGTGAGGTTAGAAGTAAATTAAACATGTCCAATATTATAGCTACTATTTAACTATGCTAGAATTATACTATATAGACTAAGTATACACATATACATATATATATACACATATACATATATATATATATATATATAGGGAAAGAGAAAGAGAGAGGGAGAGAGACAAAGAGAGAGGGGGGAGAGAGGGAGGGAGACAGAGACAGAGAGACAGAGACAGAAAAAGAGAGAAAGAGAGGAAAAGAGACAGAGACAGACAGAGACAGAAAGAAAGAGAGTTATTCAGTAAGATGAAAAAGAAATTGAAGGGATTTGCATAGGCAAAGAAAAAAGACAACTTGATTTTGCAGATGATACAATAGTCAATCTAGAGGAAGCCTAAAGTGCTAACTAAAAATTATTTGAGACGATAAATTAAGTGAAGTTGCAGGATATAAAACAAATCCACATAAATCATCAGTAGTTCTGCATATTGCCAACAAAATCCAGTATGAAAAGATGGAGAAATTCCTCTCAAAATAACCACAGTACGGAATGTATAAAATACTTGAAAATCAAGATACTCATGAGAACTATTGAATGCAACAACAACCCCCCCCTTTTTTTTTTTACAAAAATAAAGGCAGACCTAAATTAAGTGAAGAAATATTAGTTGCTTATGAGTAGGCCAAACTAATATAATAAAAATGACAGTACTACCAAAGTAACATACTTATTCGGTGCTATACCAAAATACCAAATTATTATTTTATAGAGCTACAAAAATAATTACAAAATTCATCTGAGGGAATGAAAGGTCAAAAATCTAAAGGGAAATACAAAAGGGGAGAGAAGAGGGCCTAGCAGTACCAGATATCAAACCATATTGCAAAGCTGAAATCATCAAAACAATTTGGCACTCGTTAAAAAGAAATAAAGAGATTTATCAGCGGAACAGATTTGATAGACACAATAGAGAAGCAAATACCAAGGCAGTGTTTGATAAATCCAGAGACCCCAGGTAGTGAGGTAACAACGAACTATGGGAGAAGGACTGCAAAGAAAACTGAAAGGCAGTCTGGCAGAAATTAAGTATAAAAGAGCAACATCTCCCACTGTTCACCAAGATAAGCTCCAAATAGATAAATGACTCAGACATAAAAGGTGATTTCATAAAAAAATTAGAGAAGCAAGGAAGCAATTGCCTTTCAGATCTATGTACTGGAGAACAGCTCCTGGCCAAACAAATGATAGAGAGAATCACAAAAGATAAAATGTATAATTTTGAGCATATAAAATTCTCAAAATCGTTTACATAAACAAAGTGAATTCAATTGAAATTAGATGGGAATCAGGTAACTGGGAGAAAATCATTTTAGCAAGTTCCTCTGATAAAACTCTCATTATTGAGATAGATAAGGAACTGATTCAAATTTATAAGAACAAGATCCATTCCCCAATAATTAAATGGTTACAAGATATGAACAAGGAATATTTAAAGAAAGGGATCTAAGCTATCACAAAATACAAAAAAATGTTCCCAATCACTACTAATTGGAGAAATGCAAATTAAAGTAACTCTGAGGCTACACCTTACTCCAGGCCTATTGGCAGAGATGACAAAAAACGGAGAATGACAAATATTTTAGTTCCTGTGAGAAAACAGGTACTTTAATGCACTGTTGCTGAGGTCAAGAATTGCTCCAACCACTCTGTTAAGCAATTTGGAAATAGGCTCAAAAAGTCACTAAACTCTACACATTCTTAGACCCAGCCATATTGCTTTTAGGTCTAATGATAGCAGCAATTTGTGGTAGCAAAGAATTGAAAACTAAAGGGATGCCATCAATTGGGGAACAACTGAATAAATTATGATACCCAAATATAATAGAATATTACTGCACCATAAAAATGGACACTTGCAGAAAACAATAGGAAAGCTCACATGAACTCATGCAGAATGAAGGGAGTAGGCAGAACCAGGAAAGCAATTTATATACTAACAACAACATTGTAAAGATAAATAAAGACTTAAAGACTTAAATAAAGACTTAAAAACTCATATCAGTGTAAACACTAGGACTCCAGAAGACTGATGATGAAACATACCACCTACCTCCTAACAAAGAAGGGATGGATTCAAGATGTAGAATGAAGCAAACATACCTATATATCTATATATGTGTTTGTATACATGTAGGCACACACAAATTTAACATGGCCAATGTAGGAATTTCTTTTACTTAACTATTTCTTTTACTTAACTACTTATAACTAAGTTATAAACTTAAGTATTTACTTAACTTTTACATAACTATGAATATATATTATAAAAGCTGTTTTCCTTCTTTTTTTTGCTTTTTCCTTTCGCTTCCTTTTCTCTTCCCTCCTCTCTTTTCCTTTTCTCCCCTTCCCTTTCCTTTCTATTGGAAGGAGTATTGTGTGAAGGGACTGGGTGGCAAAAAAATTATAATGATTCTAAGAAGGAAGGAAAGAAAGGAGGACAGGAGTCACTGAAGAATCTTTTTAATAATGCAAAAAGAATAAAAAGGAGGTGAGGAAGAGTACAGACAAGCAGGACAGCTTGGAAACCTACAAGTTGAATTTATTACATTCTCTAAAAGACAAGGAAGCTGTTCATAAAAGAGAGCTATCATTTTCTGTAAAACTCCTTTTTGGTTGCACTATGTATATGGAATTCCCCTTTTTTATTTCTTTGTTAGATTCAGAATTTTTTTTAACAAATACTTATAGAATGATGGCAGCAAGGATGGGTAACAGGGAATAAATATAAAAGTATATGTCCTCTCAGAATCACATCAGAGGCCTGAAAATTCAGAATGAAGTGAGCTTGAAGAGGAAAGTTAGGACAAAAATTGTAGTTTTGTGTATTTTATTAGTTATTTGTAGCTAATTTGGATCATAAAAGGTTTAGAATTCATAGTCAGAACAAATTCTAATGCAAATTTCTATTATACTATGAGGCTGACAGAGTACTTTACATACATTATTTTTTTTGATTCTCACAATAACCTCGTACTCTAATTGCTGTTATCCCCATTTGATAGATGAGAAAACTGAGACTCTTAGAAGTTATGGCTTTCCCAGGGCCACAGAGATAAAAAATATCTGAGGTGGGATTGAAAAAAGGTCTTTCTGGCTCTAGGCTTTATGCACTACTCCTTGTGACCTCTCTATTCAATTCTGATTTTGACTATTGTCAGTGCCTAGAAGACTCAACAGAACCCAATTAAAATAAGGAAGATGAATTGGGAGATAGTAAGAGAACAATTTACTGACCCTTTTGAGTTCAAGTCACCTTAACATAAAAAAAAAACTAAGATGGGGCAGCTAGGTGGCCCAGTGAATAGAGCACCGGCCCTGGAGTCAGGAGGACCTAAGTTCAAATCCGGCCTCAGACACTTAATACAAAACTAGCCGTGTGACCTTGGGCAAGTCACTAACCCCAATTGCCCTGCCTTCCTCCCTCAAAAAAAAACAACTAAGATCTTGGTACCTGGTCCCATCACTTCCTGAAAAACAGAAAGGCAAGAAATGTAAGTAGTGTCAGATTTTATATTCTTGATCACTGTAGACAGTAACTGCAGACATAAAATTAAAAGATACCTGCTCCTTGGAAGGAAAGCTATGGCAAATCTGGACAACACACTAAAACACAGGGACATCACCTTGCCAATAAAGGTCTCTATAGTCAACGCTGTGTTTTTTCCAGTAGCAATATATGACTGGTAAGGAAATCTGAGGACCACACAATCAATGCTTTCAAATTGTGGTGCTGGAGAAGACTTCTGAGAGTCCTTTGGACAGCAAGGAAATCAAATTAGTCAATGCTTAAAGAAATTAATTTGGGCTATTCACGGGAAGGTCAAATACTGAAGATGAAGCTTAAATATTTGGACTGTGTAACCAGAAGAAAGGACTCGTTGGAAAAGACCCTGATGTTGGGAAAGAATGAAGGCAAAAAGAGAAGGATGAGATTAAGAGTGTCATGGAAACAACAAACATGAGATTGGACAGACTTTGAGAGAATGTGGGGAACAGAAGGGCCAGGAATGCTATGATCCATGGGGTCCTGAAGAGTTAGACACAGCTGAACAACAATAAGAGATCAACTCGCTGAAGAGGGTTTCCACAAAGAGGGTTAGGGTTGCCTGAGACCCCAAAATACCAACACACTGGGTCCTGCCTAAAGAATTCGACTCAAGTCTTCTCAGCCAAAGAAAAGCAAAGTTTATTAATAGTTTACCATATGGGGTAGAGTCTCAAGGAGCTAGTCTGTGCTAGGTCATCCTATGGTGCTCTCACACCATACAGAGGGAAGATGGGATTCTATATACAGAAAGGTTGTGGGAGGAATCTGGGGGTAGTCTAGAGGAGGAGTTTGGGGAAGGTCTTCAGGAGGAGTCAGATGAGGTCAGACTCCAGTAATGAATTTAGGGAGGGTCGTCAGGAGTCAACATGAGGTCCAACTCCAGTAATGAGTGATTAAGGGTGGGAAGTTGCTGGAGACTACCAGGAGACCATAGACAGGCCAGTTCAAAGGTGGGAACAGGAGCATCAAGGGTAGGAAACTATTGGAACAATGGAGGGCTAAAGACTTAGGTAGAACCACAACTTAAGGCCCATGACCTCAGGCAAATGCCTTCCCTTGGGAAGATTCAAGGAGAGTTCAAGGGGGCTCCCATAGCCTGTACCTCATCATCACTACCCCTGAGGAGTTCAAGCCACAAGGCCCAAATGAACACAATGGCAGCATACTAAAATAACTGATAAATATGATCCCTAAACCACCATCAGAAGTACTGCAGGCCTTGAAATGGACAAAAGTCCTACTTTTCAAAACCAGGAAGATACTGTAATCTTTAAACACAGGTCCCTATCCCTGAGTTTGATTTTTATGGAAATTCTAGAATATGTTAGTTACCAAATTAGTAATAAGCATCTGGAAAAGGAAGTCATGATAAAAAAGAATTAACAGCACAGCTCATGTCAGACTAACCTGATTTCATTTTTGATGAAGTTAATAACTAGAAGAATGCTATGATTACATTTATCTGGATTCAGTAAAACATTTGACAAAATCTCCTTTAATATTCTTATAAACAAAATGGAGGAGGTAGGCAAGATATTTGATATAGTTAGAAGAAATCTGAATTTTTTTGAATGACAAACTCCAAGGAGCAGTCATTGTTAATTGTCTGTTACCTGTCCTTGATTCCATCTTCTGTACATACTAACCTCCTGAGGTAGCCCATTCCACTTCTAGACAGCTCTAATTGTTAGGAAGTCACTTATTATACACAGCTGAAATTTGCTTCTCTATTACTGTTCTGTCCTCTGGGTCTGGAAGAACAAGTCTAATGCCTCTTTCACATGACAGAACTTCAAATATTCAAAGATGACTGTCATATCCCTGCAAAGATTTCTCTTCTCCAAGATAAATATCTCTAGTTCCTTTTTAAAGCCAATTGTCTAACTATTAAGGAGTCTTATTCAAGTATGGGTTGGATTAAATGGCCTGAGCCTCCTTCCATTTAGCAACTCAATCAAACAACAATCTTGATAAGATGACTATACAAATGTAAAAGAAATAGGTAATATACAGACATATCTGGAAGTTGAACTATATTAAATTCATGGAGGGGTCACAATATCATAGATTTAGAGCTGGAAGGGACCTTAGAGAATATTTAAGTCTCACTTGATTACAGTTGAGTAAACAAACCCCAAGAAGACAATCTGCCAGAGGATAACACAGCAAGACTTCTAAGTTGCGCTGCAGTGGATAGAGCACTGGGCCTGCAGTTTGGAAGACCAGCTTTCAAATCCGGCCTGAGACACTTAAAGCTGTGTGACCCTGGGCAAGTCACTTAACCGTGTTTATCTCAGTTTCTTCATCTGTAAAATGATCTGGAGAAGGAAATGGCAAATCACTCCAGAATCTTTGCCAAGAAAACCCCAAATGGGGTCACAGATAGTCGGACATGACTGAAAAACAACTGAATAAAAAGCAAGACAGAGAGTGGCAGAGCCAGGATCATGGATTTGGGACTAGAAGGGACCTCAAAAGTCATCTAGTCCAAGGTTTTCATTTTACAAAAGAGGAAACAGAGGCTCAGAGAGATTAAGTAACTAGCTCAAACTCCCACAGAGGTATTGTCTAAAACCTGATTTTCTGAGTCTCAAGCCAGTTTTCTTTCCACCGAAACTTGCTACCCCTCTATTTGAATTCAGGTCCTATTTGAACTCCAAGGTCAGCCAGAAAGATGACTGTTAGGTCAATAGTAAGTCAACAGGCCTAATCTTAATTTCAAGGTCTGTCTTTTTCCTTTCCCCTATCTGTATTCCCACCCCACTCCTCAGTTCTCTGAGAAGCTGAGAGAGAATGTTTCCCCTCCTCTGTGGTTCCACTCCTTTTTTTCTTGCAAAGATAGAAGTGAAGAATTGAGTTGACTAGAATCATATCTATACACATATAATGACATGCAGAGCTCTAGAGATGTCAGTGGTATTTAAAAATGAAATTAAACCCACATGGTACCTTGGTGATGCTGACATTTGGCATCATTAGCTAGGAGATGTTTTGTAAACATGCAAAACAAGGTGTGAAAGAATGTTCTTACTGGAGTAACATGGCATGCCTCTGTCTGAGATCACATTCCTCTTTCCTCCCTGCCCCTCCCCTCCCCACTGCACTTTTAGACAATCAGCAGTGATGTAGAAGGAAGGAGCATGGCTGCTGTAAGCTAACTTTGCCATTTGCCCAGCATGATCAAATATTTACTATGAACCAAAGTTTTCATTTGTCCAAGGCTTATTTAAAATGAATAGCTGAAAGAGAGCCTGTCATATTTCATTTTATGCTTATGCCCAGTTTTTTTTTAGAAATATTTGCTTAATCAACCATTGGCATATGCATTTTCTCTATAGCCTCATCCTCAGCTAATAACTCTTCTGTACATCTTCTCTGCATTCATCATGATCCAGGCATCCAAGCAACACTGTTCTTTGCTTTAGAATTTGACATGTTCTTGGATCTGCTCTGGTGGGCTGGACTCTGTTTTCCTAAGTCACCCCAAATCAAAGGTCTCTTTATATTACCATCTCAGTCTTATGTGGGAAAAGCGGGTTTCTGCTACTATGGCATACACTATGAGCCATTTTTCAATTAAATTACACAAATAATTCAACAAAGACTTGCTATGTGCCTACCTTGGAATAAGAGGGTCTGAGTTCAAATCTTACCTCTGTCACTAGCTGTGTAGACTTGGAGAAGTCACTTTACCTTCCTGAGACACATTTTCTTTTCTTTTACAATGAGGGGCTTGGATTACTAGCCACTGAGGTCCCTTCTATCTCTTGATATGGAAGCTTACTGTTACCTTGGAAAAGTCACTTAACCATTCTATGCTTCAATCTGGTTTTTTAATCTGTAAAATAAGGCTGCCCATCTGGACGCTCTCTAAGGTCATTCCAGCTAGAAATCTAGGATGCAATGATCCTGTCCAATGCCAGCCACTAGGCTAGGTGTTAGGGTTTATGACTCCCTTGATCAAAGGGCTTTGGGTAGACAATCTTGCCACTGCTTTTCTTGGTAACCCCAGCCTTCATCATATTGCCTTGCATGTGGTAAACTTTTAATAAATGCCTATTGATTGATTGACCAGATAGTGTGATGAATTTCATAAGAGCAGAGAATAGAGTTCTCTAGAAGGTCAGAGGAAGCTGGAATGATCAGGAAAGCTTCCAAGGAAGAGAATGAGCATTCGTCAGGTTTCTTTCCACCTGTACTAGACAGTTGAAAGCAAGGCCCTGCAAAAATGGGACCCAGGAGAGGCTGGTAGTTTGCTTGTTTTAAAATGGAGTGCGTAGATGAAGAGAGATGCCTAGAAGCTGCATGCAGTCTGTGAAGGACTAGCTTGGGTAGAGGTCCTAGAAGAAGGGGTAGTGGACTGTATGAAAGAAGACTGAGGATGTGGATCAGGATGTAAAGGGGAATAGAGAACAGCCAAGAGGTGGCAGGGGTTCCTGAAAAAGGCAGGGGGAGCTCATCAGTGACTGAGAAAGCTATTTCACAATTCTGCTGAGACCTTCCCAAAGAGGGTGTTCTGTCAGTGACAGAATTTCTGTCAGTGAATGCCCATCCGGTCATGCCAGCTGCCTGGTTTTCCATAGAGCCGCCAAACCAAAATGTTGGAGGCTGATTTTTCTGTTTGGTGTTCATCTTTATGACCATGGCAAACATTTTTCAGAGGAAGTAAGTATCCTTGTAGGAGGATGAAAATACTTATTGCAGTGTCCTTGTCTCCTCAGTTCTGTGCTATTCGTGGAGTGGACCAAGGGGTTGGCAGGGTAGCTGAAGGGTACAGAAACACTTAGTACAAGGAGATAATCTCAGAAAGTTTAGAGTGCTCTGTGAGAAAAGTTGAAACAAGTCTGGATCTAGCAAATTGCATTTTTCTGTGCTATAATAAAATACCCCAGATTTCTTTAATCCTACCTTATTCAACTTTTTCATATTTGATAACCATGCATATTAATTTCTGTTGGAAATCAGACTTACAGAAGATTATTCCAGTTGTCCAGGAGACCTTAACTGTCAGCATCACCAGATCATCTAATAACCTACAATAACCCTTTGTCCATGACCTTCCAACTTTGGGAAACTGATGGGAAAGGGAAAATGAGAACATTCACTTTGAAGCATGTCCTAGTCTTCTTCCTCTCTGCTTGGTCAGAACATACCCTTTGGTTTTCTTTTTTCCATTCTTGGGGGGGTGGTTGGAGAGGAGATAGGCATGCATCAAATCATCTGCATTTTCTTGGAGAGAATACATATTGTCAACAATGCATATTATCAAAGCATTGAAATCCCAAACTAAGAAAGGTTGTGAGTACAGCCTGATCTTCTAGCTATTTGGAGACCTGGATAATAGGTTTAGAAATGGAAAGGAATCTTGAGATCATTGAGACCAACCCCCTAGTTTAATAGTGATTTAGAACCCAAAATAAATGAAATGGTGAGAGAACATTTAGCTGCTTTTGAAGAGTTCAAGGCACCAAGCCTGGAAGAACTAGGCACTGACATAACTGGAAAGTATGAATGTCAACTCAATGATCTTGAGCAATCACAGAGAATGGGTAAAGTGCCATAGGACTGGAGAATGACAAATGACCTGATCTTCAAAAGAGGGAAGCAAGTAGAACCCATAAATTATAAGCTGGAGAATTGGACTTCAATTCCTGGAAAAAGTTTTGAATTCTGAACATTTATAAAGTTACTTACTGCCTGGTGACCTTGGGCAAGTCATTTAACATCTTATTCATCTGCCAAAATGAGGGGATTAGACTAGCAGATCTCAATTTCCCCTCCAGCTCTACAATATATGATCATGAAGGAAAGTGGTGATCACTGAGAGCCAACATGGCTTCATCAAAATTAGTTCATACCAAAAACTGACCTCATTCCTTTTGGATAGGATTACTAAACTGTTAACCCAAGGGAATGTTGTAGAGATAGTTGACTTAGATTATTGCAAATCATTTCACAAATTCCTCATACTATTCTCATGGATAAGCTAGAGAGAAATGGGTAAGATCATAGTATTACAAATTGGTTGAATGAACTAAAAAATAAATACATACATTTATATTTTTAAAAAATTGGCTGCATGACTGAACTAAAAAAAGCTGGTCATTAAGTCATAGTGTTGATATCAACATGGAGGGAGGTCTCTAGTGTAAGGCCCAGGAATATGTTCTTGTTCCTGCGCTGTTTTAAAGTTTCATCAATGACTTAGATGAAAACATAGATGGCGTGCCTATTAAGATGTCATAAAGCTAAAAATGATCAAGGATCACTAACAGGCTGAATAATAGCCAGGATCCAAAATATCTCAATAGCTTAACAGATAGGCTAATTCTAACAGATGCAATTTAGTAGAGATAAAGGTAACATTCAACATTTGGGGTTCAAAAATCACCTTCAGAAGTATAAAGTAGGTGAAGTGTGGTTAGATGGAAGTTTGAATGAAAAAGATCTAGAAGTTTTAGTGGGTCACAAGCTCAACATCAATGGTGAGCTACGGCAGCTGTAAAATCTAATGTGATCTTAGGCTTTCATTCACAAGAAGTAGAGAGACTAGAACATCAGAGGTAGTAGCCCCACTGTACTCTGCTTGGGACAGACTACATCTGGTGTATTGCTTGTGTTTAGTTCTGAGTGCTAAATTTTAGGAAGGGCATTGACAAACTGTAGACTGACCAGGGGAGGGTCAACAAAATGATGAGGGGCCTTGAGATCATATCATATGAAAATACAACAAGGAATATGTAGCCAGAAGAAAAAAAGTCTTTGGTGGGTGGGCAGAGGAGGCGATGATGATTGTCCAAATATCCAAAGGCTTGTTTGGGAAAATGGATTACATTTAGGATTAGAAGATTATAGATTTAGAGCCAGAAACACTTGATGTAGCCCATTCATTTTATAAATGAGAAGACCCAGAAAAGTCAGAGGACTTGTGCAAGCTCATGCAGGTAATAAGTAGTATAGCTGTGGTTTGAAATTCAGGTCCTGGGACTCTAAATCTGCATTCTCCCAAACTGCACCTTGTTTTGTTTGCCTCTGGTGGGCACAGCTAGGAGCAGAAGCTGGAAGGTTCAGAAAGGTGAATTTAGGCTCAGTGTAAGAACAGATCCTCTGAAAAATATTCTCCCTTCTTAACTTTGCCTACTGACCTCTCTGGCTTCCTTTCTGTCCCAAGCAAAATCCCTTCTTGTCCTGGAAGCCTTTTCTAACCCCTCCCTATATTACTGCCTTCTCTCTGCTAATGACTTTCTATTCATCCTAAATATAGCTTGTTTTGTATATCAGTTTACATGCTGTCTCCCTCCCTTCCTTCCTAAGGGCAGGAGCTGTCTTTTGCCTCTTTCTGTATCCCAAACGTTTAGCACAGTGCCTAAAACAGAGCAGGAATTTAATAAATGTTTATTAATGGATTGACTGAGAATCAGAGATGACTAAAAGTGGAATGAGCTGCCTTAGAGATTCCTGTTGAAGCCCAGTTGGACTAGGTGGCTATTTGGGAGCCCTTCTAGCTTAAAGATTCTGTGACTCAGATAATGCAATTTCCCCTTATCCTACTTCTTATAAAATGTTCTCCAGCAGGCTTTGGGTCAGATTGTACTACCCTCCCCTTCCAGAAGAGATTTGTTTTTTCCCTTTAGTGCAGAGGTTCTTAACCTTTTTTCTGTCTTGGATCCTTTGGATCATCTGGTAAAGCCCATGGACCCCATCTTAGAATGTCTTTTAAATTCATAAAACAATATAAAGAAGTATAAAGGAAGCCAATTATACTGAAAGAGTGATCATTTTTTTAAACAAGTTCACAGACATAGGCTAGGTGCCCCTATATCTAGCGTAGCACTTCTCAACCTGTGGGTTGCGACCCCTTTGGGGGTTGAAGAGGGTTGCCTAAGACCATCAGAAAACACATCTTTCCAATGTCTTAGGAACTGAGACACGGCTCCTCTATCTGTCTCCAGGCGGGTCCGCCCACATGCAGATATGCCCACATATGAGTATTAAAGGGTTGTGGCATTAGAAGGGTTGAGAACCACTGCTCTAGTGGATGGAGTTTTCACAGAAACATCCATTTTCAGATCCTAATCTTTTGACTTCCTTTAAATTGCAACTAAAATTCCTTTTGCTAGAAGCCTATATTTCAATATACTTGATTTTATTTTTGGAGAAGGGAAGGCAAAGGAATTAGGGTTAAGTGACTTGCACAAGGTCACACAGCTAGTTAAGTGTCTGAGGCAAGATTTGAACTCAGGTCCTCTTGACACCAGGGCAAGTACTCTATTCACTGTGCCACCTAGCTGCCCCAATATTTGTTTTCTTTTGTAAATCTACTTATTTCATTTTATATACTTAAAAACATTCTGAGAAGGGATCCATAGGCTTCACCAGACTATGGATGTGTGTGTGTGTGTGTGAATCTATGAAAAAACAAATTAAGAACTTCTGACCTAAATCTGTACACGGAAAAAGAGGAAACTGACTCCACATTCTACAACATTTCTCCTAACTTCTAATGTCCAATTTATCTAGCTAGTTTTATGACTTCCTATCTGCTCTATGAGAGCCATCAGGAGGTAAGAAATTAAGGGTCTACCCATCCATGAGCTCCCCAAATCATTCATACTCTCTTTCTTAAAGAAGCAATAAGAAAAATGTCTCCCTCAGCTGCCTTAAGAAACATAGGAAGATTTTTGATATTTTTTTCCTGTCCACCCCAGAAAATAAAATTCAGCATAATGGGTGCAAGATCAGAAAGTTGGGCCAGTGCAAATGATTGGAAACATTCTTAGTTCTGTGTAAGGAACAAGCTCCCTGAATTAGGTGAATTATAACAAACTGGACTGATTGGATCTTTCAGCTTGGTCCAGTAAAAACATGACCAAAAAGCCACGCTTCCATTACTAACTTGGCCTGAGAACCTTACCTTCTTAGAATTAAGTCCATGGTTCTGGCCAGAAACTCAGAAGGAGAATATGAATGCTACATATGTGACAGTAAAGACCATGACTGGGAGGGAAAAGGCCAATAGCAGTGATCCAGAGATATCCTTGGTTTTGCAGCCCCATCCCATCCCTTTCCTCCCCATGGTAAAAGTGAAAACACCTTTGGGAAAAGACTGACTCCTTATTAGCTCCAGAATCAAAGAAGCCATGCTCTGTTTGACAGTCCAAGTTCTTCATAACCAAGCCCTTCTTAGCTTTCTAGTCACTGTATTCCTTTCTACACACTATAATCAGCTGTACTGGCCTATTTTGTATTCTTGTAAATGAAATCTCCAGGCCTTTGCATTGGGTATCCCCTATGCCTAGATTAACTGGACCTTCCTGGGAGATCACCTCCAATTTACTCTGTTTACCATGTCTGCATGCAGTTATTCCAGTTTTCACCCCCTATTAGACAGTGAGCTTCTTGAGGGCAGGGACTATCTTTTGTCTTTTTCTGTATTACCAGCACTTGGCACAGGACCTGGCACAGAGTGGGCATTTAATAAATGCTTATTGACTGACTGAATTCATAGAGAACTTTATATCACTGTCCTAAGCAGTATCATAGTTCATTAAAAAATTAGAATAATTTTCTGCCAAGTATATTTGTCTTTTTACACATAAGGCATTAAATTTTAAGTGCTTCTAGCAATCAGTTGAGAGTGACTAGGCAGTGAGCATCACATGAATTTCAAATTCAATGTTGACTTGGGCACTTAGGGCTCAGTTCATCAATATTTCAAATATATTATTATGAGACTTTTAGACACAGCTAAGAGGCAGGACAGTCTGCTGAGTAATTATGTATACCCAGAGCTAGGGCCAACCGATTGCATAGCTCGAAGAATTAGTTTATGAGTTTGCCACAGACCTGGCTTCAAATCCTTCCTGACTCTTACTAGCTATGTGACCATGGAGGAGCTACTGGAATTCTCAGGGCCTCTCCCTGCTCATCTATTAAAGACCGAAAATATTACCTGCTAAAATCAGCCTCACAGGCTTCTGGTTCAAATTACAAATGCTTTGCCAATATACAAATACCAAGTATTGGTACGATTATTCCTCCCTAATTGAGCCCCTGTTTGGCTCTGCACTAGGAATGTTCCAAACATTCTCTCCTCAAACTTTCCACAATTACCTCTCCCCCCAACCCTCTGAGCCAAAGACCTCTCTTTACTCTTCACTGAAAAAACTGAGTCCTTACATGCAATTGGGAATTAAGATATACAGGCAGTGGGGTAGGGAGACCCATCCTGCCCTACCAGAAAGTCAGAGGGACAATGGAGGAGGACATAGGAGAGAGCAGATTGGGGGAGGGCGTACTCAGTGGGATGGCTGTTTTGCGGTGGTGGGTAGGGGAAAGACAGGGAGAAAATTTATAACTCAAAATCTCACAGAAATGGATGTTGTAAACTGAAAATAAACAAAAAAATCATTTAATACAAAATTTTAAAAAAAGAAAAAACAGAGACCATTTTAATTAGCTCTCTTTCTACCTTCTCTGCATTTCGCTTTTTTTTTTTTGAGGGGGAAGGTAGGACAATTGGGATTAAGTGACTTGCTCAAGGTCACATGGCTGGCTTGTGGGGGGAGGTCTGAGGTGGAATTTGAACTCATGTCCTTCCTGACTCCACGACCGATGCTGTATTCTCAGCAGCCACCCCCCCCCTTCTCGGCATTTCAAAACCCCTTCTCTTACCTTCTTTCTGCTCACCTCCAACAGTGACATGGTCCTTCTTGCCAAAGTCTACCCCTCTACATGCACTTTCAATCAATCTCATCGCCTCCCATCTTCTTCAGCAGATTGACCCTCACTCCCTAATATTCAACCTCTCCCTATCTGCCGATTAACTGAAACTAGCAGTTGTTTTGCTCGCCCAGTGGGAGGCAGTACAACCAGCCGCATGAACATGAGTGAAAGTGAAGCCTCGTTTTAAAAAGGGAGGCTGCCATTTTAATCTCACCAACCCTGCCCCAATTAGCCTACGGTAAGTGGGCTCTACTCCAGGATTAGGCAGCAAGTTGGGTGACACTCAGTGTTCTGGGACCTCTTCTAGCTCTGGTACTCTAAGATCCAAAATCAATGGTCCTCAGCTTTCCCATACATAATATAAGGGAGTTGCACGGATGACCTCTGGGTGCCCTTCCATCTCCAACAATCTGTGATTCTGGATGCTCTGTGCAAATACATACACGTGCTCGCCTCCAGGAGTTCTTTAACCTGAAGTTCATGGTGCATGAATAGATTTCAGGAGTTCCGTTAACCAGAAGAGGAAAAAACAGAAGTATATTCATAAATCCATAGAACTATCTCTCTATATTGATAGAGATATATTTAACATGTGTTAAATATAAATCTATATTTATATATAAACCTATATATCTCTATTTTCACTAAGCATTTCATTCAATTATGTAAGAGTGGTATTATAAGAAGAGTTCCATAGGCTTCTCCAGACTATCAAGGGACTCCATCACACACACAATGCTTTAAAAAAATACCCTCTTGATGTAGTTTCTGCCCTCTAGGAATAGGAAAGGGAAAAATAATCTCAAACATTTCTAGAGCTCTTTAAGATATACAAAACACTTTATATAAGTGACCTCATTTGATTTTTTTTCTTTTTTCTTTTTGGAGGGCAGTTGGGGTTAAATGACTTGCCCAAGGTCACACGGCTAGTTTTTGTGTTAAGTGTCTATGGTTGGATTTGAACTCTGGTCCTCCTGACTCCAGGGCCGGTGCTCTATTCACTGCATCACCTAGCCGCCCCTCCTCATTTGATTTTTACAACTATCCTATGAGGCAGATGCTATTATGATCATCCCCATTATACAGATGAGCAAACTGAGGGGGAAAAGATACTGCTTCACGAGACCTCCAAATCCAAATCTGAATAGTATAAGAACTAAATAGAGCCTATAATTGTTCTCTGAATTTTATTCATTCTTCACTGAAAGAAATGTCCAAATAATATGTACAGAATGTTATTTTATATTTCTTTATATTCTTTAACATGTGATCATTAATTTTCTATTATGTAATCTTTTACATTGTGTGTATATATGTAGCTATGTGTGTGCGCATGCACATGCACACACACATACACACATCAAAAGATTTTGCCTAGGATAAAGAATATATCACCTCCTCTACTCAGGGAGAGCCGTGTGATCTTGGACAGTTGTTTTACCTCTGTGGGCCTCAATTTCCTCTTTTGTAAAATAGGGAGGTTGAACTGAATAACTAATGAAGTCCCTTTGTCTGTTCGAGTTCTAGATGCAGGATCCCAGAGTTTAGCAGCATTTCACATAGAGAATTATGGGGACATGTTGGTAGATTTCCTTTGCAGCATGTTTTTTAATGGGGTCAAATTGGCCATAAGCCTTATATCCACAGTTTTACTATGGACACCTCCCAAAAGGTTAACGAGTCAGTTGAAGGAATTAACAAGTCAATGAAGGAATACACTCAGAAAATATCCTCGTCCCCATTCCCAACAGAATCATTACTAGAAAAACAGTGATAGAACAGAGGTCAAGCTTATAATTGCAGGGTACTTTTGGTAATTTGGGGCTATATGCATGCTAAAAGCACCTGTACCTTTCCATATCAAGTGAAAAGGGACTAAAACAAGGGTCTTTGGTAGTGAAACTCCACTTGAATTTCAGAGGTGGATGGGTCCACAGATGGAGGCCACCCAAGTCAACCCACAGCTGAACAAAAATCCATTCCACGCCAGGCCTAATATGTGAACATCCACTATTTACTTGAGAATGTCCATTCTACTTTTGAATAGACCTCATTATTACTAAGTTTCTCCTCATGTCTTAACTGATACCTCCCTTCGGGGGCTGAGCAAAACAAGCATTATCCTGCTTCTCTGTGATAGATCTTCAAATGTTTGAAGACAGCCATCATGTATTAGCTCAGATGGCAGATGGACATCTCATGAGCAGTGGCTCCTAGCTGGGCCAAACTTTGGATGGCTTTAACCAGGACTCTACTATCCTAGGGTGAATTACCATAATATCTAGACACTAGACTATCCTGGGCTCTCTCACAATGAAAACTCATTGTTAGGAAGAAAAAAAAACATTGTGTAAAATTCATTCAACAAAGATTTCTTGAGCGGGTACTTGTTATTCAATCCACCTGGTGAACACCCCACTGCCCTCAAGACAGTTCCTCCCTACTCTTAATGATGTAGTTTTGGAAAGGTGTTATGATTGCTTCATTTAGGGAATTTAGTGGTGAATGTAATGTTTATTATATCTCTCCTTTCCTTCAAAAACACAAAACCAAAACAGAACCTTCCCTTCACCCTCCCATGCTCTGAAGCAATCTCTCCTCATTTTCCTTACTAAATTCCAAGAATAGTCTACACTGGCTGCCTCTACTTCTCTGCCCACTTATGCTTCAGCCTTTTACAATTTACCTTCTCATTTCATCACTTGACTGAAAATACTTTTGGAAAGGATGCCAGTGATTTCTTAATTGCTAAGATTTCTGAATTTCTTAATTTTGTTTAGATGATATCCTCCGTTGACTTCTCTGAAGTTTTTGGCACTACTGACCCATCTCTCCTGGATCCTCTCTGCTCCCTAGACTTCTGTGATGTTACTCTCTCCAGATTCTCTTCCGTCTCTCCAATCCCCTTTCCTCGTTCATACCCTTCCTTTCATCATTCTCCCAGCCCCAAGCATGGGCATCCTCCAAACTTCTGTTCCAGCTCCTCTTCTCTCTCCTTTGGTGACTTCATGTTTTACCATGGATTCAAATGATATCTGTATGTAGATGCTCCCGAATCTATACACTCAGACCCCATGAGGTCGCAACCCACAGTTTAAAAAGTGCTGAAGTGGATAGAATGTGAGGCTTGACATTAGGAAGACCTGAGCTTGAATCCTGTCTTGGGCTCTTACTAGCTGTGGGACACTGGACAAATCACTAAATCTGTTGGTCTCAGTCTCCTCATCTATAAAACAAGTGTAGTCATATCAACCACTTCACAGGATGGTGAGGAAAAACTGAGGTGTTGCATATGAAGTGTGTTACATAAAGGAGGAGAAAATGCCGTGATTAGGAACTGGTACTGGACTTCTGACTTCATTGTCATGGGCCATCTCCTCCCTCTATTAGTGCAGGCCAGCACTTTCTATATAGCTTCTACTCTTACAGAGCTGCCTAGACCAGAGATTTCAAATATGAGGCCAATAGCACTCCCCCAGTACAGCTCCAACCAGATTGAGATGTAGTTAGGAAAGCTTTAACAAAATAAATGAAAATGCAATAAAGTGTATATTCTAAAGCCATCACTAGGCAGCCTGTGGAGATCTGTGTACATGGATCAGTGACTCCTGTGTTTCCTGTTGTGAGTCTGATCCTCCTGGTCTAGGCCACCATGGGTTACATTACTCACCCAGAGCCACAAGCCAGCCCATTTCAGAGATGTGAACCTTGGTCTTCCTTAAAGGTTAGTCCTCTATCCACTATACCGCTTTCCCACTAATTGTTATCATCATCATCTGGCCAAGGCTTTAAACATGTTAATTAATAAATCTGTTACATTCCAATATAATTTGCATTAAAAATTTTTATTATGAGTAGAGACAATCCAATTAGATACTGGAACAACTAGGTGATGCAACAGATAGAACAATGAAACCCAGAGTCAAGAAGACCAAGTTTAAATGCAGCCTGAGATACACATTAGCTGTGTGACCCTGGACAAGTCACTGAAGCTCTGTCTGCTTGCTTCCTTATCTGGAAAATGAGAGTAACAGTAACACCTACCTCACAGGGTTGTTGTGAGGATAAATGAGAGAATATTTGTAAAGTATTTGGCAAAACTTAAAATGCTCCATAAATACTATGATGACATGGGGTGGCTAGGTGGCACAGTGAATAGAGCACCAGCCCCGGAGTTGGGAGGACCTGAGTTCAAATCTAGCCTCAGACATTTAACACTAGCTGTATGACCTTGGGCAAGTCACTTAAACCCAATTGCCCTCCCCCCCAAAAAAATATTATGATGTCAATGACAATGTGACCTCCAAGCATATTTCCTTTCTGTAAAATGGAGGAAACCATTCTTATACCATTTGCCTCACAGGACTGTTAGTAGAAAAATCCTGTGTCAACTTGAAAGATCACTAGAAGTAAGAGTTATTATTAGATTTTTTTCCCTATCCTTTCAGACAATTCAAGTCCAACACCTCCTTCAAGGCTCACCGCCTACTTTTATACCCTTTATATCCTTTTGAGAGGAGGCTGGTAGCCCATTGAATAGAGTGATAAACCTGAAGTCAAGAAGCCCTGAGTTCAAATCTGACCTCAGACACTTAGTAGCTGTATGACCATGGCAAAGAACTTCACCTGTTTTCCTGTTTCCTCAACTGCAAAACAGAGAAATAATACCACCTACATCACAAGGTTGTTGGGGGAGAAAAACAAGATCTGTCTAAAAAAACACTTAGTAGGGTGCCTGGTACATAGTAGGTGCTGTGTTAATTG
This sequence comes from Pseudocheirus occidentalis, assembly GCA_028646575.1. Taxonomy (NCBI): domain Eukaryota; kingdom Metazoa; phylum Chordata; class Mammalia; order Diprotodontia; family Pseudocheiridae; genus Pseudocheirus; species Pseudocheirus occidentalis. The sequence continues at coordinate 40,062,161 of CM053602.1, forward strand.
CTTTTCCCCTCCCCCTCCCCTTCCCCAGACAGTAAATATGACCCTACAAAAATCAGATAACAATCTAGACATATCATGCAGAAAGCCCACCTACATCTCACTTTTGTACACATGCCACATTCTGCCTTTGCCACCTAGAAGTTGTGAGGGAAACATATTGAGCCAAGGTAGAGTGCTATATTTTCATCATCCTGTCAGCTTGGCCCTCTTATTTGGAAAACAACCCTTACAAATTATAGATCTGGCCTAACTCCCCGTTTCTGATGTCTGATTATTAGCAGCCTCTTAAAGGCGGTGTAACTTCATCGAGATTTATAATACTTCTCTCTTGCATTTATTTACAAGTGACTGGATCTCCTACTGACATGCTGCTAGCAAATTTAAAAGGGAGCATAGTAAAGCATGAATCAGAAATATATGCTGGTTTAAGATTTTGGGAGATGTGTGCCTTGGAATCCCAAATAATAATTTATCCAGGTTATCACAGGGTAGTGAAGACTATAAAACATTCCATTGGCAGCAAACTGAGTGCTGAGTGGGCCTGCCTATTCTTGGCTCTTATCCATTCTCCTGGGAATCAGGGCAGTGTGGAATTTTCTGGGTTTGATAATATTTCATCAGCTGCTTGTCTCAAGAGGTTCTCTTTTACTAGTCTTCAAAATGAACCCTCCACTCCAATCAGGTGCTCCTCTCTGCCATGCTAATGCCTATCCAGCCCAGTCTCCCTGTCCAGAATACATTTCTTCTATCTTTCTCTCCACCCATCCTAGCTCCACCTCCATCATAATACCTTCCCTTAAGCATATTGACCCCTTCTAGAACTTACTGTTAGTCCCCAGTGCCATAGCACCTAACCACCTATTTCCCCATGCTATCTTGTCTCCCCAAGATTTTCCATTTGCTACAGGCAGGGAGCACATCTTCTACTGATCTGACATTTTACACAGAAGTAGAGATGTGATAAAAAACATGTCAGATTGAATGAAAAATCACCTCCAATATTAGCATAGAGGTATCAGAGTAGAAAAAGTGCTGGACAGGACTCCAGAGAGATCTGGGTTCAAATCCAGACTCTGGCAATGACTGCTGGTGTCACCAGGGGAAAGTCACCCTCTGTGAGCCTGTATGCTTGTCTCTCAAGGTAGTACCTACCTCATGAGATTGTCTTGACAATAAACGAATGGAAAATTTAATTTATGTTTTAAGTTATTAAAGTTTAAAATTGCACTAAAACTTTTGGGATAATCTGTACACAAAGCATTTGGCCAACCTAAGAGTGTTATGTAGTCGTTTTTATAGCCTGAATCTCATTTTCTCCCTTTAATGAAAATGGAAGGGGAGTAGATTACATAGCCTCTGAGGTCCCTCCCAGTTCTCACCCTAGGATCCTATGTGTGACCTTGGGCAAGTCAACTTCCCTGGTCTCTTCTCTTCTGTATCAAATAAGATAACCTAAGTGCTTAGCTCATTGTGTGTGGCACACAGTAGGTGCTGTATAAATGCTTATTCCCTTCCCATTCCCCTTCTGTAAAATGAAGGTGGGGGGGGGAGACTAAACAGTCTCAGAGGTCACTTCTAGGTCTGAATCTATGATTATTCCCATGCGTTCATTTATTCAGCAATTTCTTTTTGGCCACTTAATATGTACAACACCTTGGACTAAGCAGGATAAATAAGTATGGAAGAGATTTTTAATTTCTTTTCCAGGCAGCGAGGTGGTACAGTGGATAAAGCACACCTGGGAATGGATGCAGGGAGACCTGAATTCAAATGCAGCTTTAGATCTTTCTATAGTCATGTGACTCTGGGCAAGTCACTTAACCTCTATCTGCCTCTGTTTCCTCAACTGCAACATAATAATAGCACCTCCCTCTTGGGGTTGCTTAGAGGACCTAATGAGATAACACTTGGAAAGTGCTTAGCCCAGTACTTAGCACACAGCAGGCACTTAATTAATGCATGTTCCCTTCCCCTTCCTTTTTTCTTAGTGGCAAACTCTAGGGTTCATAGACAGGCTGCCTCGGTTCCTTTTCTTACCACAGGGATGAAGTTAGTTGCAATTCTATTTTGATACTGCCATTTTTAATGAGATTAGTTCAAATAAACATATGGAATGCTTACCTCTCTAAAGCACAGACTGCGTTCTGGACATGAAGGAGGAAAATCTGCTGGCCTCAGTGGAAAAGAAAGGAGCAGGCAAGCTGAGGGATTGAGTTCTCTGTACACATTTTTCCCCCAAATCTAGGAACACAAATAGTTTTTTGATGGATTTTCATATTCAGTCTAAAATATATTTTGAATAACATTATGGCTATGACACACAGCAACAAAAGACAGACCTTGCCAAGCTGCCAGAGGTGATCTGTCAGTCACTCAGAAGAACAACAGGCTTTTTGACTGGACTGTCCACCTCAGGGCTCCCTTGCCAGGTTTTTGTGTGTTTGTCAAATCCCTGCATTATTTAAATGTATTATATGTTGATAATGAATATCCTTAGGGATTTTCTTTCTTCACAGAAATGGGGGAAATATCTGAGGGAGAATATGAAATAGATGGCTCCTGGGAGGAAAATCTGAACAATCCAATCCTAGCAAAAGATGTGTATGTATAGGGGTGGCTAGGTGGTGCAGTGAATAGAGCCCTGACCCTTGAGTCAGGAGGACCTGAGTTCAAATCTGACCTCAGACACTTGATACGCTAACTGTGGTGGCCTTGAGTAAGTCACTTAACCCAAATGCCCTGCCTTCCCCCTCAAAAAAAAAGAGATGTGTTTTTACATTTAATTTTTTTTACTTATGAGTTTCCCTAACTTGCTAAATATCAGTAGACTGTGTCTTCTTACACCGCTTGGTCTGAGCATTTGAACTGAAACAACCAGTCAAACAGGCAGTTTGAACAACTAGTTTGACTGCTCCCCACCCCCACTGAATTGACTAGTCAATTCAGTCAAAATAATGGAACTCATTTTGAATGGGGACAAGGCCTCAGGACTCTCTAAGACTGCTATTTTTGCCTGTTACAGTCTTGTAACAAACAGGCAGGGTGCAGTCCCCACCCCCAGCACCCAGAGTGGGCATCACCTTGTCACTTACCTGCTGACTTTTGAAGTTGCAGGCCTTGGTTGGTGGTCACACCTCCCTTTGGAGGTGCTCTATTTGGAGATTGCATTGTCCTTCGCCATGACTAAGAATATTGGACAGTGATTGAATGCTGCCTGGTACTTATTAATATGCATATTGTCATTTGTCATCTCAGTCATCACTGACACTGTCATTTCTGTTACTGTAAGCATTATATTGGCTCTGAGTTCCTAGATTCGAGTCCCCAGCCTTGCATGCAAACTCATCAAAAACATCCCTTAGCATCTTCAAAAAGTCTTGCTAATAAAAAAGGAATAACTTAAAACACTGTGTGATACATTAAAGGCATAGAAAAAAGAACAAGGGTCCAAGAGGCCAGGATATATGTGACCCTTTTGGACAATTAAGTGTGTCAATCGTCATATGGGAAGTTTGAATCCCCTTATTAAAAGAAATCAAAATAAATTCATTACAATTATGATCATCTTCATCATCAAAGCATTGTGGCAGGGAAGAAACAGAACTAAACTCAGACTGAATCAGGGGACATATGGTGGAATTTGGCCTCTGACCTTTGCTACCTGTGTCACCATAGGCAAGTTATTGAATGTCCCTAAGTCTATTTCCTTATCTGTAAAAATGAAGGTTGGGCTTGGTGGCCTCTGAGGTCCCTTCTAACTCTAGATCAGGAGTTCTTAACATGTTTTGTGCCATAAGCCCCCTGGGCAGCAGTCTGGTGAAGCCAATGAATCCTTTCTCAGAGTCATGCTCTTAAGCAACTGAAGGAAAGGCTAGATTCCTGTTAGAGGCCATTGAAAATAAAGTTTCATTTGGGGTGGTAGGTAGGGGAAAGACAGGGAGAAAGTCTGTAACTCAAAATCTTGTGGAAATGAGTGATGTAAACTAAAAATCAAAGTTAATTTTAAGATAAAAAACAAAATAATAATAATAATAATAATAAAAGAAAAAAAGCAACTTCATGGAGCCCTTGAAATCTATCCATAGACTCCAAGTTAAGAGCCCCTGCTCTAGAGTTGTGAGCCTATACATGACCTCAGGCAAGTCACTGGGCATCCCTAAGCCTCAGCTTCCTAATAAGTGAAGGGATGTGGGTTAGATGGGCTCTGAGGTCCCTTCCAGCTCCAAACTCCATGGTCCTCTAACTCCATATCTGTGATTATCACAATAGCTGGCATTTATGTGTTGTACACAGTTTGCAAAATGCTTTACAGACATCATCTAACCCTGTGAGATGGAATTAGAAGAGAGGTATTAGGAATCCTGTTCCTACAGATGAGGGCAGCTAAGTGGCTCAGTGTATAGAGCACCAGACCTGGAGTCAGGAGGACTGAGTTCAAATCCAGCCTCAGTCACTTACTAGCTGTGGGACCTTGGGCAAGTCACTTAATCCTGTTTGCTTCAGTTTCCTCGTTTGTAAAATGAGATGAAGAAGAAAATGGCAAACCACTTCAGAATCCTTGCTAAGAAAATTCCAAGTGGGGTCACAAAATAGTTGGATACAAATGATCTTCCAAACAATAATTCTAGGGATAAGAAAAGTGAGATTCAGGTTAAGTTATAGATAAACAGTACAGTTAGGTGTACTGGGGATTGGATCAATGACTGGACCCAGAGTAGTCATCAAACGTTCATTGTCAGCTTGCACACAGTTCTCTAAAGGTGTACCCCAGGTATTTCTGCTTAACCTTCAGCTACTGAACATTTTTATCAAAGACTTGGGTAAAGGCACGGGTACTAGACTTACTAAGTCTGGAGGTGACTAAAAATTGAGAGAGATTGCAGACATTCTGGTTGACAGACTTGCGATCCAAAAATATTGACTACTCTGACTTGAATAAGCCGCATTTCGTAACAAGCAACTTAGCAGGGGCAAATGGAAATCCCTTCTTGAAGACTGCTGTGCCAAAAAAAGCAACCAGGTCCTCTGAACTTAGCTAATTGGACCTTTGGAGAAAAGATTCCCAGTATAGCACCAGGCCCCTATTTGTAGGATCTTTATCTTGGTAGGGTCTACCAGAGCCTGTATGCTACTAACCTAGCCTTTGAGAAGGCAGGGTGATCTCAGAATGGGCCATGATGTGACTCAGGTAGCATCTTCTAACATGCATTTAGAATGAACATTTTAGTTTTGATTCTTTTGAAAATATTTAATCCCCCACCCCAACTAGAAAGTTGCAGCTTTTCATAGTCATTAAGCAATTCAGAGTGTGTCTACTTCTTGTCTGTGCGGTCTACTAACAAGTGTCTTCCACAGTCTTTTTGGTCCAACCAGACTGGCCGCCTTCTGTACCATGAGGCCACATCTCATCTCCATCCCTTTTCACATGCTGTCTCCAATGCGGAGAATGCTCTCCCCCATACACACTGCCACCCCCTGGGACCCTTGACTTCCTATAAAACCCACTCAAGTGCCACCTGTACCAGAAGGCTGTTCCTGGTCCCCCTATGTGGTACTGCTTTCCCTTTGGATTTGGCTTATCTGTGTCTTCTCTGTACTTAGACACACACACACATTATTTCCCCCATTAGAATATAAGCTCTTCTAGAGCAGTGTTTAATTTCTGCCTTTGTATTCTGTGAGCTTAGCACAGTGTCTGACCCATAGTAAGTGCATAAAAAATACCTGTTAATTGCTAGTTTCTGTGGACCCTTGTGATTTAGCTGAGATGTCCAAAGAAAAGTTACATACATACATATATGTACACAGACATATCTATGTATATATGCCAATATATACACATACATATTTATATATATATTTATGTATGTGTGTGTATATACATATATATGTATATATAAGCACGCACTGTAAAAAAAAACCCAGCCATGAAAATGTTTGGGCCAGTCTCCACTTACCAAGTAGAACATAAAATTGGAAATGAGAGTTGGAAACACAGTTAGGAGCCCCTGGGTTTTAGCTGCAAACCTTCCCAGAATTTTGTATCTCTTGCCCTGCCTCTTTTTTGTTTTTTTTCTGGAAATATCTGAGATGTCATTGTAGCAAGGACCCTGTGCTTTCTTTTGTTTACTGCTTCTAGAATTTTTAATATGGCAGGTATTGTTTCAAATGAGATTGTTACAAAAAGATTATCCTTGCTCAATTCTCCTTTATGGTATCTAAAACAGTGGTAATATTAAAGGAACTTTGTCCATTATAGAGACTTACAGGGACTGAGATGTGTCATTTTATGTGTTCAAATGGGTATAAATGTAAATAGTTACAAGGCAAATTTAGCTAGGTCTAATGATGTTCTATATTAAGTTTATAATAAATAATTAAAAATGAAAGAGCAATGATATTTTGAACTTTCTCAAAATAAAAAATATTCTCTAAGTTTTTGATGTGTGATGAAAATTCTTTTCTCCTCCTGCACCCTTCTGCATGAGTAATTTTTTTTAAATATTCCACCATTTTGAATTTTTGTTGGGCTTTTAAATCAATAAATAATCTGGGGGGTGGCGGTGAGGTGGCGCAGTGAATAGATTTTTTTAAAAATGACTATGAAAAGTTTTTTAATGTAATTGGTAAATATTTAATAAAATAAAATAATAAATTTTAAAAAAAGTAAAAGGGGTGGCTAGGTGGCACAGTTAATAGAGTACTGGCCCTTGTGTCAGGAGAACTTGAATTCAAATTTGACCTCAGACACTTAAAACAAAAACTAGCCGTGTGACCTTGGGCAAGTCAAATAACCCCAAATGCTCTCCAAAAAGCAACAACAACAAAAAAGTAATCTGGAACTAGAATTCAAAACTGCATAACTTGAATTTATTTGCTTGTTGGTTTCTTTTCTTTCTCTTCTTGTTTCTACTATCTATTTTCTTCTTGTTGCTGTTCTTCTTTTTTAGACTTAGCTGCAACTTGGCTGTTTTCTGTAATATTTATGGTTTCCTATGTTTAGAACTTTTTCTTGAGTGAACCAGGTATTGGATTTTGTAAGCTCTCATGCTAACTTCTTTTTAATCTTCTGGAATCCCAGGAGAACTCTCAACTTCATTCTCGGCAGCTTCTTTAGCCTGGTGAGCCTCCAGGACAGCCACAGCTTCATTAACTTTGGATTGGAGAGACTCAGGAGACTCAAGCATGTGAAGAAGCTCTGAGTTGTCAATCTCCAGAAGCATACCGGTGATCTTACCAGCCAAAGAAGCATTTAGGGCTTGAATGAGTGGGAACAGCCGTTCCCCTAACATCTGCTTTTGCTCTTGAGGAGTGGCATCTGCTAACATGGAAGCGGTCAAACTCTCCTGGCTTTCAGTACGGACAGGAGGCTGTGGAGGCTTCACTTTGCGTGGTACATCGAGACGTTTTGGGTTGCGAACACCAGCTGCATATCTATACTGCTGAACTGAGCGCACAGGAGGAATAAATGGTGGACGTTGTGCCCCCAACAGCTGACTTGGTGAATTAACAATGTGCTGGGTGGTCATGACTCTTGGAACTTGTGCAGAAGAAGGTCTCATAGGATTAAATGGTTGTCCAGGAGCCTCTGAATGGATAACAGCAGGCATGGGCTGGAAGAGATGAAGTCTTGCACTTGGAGCAGACCAGTGCGCAAGTGGTCTGAATGGGGCGATTTGGGTAACAGGATAGTATGCAGTGCGGGTCTGAGATGATGTCATGAAATAACCTGAAGGAGATGCTGGTTGGTAGGGATTGAGCATTGTACTGGGCAAGCCTTGAACATTAGCCATTCTCTGTGTATATTGGTTTGTCAGGCGGGCCTGGCGTTCCTCTTTGCGCTGGGCTAACGCTACATACAAAGGCTTAGAAGCTACCAATCTACCATTCATTTCTGTGACTGCTCTGGTAGCTTCTTCTGGTGTGGAGAAACAGACAAACCCAAAGCCTTTGCTGTGACCCCTTTCCATCATAACCTTTGCACTTGTGATTGTACCAAATGGCGAGAATTCCTTTCGGAGCCGTTGATCATCAATATTATCATCGAGATTTTTCACATAAAGGTTAATACCTTGGTATCTGGTGACTCTGTGATGCTTCATCTGTTCAAACTGGCGCCTGAGTTCTGGCTGCCTCTCTCCCTTTTTCTGAGCTCTGCCAACATAAATTTGCCTTCCATTGACCTCCTTTCCATTCATCTCATCCACAGCTCTCTGAGCATCTTCATGCTTTTCAAAACTCACAAAACCAAAACCTTTGGAGTTTCCACTTTCATCAGTCATCACTTTTACACTCAAAGTATGTCCAAATTTTCCAAATAGTTCAGTAAGTCTGTTATTATCCATGTCTTCTCCAAAATTCTTGATGTAAACATTTGTGAACTCTCTGGCTCTAGCCCCAAATTCCAATTCTCTTTCTCTGCGGGATTTAAAATGTCCAACAAACAGTCTGAGATCATTCAGAAGCATTCCATTCATTTTCTCAATAGCTTTTTCAGCAGACTCTTGAGCTTCAAAGTGAACAAAGCCATAGCCCTTGGAGCCATTCTCATCACTGGCCACCTTGCAAGACAGAATATTACCAAAGACAGAGAAAGTCTGAAACAGGGCCTTGTTGTCAATAGATTTCTCTAGATTTTTAATGAAAATGTTGCCCACGCCACTGTTGCGTAGGGAGGGGTCACGCTGAGACCACATAATACGAACTGGCCTGCCCTTGATCACATCCAGGTTCATGGTCTCTAATACCCGCTTAGCATCTGCTGCCTGCTGAAAGTTAACATAGGCATAGCCCAAGGAACGACGGCTGATCATATCCCTACACACTCGAATAGACAAGATAGGCCCTGCTGTGTTGAACTTCTCATACAACATTGCCTCTGTCACATCATGGTGGAGGTCACCCACATACAGTGATGCCATTCGGGTCCCACTGGGTCCACTCAGCTCTCTTGCCTCCAGCGGCCCACTTGCCCCTCTTAACTCCTCTGCCTCACTCCCAGTGCCAGGCTCATTTGATGTATTCTCTTCTTTCTTCTCCCTCTGCTCACGTGACTCACTCTCTCTGTTGAGCTCACTTTCTCCACTAGGTTCACTCTGACACTCTGGACCCATCACATTAGGTCCTACCATTGGCTCATTAGGTCCCATCACAGTCTCATTAGATTCTATCATAGGTTCCACAGCCGGTTCATTCTGTCTCACCATAGGTGCATTCAGTCCCATCAGTTCAGTCACTTGCCTCGGCCCCACTGGCTCGGTCGCCTCACTCGGCCCCACTGGCTCGGTCGCCTCACGGGATTCTATTAGCTCAACTGTCTGGCTCTGCTCACGCATCTCAAACAGCTTATTCACCCCAAGAGGGTCAGTCAGCTGGATCGCCTCCGAAGCCTCAGTCAGTTGAGTCTTTTCTGGAATGTTCTGACTGGTAGGCCCGCTCGGTTCACCCGGAGCCCCGGGGACACCAAGGGTGCTGACATTCTCACTGGTAGAGGAAATGTAGTCTCCCCTGCCTTCACCAGCACCTGCACTGCCATCCGGAGATTTGTAGGATGACATTTTCCCTCAGAAATCAGGACAGAAAAGGAGAAAGGACGTCGACTTCAACCGTCGTCAAAATTCTCCTCAGGAGTGGAAAGCTTCAGCTGTTGAGGCGGTAAGGGGAGGAGCGAAGACGAGTGAAGACGGGAAGCGCCAAGGGACAAAATAGCTAATAAGTCAAAGGCGTTTCTGTGGGCAAAGCCCAGCAGAATTCCTGTAGCAAACACCAGGAGAGCGTGCGCACTGCAGGGTGGAGTGGATGTGGGCGGGGCTACTGTTGAAAAAGGAAAAAGGAGGGAAAAGTGGGTTAGACCTGTGAATAGCAGGCCCAGGGAGAGACCAGGGGAACAGGAAGGGATGTAAAAAAAAAGAGGTAGCTCTGAGAAAGTGGGCAGGAACCTAGCAGATGACAATGGCTAGGTCTGGGGGAAGTTTGTAATTTCTTGAAACCTTGGTGGCCCCACATATAGTACATAGAACAGCAACCTGGCTTTGTTGAGCCACAGAACTTGGGTTCAAATCCCTCTTTTATCAGTGCAACATATACAGACAAATAAAAAAAAAGAGTACTTATTTATTTATAGTCCCCAACTCTCTTTTATTGTTTTATTGTTTTGGTTTTTTTTGGAGGGCAGTTGGGGTTAAATGACTTGCCCAAGGTCACATGGCTAGTTTTTTTGTGTGTTAAGTGTCTGAGGCCAGATTTGAACTCATGTCCACCTGACTCCAGGGCCGGTGCTCTATTCACTGCTCCACCTAGCCGCCCACCCCCAACTCTCTTTTAGAATGGTTTTTACTTCTTTCCCCTCTCCCTCTCTCAATAGTGTTTTTCTTTCTTTTTTTCTAGAACATTCTGACTGGTAGGCCAGATAGGTTCACCCGGAGCCGATTTATTCTCTCTCTGTCTCTCTCTGTCTCTGTCTCTGTGTCTCTGTGTCTCTGTGTCTCTCGGCCCATATAATCATAGTAAGCCAGTTCCTTCCAGAGAATGTGCCTAAGGAGGAGATAGGTAGAGTTAGGAAGGAAGTTTATATACTAGAGAGGAAAAACTTTCAGAGACCACCCTTGGAATATCCCAGTTTTCTATCATATCCTATGTCCCTTTTCCTCACTACTCTCTCTCTTCAAATATCTCAGAATTACTCTAGACCAAAGCTAAGCTCTTCCTCTCTGCCCCCCAGTTTCCTTATCTGTATAATTATCTGTACAAATCTGTAAAATATATATATATATTACTCCTAAGCCTCCTTGGAGCTCTAGATACTGGCCAAAGCAAGCACTCAGAACAAGCACCAATACCGATAACTTTTGACCTTGAGAACACTGCTGTAGCTGGGAGTGGAAGTTGCAGGATGCATCCTTTCATAAGATGGAAATTATGTTTATGTTTTGTGATATCCTGTGTTTCTTCATATTAATTCTCTATGGTTATTTTGTGTGTACTTATATAGGTACATGTTTTCATTTTGTCCCCCACGCAAAAGTGAAGCTCTTTGGATGACCGGTACTTTGCAGAGCATACCGTCCATAAAAGGGAAAAATCTTTCTTGAGTGATACAAACTTCCTTCTTTATGTTTTTATTGTTTTACTCTCCCTCCTTTCTCCTCCCAAGCTCTTTGGGAACAAGGAATTTTTTTTTAATTTTGCATTCCCAACATGGCATGGGAATCTTGTTTTTGGTAGCTGCTTTAAGAAATACTTCTTGATTTTAACAGAAACACCAAACTGTAAAACCCTGAGACCCGTCAGCTATCTATCCCTAGTAGTTTCTTTTACAGGATCATTTTTTACATTGACTAACTTCCCTTGGGGTTTCAGTAAGAGGAAAAAAAACCAAAACAAAACAAAAACATCATCTCTACATCCTAATGCAAAAATCTAGCTCATTGTTCTAGAAATCTCTCTTGTCAGTCAGTCAACATTTACTAAGCTCCTGCTATGTAATAGGCACTCTTCTATCTTCAATTATCAGCTTCCAGGACATAGATTAAAGCTTGGCTCCCATATTTTTTTCATGCATTCACAACTTACAAAGTATTTTTTCAAAACCCACCAGGGAGACACAAAGGAAAAAGAGACAGACACATCTCTCAGGGTGATTTTCACTGGGCCCATGATCTCAACTCATATAGGCTTTGCTTGGATTAAAATTCCATTGAAATTCATTTCTTTAGTTAGGACAAATGCTTCAAAGACTCATTAATATAATCATGGATTTGTGGTGTTTGACACGATCAGTTGCTACAGAGATTTGGGAGCCCCAAATTATGTCATTTGTTTAAATGCATTATAAAAGCCAACCATTTTCCTTTAAAAAATGACTGCCCTTATACAGTTAATATTGAATATTGATACAGCTATTTAAATTTCCCATAGATACACATATTTTTTTAATTCTATAGGTTTATAAGATAAAAGGTTTTTACATTTTTTGTAACTATTTCATTTCAGTTCGGTTCATAGAAATATCATTACTTTTTAGTCATCCCCTTTATAAGTCCCTATAAATTCATCCAGATTTTTGGCCCTAAGTAGTGTGAATTCTTCTGATTCTGCCTTTTTTTTGCTTTGCAGTTTCATACAAAAAAGGTCTTACCAGGTTTCTTTATATCCCTCATATTTTTTAGCCTTAATTTCGCTTCAGATTCTACTACATGAATGTACCACAATGCGTTTGACCATTCTCTGTTGTTGGACATTTGGATGGTTTCCAGGTTTCTGTCTGGGTTTTGTACTTACAAGGAATATTGCTTTGAATAGCTTGGGAATGGGAAGCTCTTCTTTGTTGGTTTTGATTACAGTTTCGGGATGCACTGTGAGTGCCGAAATCACTAGATCAAAGCTAGGAACACTTTTTAACTTGTACTGCATGCTGTTCCCTTGTTCTCAAAAAAGACTGCAAAAATGTGTGATGCTGGCAGCCATTAGGGAGGCCTTGTAGCCGAGTGAATGAGTGCTAGCTATAGAGTCAGAGGTCCTAGATTCAAATTTTGCCTCCTATGCTTGCTACCTGGTTCACCTTGGGCCTCAGTTTCCCCACCTATAAAATTATTAGATGGGGGGCAGCTAGGTGGTGGCTAGGTGGCACATTGAATAGAGAACCACCCCTGGAGTCAGGAGGACCTGAGTTCAAATCTGGCATCAGGCACTTAATATATACACACAAAAACTTGACCTTGGGCAAGTCTCTTAATCCCAATTGCCCCACCTTCCCCCCTCCCAAAAAGAAGCAAAAAAAATTTATTAGATGGGATTAGACGGCCTCCAAGGCCCCTTCTAGCTATAGCTCTAGGATTCAGTGATTGTGCCTAATTTATACCAACTACTCCAGTGTTGTTTCATCTACAGTTACCACGATTATTAGCCAATAGGAAACGGTGCATCTTTGTTATCTTATTTTGTATTTCCTTACTTGCTAATTATTAGTTATGTTTAGAATTTTTTCTAAATGACTATGAATGACTTTTTTTCCCTCCTTTGAAAACTGTCTTTTCATAACCTTTACCTCTTGGACTGGAAGCTTTCATTGACACTTTTTAACAGTTCTTGATGTATTTGAGATGTCAAGTTTGGATTTTCATATTTGCCGCAAATATTTTCATACTCTCTTATTTTTCTTTGAATTATATTATTTTTCCTGTAATGATTTTTTTGAACTTTTCTTGTAGTAAAGCATATCTATCTTCTCTCTAATATTTGGGGATATAAGATCTCCCATCCGCAATTGAGATTATTAATAATAGTAACAGCTAACATTCATACAATGCTTGCTCTGTGTCAGGCGCTGAACTATGAGCTTTCTAGTTATTAGCTCATTTGATTTCCGCAACAACTCTGGGAGATAGGTGCTGTTATTAACCTCACTTTACTATTGAGGAAACTGAGGCAAATAGAGGCCATGTGACTTCCTCAGAGTCACAAAGCTACTAAGTGTCTGAGGCTAGACCTTATTTGGTATTCTATATGTTATAGTTTAAAGAAAATCATTCTATTTAGAGGCAACTTATTAGACTCCAGGCACTGTGCCTGGAGTCAGAAAGATGAGTTCAAATATGGATTCAGACACTTACTAGTTGTGTGACTCTGGACAAGTCACATAACCTTCGTCTACCTCAACTTCTTCAATTATAAAATGATTATTATAATAACCTCTAGGCCAGTGGTTCTCAACCTTCCTAATGCTGCAACCCTTTAATACGTGTATGTGGGTGTGTCTGCATGTGGGCTGACCCGTCTGGAGACAGATAGAGGAGCAGTGCCTCAGTTCCTAAGAACATTGGAAATATGTGTTTTCACATGGTCTTAGGAGACCCCTGTGACCACTGTGAAAGGATCATTTGACCCCCAAAGAGGTCACAACCCACAGGTTGAGAACCGCTGCTCTAGGTTGTTGTGGAGATCAAATGAGGTAATATTTGTAAAAGTACCTAGCACATAGTAGGTGCTATGAACATGCTTATCCCCTCTCCTGTTCCCATCCCACCCCCATCATCCAGCTGGATTTCACTGACATGTGCAGTTTGAGATAGGGGTCTAATTCCTTTTCCAAATTGCCAATAATTTTTTTCCAAGTACAATTGTCATATGATGAATTCTTTCCCCAGTTTTAGATATTTCTTCTCAAGGTTTGTCAAACACTAATCATTTGTAGATATTACTTTGGATGGCTGATTTGGTCTTTCATTCCTTTCCTCTACCTTGATTTTGTATTCCATACCAGATACTTTGTCAAATGCCTTCTTGATGAAAAGTAGATCACCTTCATCATCTTTTTAAGCATGCTTTTTCATTGGCCTTCCTATTGGCTTGAAATTTCATTATGATTTTATCCAGTTCAATAAAAAAGTTCTTTTTCTCTTGACTATTACATTAAATATTTAAATTAATTTGGAGAGTGTTGTCATTTTTACTCTAGTGATCCACCTAATTCATGAACATGGAATTCTCAAATGAGTTAATATCTATAAAGCACTTAGTAGTACCTGATACATAGTAGGAACTTAATAAATGTTCCCTTTCCCCCTCCTTTCTCTCCCATTATTTAGCTCCTTCTTTATTTCAGTTATTATAATTTAATAACTATGACCAAATAGGTATTGATAGTAGAATAGTTCTCAGATATTTGATTTTTTTGTTGTTTCTGTAAATGAAGTTTCTTTTTATATGATATTTTCCTGATCTTTATTGATAGCAAATAAGAAAGTAAATGTTTTTGTGGATTTAACCTTGTATCCAGGACCTTTGCTGAATTAGTCTTATTTATCCTTTAAATTTTTGGTTCAAAATGTTGTATTTTGTAGTTATGGTACCATGTCATTCCCACATAGCAATAGTTTGGCCTCTCCATTTCCAGTGTTAATCCCTCTGATTTTTTTTCTATCTTTTTGTGATTGCTAAAATTTCCAAAACTGTGTTACATAAAAGCAGTGGAAGAAGGTATACAAGTTTTGTACGCATTTATTTTTAGGTGGTAATACCTATTTTCCCCAATTGCATATTGTATTAGCTCTCGGGTAAAGGAGAATATTTTTTGTTCTAAGAAAAAATTCCCCTAGATCTAGTCATTTTATATTGCAGTTTTAAACCATACATTGTTAGATTTTTATCAAAGGTTTTTTTCTACATTTACTGATATAATCATAGGCGTTTTAAAGACTTTTGCAGGATAAGGGAGCTATCTGCTTTGTTATGTTAATAGGTTTTCTGATGTTGAACTAACCCTGCATCCCTGGCATAAACCCTGCTTGGTCATGATAATGAATGCTTGCTGAGTTGAATTGAATTGAATAATGAATAATTTCTATAAATATATTGTCACAGGCTGCTGGCTAATATTTTATTTAGCCTAGTTTTGTCTATATTGATTAGGGAAATTGATCTATACTTTTCATTTTTAGTGTTATCTTTATTGGGTTTTATGATGAGAACCCCATGGTTTTGTATTCTATAAAAATTTATTGGATAGGGCCTGGATTTGAAGCTCTGGTTAAGAAATCAGAGAAACTATGTTTTTAGAATGTGAAAAAATTCAACTCGTGCCATGGCTGGGTGGCTTTTGTCGTGCTCAGAGGAAGGTGGGGTGAGAGAATGACCAAGAAGCAGGTGGGCTCCCAAAGGAGGGAAGGGGCATCAGTGGGGGGGGGGGCTCTCTGCTCCTGTAGAAGCTCCTGTGAAATTCCATAGCTGGAATTTTCCTGGAGTTTTAGTTGGCATGAGATAGGAAGTGAGATAAGATCATAGGACCCCCAGGCCATGGAGACCAGGGAGTGGCTTGGTCCTCAGGGACTAGTGATGGGTACACAGCCATTCCCCTTCTCCCAATGATTTGTTTAAAATGTGTTTGCTTTTTCCTATATTTCCTTCTTCCCACTTTTTAAAAAAGTGTGTGTGTGTGTGTGTGTGTGTGGTGTGTGTGTGTATGAAATAGAAAATGAGTTGAACTCCATTTCTAAATTAATAAGAGGATTTAGGCAGAGGCAACTGTCCTGAATGTTCCACCATCTTATAGAAAGTCCCTAAATCAATCTTTTTTTTCTCTTTCTCCCAGTCTCCATTTACACTGTACTCACCCGATTTCTATTCTCTCTGTGTGACAAACAAGAAGCCTGTTTGTCTAGGGAACAAACCTTGGAAATGCACAGGAATGACAAAGGAGTAATATGTTCCTTACATCAAAGACCTGCCTGACAGTAGTCAGGTAATCTGTATTCCATCTAGGGAAAAGGCAAGAGAGCTGGCAGTAGTCGACTATGCTTGTCTTCTTTCTTCTCTCTCTCTCTCTCTCTCTCTCTCTCTCTCTCTCTCTCTCTCTCTCTCTCTCTCTCTCTCTCTCTCTCTCTCTCTCCCTCTCTCTTTCTCCTTCCCTTTCAACCCTCTATCCTTTCCCTCTCTCTCCTTTTCTTCTTCCTCTCTCTCTTCCTCCTCCTCCTTTCCTTTCTTTCCTTTCCTCTTCTTTTTCCTTACTCCTCCTTTCCTTCCCTCCTTCCATTTTTATATCCTTTCATTTCTCCTTTCCCTCCTCACTTCTTTTCCTTCCTTCCTTCCTTCCTTCCTTCCTTCCTTCCTTCCTTCCTTCCTTCCTTCCTTCCCTCTTTCCCTCCTCCCTTACCTCTTTCCTTTCTTTGCTTTCTTCTTTCTTCTATCCCCCCCCTTCCACACAGTAGAAAGCTACAAAATTTGCCCATGCCTGTGACTGCTTGCATTTTCCAGAGAGGGTCTTCCTACAATCTGGATACCCCCAGCCCTATAGTATATTGTCTCCTTTTAAAGTCCTTAGAATATAACTTTCCATAACTTAATTAAAATCTAGGGAATTGCTTTATTGCTAAATCACCTTAATTTTATTGCTCCAGTTCTCCAGTTTGCTGCATTGTTTACCAAATAATGCAATAAAGCTGGGGAAGTTCATTACTATGTCCTATAAATAATAGGGTAAAATGTGAAATGGAGCAATAAAAATGATCAATAGAAAAATAATTTCATTATGAATGCCAGCATACCACTCCTGTAACTGTTTAGGGCTCATGTCTTTGGGAAGCAAGAGCAGACAACCTGGCCATGAATTAGGTCAAAGGAACAAGGGGAACACCAGAGTTGGAAGAATGTCCATTCTCTCTAAATTTGCAATGTACTTTAAGCAACGATCTGATTCAAATCTTCCAGCAACTGTAAAAGTTAAATCCTGCAAGTATAATTGTCCCTACTTTCCAGAGGAGAGGAGAAGAGTGACTTGTCCAAGGTCTTACAGCAAATAAATCACAGAATCTCTGAGTTGGATTCTGTCAAAAGTCTGTACTTAAGGATCTAGAAGGCCACATGTGGGCCTAAGGCAGCAGATTCTCCACCCCTGTTTACTTAAACCGTCTGGTCTATTTGTACCTAACTCAGAATCTCTTAGAATATCTTCAGCTCCTTCCAACCTCTACTTGTAAAAATTTTGGAAAGGGGGAGCCTGCTCTGTCCTACAGCCACCTGTCCACTCTATGCTTGGATAACTCAATTTCCCCAGCAGTACTTGACATAACAACCCCATCAAGGAGTCCTCTGAGAAACACTATTATTGTTCTTCTTATTGTCACTGTCATTATTAATGACATGTATGTAGCAGTTTACATTTTGCAAAGTGTTTCATACATATGATCTTAGTGGAAGGTGCACTATGTGGGGGGGGTGGAAGGAGGGGGGAGACAAATGTTGTTGCCGTAATCTTACTGAGGAGGAAACAAAGGAGAGAAAGGATTTTCTAATTAAACTGTTCTTAATTAGATTAATTTTAATTGGACTAATTTTCTAATTAGATTGGACTTCTTAATTCCTAGTCCACCTCTTTTCCCCCTACTCACTATGCTATCTGTTTCTCTTTTTATTAATCTATTGCCAAATTCAGATTTAATAATCATTTGTGCCAGGCAGACAAAGGCAAAAAAATCTAGTCACTTCCCCTGAGAAGCTTAGATTTCCCCCAAAGAATACAACTGGAGCACAGATTAGAAAATGAGAGCTAATTGGGGGAGAAAATACTGAGGGGGAGGGGATCAGCACTAGCTTACTTGGGGAGGGGGTGGCTGAACCAGGCCAGGTGAACCAGTGTCTTTGACTGTGCTCCTGAACGTGGTTTTCACCACATTAACAGTACAGTTATCGACTGCCTACCACATTTCAATGTATTGCAGGTTGACATAAAAAATTACATGGGAATTTGGGGGGAATTTTGGAGAAGGCCATCAGGTGACATAGAGCCTATGACCAAATACTTAACCTAAATTTTACAATAAGGTATTGTAAACACCCCATAAAAGAAAAAGAAAAAATTTAGACTTATTCTCTGATTTGAAGGAAGGGCCAAAAATTTTATGCAGATTTTCCCGATCATGGGGGTCATGATGTAGAAGGGATAACTGTATTTACAATCACAAGTCAACTTTTCATTGCCTACTAAAATAGTGTTTCCACAAAGAGCATTTTATCACAGGATCATAGTTCTAGGGCAGGAAGAACCCTCAGAAGCCAACTGGTCCAAACTCTTTTGAAGAACAGAGGCAGTGAGTTGGCTCAGTGGATAGATTTCTGGGTCTGGAAGCAGGGAAGACCTGAGTTTGAATGCCTCAGACACTTCCCAGCTGTGTTACCCTGGGCAAATCGCTTTACCTCTGTCTGCCTCAGTTTCCTGGGTAGAATTGGAATAGCACCTGTCTCACAAGATTATTATGAAAATTAAATATTTGTAAAAGTGCTATTACAGTGCCTGACACATTGTAAGTGCTGTATAAATGTTAACTATGATGAGGAGGAGGAGGAGGAAGAAAAGTAGGAGAAGAAACAGAGGCCCAAGAAGAAGAAATAATTTGCATGGGGTCACTCAGAGAGTAGGCATCAGAAGTGGGATTTGAACCCAGGTCAGCTGACTTGAGAGTCAGGTATCTCTATGTGCCATAGGCAGCATGGTATAGTGGTATAATAGAAGGCATGATAGATGTGTATTCAAGAGACTGAGATTGGAATTCTGCTTCTTATATTTCCTTTTTGTCATCTGTAAAATGGTCATAATGCCTGTGATACATTACCTTAACAGTTGTCAGGAGGAACAAACGAGATGAAAGAGAGAGAGAGAGACAGAGACAGACAGAGACAGAGAGACAGAGACAGAGAGACAGAGAGAGAGAAATACGGATATATGAATATATACATATATAATTATAAAATTATATACATGAAGCCATATGATGTAATGCTTAGAGAGCTGAGAAAGTGAGGAAGATTTGGGTTCGAGTTTTGCTTCTAACATAATGATTATATGACCCTAGGTCAGTCACTTAACCTCTCAGTTCCCAAGCAATTTACTAAGAAAATAAATTGCAGAGAAGGTTCCAGCCTGCCTTCCTAGAAGGAGTTTCCTCACCTAGAAGTTCCCAATAGCAATGAAAATACAGGTACAGTCCCTATTGATATTAACATATACACACACATGCATATACATGTGTATTATATACTATATGAATTGAGCTCTTCTATCCTGTAGGGGCTTTCCTATAGGCCAGCCAGCCATCAAAGGGAGTGGAGGGAAAGCATTCCTATCCCACCCCCATCCTGGGCAGAGTACACAACCAGTGGTCTACAAGTGCAAAGTGTTTGTGTTAAGGCACCACCAAGTTTTCTGATCATCACTGGTGATACTGGCAGACAGTATCATATTCAGAACATATTTCATAGTCACACTTGTCATCCTGGAAGTCATTTCCACTGATTAATTGCAGGAAATATTAGGTCTTACAGATATTGATCACATTAGGATGCCTATGTCCACAGTATAGTTTTTTTTTCTTACAGAGAGCCAATTGAGCACGCGCTGCATGTTTCAGCCAGCTTTCTAAAGGCTTCATATAGCCTTCAAAATGATTTTGCTTTACTTGGTAAAAAGCAGATAAATATTTCCTTGGTATTGGCTTTCACCATGTTTTATTGAGAAAAAGAAGCCATTTGCCTTTTTTTCAGTACACTGAGAGATTACCAGTTTCTCTAGAACCCAGTATAAATATCTTCTCCATCTCTATTTCCTCCATCGCTATCAACAGTGACCAGTCTACCATTTGGTTTTTGTCCAGTATCTTCCCATGGTCACTGTGGAGTAGTTGACTCCAACATAGACTAAGGATATTGACCATATCAAGGGAAAGAAGACAGAACCAGCCAGATTAGTCCCCAAATGGTATTCATTGTTTCTTAGGACGTCTACATTATGGGAAGTGATTTTTAATACCAATGACCCCTCTGAACTTTCCTGCAAAAATCTGACATTCAGCACATTGGTTCATCTGTAAGATTAGGATCAGCAGTGAGCTCTTTCTAATCCATAAAACAGGGCCCTGTCAACTCTAGAAGTGCATTTGCATCTAGGCCAAATCCACAGCATAAAAAATATGGCTTCTTTGGCCTTCATATTTTGTGGGGTTTTTTCTTCTCTAGGGAGATGTTGGACACAGTTACCCCTTTCTTTCCCTTATATTGGTATGAAGGCCTTTTGATAAAGCAAATCTATATTCACTGCCAAACTTGGGCTATTGTGTCCTATTGGGTTTCTGAGCTTTATGGCTAGAAGGGACCTCAAAGGCAGTTTAGTCCACTCCAACAGTTAATTTCACAGAGAAGGAAACTGGGTCTGGGGTCAGGAAGAATTGAGTTCAAATGTGACCCCAGATGCTCACTAGCTTGGTAGCCCTGGATAAGTCACTTAAATCTCTGCCTCAGTTTCCTCAACTGTAAATGGGAAAAATAATAGTACCTATTTCCTAGGGTTGTTGAGAGGATCAAAGGAGATAATATTTGTAAAGCACTTACAGTACCTGGCTCATAGTAGGCACTTAATAAATCCTTGTTTCCTTCCTTCCACTCTGAGCCTGTTACTTCATCTATCAGGTGGGGGTAATAACAGCACCTGCTTTGCAACATCATTGTGAGGCATGTTTACAATAAATATATACAAAAGTGAGTCACAAACCTCAAAGCTCTGTTGTATGAGATGAAAGAGTTCAGAGTCTGAATCTAAGGTCAGAAAAGGTCTTTATTCTTTCTCATGAGAAAGGACTCTGCCACTGTTGCTCACATGGTATCTGCAGGGAGAGAGCAACAGGTAGAAACCAGCCCATGGTTATATAATCTTTATTTTATTTTATTTTTTTTGCTTTTTGGAGGGCAGATGGGGTTAAGTGACTTGCCCAAGGTCACACGGCTAGTTTTTTGCGTTAAGTGTCTGAGGCTGGATTTGAACTCAGGTACTCCTGACTCCAGGGCCGGTGCTCTATTCACTGCACCACCTAGCTGCCCCTTATATAATCTCCTAATGCAGAAAACCCAACCCCGCCAACTGGCCTTCACTCTTATTGGTAGGGGACTGGCCCACAACCTAAGTGCAGGAATCAGTCTCTGAGACAAAGGACCTAGAAACATGTGGGTGTCTGATGAAAGCAGTCTTAACCTTATTTTGGGCTTATCTTCTGCTGAGCTGGCTCTGAGGGGAGGGTCTCCATTGCTTTAAGCCCCAGATTGCTTGAAGGTCAGGTGACTTAAACCTAGGCCTAGTGAATACTGAAGCCATTCTAGATTTGATTTTTCAGAATGGGGAAACTTCACTATAAATTATCCCTCACACTATGAAAATAGTATCTA
This sequence comes from Pseudocheirus occidentalis, assembly GCA_028646575.1. Classification (NCBI taxonomy): domain Eukaryota; kingdom Metazoa; phylum Chordata; class Mammalia; order Diprotodontia; family Pseudocheiridae; genus Pseudocheirus; species Pseudocheirus occidentalis. The sequence continues at coordinate 40,083,863 of CM053602.1, forward strand.
TTATATTTTTTCCCCAAATCTTTGATTTGAGTGATATAGAGAACTCCAAATGAGAAAGCTCCCTCTGCTGATGCAGATGACCACCTCCTCTGCAACTTAGAGAATTATCTGGGAGCACTGAGCATTTAGGGCAGTCAGGAGTTCAAATCCAGGCTCAGATACTTACAGGCTGTGTGACCCTGGGCAAGTCACTTTACTATGTCTGCCTCAGTTTCCTCATCTATAAAATGAACAGGAGAAGGAAATGGCAAACCACTCCAGTATCTTTACCAAGAAAACCCCAAATGGGGACATGAAGAGTTGGACACAATTGAACAACAATAAGTGAGTATTTAATAAACTTGCCCAGGTTCCTTTTAAGGCCCCTTTCTACCCACAATACAACTATCCTCTTGGTTGTTTTTGTTGTTGTTGCTGTTGTTAAAGATGTCATACTCTGGGGTGGCTAGGTGACCCAGTGAATAGAGCACCGGCCCTGGAGTCAGGAGGACCTGAGTTCAAATCTGGCCTCAGACACTTAACACAAAAACTAGCTGTGTGACCTTGGGCAAGTCACTTAACCCCAACTGCCCTCCAAAAAGAAAAAAAAAAGATGTGATACTCTACCAAGCCAGCAAAGTGTGTTTGCTTCTAATTAAAGACAGTTCTAATTCCAGGGTAGTCCCTTTTATGCTACATCATAGGGACCACCTTCCTTCTTGTTATTTTTTTGCCTTTGCCATTGTATGGGGAGGAAACTAGATAATTAGGAAAAGTCAGGGTGCCCAGTATATTGGCCTGGGGGTATTTTATGGGAGTTTGTCACAAAGAGTCTGTTACAAGAACATGAGAAATGCTATCCTGGGTCAGAATAATGGTCTTTCCGGCCTAGTGATCTGTCTCTGACAATAGTACCAAGGGTTGTAGTGTGAGAAAGCATGTTAACCTCCTACATAAGGATGGCCTAAAAATTCATCCCCAATTTCTTTGGAAAGGCTTGCCATATCTCAAGGTAGTGAAGTGTATGGGGAGGAAGGCTGACTTTGGACATGGGAGGAGCTGGCCTAGAATCCTGGCTTCTCTACATGCCACCTGTGTGATGCTGACCAAGTCACTTTCCCCTCTCAGCCTGGGTTTCTGCATCAGGAAGATGGGGAGGTTGGACTAGCTGATCTTGGGGCCTTTCGAGTTCTAATGATCATATTTCTATTACTCATTAATTTATATAAACCCTCCTCAAATCTGTTTAGCTCTGAATATTTGCAGAGAAAAAGAAAGCAACAAGGGAAAAGGGCATGCAGGATGTCTATGAAAGGGATAAATAGAAAATTATGGAAAATGCTTGGATGAAGCAAAGCCTCAAAAAGCTCTGAAAGCTCGAAAAGCAGGTGACATGTGTCTTTGGTGTTTGCAGGTTTGCAAGGTGCTTGTCTCACACAGGGAGGTCAAGAATCCTCCTCTCCAGCATTTTCCAGATGAGGAAACTAAGTCTTATGGAGATAGAATTACTTGCTTAGGGTCACACAATTCAGAAATATCAGAACTAGGATTCATTTCTTCTGATTCACAGCCAGAGGACATTCCACCATACCTGGGGTGGGGAACCTGCAACCTTGAGGCCACATATGGCCTTCTAGGTCCTTAAGTGCTATCTTTTGACTCAATCCAGAATTTACAGAACAATCGGATTTGGTCAAATCCAAATCCACCCCTGTACCCCTTCCTTGCTGTCCAAGAGCATGGAAAGGGAGCTGGTGACACAGCTCTGTTCTCTCTTCCCCCTTCCCCAACCCTAAGGGAGTGCCAAAAGTCCTGATTGCTCCATGGTTTATCAGACCTATGGAGTCCAGTTACTGCTATGCAATATCTCCAACCTGTTGAGGGGACAGCAAATGGGCTGGTCCAAGTATTTGCAAACAGTTGTCCTGAGCCTCTATCTTCACAACTATTTAAAAAGAATTGCATTCAGTACAACTCAAGGCTTGATGGGGAAGGGGGGCTGGAAACAGTTCCTCTTCTTCTCCACCAGCCCTGATCTCATCTCCCTCCCACTGGCCACTCTGAGAACAAAGGAAGACTGGAGAAAGGAAAAAGAAGAGAGCAGAAGAGGGAGGCTGAAGAGGAGGAGAAAAAAGAATAGCAAGATTTGAGGGAGGAAGCAGACAAGAAAATGCTCAGACATAATGAGTCCCTAGTCAGAAGTGGATGAGTGGGGTGGAAGTACCCTGCAGAAGAATCCTGGGCTGTTTCTCAACCCTCCCTCCCTGGCTCCTCAGAAGCACTGCTAACCCTCTTCCAGTAGAGAGAGCAGATGGTGTGAGCTGACCTCCACAGTCATGAATTCTTAAAGCTACCTAGCAAGGTAGAAATGCAACTAAGCTTGAAATACAATTGCTTTTTCAGCTGAATGTCGAAGTGGTTTCCTGCACTTGTCTTCATCTGTTTATGAGGGTTAGGATAGACTCAGAAAGGGAGTTTGAAGCCCCAGATGGGGATATCAGCCATAATGTGAAAGAAGGCTCACTTAAATTTAACTTTGTAAATCAGGGAAGAACTTTGAGAACTGGCTATTTTCCATTTCTCTGTTTGTAAATCCACATGTTAATATCTTTGAGTCCACCAAAACCACAAGCATTGAGCAATTACTGCTGCATTCAGAAGCCAACAAGGACACAAAGTCAGCACTGGAATTATCAACTAAATCAATTCCTCTTAGACAACGAGCCATATTTTATCAAGGGCTACAGTAGGAGAAATTGTGATTCATTGATTATTTTAAACGTCAGCTGGCAATGGCCTTAGGAGTTGGTTCTCAGACCGACGGTTTTCTGAAAGGGGTACTGTGAGGCGTACTTTGTGTGTGGTGCTTTCTGTGATTATTATGAGACCTTTGCCATTGTAATGAAATTTACCTCCATATTAATGTTAAGTTCAATGTTATTGGAATCATTTTAGCCAGGAAGAGCATGCTTTAATCAAGCATTTCCCCTGGCCCTTGACTACAGTCCTCCTCAGACAGGACTTCAATGTGGGGTTGAAGCAATTACAGGTTCTTGAAGGCTAGGTTGGTGGAATGTCAATTCTGGCATGTTGGAACAAGCTTTGGAAAACCTTTGATTGCAGCAGGTGATGGACTACATCTATTGGCCAACAATTAGAGAGAGTCATGACCAGACTGGCCATGGGGTGATGATGTTTTTGGTCACAGCCACTCTGAGAGAGTGGTTTCGACCTGCATCAGTTGGGGGGAGGAGGAAAGAGAGGTGAACACCTACACATTTGCAATTATTAATTCCTGACATTTATGTATCACTGTGTGAATAACACTGTATGAGACACTGGGGTGGGGAGAGGAAAAGATAAAAAGAAGAATTAGACCCAATGTAGTAGGAGACAGTGTGTGGCAGTGGAAAGGATGCCAGGTTTGCAGTCAGAAACTCTAGGTTCAAATTCCTACTTTCCAACTTGCTGTGTGACATTGGAAAAGGTACTTGATCTTTCTTGGCCTGTTTTCTCCTCAGAATAAAAAGGTTTGGATTAAATGCCTTCTGAGTTCTGTCTATAATCTCTGGGTTTTTTTAAGGCAGGATGTTAATTATTAGGAAAGAAGAGCATTAGAAATAAAATGAAGAAGAGGTGGGTGAGAAGAGAAAACTGCAACTGGAATTAAGGAAAAAAGAGCCCTGACTTGGGAATCATTGGTCCTGGGTTCAAGTTCTGCCTTCCTGGGCAAGTTAACTAACCTCTCTAGAAAATGAGAAAATTTGTTAAATAACTTCTAATATCTCTTCCACTTCTGACAACTTACAAATCAATGATTTAACTGTTCATAGAGTAAAAATAATTTAAATTGGATAGTAAGAGAAACACTGATATTGGGAAAGATTGAAGGCAAAAGGAAAAGGGGATAGAAGAGGATGGATAGATAGTGTCACGGAAACAACAAATATGAGCTTGGACAGACTTCACGAGAAAGTGGAGGACAGGAGGGCCTGGTATGCTATGGTCTATGGGGTCACAAAGACTATGACACAGTTGAATGACTGAACAACAGACAAAGAGAACCACTCAGCATCCAATAGCTAGAAGGCTGGATGCCTTTATTGCCTCTTTGTTATGAACAAGGGAGATGAAACTGACCAAGAACAGTACAATTCCAAAGTTTGGTTAATTGTTGCGTTGGGCTGTGCCAAGGAAGCATGCCCTGAGAATGAAGAAAAGGACTTCTCTGCCTTCTTAGGAACTGGGCGCTGGCCAGTTATCAAGTATGAGAGCATGTTCATCTGAGAAAGTCAATTTTTTTGAGGTCAGGAACACAGATGAAGAGAAAGTCAAGGGGATAAGCAGCCAGTCTGACAAATGCTCTCTGGTCCCCTGAGGAAAGTCAGCCCACTCATGGATGCTCAACAGTTGTAGCCTAGAATAATAATAATAATGGCAACTGTCATCCATAGAACACTTTAAGGTTTGCAAAGTACATTATGTTGAATGTGCTTAGAAAGAAAGACTAATAAAACACTGAGGATGGCTAGATGGCTCAGTGAATAAAGCACTGGCCCTGGAGTCAGGAGGACCTGAGTTCAAATTTGATCTCAGACACTTAACACTTACTAGCTGTGTGACCTTGGGCAAGTCACTTAACCCCATTACCCAGCCTTCCCCCCTCCAAAAAGCAAAAAAAAAAACCCAAACAACAACAACAACAAAATAAAACTTTGATACATCTCAATCAATCAATAAACATCTCTTAAGTTCCCATTGTTTGCCTGGCTAAGTGCCAGGGATACCAAAAGAAACAGTCCCTGCCCTCAAGAAACTTATAGTTTGATGGGGGAGATAACATTCAAATAAAGACAAAGCAAGCTATAGACAGAAAAAATAGGAAATAATTAACCAAATGAAGTGATTAGAATTAGGAGAGGTTAACTTACCCAGTTCTTAGATTCTGCATCTAATAAAAAGTTCAAACCCTTTATAAATATCTCTTTTGATCCATACTGCCCCTTGAACTAGGTGTTATTGTTATCCCTCTTTTGCAACTGAGGAAACTGAGGATCAGAGATGTCTAGTGACTTACCCAGGATCACACAGCTGATAAGTGTCTGAGGCTGGATTCAAACCTAGGCCTGATCACAAGTCCAACACTCTAGTTGCTCCATCCTTGGGACTGTTATTCATTGATAACTTACTACAATGGGCTGGAGAGTGAGTGGAGAGGGCAAAGAGGGCATTGGACAGGAGATATGTGAGAGTCATTACCTTGAATCCACAACAGACCTCTGGTTGGGGCCCTCTTTACAATCCCAGTGTCATTTTCTCATTCTCGGGAATGTTAACCAAATGGCATACTTTCAGATTGAATGAAAAGTTGAGCAGGCAATGGAAGGAAAGAGAAATCTCCAGTGTCAGATGAGGAACTGTAACAGTCCAGCCCAAGTAAAGCTAGGCTTTGGGTACTGCACAGCCAGGATTTCCTCTGTGTTCACTAAGTGTACAACTGACCTCCCTCTGTCCTCAGTGGAACCAAGCAGAGCTCCAGCCCTGAGTCCTGAGGAGCATTTGCTGTCACTTTAAGAACATATCGGAGCAATAATAATAATGAAGAAGCTTCTGGCCTATGGCTCCTTTAATAAATCCAAAAGGCCACAAGTTAGAGAAAAGAAGAAGACATTTGTCTTAACGAGACACATGGATGTTTCTGACTATTGAGTGCTTAGAAGCAATGTATTATAATGTTTCTCAAAGTTCACTCATCTTTCACGCTCTGAGGCAATTTTTCTTTCTCAGAGACACGAGTGTTAACGTCTGTGCAAATTCCTGTCTTACTTTTTCCAACTCATCGGCCCGGCCCTTAGGAAAAACAAAGCAGGGGAAGCATACTCAGGCTTTTGGAGTTACCTCTTTTCTCTGATAGGAAGAATTTATCATTTCCCTGACATGTGAACCTGCTACACTTTCCCAGCTGCGTGTGTGAAAGGATAGTTTGCTATCTGCTCAATATTGATTTTGTCCACACATAGGACCAACAGACACAAGGAAGCAATGTGAGCCATTGGAGTCAGAGCACCTGGGGACCAAATCCCATCAGCGACGTTTACTACTTGTATGGCCTAGGACAGTGGTTTTCAACCTTCCTAATGTTAATACTCCTATGTGGGTGTATCTGCATGTGTGTGGACTCGCCTGGAGACAGACAGAGGAGTGGTGTCTTGGTTCCTAAGACCATCGGAAATATGTGTTTTCCGATGGTCTTAGGCGACCCCTGTGACCCCTGTGAAAGGGTCATTTGACCCCCAAAGGGGTCACGACCCACAGGTTGAGAACCACTGGCCTAGGACAAGTCACTGGGTCTCCCTGGGCCTCAGTTTCCTTTTCTGTGAATCCTAGGGGTTGGACAAGATGGCCTCTGAGGTTTCTTTCAGCTCTGGATCTGTGCTCTATGTGTAACCTTGAATAGGTAATTCCCCTTCCCACTACCTCATATTCCTCCTCCAGAAAATGAAGGAGTTCATCTAAATCAATGGAATCAAACTTGGAAAGAAATGAGGTCACTAAACCATACACAAGGATCCCTGTAGGTGAAAATTGACTTAGAAAAGCACACATTTAATGTTTAAAATGATTGTAATTGTATCAGACTATCTTGGGGAGGGGGGAGAGAAGAAAGGAAGGAAAAAAAATTTGGAACTGCAAATTTTACAAAAATGAGTATTGAGGGAGCCAAGATGGTGGCATAGAAGCAGCAAGGTCCCGCAGCTCCCACACCGCCACCCTAAACACCCATAAAATATGAGCCCAGACAAAGTCTAGGAAAGTCTGGGACTCTCAGACTCACAAAAATACAGAGAACACAGCTCTCGCTGAAGGCAGCTCGGCAGCAGGGGCTCATCCCGGCAGCCAGATCAGAGGCTGGAACAGCCAGAAGCCGAGACCGTGGCCAGCTCTGGGACAGTGGGAAGGAGTTGAGCCGAACCCTGCAGCCAGCCTGCAGCGGTTCTACAGCCTCCAGCACCTCCACATCTGCCAAGGCGTGAGGAACAGGACAAGAGAGGGGCAGCTCACACCGCAGTGCAGCGAAGCAGAGACTGGGCCAGCCCAAAACTGCAGCCGTGGCCAGGCAAGACCTCAGGGTGGCCAGGAGAAGCAGCGGAGCTTCCCAAGCCGCAGCTTGAGTCTACTTCAAAGAAAATCTTAAGCACCGGCCTAAAGGGATCTTTAAATCTTCAGACACCACGGTTAGTGAAAGTGAAACTTTGAAAATTAATTTGGGGAGTAAAGCAGTTCGGCCATTCTGCCCCCGGGGCAAAGAAGCAGTGGGGGAAGGGAACTGCTGGATCCACCAGTGGCCCCCACCAGGCTGCTTCAGAGCCCCCGGCCTGCAGACTCAGCAGGGGGGCTGAATCGATTGTCTGGGCTAAATGCTCTTGCATTGAGTGGCCTGGATCCGGATTGAGGTCTTGCCAAAGCTGGGGGGGGGGGACTTGCAGCATCCCCGGCAGTTGGGAAAACCCCAGTGATTTGGAACAGAGCTTCCCCCCTTGGAAGCAGTGTTTCACAGAGCTAAAAAAAAAACCAACCAATTAATTGACTGGCCAACATGAGAAAAAGGAACCAAAATGAAAACAATAAAACTTTAGAATCCTTTTTTGGGGACAAAAAGGGTCAAAGCATGGAAGGGGAGGAAGA
>CM053602.1:40092027-40113819 GCA_028646575.1 Pseudocheirus occidentalis
TACCAGAAAGTAAGAGAGCAGAGCAGGGGAGGGGCTTTACAGTGGGATTGCTGTTTTAGGGTTGGGGAAGGGACAAGACAGGGAGAAAATTTGTAATTCAAAAATGTAATGAAAATGATTAATGTAAACAAGAAAACAAATAAAAAACAAATTTTAAAAAATGAGTATTGAGAAGTATATTTACATGTAATTAGAAAAAAGTAAAATACTATTAATACTATTATAGTATTAAAATGCTATATTCAGGGGAAATTGTAGGTGATAAAAAACAAAAGATGTCAAAACCTTTTTTAAAAGGCTTATTGAATAAACACCTAAAAAAAGAAAAACGTATATTTACATTATCTATGTTTTCATTGTATTTTTATTTATTTTGTGAAATATTTTCCAACTAAATTTTAGGCAGGTTCAGTTGCACTGTGTGTGTTGTGGGCCAGCCTGTGACCCCTGTGAAACCGTCATTTGACCCCTTTGGTCTAATCCATACCTTTGGTCTAAATGATCCTTAAAAATCTTTCCTTCTCTAGATCTGAAATCCTGTGGAGTCCCGTCAATTAACCACGACAAAGTAAAATCAATTGATTCATACCATAAAATTTTAATATTTTTAAGCTTTAAAAAGATAGCAATATGCTTGCCTGTTACTGCAGTGAATTGTTTTATATGATTTGGCATTGAATTCAAAAATTCTTAACATGTTCCTTCATTCTCTTTAGTAAAATTATACCACAATGATATGAAGGGTAACTTTGACATCCTATTTTCTAAAGGATAGCCTTCAGGTTTACCTTTTCCCCAAATTTATTTATTTGTCTGTTTTTATTCTGAACTGAACAAACACCAAATAAAATAAGCATTTCCTTCTTTGTTGTAGAATAAGAGAGTATTGTACATGAAACTGGGAATCTCTGTGACATAGTGCTCACTTTTCTTTTTTAAGTCTATAATAAATTCAACATACAATTTTGAAAACTTTCCTTCTTGTCTGTGATTGCTTCTTGCATTGCTTCTCTTCTCTTTAAACATCTGTGGTAGTGGGACTCTCTCCCCAACCTTCTCCCTTACCCTACCAAATAGAAAACAAAACACACAGAGAATCCTTTAAACAAATAAGAAAAAAAAACTTCTCACATTAACCATGCCCCCCTCCCGAATATATCTATTTTCACCCCGCTTCTGTTCACTTCTCTCTGCATGAGTTCATAGGGGTTTTCCCAGACTTCTCTGAAGCTGTCTGTTCTGTCATTTCTTATGGCAAAATAGTACCGTACATACCAAGAATTTGTTAGCCGTTTCTCAAAAGGAGATCACCTCTTTAGTTTCCATTTTGGGGCTTCTATAAAAAAAACTCCTATAATTTTGTTTTCATTGTGGGCCCTTTTCCTCTTCCTTTGATGTCTTTGAGGTCTAGGCCTAATAGTGATGTTTCTAGATCAAAGAGTTGGCATGGGTTTTTTTTGTAACTTTGGGAGATTAGCTTCAAATTGTTTTCTAGAATGGACATACTGATTCACATCAGTATTGTTTCATTTCCATCTGGCATATTTGATTGATATTCCTACCAACGAATCAGGTTTGGCCTTGGTTGATATGCTTGGTGAGAGGCAGCAGGGCATGGTGGACAGAGAATAGACCTGGAGGTAGAAAGAACTAGGTTCAAATCCTCTCTCTGACATCTGATGGCTATTGCAACCCTCCAAATCACTACAGTGCTCTCTCTTAGGGCCAGAGGCAGTTTGTTGATGCTATAAATTGTAATGGAATTCTCATCTGCAATGGACAGGGAGTTTTGTCACCTGGGAATTGCTTATGCCAATAAAACCACAGGTCTGGTTCCTATCCCAGCATTTGGTGGGGCAGGTAAGACTTTCCAGATTGTTTCCCACCTGCTTCTCTCTTTCATAGTTCGTTGACCCAATCCAGTGCAAGAAATGAAGCCAGTATAATGCCACCATCTTATTAAAATTCATTCTTCAGCATGGCCCTATTTTTTTGGCCTAAGTGGCAATGAAGAATGGCTTATGGTCTTGGGTGAATATTCCTTTGATTTGAAAGTAATTTATTCATCTTTTCTTTGTATAGTGGGAAGCAAAAAAAGCATTAAGGAGACAAAGAAGACCCTATCAGGGAAAGTGTGAAACCACAAAGCATTGCTTTGTTGCATAAAAATCAGCTTTTATTATCTTCTGTTGGGAAAGTGTGAATTAGGATAAAATGTCTTGTGCTTCAAAAGATGCTAATAAAACTCTCTTAGAGAAATAATAGTCAGTGATGAAACTTATGACTCATATAAACATCAAATATAATAGCCATTAGTCTTTGTGTCACTTGCTTTGTGAATTAGCTTCATCATTTTTTTCATTTCGATTTATTCCAGTTTTCTCTTATGGCCATTGCTGTGAAGAAATGTACTAACTTGCATTGTATGTGTTAGGCCAGGGAAATGATAGCCGGGGAGAAGAGACAAAGGAGCAGAAATGGGGTAAAATTAAGCATCAGACAATTCATTCAAAATAACTTGAAAAGTTTTCTCCTAAGTAAGAACTCCTTGGCATATTTCTTAAGAGAAGCAACCGATTTGTCACCATTTCCCTTTTGCAAAGGAATTCTTTATAGAATATTTGAAAAAGTCCATGGGCCCTATGTTGTATAAATGATAATTGTCAATGGGCTAGAAAAGGTCAGAGGTTTTCAAATATGGCTTAATTTGAGGTTAGTTAAAGAAACACTTTAACTGTATCTAAGTGAAATTTAGATTGTCTATACATAGACCTATCAGAAGTCCTTGATGGTAGCTAGGGACTGTCATAAAATTCTCTTGTTTTCACAAAAGCACCAATCATAGTTTTGGTTATACAGTAGTGTATCAATAATGTGATATTCACAACCCCTATGGTGGTTATGAATATGCTGGTATAGTTTTGAATCACAAAATGTAGCAAACTCTCCACATGGAGGGCAGAACCAAGCTCTTTACTCAGAAACCAGAACACTGAGTCCCAAAACCAGAAAGACAAGTCCCAAAACCAGAAAGCCAAAGTCATTATAGTGGTCACAAAGTTGATACACATAATTAATGCAGTGGACACCCACATTCCCAAGCCTTCACAAATAGAAAAGGCTCCGCCAAGCAGGGATCCCTCTCAGACTCACAACAGTTCCTCAGCCTGGTCCTTGGAAGTTCTCAGTAGAAGCTGCAGAAGGAGGATCTCAGGAAAAGGTGCAGTCTCCTGGTGGCGACTGAGAGAAAATCTGAAGGTCTTCCTGGTTCTCTTCCATATATACAGTATAGCTCCTCCCTGTTCTGCCCCTTCCTGTTAAGGTGTTAACTACTCCCAAGGAGTTAACTTGAAGGAAGGAGCTAAGTGCCTTTACTAAGTGCTAAGTGCCTTTACTAGGTGCCAATAAAAAGGGGCATGGAAGGTCTGATTTCATTAACATTACAAGTGGGTACTCAATATATATATATATACTCTCTTGATTGATGTGGTTAACTGAATGCAGCAGTCATTTAAAGTAGACAATTTATTGATCAAGGCAAAGAATCAGCTTGATGAATTCTATTTCAATGAACTGACCCATTGGAAGAGTTCAAGTTACCTGGTCCAGGTGAACTACATCAAGGGTCCTGAAAGAATTGGTAGATGTGATTGCTAAGCCACCGTTCATCACCTTTGAAATATCAAAGGGCATTGGAGAGGTACTGCAGTGAGAAAGAAAGAACAAGGTGAAGTTTCCCAAAAACAGAGAGTAGAATTGGGCAACTATAGGCCAGCAGATCCTCACAAAATTCTACAGCAGGGACTTAGAGCCTTCTGTGTGTCCTGGTCCCCCTTTGCAGTTTGGTGAAGCCTATGGACCTCTCCTCAGAATAATGTTTTTAAATGTATAAAATAGCACACAAAGGATTACAAAGGAAACCAATTATAGTGAAACATGAATGAAAAAAATTCAATTTACCCATGCTAGGTTAAGAAACGAAGTTCCAGAGCATCTGTTTAGAGTTCAGGGAATATCTGGAAGAGAAAGTGTTGATCAAGAGGCAGTATAGCTTCCTCAAGAAGAGGTTATGCCTGAATAACTTAATTTCTTTTATTAAAATGGTTACAAGGCCCTTTCAGAGGAAAGTAGCAAAGTACTTTCTAAAAATCTCTCATGCTATTCTTGTTGGAAAGATGGACAGACAGTAACTAGGTGAATGGACAAAGAGGAATATTTGGAAATGCTTGAATTTCAGGATCTAAAGAGAAGTGATGATTGTCAATGGGCTAGAAAACATCAAAGGTTTTCAAATATGGCTTAATTTGAGGTTAGTTAAAGAAACACTTTATCAATGACTATGTTAATGGCTTGAGGTCATCTTGGAAGACCTCCACAGGGATCTGTGCTTGGCCCTGTGCATTTAAAGTTGTTGCTGTTGTTGTTTTTTATTAATGATTGGGATGAAGGCATAGATGGCCTGGTGATCAGATTTTCAGATGTTAGGAAGGTGAGAGAAATAGCAAGCAGATTTCAGATTTAGGATCCCAACAGATCATTATAGGCCAGAATCCTGGTCCAAATCAGGAATGGGGAACCTGTAGCCACATACAACCCTGTAGGTCCTCAAGTGCAGCCCTTTGATTGTATCCAAACTTCACAGAACAAATCCCCTTAATAAATGGATTTGTTCTGTAAAACTTGGAATCAGTCAAAAGGCCGCACCCAAGGAAAACTGTCTATCTGAAAATGATCTAGCGGCTACAGTAGATTGTAAACTCAAAATGTATCAAAATTATGGTATTGCAGCTCAAAGCATTACTAAGATCAGAAGCTGCATTAGGAGAGGTACAGTACCTTGGATTGAAGAAGCAATAGGTCTATTTAACTCTGCCATAGTTAGATCCTATCTGAAATATAGTATTCACTTCTAGGGGAAGGAGAACAGTGAGGATGAGGAAGAGCCTCAAATCCATGCCCTATGAGGGTCAGTCAAAGAAATGATGAGTGTTTATCCTGGAGAAAAGATTAACAGGGAACATGACAGCTGTCTTTAAGTATTTGAAGGACTGTCCTGTGGAAGAGGGATTAGCCTTGTTTTGCTCTACTGAAGAGGGCAGAAGTGGAAGGAGTATGTTGGGAGTGTCAGAGATCCTGCCTTTGGCCTATTGAAGCATGTGCTTCCTCAGGCATAGTGGGTTTCCCTTCCCTGAAAGTCTTCAAGCAAAAGCTGAATTTCCTTTTATTGTTTACAATGTAGAGGGAGTTTGCTATTTAGTTATGGACTGGGTACTAGTTGGTTCCTTCCAACTGTGAGATTCGGTGAGATCACCAGAGAGGTAGTATGGATACAACTTGAGGTCAATAGAATTTCCTAGTAACAGCTTGGATGTGGCAGAGTGCTACTCTGGTATATATTTTATCCAGTTTCATTCATACTGCTCTTTTAGCACTGCATTTTTCCCATTAAGGAAGATCAAGCAAAGACTGACTATTCTCCACATAAGGAATCTGCCATGATCGCCAGCATAGTTATCTTTCTGAGAACTCAATTTCCTTGGCTCTTGCCTTTTGAAATCTTTATTCATCTAGTCACTTATGTTGCCAAAGAGACCTTCCTAGTTTCTCCAACAAAGTTCAATAATAATTCCATGGTCCCACTGGCTTAGTACATCCCACAGAGTAATCTCTCAACAGAGTAATCTCTGTCCTCCATGTCCAACCTTTTCTAATAATTCTTGACATTATATTGTCTTGACATCCATATCTATCCATATCTACCTAGATATTTCTGTATCTCTGTCAATGTGGATCTCTATCTACCTAGGTAGATCTTTGTCCTTTTCTATCTATCTATACCTATCTATCTATCTATCTATCTATCTATCTATCTATCTATCTATCTATCTATCTATCCACCCATCCATCTACGCATCCATCCATCCATCCATCCATCCATCCATCCATCTATCTATCTATCTATCCATCCATCCATCCATCCATCCACCCACCCATCCATCTACCCATCTATCTACCCATCCATCTACCCATCCATCCATCTATCTATCTATCTATCTATCTATCTATCTATCTATCTATCTATACATCCATCCATCCATCCACCCACTCATCCACCTACCCATCCATCTACCCATCCATCCATCCATCCATCCATCCATCTATCTATCTATCTATCTATCTATCTATCTATCTATCTATCTATCTATCTATCTATTTATCTATGTAACTGATCTAGTGATGTCCCAATCAATCAAGCTGGCCTGTTTCACTAGTCAGTCTAAACCAGTTCATCTCACCTACCCCAAAAAGAGTATTCATGCCCTAAGAAAAGACCCGCCAATAAATCAACAGGATACCCTCATAAATAAGTGGTTGTATCCATTGTTTCATTGCAAAACAAAAATTCTACTCCCCAAACAGAGGATCTGGAGAAGAAGTGGCTTAGGGTCAATGTAATAGATACCTTGGAGTATTTTGAAGGAAAGTATTTGTTACCGCAGTAGATTGTAATCTCCATGAGGTTTCATTTTGTCTTTGTATCTTGTACCTAGCACATATGGATTGAATTGAAATAAAAGGCTCTCATGCCAAACAGAGACTGGATTTCTTTGCTTGGGTGGGTAGAACTGAGAATAGTGAGGGGGAGGTCACAAAGAGGCAGATTTAAGCTTGATGCCATGAAAATATTGCTAATAAGCAAGGCTTTCAGGAGATGGAATGCACTGACTCAGCAGGAAATAAGTTGTTCCCCCACCCTGTGCCCCCATATTCCTCGATAGAAGTACTCAGATGAAGTCTGGATGACCACCAACCATTGTTGTTTCATTGTTAAAGTTTTAAGGTTGGACTAGATGGCCCCTAAAGCCCCTCCTGATTTGGCAATTTTGTGAAAATAGTACCAAGTCTATCCCCAGTTCTCATGTAATGTTTCAGAAGTTAAATGTCTCTTTTCCTAAAGAATAGAAAAAGAAATCTGGGAGGAAATATTATCAAGTGCTTCAGCATAGAAAAGACAAAATAAAAAAAGATCCCTGATTTCATTCTTCTGACCGATCCCTCCAGATACAAATACCATCCCACTCTATGTCCTAGTAAACCATCTTAATGTGCTGCTATGGCCAAAATAATTCATGCATTTGTGGCCAGTCCTCTGATGATAAACTTCTTGGCTCTCAACTTGGCTGGGTCTTGAATATTGTGCACTGCTCTCCTGCACTCCAAACCTTTCTAGCTTGATAGGACCTACTACAGTTTTTGCTCCCCTGGCAGAGTTCCCTTCAATGCTATAACATCACTGGAGTCCTTTAGTGATAGTCCCTCACCCTAGAAAATTCTAAAGGCCTTCTCACTTTCCACAAAAAAAGCTTAGAGGAAGCACCCAAAGCATGAGGCATATTCAACAACCGAGGTCAGAGATAGGCTTTGTATGAAAAATGCTTTCTCCAATCCCATCTGATGCAATTTTCCTAGGCTGGTGTGGAGTAGTATAAGGAATTATGTTCACTTCCATCACTCAGGTAATATTGTTGTTGTATCAACGTCAAATAAATGCAGGCAGTGAGCTTGGCCATGCCACAAGGGAAGAGACAAACTGGGAAATTTGAAAGGTTTTCTGGTGAGAAATAAAGAATAATTTAGGTATAAAATATGACTTATTGGGGTCTGGGAGATGGGGAGTACTCTCCGTTTAAGAAAACTTTATTTTTCTCATATTATGGGATGAGAGGTTGAGCTAATGCCAAAGTCAAAGGGAGAATTCCTGGTTTAATCTTAGGTCCCAGACTTAGTGTTTATCTCATTTTCATGTAGACCATTAAGCCAAGCCCTTCCCCTACTGATGACCAATTCTCTCAATGTATAGGCTGATGTTTAAGGATTCACATCTTGCAGATGATAAGGTCATTTTTCATAAGAATGGCACATTATATACAAAACCATAAACACTCTCCTTGTTTCCTTCATGAGATTACAGACATGACCCTTTTGACTAGAGAAAGATGTTCATGAATGAATATTTAAAGTAATGATAAATTCGAGTACATTAAATGAAGGTATCTTGACAACTGTCAGCTAATGTTGGTAGCACAGATAAATATCAAGGATTATTTTCTTTTACCTGGCAAATGAATAAGCCAACTTTTTCAGATTCTAAAACAATGGGTTTCAGTATCCAGTAGGCCAGGGTTGGGGAAACTGAGGTCTCAAGGCCCCATGTACCCCTCTAGGTACTCAAGTGTGGTCCTTTGCCTGAATCCAAACCTCACAGAACAAATACCCCTAATAAAAGGATTTGTTTTGTAAAGCTTGGACTCAGGCAAAAGGCCACACCCAAGTACCTAGAAGGCTACATGGAACCTTGAGGCCACACATTTCCCACCCCTGCAGTAGGCCATGGCTTAAATACAACTTTGTGTGACCATTAATAAATGAAAATGCATTTGCATTTCTAAAATATGTTCACATTTCTAAGAGTCTTGTACTTGATACCAAAGAGCTAAGTTCATTTTTATGCTGAAAGAACTATAGTAAAAGAATAAAGTATGGCTGACATACAGCCCTTGAAATTGAAGTGCCTAAGCCTAAAGGCACTTCCTGTATTTTATAACTGCTCTTCCCAGTCTTGGAACTTATGTCCATTTTTGTTAGAACCACAATAAAGGTCATTAAAGGGGTCTCCAGAAGGGAAATGTGGGAATTAGATGTGTTTGGGGGGAGAGGTAGGTGCCAGTATCCCTGCCTACTGTAGTAACCTTGATTATAAAAATGTGACTGTAGCTCACATGTTAGTAGAAGTTATTTTCAAACTTTACCTCAAATCTAGCTCATTTCTGCTTTGAGAACAATGCCAGAATGCAAAGGTAAGCCCAAATGAATTGAGCTATTTCCAAAGGGCCACCAGATGCCACATTTTGTACACTGTAACAGCTATTACTTCAATCACTGAAAACCATTCATCCCTTTGGGACAGCAAGTGATGGCAGCAACTCTGCCATTATAGCTAGACTGGAACTGCTCCTTCCTCTGATCCGAAGAGGGTACCTTGTGTCACCTCAACTTACACTGCAACTAATTAAAAAAGGCGACTTTGTCTAAGAAGCCGGAACATTTGGAAAGCTTGCTGCTTCCTGTGGATTGCAGCAATTAGCAGGAATGTTGCTATCAGCAAATGGTCTCCATCATTATTTCCCATGTGTGCATCTCACAGCCTTATCAATTCTTCCGCTGATAAATCAAAACAAATTCTCTCCATTTCCCGATTGAAACTGAAATGAAAAATCCCCCACTGATACCATTGTGAGCTATTTTATTCCTCTTGAATAGCTAACACTGTTTTGTATTTCCTGTGGAAAGAAAGAATTGCCTGTAGCTTTTTAATGAAATGATATGAATGGAATCAATGGTACTCTTGCCCGATAGGCTAGCAGAAGGGCCTGGGGCTGACACCATGTGTTGAAGTCAGCTAGGGAGAGACTAAAGTCATCTAGAGCTCCCAAATCACCAAGATGAGCCCATTTCCTTTGGGCCATCAGTCTTCTCTCCATTTCTCTTACTGCCTCCAATTCCTGATCATTTTTTGGTTGTTTTAGTCATGAAAAATCTCCATGTTGTGTTCCCATGGACACCAAAGTAGGAAATGCTTGTTTTCTGCCTGAACTTTTCCACTTAATAGCTGCCTCTCTCTGCTGCCCAAAGGAGATATAGTTGTCTAGCTTTACTTATTAGGAAATTGGAGCAGCGTTTGGAAAGAGCAGACACAAGACGGTGAGTGGGAGGAATTGGATGTAGCCATCTCATTTCCATCAGCCCACTCTTGTAAATCAGGGGGAGCTCTCACTGACTTTCTCCCTCAGACCACAGAGGGACATGAGTCAAAGATGTCAACCCACATTGTTTAGACTTTGACTCCTTTCAATGGAAATGTTGCAGGTAAGTACAACCAAGTCCAGCTTATCGAATGTACCACACAAGTGAGAACAGTTGAAAATGGGAAACAATCTCCAGAAAATCACAACTGAGCTTTGAAAGTCAGTGGAAAACAGGGAATACTTTCAGACTTTGTACTCAGGTTGCAACTCAATACGGTTCTACTCAATCAACTTATTTTTTAGTCCCTGCCTTGATGTTACTATGGGGCAGTGGAAGAGGTGATGGTATTGTTAAGGACCCAGGGACCCTCCCAAGTCAGCTGTATGTTAGTCATATGACTGTTCTAAATAAGCATATAGTCCCATTTCTGTCCCTGATCTTTGAGCTCCTTAACTCAATTTGGAAATGAGGCTACCCAAGACAGAAAGGCTCTTTCTTGTGTTCCCAGTTTCACGTATTATCATCATGCAGAGAAGGAGAGGTGAAATGCTTGGTTTGGGTAGAAAGTGGGTAATTGACCTATGTCAACACTCTGATCACTACTTAAGACAAAAATTCACTTGAAGTGCCTTGGAAGAATGTATTTCTTATACTTTGAGGAACTGTCTTTCAGATGTCAGGAAACTGAGGAATCCCAGGCTTCACCACGAGTGGCTCATTGAGGGCATTGTTCATTTGGCCCTTCTCTCTTTCAAAAAAGCAATCCAAGTTCTTCTGTCTAATGGAAAGGAAGACAGTGAAAAGAAGTCCCTGGCCAAAGAATGTCAATATACAAGCCATGTCTTCCAGGAAAAGAAAAACCTAATTGACACTCAGCCAACCCACTCTATACTGACTCAATAAATAGTAGTGATATAAATGAAAGAAGTATAAGCATAAGTGATATCCTATTAAAATTTCTCTCATGATCTCCTAATTCAGTTCTCTATTATTTCTATCCTAATAAGGATAATTGAATGACCCACTGTCTCCTCTAGACAAACTTGATATAAATCTGTACTTATTTGTAGAAACATTGCTGTGGAGTCACATACCAGTAGATTATTAAAGCTTGGGGATTGCTATTTTTGTGAGTAATATGGTTGGCTAAGCAGCTTTTGTTCATTGTATAAGAAAGCTGACAAACTGACAGTGAAATAGAAGGTGACAGAAGCCATCCAGTTATAAATACCAAATCTATGGGCTGCATCAAATTTACAGCAGGAGACTATAATCCTTCACCCTCAGAATCGAAAACCTCCAAGATAAAACAACAGTGTAATAATAGTTAAAGGCACTTTTCAAGAGCTCCCTTACAAGATCCTTAAATGAAAATGGCACCATATATGAACTCTGGGATATTAGAATCCATTCCTCCTTTTCCCTTCTATTGTCTTTTCCCAGAGTCTTCCTGTTAAGCATCCCCAGCAAGTTGATACTTTTGACCACTATTCCTCAAAAACAAAGCCAGAATCAGGACTATGAATTTCAGAACCTTTCTTCACCATCTTGCTTTACTTAGTTCTAGACAGGGCCGGGTGTGTCTGTGAAAATGTATTTTAAATTAGCCACATATCTCTTGCTAAAGCTAGTGTTTGGGGCTCTTATGTAAAGGCTGAATGCTTGAAATCAAATAGGAAGGCTTGGATGCCCTGTCTGTCTACACCAAGCAGTAGAGTGGATGCGGGCAGTGGAGACCAGAGAAGTTGTCTGGGATTTCTGGTTGCCTGCACTACTTCCTGCTAGATCTCAGTGGGAGATTGTGAAACCTTGTCATTGAGGCATTAAGAGTGCTGTCTAGCACATGCCAGTTTATCAGCCAAGAAGAGCACTGATGGTGAGAAAATCTTTACCAAATTAAGAAGGACAGAGCAAGAGGGAAAAGACCTGATGAAATCTGAGTGGGTTTCACTTCTTTTCCCTTTCCCTCTCTGCTGGGTATTTCCTCCTTGAATGATGTCTAGCCCCACCCCATAGCCATAATAAGATAGAGAAGCATAATAGTTTGGATAAAATTCAAAGGAGCAATAAAAGACTCATTAGCTGGAGAAACATCCCCCCAAACATGGTATAACAATTAACTGCCAGCAACATAAATTTGGAGCTGCTATGCCAACTATCTTTGCTATTTTCCAAGAATCGTTGAATGTTCTCTTTAGCTGCCAAAGAAAAAAGATCCGTTCTAAGGAGGCGATGTGGTATATTAAAAAGACTAATGACTCAAGTCAGAAGGAGTGGATTCAAATTCTACTTCTAATTCTTAATGTTTATGTGATTCTGAGTACATACCACTGCTTCCTTGGGTAGGACATGTAACTTCTCTGAATGTCAGTATTTTCCTTTGTAAAATGAGAGGGTGGGGATATATTGCATCTGAGATCCCATTCTAGCTCTATTTCTGGTCCTATAATGGTATATGAGGCCTTTGGCTGATCATTTAACTTCCTTCAGCCTCAGTTACCTCCACAATGAAGTGAGGGGAGTGGGCTAGATGGATTCTGAGGTCCCTTCCAATTCCTGCTTCATGATCCCAATCTTCCTCATGGATATGCAGATTCTGAGCATACTTATGCCATACCAGGTATTCTATTTTTCCCAAGTAGAGACCATTGGGGGATTTAGAATTATTACAATCGGATATCTACATTTGCCAGGACTTTTCCTTTCTAATCCCTCCAATATTTCTAGGAAGTTGGTATTAAGGCCCCAAGCTTCCTCAATCAATTTTGCCTTATTTCTCAATCACCTCCAAGGTTCACAAATGGGAACTATCACCCAGTACTTTCTCTTAGACCAAAGGTTTAAGATCCAACTCCCAAATTTCCTGGGGAGTATGCAACCAGAATACATTACTCATAGGCACTGACTCACACTTTGGCTACCCAGGCCCTCTCTACTTCTGTAAATTCTCTGTCCTCTCCACACTCACTAGAAATAACTATGAAGGGAATTACAGGAAGATGGAAGAATAAGGCAGGAAATTACCTGGCTCTACCAAATTTGCCCCCAAGTAACATAAAATAATGCTTCAAAGTGAATTTTAGAAAAGCAGAAATAATTAGAGGTTGGGATAAAGCAATCATCTAGCCTAAGACAACTTGGGAGTGGGGAATGTTAGGAAAGGTCTACACACTCTGGAGCAGTGGTATGGCCTAATTGAAGTGCAGAAATTTCAGGGTAGATTCTGTAGAGTCAACAAAGAGCAAGCCTGGGGGCAGCTGTGTGGGCAGGAGCCTCAGTTTCAGATGCTTTCACCCAACATATAGTGTGGGGTTGAGGGAGCTGATCAGGGGAAGATTGTGGGAGCCCTCTTCTGGTGCTGGACATGGGACCCAAGTACACTCACCAGTCAGGGTCCCAGACTAGTGAGCACATACTATGAGTGTGGTCAGCAGAGAGCCTGGGGCCTTACTGACTGTGTTCACTTGCAGGAGAGTAAAGTCCATTCCAGGACAGAAGAGCAAATGGATACTTGTGACCTGAAGGATCACAGGGAACAAAAGTGTTTTCTGTGGCAGCAGTTATAGGGACTCTGGTCATAGTTTGGGGGCAAAGAGGAGTGTTTTAGGTCACCTGTAGACCAAGAGTGAGCTGGAAGAGCAATGATCACATCTGATCCTGGATTATAGTTGACTGAAAGAACAAAGAGGTCAGAGGCCCTCAGATAGAGCTCAGAAAGCAACAGAACAACAACAAAAACAACTTAAGCCTGAGACATTATCCCCTACAACAAGAGCAGAGTCTGACCCTAATTTAAATTGATAGCCAGAAATAGCCCATTAAAAAGAAAATAAATAAACAAAAGTGAAAAAACTACTATGATAGAGAATTCCTATGGTGACAGAGAACATCAGGGTTTAAACTCAGAGGAAGAGCTTCTTGTAAAGCTTCAAAGAAAAAAGTTAAATGGCCACAAGCTTAAAGAGTTTTTAAAAGTGCTTAAAACAGACTTTAAAAATCAAATAGTAGAAGTTGAGGAAAAATGGGAAAATAAGCACAATTCAAGAAAAGAAAGAAAATTATTATGAAAAGAAAATTAAGAAATTGGAAAAAAGAGACCCAAAAACTTACTGAAGACAATAACTTCTTAAAAATTAGAATTGGGCAAAGGGAAGCTAATGGCTTCATAAGATATCAAGAAATAATGAAACAAAATCAAAACAATGAAAAAATAGAAAAGTATGTGAAACACCTCATTAGAAAAACAAATGGCATGGAGAATAGAACAAAAAGAGATAATATAAGAATTATTGGACTATCAGAATATTATGACCAAAAAAAAGAGTCTAGACACTATACTTCAAGAAATTATTAAGGAAAATTGCCCTGATGTTGTAGAACTAGAGAGTAAAATAGAAATTAGAAAAAAAAACCACTGATCACCTAAAAGAGATCCTAAATTGAAAACTCACAGGAACATTTTTGTTAAGTTTCAAAGTTCCCAAGTCCAAAGTGAAAATATTTCAAACAGCTATAAAGAAACAATTTAAATGTTGTGGAGCTAAAGTCAGGATAACACAAGATTTAGCAGCTTCTATGTTAAAAGAACAAAGGGCATGGAATATGATATTCCACAGATCAAAGGAGCTGAGTTTGCAACCAAGAATAACCTACCCAGGACTTGTAGAAGAGTGCACAGATGAGGGAGGCAGTGGTCAGAACTAAATTAGATTTCTGAGGAGGGAATAAGGTAAAATGAGAGAAAGGTAGACAGTGAGGGAAATAGGATAGAGGGAAATACACAGTGAGTGTATATAATAACTGTGAATGTGAATGGGATGAGCTCACCCAAAGAACAGATAGTGGAATGGATCAAAAACTAGAACCCAATAATATCTTGTTTATAAGCAAAACATTTATAAATGAGAGACATACGTGGAGTAAAAATAAAGGGCTGGAGTAGAATTTATTGTGCTTTGAGTTATATAAAAAATAGTAGGGGTAGAAATCATAATCTCAGACAGTTAAAGTTAAAAAGGATTTAATTAAAGGGGATAAGCAGGGAAACTACATAATATTAAAAGTTACCATAAATAGTAAATCAATATCTATAGTAAACATATATGCACCAAATGCTGTAGGATTCACATTTTTAAAGGAAAAGGTAAATAACTTACAGGTGGAAATAGATAACAGAACTCTGATAGTAGGGATATTTCAACTTTCCCCTCTCAGAATTAGATAAATCTGACCAAAAAATAAATGACAAAGAAGTCAAGGAGATTACCAAAATTTTAGATAAACTAGATATGATGAACATTTGGAAAGAATTGAATGTGAATAAAAAGAAATAGACGTATTTTTCTCAGCAGTACATATAACTTTTATGGAAATAATTAGGATCTGGCTTCAAACTTGATATATTTATGATCTTTGTCTTAGCTGATATAGAAACATAGAATAGATTGAAATCCTTGTTTAGAATTCAACTAGTCTCATAGTCTATGTGACACTATAGTAATGATAACAAGAACTAACGTTTAGATAGCGCTTTAAGACATGCAAAGTACTTCATAGGTAGGTAGGGTCATTTGATCATAGATTTATAAATATTAAGGATATTAGAGTAATGACATTGAGTCTAACCCCATCACTTTGCAGATGAGGAAATGGAGGCCCAGAAAGATTAAATGTCCCTCTCAAGGGCATGCAACTAGTATGCTTCTGGATGGTATTCAAACACAAGTATTCTTGACTCTACTTTCAGGTACTTCACCCCAGCACTATATCCACTACACCACACTGCCTTTCAGCAAAGAGGTGGGATGAAAAATACTCATGTGCATGAATATTCATACATATATACATAAATTCATAATGGTCTTCAGTTATATATTGATCTCAAATGAATTATGTGAGGGAAAGTCCCTCTCTGTGCCAAAGTTTTTCTTTCTGCAAAATGAAAGAGATTAATGTGATAACTACTTAAGATCCTTTAATGCTTATGATATCATTTTGAGCCTGGGCCTAAACATAGAAAGGGAGATATACCTTCTAGGATTGGGTCAATTTTGATTTAAGTTAAACAATCTAGAAACATTTGGATCCTTTCTTTTGTATTTGAAAGGATGAGATATAAGACTTCTGCAAACCTGTATTAGTGGATACAAATAAATGGTCTAAATGACACTACTGGATGGCATGTACATATGCATATTTTGTGTATATGTATGTATACATAGGCACAGATATGAGTGAAGTATGTGATATATATATGACATACATAGCAATATTTGTTTTATATATAACAATGCATATATGTTTATCTCACACACAAACACAAACACACACACACACATACACACTTGCACAGGACCCAGAAGCCACTTAACTGGTAGCCCCATGAGTTGTAGTCCTTACATTACTATTAGACTGCCTGGATCATTTTGATAAACTTTGCTACTAGTCCCACTCAAGCCCATTAATCAAGTCATTGATTGATGCTTGAAGTGGGGCAGGTGCTGCTATTACATATTCATTATTAATCAAATCATTATTTCAGCCTAGTGCAAATCTCCTGAATCACCTCAAGGTATCCAGAATGTGAAATTCATCTCTGGGGTATTCATCAGACCTGTTTTCTTGGAATGGTGTGAAATACAACTCTCCAAATGACAGTGAATCCCCTGAGACTTGCATCTCCACCGTTACTTCTCACCTAGCAAATGTTGACTTACTTACCTGTCATATTTTTCCTGTTTCTGAAACAGTCTGAGCTGGTTCTAAGAAGTAAACAAAATGGGTGGGAATGGACAGATAAGGTCATATCTGTCTATATTTACATTGACTAGTCTGAAGACTTTTGATAAGAAAAGTCACCATGTCAAGTTTTGGAAAGCTTAGATTGATTTTAGAGTAAAATGATCAAGTCCTAGATGTTAGAAATACAGAGAAACTCAGAGATGCAGCACTGGTGAGATGGTGGAAAGGGAGCTGGAATCAGCATCAAAGAACAAGATCAAATCACTTGCTAGCTCTCTTTCTAGCTCTGTGACTTTGGAGAGTCACTTCCCCTCCCTAGACCTAAATTTTCTTCTCTGTAACATGACAAATGTGGGCATTATAACTTCCTGAGTTCCTTCCAGAACCCAATCTATGATATAGTCAACTTCTTCACTTTACAGAGGAAACTGACACATCCTCCATGAAGCCTTCCCTAAACCATAGGATGATGAATGCTTTCTCCATCCTCAAGTTATCTTTTTTTTTTCCTTTTTTTTTGGAGGGCAGTTGGGGTTAAGTGACTTGCCCAAGGTCACACAGCTAGTTTTTTGTGTTAAGTGTCTGAGGCCGGATTTGAACTCAGGTACTCCTGATTCCAGGGCCGGTGCTTTATTGTACCACCTCCTCCTCCCCAGTTAAATATCACTTCCTTGAAGAGAAGAACTGTTTGTTTTGTCTTTCTTTCCTAACACCTAAAGAGGCATTATATAGTAGTTAATAGAGAACTGGCTTCAAAGTTAGAGAGACCTGGGTTCAAGTGCTGTCTCTGATGCATACTAATTATGGAACCCTGGATAACTTATTTATCTTCTCATTGCTCTAGGCAGCTCTCCAACTTTGAAGTTCTTTAACTCTTTTTGTGTTTCATACCCCTTTGACAGTCTGGTAAATCCTACGATCCCCTTCTCAGAATAAGGTAATTGAAGAAAATGCTAAATTAGAATTTGAGGTTAGTGAAGATTAAGATGTGATTATTTTCTCCCCTATTACTACTACTATGACAAAGACTATGACTACTGCTACTGACACTGCTACTGCCCTCACTGCTGTAGGCTGCTGTTACTAGTTAGTCATCTATCTAGTTAGCACTTACACAGCACTTTAAGGTTTATAAACTGCTTTTTATGTGTTACCTCTCTTGATTCTACTGATAGCCCTACTATGTAGGTGATATGATAATCCTGATTTTACACATGAGGAAACTGAGGATGAGGGAATTGAAATGACTAGCCAGGGTAAAACAGCCAGTGTATGAGGTTGGATTTGAATTTGGGTCTTTCTGATTCCACATCCAGGCCCTAAGTATTACAACAGGACTTCTGGTGCCAAGACAGCAGAGTTAGGAAGGAACCCTCTGAAGCCCTCCAAAATTCCCCTCAAAACAACTAGGAAACCATCTCAGAATTGGTCTAGGAGCCAGGAAAGCTGCTTACTAGCTTGGAAGGAAAGATCTGTCTCAGTGGGGTGCACAGGGAATGAGCCTTGCTAAAGGTCTCCTGCTGTGAGGCAAGCTATAGCTTTTGCTCTTACACCTCACTCTTCCCCCACCCCAGTGGGAGGACTGGTAAGCTGCTTCCCTGTTCTTAGACCAATTCTAAGGTGGTTTCCTTGTTGTTTGGAGAGGAATTTAGGAGGGCTTCAGAGGGTTCCTTCCTCACTCAACCATCTTGGCAAAGGAAGTCTGGCTATTTATATTTCTATATGGCAAGATACCATTTGTAACTATTAACTTTATTACTAAAAGAATAATTAGAAGGAGTATATGTAGACAGAGGGTGTAGATATAAGGTGACTTTGATGGGATGATACCCCCAAAAATAAAGGGGTGAGAAAGAAAATTGTACTGTAAGAATAAGGAGAGGGAAGACTGAATGGGTTAAATTATCCCCCATAAAAGAGGCATGAAAAAACTATTATGATCAAGGGGAAAATATGGGTGATGATGGTAGACAAAGCTTAAACCTTATCTCATCGAAATTGGCTCAAAGAGGGAATACCATACATGCTCAGTTGGTTATAGAAATCTATCCTATCCTATGAGGAAGTAAAAAGGGATAGGGATAATAGAAGTGGGAGAGGGGATTGATAAAAGGGAGGGTGTATTGGGGAAAGTAGTGATTGGAAATAAGACACTTGAGAGGAAGGAAAATGTGGGGGGGAATAAAAGAGAGAGGGGATATACAAGCAAAAAATAGAATTGGAGGGAAATACATAGTTATCATAATTATAAATATGAATGGGATGAACTCACCCATAAAGCTGCAGCAGACAGCAGAATGGATTAAAAAGTAGAATGCTAAAATATATTGTTTATAAGAAACACATTTGAAGCAGAGAGATACATACATGGCAAAGGTAAGGGGCTGGATCTGAATCTTTTATGTGACAGCTAAAGCAAAGGAAGCAGGGGTAGCAATCATAATCTCAGACAAGCAAAAACAATAATAGATCTAATTAAAAGAGACAAAGAAAGAAAATATATCTTGCTTAAAGGTACCATAGACAATAAATTCAAATCAATACTAAACACATATGCACCAAATGATATGACATCTAATATTTTTAAGAAGTTGAATGAGTTAGAGGAGGAAATAGATAATAAAACTATACTACTGGGAGACTTCAGCTTTCCCTTCTTAGGATTAGATAAATCTAACCAAAAAAATAAACAAGAAAGAAGTTAAGGAGGTGAATAAAATTCTGGAAACGTTAGATATGATAGATCTCTGGAGAAAACTGAAAGGGAATAGAAAGGATATGCCGTTTTCTCAGCAGTATATGGTACCTACACAAAACTGACCATGTCATTCATCACTGAAGGAAATGCTACATTTCAGTTAGGGGTTAATGAAAATAAAGTTATAGTGTTTTGTTTCCCTCCCCATCAAATCTCTTCATACTCATGTGAGTGTGTGTATCCAAAGTTAAGAGCCCCTTATCTACTGGATCTAGAGAGATGGGGGATAAGGCTGCGGGCCTTTGGAGTCAAGAAGACCTATGTACTAGTCTTATTTCAGACACTTATTAGGTATGTGAGTCAGGTCAAATCCTTTAACCTCTCTGGACTTCAGAGGGGACCATAATGCACCTACCTCACAGCATAATTGGAAGTTTCATATATGGACAATATTGTGTAAAATCATAAAGCATTATTTTACTTATTTATTTATTTATTTATTTTGCTTTTTTTTGGAGGAGGGAAGGCAGGGCAATTGGGGTTAAGTGACTTGCCCAAAATCACAAGGCTAGTTTTGTGTTAAGTGTCTGAGGTCACATTTGAACTCAGGTCCTCATGACTTCAGGGCCTGTGCTCTATTCTCTATCCCACCTAGCCCTGCCCCCCTTCCATAAAACATTATTAACAAGGGATGCTCCCACTAGGTCAAGAGAACTTGACTGTACACTGGGCAAAAAGGACATTTCAATACCTTCTTGCTTTCCATGCTTGCAAACTGAAGATCCATCCAAAGAAAAACCACTTGAATCCTTATGAAGAGTATGATTTTATGTTTATTTCTCCTATGGGTCTTAGTATAAGAATCCATCCACAGTAAAGCTTGAATAAGTGTGGGTGAATGGATGAATACAAAAGGGAGGCAGATGATAAGTTTCTTTTAAGTTCTGGGGAAGTAAATTAATACTCATTTTCAGGTCTGGTGAAATCAATTTGCAGACATAAAAGGTCACACCTGTGACCTTGGCCTCATTAGCATCCTTCTGCAATTGAGTTGAACTGCCAGAGACATGTTAATGCATACTCGGTCTGACCTTGGGGAAATGAGCATCTAACTGCTAGTATCCTAGACACTAGGTATACAATCTTCCCAAGGGTCTGGCAATCATTCTCAGTACTCTGAAGAACAGAGAAGCAGCCAACAGAGGGATAAAGAGCAGCCTTGGAGTCAGGAAAAACTGAGTTCAAGTCCTTCTTCAAACACATAATGGCTGTGAGACCCTTGGTAAGTTACTTAACCTTTCAGTGTCCCAAGTAATTCTCTTCAACTATAAATTGCAGAAAAGGTGTCTGCTCGTACTGGTAGAAGGTATTTCCTCACTGGGAGTTTTCTATGCCCTTGAAATAATAGGTTAGATTAAACAACAAAAACAAACTTTTGAAAATGCAGTCGAAAAAGAACATTAGACAGAGGATCAAAAGATTTGATATTAATATCCTGTGTGACCTTGGTCAAGTACTACACCTTCTTTGGATCTCCAATTCAATTCAACTAAACAACGAAGTATTAAGTGCATACTATATGTAGGGTATTACTAGGTACTAGGATAGGGATAGTGACTGGACTTAGGATTTCATTGGTGTGGGGAATATCTGACTGAGGATATTACCTCTACCAATGTAGGTCAGCATCTTATCTTCAATTTAGAGTTAGAGCAAGTGTTCTTAACCTAGGATTTCTGGACCCAAAAAGGTCCCATGACAGAGTTCAGGAAGTCTGTAATTTAATGCATCTGGGTGGCTGCAATACTTATTTTTTTTTTATTTTTAAAAATGTTTATTTAAAGTTTTGACTTCCGGGGGCAGAGCCAAGATGTCGGCGTAGAAGCAGCAAGGTCCCGCAGCTCCCACACTGCCACCCTAAACACCCAGAAAATACGAGCCCAGACAAAGTCTAGGAAAGTCTAGGACTCTCAGACTCACACAAATCCAGAGGACACAGCTCTCGCTGAAGGCAGCTCGGCAGCAGGGGCTCAGCGGGGCCGCCGGAGCGGAGGCTGGAACAGCCGGAAGCCAAGGCCGCGGCCAGGCCTGGGACGGTGGGAAGGAGCTGAGCTGAGCCTGGCAGCCAGCCTGCAGCGGTTCTACAGCCTCCAGCACACCCACATCTGCCAAGGCGTGAGGAGCATGATGGGAGAGGCAGCTCCCACCAAGAACAGCCAGCCCAAAACCGCAGCAGCAGCCAGGCAAGGCCCCAGGGCGGCCACGAGGAGCAGCGGAGCCTCCCAAGCCGCAGCGTGAGTCTACTTCAAAGAAAATCTAAAGCACTGGCCTGAGGGGAGCTTCGGTCAGAGAGGGTTAGTGAAAGCTGAAACTTTGAAACTTAATTGGGGCGGGGTAAAGCTGTTCGGCCATTCTACCCCCGGGGCAAGGAAGCAGTGGGGGAGGGGAACTACTGGACCCAGCAGCAGTGGCCCCCACCAGGCTGCTTCAGAGCCCCTGGCCTGCGGACTCTGCAGGGGGGCTGAATCGATTAATCGAGGCTAAGT
>CM053602.1:40114319-40137360 GCA_028646575.1 Pseudocheirus occidentalis
GGGAGTGAGTGACAGGGGAGGAATTGCAAGAATCTAGTATTTAAAGCTATACAATTAAATGCAACTGGGAAATAACACATACAGGGACAGGGGCAGGGAGGAGCTCCCTGCCCTGCTAGAAAGCTAGAGAGGAGTTGGAGGAGGGCATAAAAGGGAACAGATTGTGGGAGGGGTCTTACAGTGGGATCAATGTTCTGGGCTGGGGGGTAGGGACAAAAAGGGGAGAAAATTTGTAACTCAAAACCTTGCGGAAATGAATGATGTGACCAAGAAAATAAATTAAAATTAAAAGCAAAAAAAAAAAAGAAGAGGGTGATGAGTGTCATTATCCATTCTCTGGGACTATTAGTGACTTTATGTATATATGTATGTATGTATGTATGTATGTATGCATGCATGCATGCATGTTTATTTTTAGTTTACAACATTCATTTCCACAAGGTTTTGAGTTACAAATTTTCTCTAAGTCTTTCCCCTACCCCCACCCCCAAAACAGTGATCTAACTGAATACCCCCTCCCCCAATCTGCTCTCTCCCACGCCCTCCTCCATCCCCCCTCTGACTTTCCAGTAGGGCAAGATGGATCTCCATACTCCAGTGCCTGTATATCTTATTTCCCAGCTGCATGTAAAAAAATAATAATTTTAAAAATTTTAAACATTTGATTTTAAAACTTTGAATTCCAGTTTCTTTCCCTTCTTCCTTTGTCACCCACGGTACTGGAATGATAAGCAATTCAATATAGGTTGTGCATGTGTAGATACACAAAACATTTCCATAGTGGATATATTGTGAGAAGCTGACTATATTTCCCTCCATCCTATCCCAACCCCCACTTGTTCTAGTCTCTACTTTGATCCTGTCCAATTTCAAAAGTGTGTGCTTCTAACTACCCACCCCCACATCTGTCCTCCCTTCTATCATCCCTCTTGTCATCCCCCTCCCCCCTACTTTCCTGTAGGGTAAGATACCCAGTTCAGTGTGTAGCCATTAGTGACTTTTAAATAACTCTCAGTCCATCTCTTTTTAGATGAGCTTTTCATCTGCATGGGTATTGTTTATGTGTATATTTTTCTTCTGATTCAATTTCTTTCTCTCTGTATCAGTTCATCCAGGACTTTTTCCTTCCAAATGTTCCTCCTACCTGGAATTCCCTTCTCCATTCTCTATTTAGAATGATCTCCACCCTTTGAAACCTAACTCACTTCATTCTCCGACAGCTTTTCCTGACTACCCTAGATCAAAGTGCTCTCCTCCTCCCCCTGATTCCTATAGCATTGGATGTCTGTATCACCCTTCTGACACTCAGTTTATGTTGCCTTGCAGTATTAGCTGGTTTTACATGACTTTGTGTCTTATATCATCATCTAGAGGCACCTCAGATACAATGACCATATCTTCTGTTCTTCATATCTCCTTTAATAACTCATTGCGTCAATGATCAACATGATTGCCCTGGTCACTGTCCTCACTCTTTCCCATGATGCCCTCCTTCCATATAGCCAACATATACTATAGTGTGGAAATAGCCAACACAGTGTGGAAAACACCTATGGGGTGACTAGGAGCTACAGCAGAAGGAGAATGCTCAGACAAATCCTAAACAAAAGTAGCTGCTGGCTCATTCACATCTCAGCCTAGAATTCTTATTGAGAGTCATAATGGGATGCTCCTCAGGATACCAAAAAATTGTCCTTTACATCCTGGGTTCAACAGGTTATTTTATCAGGGTGGGGGGGAGGGCAGTTCAACAAGTCATTTTATTTTTTTTCATGTTATCTTTGTATCTCCAAGGTTGAAGGAATTGGTTACACTTTGGTCTCTCACCCTTTAGTATTCAATTGCGCAATTCTTTAATTACAATTCTTATACATATTCAATTCTATTGGCTTACTTACACTTTTATTCAATGCCAAATATGTCTTGCTCAGCTTATTTCTTCTTATTTACTTTTCAGAGGATCACAGGGATCACTATTGACTGTCAGGGCTAAAAAGGACCTTTGAGATTCTCTACCAGGTTTTCTTGACCCAGGATCTATGGACTTTTTTTTAATAACCCTCTTTCCAATATAATTGATTTCCTTCATAGTCCTATATATTTTTATTTTATGCATTTAAAAATGTGATTCTGAGAAGGGGTCCATAGGCTTCTCCAGATTGTCAAAAGTTTCCATGACACATAAATGGTTCAGAACTCCTGCCTATTCTAGTCTACCCACCCTTATTTTACACAGGAGAAAACTAAGGCACGGAGGTAGAGTAGCAAGACCAGATTCACACAGCTACTCAGAAGCAGAGCTCAGTTCCTTCATCTTCAAGACTAGTATTGTTTAGGGGTGGCTAGGTGGTACAGTGAATGGAGCACCAGCCCTGGAAGTCTGGAGGACCTGAGTTCAAATCTAGCCTCAGACACTTAACACTTACTAGTTGTGTGACCTTGGGCAAGTCACTTAACCCCACTTGCCCTGCTTTCCTCCCTCCAAATAAAAAAGATTAGTGTTGTTTCTGCTACCCTATTCTATTTTCTAGGGTTCTAGAGGAAGAATCTGAGCCTCACAGGGATCAACTTGTCCTAAGTCACACTGACAGCAAATGTTAAAACTTCATTCAAACCCAGATCTTTTCTGGCATAGTCGATAGAGTGTTGGCCTTTAAACCAGAAAATTTGGACTTCTAATTCTTCCCAGATCCCTCCTGATTGTTTTGACCTGGGGCAAAATCATTTAAACCTTGGGACCTTCCATTTTTTATATGTGAAATGAGGATGATGAACTTCTGAATAGCACCTATACCACAGCATTAAGAGGCAAAATAATATCATGTTAGGATTTTTTACTGTGAAACCAGTGATTTTTAAAAAAATTAACTTTTTTTCAGTTTTGTCATATGCCCAGTACCTAACATGGTTACCTGTTGCATAATAGTTGATTAATAAGTACTTTTTTAGACTAGACTGACCAGGCTAGAAGTCTCCAAAGTGTGAGCCAGAGTCCCCTGGGGGACCATGGCCTTACCCCCAAGAGACTGTGCCTTTACCCCAACAGATTTGTGATCAATAATCCAAGGGTGAGAGAATGGTTGTATCTCACCTTCCCCACAATAGCCAGTCATTTGACTTGACTCAACATAACCTCTCATACCCTTGCTCCCACC
Source organism: Pseudocheirus occidentalis (assembly GCA_028646575.1). Classification (NCBI taxonomy): domain Eukaryota; kingdom Metazoa; phylum Chordata; class Mammalia; order Diprotodontia; family Pseudocheiridae; genus Pseudocheirus; species Pseudocheirus occidentalis. Next base: position 40,117,475 of record CM053602.1, read on the forward strand.
CAAGTTCTCCAGTCCACCTCCCTCCCTTAACTTCCAAGTTCTGAAACTCCCTCCTTCTGAACCAGGCCAAGGCCCTTAGGGCAATTATTAGCCAATAACACCCAGGAACCAACAAAAGAAGGTCTGCAGATGACCACTGGGAAATGTTGTATTTTGTCCAATTTTTTAAATGTACATAATTATTTGTACATAGAAACAACATAAGTAGAATAGGCACATCTTTGGTGTACATGTTCAAAAATACATTTCACTGATGAGGTAGGCAATCAAAAAAGTTGAGAGACTGTGGAGGTAGCCCCCTCTGTCTGCCTTCAGACCCATTCCTTTACTGATGTTTATTCCAGCTTTTCATCTACCTTTTATTTACAAAATTCAACATCTTGAGTATGTGGAATTATTCTTGGGCCTCCCCAAATGGATTTTGAAAGTTGTCTATGTTCGTTGGCCAGGGCACTGAATTGAATGGCACTTATATAACCCTGAAAGCTGCTCCAGTAACCACCCAACATACCATCCCCAGTCTCCATATTACAGGCAATCTATATTTCATGCTTACACCTATCTTTGAATGCCAGCCATTCCTGACTGGGGCTGCTAGGATCTCACCAGTTTCTTACTTGGTTTGTGGAGACAGAATGCCTTACATTGATTGGTCCAGCCTTACTTTTCCTATGGCCCCCATCAGACAGACAGGCTCTGAGCTAATTAGCCCTGCTTTGTTCTCCTCTAATCGCTTCCTTCAAAATCTCTGCAGGAAGGAAACTTATGAACAGTTTGTGAAATGCAACTGCATAAAGAAAGATGAACATCATAAACAGACTGGAGAATTGAGGAAAGCTGAGTGGGAAAACCGCTGCTGTCTTAACAACCCAGGATCAGAGGCAGAGCACTGGGGGACAGCTCCCGTGATGTCAGGTGCTGTGCATTGAAAGCCTGCCTGAGATCCTTGCTTTTGTCAGCAAGTATCTGGAAGGGAATTCAAGGGCTCTCTACTCTAACCCAGATATGAATAGGAATACCTTCTACAATATGCCCAAGAAAGTTGGCAGGTCTCTCCTTGAAGACCTCCAGTGAATGTGTAATCCACCCCCATGCCCCTATCTCCTTCCACTTTGGGACATAGGTTTTCCTAAGTTCCTATTTTCTTCTTATCAACTTCTATCGGTTGCTCCTGATTCGTCCCTCTAGAACCAAACAAAGCAGGTCACATCTCTCCTCCTTTACAAAGTCCCTGAGCCTTCTTTTTTCCAGGGTGCAACTTATATTCCTAAAATATAATATTAAGGGCCTTCAGCTATATTGCTTCAGGTCCCCCACCTGTAAAATGGAGATGATGATAAAACCCACCTCCCAGGGTTATGCTGGGAAACAGCTGAGATGATATGGTAAACTGCTTAGCACCGAGTCTTGCACGTGGTAAACTTATAATAAACACTTATTCTTTTCCCCTAAATTTAACTTAAATAGGTTCAGCCCATTGTTTGTGCCTCCGCCAATCGTTTTTAGACCCTGACTCCATCATCCACCAAACTAGCAGGAGATTTGGTGACAGAGTACCTAGGTTCAAATCCCACCTTTGTTACTTAATGCCTGTGTGATGTTGGGAAAATCTCTTCCCCTCTCTAGGCTTTAGGTTCTTCCTGTGAATAATGATGGGGTTAGACGCCTGGGTGAGACTAAGTGCCTTTGAGAGTTTTCATGTCTAATGGGTGGCATTGGGCACAGTCAATGAGGAGGCTTCCTTTACATAACTAGTGGAATCAGAATCCAACCCTACCAACTTTAACCCAGTAGCCTAATAGTATTGTGAGACTAATTGGGTTTTTTGGTCTTGCTATCACTGTCTCAGCTCATTGAATGTGCTTTGTTTAGATGTCTACTTCCAGGGACGGATTTAGGCTGCAAGATCTGAGATATCATAGGATCATAGGTTTAGAGCTAGAAAGGACTCCAGAAGCAACTGTGCCCAGTCCCCTAATTTTACATATGAGGAAACTGAGGAAAAGAGAGGTTAAGTGTCTTGCCCAGGGCAATATAGCTTGCAAAGCCCTGAAGCAGGATGTGAATTCAGTTCTTCCTGCTTCCAAATCCCATGCCCTATCCAATACACAACATCATTTTGTTTGCCTTTTTTTTCCTAGCATCCTCATTGGCCCCTTATTTACAGACACATCTTTGCAAGCCAAGCTAGAGAATGATTGTGTTAGTGCTGATGCCATTTGAGCCACACGCAGTGCTGACACCAGCCAGCAGATCTCATGGCTGGTGCCTCAGGATCAGGGTGTTTTGCCAGACCTCTTTTGAGATACCCTCTGCAGTTCTGGAGCTGGGATGTTCTGTTCTGAAGGCTTAAAATGATCCTTCATTCTCAAGGCTGAATGAGTTGTCTTCAAACCCAATGTCTGTAAGAAGCCTCCCAGCAGGCTTAGAAGGCCCCATGAATTCTGTAACATTTCAAAAAAAAAAACCTTGAATCTCCATTCCTGTAGAACCCAATCTAGAAAAAGAAGCAGCAGCAAACCTCTCCAAACCATAAATTCATCTTGCTAGCACTCTGGCTATGGACAGAACCAGGTTTTCATTGGAAGGCATTGCTGACAAGGCTGCAGCTATATTAATAGGAAATGGGCCATTTTGCCTTAGGCCTCAATTTTTGGCAGCTGCACAAGATGCTAAGGAGTTTAAAGCTACCTTTGGCCATCTCAGGCAGTCACCATCAAGCATTTGTGGAGTGCCTGGCGTGTGGACAGAGCCGCATCCCAGACTCTGTCTGGGAAAGGGTAGCTGCAGTCTCTGTCTTAGAGGAGACCGTGGTTGAACTGGAAGCATGAAACACAATGTCACATAGCAATTGGAGAACAATGACTAGGTTCTATTCCTCACAGAGGCTACTCTATAACATTATGCTTTTTCACTGGTATTCCCTATTCCTGGAACTTTCTCTCTCCTCACCTCTACTGCCTGGCTTCCTTCAACATTCAAATCAATGTCCACCTTCTGGTGGCCAGTTAGGATGGCACACAACCCTATTCCCTGCCACCAGGAAGGTTGAGGCTGGCCGATTACTTGAACTCAGGAGTTCTGAGCTGCTAAAGTTCTGAGTGTCTAAAGCCCAGAAATTGTCTGCACTAAGTCATGCACCAAAATTTGAGCTCCTGGGGTGGGGGGGGGAGGGGAATAGCTACTAGGCTGTGTAAGGAGAGGTGAATAGCCCAGGTTAGAAATGGAGGAGGATGAAGCTTGCCTGCTGAACAGCACCAAGATTGGCCCTTACCGTGGCTTCTGCACTTCCAGCCTACATGAGATATGGAGACTTTGCTTGAAAAAACAAAAAAAACCCAAAACAACAAATCCACCTTCCAGAGGAGGCCTTAGCTGGTCCCCTACTCTGCAAGTGCCTTCCCTTTAAGGTTACCTTCCACCTACTTGTTACATTTTTGTATGAATATTATTGTTTGCATATTATCTCAAACATGATGAGAATGTGAGTTCCTTGAGGTCAGGTACCATACTTTTGCCCTTTTTGTATCCCCAGTACTTTAGCACAATATCTGGCACATAGTAAGTGTTTAATGAATGTTTGTTGACTGACTGACCAAGCATATATAGGAATTCTCATGTGAATTGTGCTTCTGTTTACATGTCGAATTTCAAGGATCTCTGTATTTTAAGCAAGGCCTTCTGCCTTCATTAGAGTTATTAGCATGGGAAATGTGTACTCAGCCTTTATTCCTGGTGTGAAAGGCAAGCAAGATTTGTGAAATTCCAACTTGATTGTAGTAATTCGTTATATTTCCTCTGCTTTGTGGTAGAAATCACTCGGGCAGCTGAGATGCTATTTGCTATAGGGCACTAGTAGAATTCCTAATGGGACGTTCTGCCCTTTGGGGTTAGATAAGTAGTGATTCTGTCCCTGATAAGTAGCCCTATTCTCTGAAATGCCAGCCTTGGGACTTTCTCATTGTTTTCCCCATGGAATTTATGAAACCTGTTCTCTTCCATTCTTTTTAATAACCCGCATTTAATGTATTTATAGGCTCATAGGATACACACTTGGAATAATCTCTTCTAATCCCCTTCAGGAAGAAACTAAGGCCTCTAAAGAAGTGAGTTGTCCAAGATCACACAGGGGATCTAGTACTCTTTTTGCTATACCATACTTACTCTCTTAGTTTTTCCCCATTCATTCACCCTCCAACATCAGAAAGAGGGATTTTCCTCCTTCCAAGCAGAAGCAGGCCTTTTGGTCATTGACATGATACAGATGCATGCCTATGCACACATGTGCGCAACATAGTCAACGAAGGGATTCTGAAAACAGAGGCTCTCCATTTCCTAATCCTCTATATACTCTGAAACTCCAGTGTTGCACCAAAGCAACCTGATTCTCATTTCCCTTCCCTGGTATTTTGAAAAACCTGGGAGCTCTATTCATCTCACTTCCAAGGGAGATATAACTACAAAATGTTTCTGTCTGGAGCAAATCTACTTAGGGTGAGTTGTCTGCCCCAGGCAACTGACCTGCTCCCAATTCCCCAGTCATACCACTTACTGCCAAAGTGATTTTCATTAAGCCTAGATCTGGCCATGACACTCCTCTACTTGGTAAACTACAGTGGCTCCCTATTATCTCTAAGATAAAATACAATCTTCTCTGTTTCCTTTTTAGCGCCATCCACAGCTTGATTACAACTAATATTTCCAGCCTCACAGGACACTACTTGGATACTCACTCCCACATTTGGAGATCTCCCCACACTGGTCTCTTTAGAAGTGCCAACTGTCCTAGTGCATGTCTGTCACTTCATTCGTGGAATGAAAGTCCCCTCACTGCTACCTCAGAAAATCCCTGGCTTCCTTTAAGACACAATTTAAGTATCACCTGAATCTTTTCCTGGTCCTCTCACCTACTGACTAACTTCTGCCACACACTCCCTTGGATTTAAGTGCCTTCTGTTTGTTTGGTGTATACTATCTAGATCTACAGATAGATATGTATATAATTGTATTCTCCATTAGAATGTAAACTCCTTGTGAGTAGGAATAGTCTTATTCAGTGTATATGTATCCCCAACACCTAGCACAGTGTATGAAACACAAGTACTCAACCAAAGCTTATACATCTATTGGTTGATTGTAGCAATATTTCCGGTAAAATATTACTAACCACATAATAAGGAAGCAAGAAAGCAGGATATAAGGTAGAAATGGCTGTCCTGGAGCCTTGGGTTTATTCCGCTACTCTCCCCCCCACCCTTCTAGTCTCATCTAAGGAAATCACCTTCACGTTGGGAAATGCAAATTACCAGCTGACAAATCCCAGGTGTGCTATAAGGTGGGTGATTTTGCTACATTTCAAGCCTGGAAACTCAGTTTGTTGCAATGTGTGTAAATATTCTTCTCATTTTTCTGACAAGCCCCAAAGAAACACAATACTACTCTTTTTAGGGAGGAGTTAGCAGTAGGAAAAAAATACTCACTTAAAAAGCATAATGGATTGAGTAAATGCTGCCAACCAACATTCCTTATTTTCCAGGATCCTAATTCAATGGCCTCTATGTCTTATTGGAGGACCTGGACACATTTTTCCTAGGGTTATCAATTTTCCCCATGAAATTTGCACATTAACAACAAGGATATTAACAATGTAAGAATTGAACCAAATTGTTTGCGATTTGCAATAGGAAATGACTTTATGGATTTTTCTTTCTGTTCTCCACCTGCACACTTGAGGACAGAGTGCTGATTAAGCTCACACCATGGGTCTTGCAGGGCAGTGGAAAGGGTGCTGACTTTAGTTACGAAAGCCTGGGTTAAAGTGCCCTGTGTTTGCAATTAGCTACGGGTACTTAATGTACTTAGGGAAATTTCTTCCCCTCTATGGGCCTCAGTTTCCTCTTTTGTAAGATAAAGGGGTTGGGTCAGATGATCAGGGAGGTTCCTTCCAGCTCTAAGATTCTGATATTGCATAGTGGCGCCGTGTTTCCATTGATTATACAGCAAAACCTCTTGTTCGTTATCACAATTTTTTACTTGCCATACTTAGCATCTCTTCCTCAAACTTGACATTTTCTGTATCCCTGGGCGTTCCTGCCATTTATGCCCCATTTCTTGCATCAACACTTTTTTTAGAAGTGCTTAGCAACTGGATCTTACTCTTATGCCATTAGTCCAGAACAACCAGCAGACTTTGTATTCTACATCAGAGGCTAATGAATGTTTAACATTTTTCTCAGAGATGCAGAGTTCCCCTACACCATTATCTAGCCCCAAAGGGCCTCTATATCTGTTACTACTAAATGCTGAATCTCTTTAGAGATGCATCCTAGGCTGATTCAAGAAAATAAGGGCTGCCGTAGTTTCCAGAGATGAGAGAAATCCATAATCGCTAATTCAATAATTATCATTAGAGAGACAGTATACCACAGGCTGGATGGAGAGCTGGCCTCAAAGACAAAATTCAGCACTCATTCCTCTATCCCATAGCACCTTCTGCATCACATAATTTGCCTCGACTTATTGTTCCGCTGAATTGTCTGTTAGAGCATTACTCCTACACCTAGAGGTTCTCATCATTGGTAGATTCTGTGCTTGCAAAAAGTTGTTGTGGATATAAGCAGATTATTCCTGCGATCATGATTTATACTTGGAGCGTACCTCCTTAGTTTATCCATACTTTTCAGCTATTCTCTGGTCAGTGAGAATGTGGTGATCTCCCCTTGAGAGAGTAAAAGGGAGCGGTCTTTAATAAGCTAGTCATTCCCATCTTCCTCCATCTCTTACCAAGCCTGCTGTGCCTCAGATCTTTTGGGAACTAGTACTCTAGGGACCTTCTAGGTATTGACCAATAGAATGCAGAAAGCTAGGCCCTACTCATTCAAAACACAGTTTGGGGCCAGAGAGGGATATTGAATGGGAATTGCCTTGTACATAGATCGTAGGGGAAATTCTTGGCTAAAAAATGAACACATAAATCCAGTCTTACTTGAGACCTATCATGCTCATGGGTTGTCAGGGGAAATTCTGAGCCTGGTATAAACATGCAAATCTATCAAAAATGACTCCTGCATAATGATAATAGACTGCTTTGCCATAGTCCTAAAAATATAAGACACAATTATTCCTGAAAAGCAAGTGACAAGAGATTGCCCGTCAGTACTTGTCCTTTGCCTGGCAGGGCCTGCCATGTGCTTACCTAGGAAGGGTGAGGAGTGCTCCTATGTCCAGCAAGGAGAATTAAAGGAACAGAACCACACCTTTGCCCTCTTCCTGAGGTCAAAGGGAAGAGAATTAGGAGTGACAGAGGAGGGTGCGAATTTCTGCTCTTCTGATCTCTAGTTAGGAAAGAGGGAGAGCATAGGAAAGCAGAGCCAAGCACTTCCTCTCATAATCAACTAAAGGAAAATGAAAAAGAAGACTAGAGAAAGACAGAGGAAGATCTAGAGTCTAAAGTGCACCCCACCCCACTTATTACTGCTTAAGTCAGATCGTATGTTCCTCGTCACATCCAAAGATCACAGATAATCTTAGGCTATGAAGCCTAACCCCTTAACTTACAGATATATGTGTGTGTGCATGTGTGTATACACACACATATATACACACATATATACATATAGATATATACATACATATATATACATATATACATATAGACACACACATACACACACACACATATACACATACACACAGAAAAACTGGTACCCAGAGAGGTAAAGCAAGTTCCCCGAGGTTACTCATCTACTCAGTGGCAGATACAAGATCCAAACCCCGGTCTTCTCATTTGAACCCAGTACACCTGTTCATCAGTTCTTCTCCTGAAAGTGAAGCAATATCTTTTCTTCTATTCTCCAAGCTCAGTCAATACTCAATCAAGGGAGGTGTTTTCCCTTTTCTGAGAAATGGGTCAGTTTTGAATCACAAAGGCCCTGTTTTATTACTAAACAGAAGGACAGCACCCTGAGGCCATGACCTGGAGGGAACCCCTCCTTTCTTAAGACACATTGTCTTAGCTGCAGCAGAAGAGAATGAGGCTAATGTCATATACCAAATTTCCCTGCCTCTCTACCTCTCACGATTCCAGGCAGTTAGAAGGTAGTCTGATGTCCATTGTTAACCATGGTGTTGCTAAGAATGGACTGAGCAGGCAGATTGGTAATGCCCTTTAAATTGGGATAGGGGAATTTTGCTTTAGCTGGCAGTATTGAATGCCCTCATCTCATGTCAGATTTTAAGACACATAATTGATTTTGCTATAACAACATTTGACCTGTCTCTTGCTTGAGATATAGTTAGGAAAAAATGAAGATCCCAAAGTTAAGTGGAGTGTCTAAGGCCACTAAAGAGAGAAGGATCAAAAGTAAATTTAGAAATTAGCATTACTTTGCCTCTAGTTTTATGCCATTGGACTACTGTAGGTTCATTTCCTCTTTCCCAGAGTGTTCTCCTCTGCCAGGGGATAGGTAGAAAACATCTGTATATCCATAAGAAGTGACATCCTATGATTTTTTTAGTCCTTGTTTACCAATTTATAGTTTATGTTGTATCAAGATTCTCTCTTCGTATCTGTCTGAATGAATCATGAAGAATGGAGGCCTACAACCAATTATATGTATTGCTAAGGCAATAAGGTTTAATTTCAAGTGGTGAGAGAGAGGGATGGCTGAGGGACAGTCTTTGTCCTTCACCGCTAACCTCAAAATGTAAAAAAAAAATCAAAGAAGCCTTCTAGGATGTTGGATTTCTCACTTATGCTAAACATATGGGAGGACATGGACCATGGATGAGAATCACACAGTATGGTGGGGTGGAGTGTGATGGATGTGTTGTGATCCCTCATCCTTTCAGGAAATAGCCCTGTCAGTGAGATCACAGATCCATTTGAGTACTTGGAGTGGTTTGGGGGCAAGCATAAGATTTTAAATCAGAAGCCCTGAGTTCAAGCCTTAGCTCTGTGCCTTTCTTGCTGTGCCCAGTTTGCTCATATGGTAAATAAGGCTAATAATCCTTCTACTATGTGTGCGCCTCATAAGGCTGTTATGAGGAGCGAAAGAAATTCAGTTTCAGTAAGCATTTCTTAAGTTCCTTTTATATACCAGGGGCTGTGCTATGTGCTGGAGTTATAAAGACAAAATTAAAGATTCTTTGCCCTTGAGGAGTTTGTGTACTTCCTCTCCACCTTCCCAAAAGTACCCTCTGAAATGACTTTGGACTTCCTTTGTACACATTTCATATTTATTTTTCTGTGTGCATGTTCTATCCGCAACTAGAATATAAGATCCTTGAGGGCAGGGGCTGTTTTCTTTTTGACTTTGCAACCTAAATACCTGATAAATTGCCTGGCACATGGAGGTGTTTATCTAAATAACAACTTTTGTTGCTAAATATCAACTTTTGTTATTATTACATGATTCCAAATACTTCATTTGACTGACTTCTGTCCTTGAATTGATTTTTTGGGGCCTTTAGCACAATTAAAATGTAAGCTTAGGGGCGGCTAGGTGGCACAGTGAATAGAGCACTGGCCCCGGAATCAGAAAGGACCTGAGTTCAAATCCGACCTCAGACACTTAACACAAAAACTAGCTGTGTGACCTTGGGCAAGTCACTTAACCCCAACTGCCCTCCAAAAAGCAAAAAATAAAATAAAATAAAATGTAAGCTTATAGGGAGCAAGGACTGTTTCATTCTTAGTATTTATATCAACAGAGCCTAGCACAGTGCCTGACATACAGTAAGTGCTTAATAAATGCTTATTTGAGTTATTTTCATATACTTATCTGTCTGTATGTCTCTCTCCCCCCCCCAGTAAAATATAAGGCCCTCAAAAGTAGGGACTAGTTACTTTTGTCTGTGTGCCTCCAACCCCTAGCACAGTGTCTGGATTTGCACTTCATAGGTTGTGGCTTGTCCTCCATTCTCAAAGAGCACCATGATATCAGGGAGACGATGACATGACTTGCAACTGACTTTGATTTAAGTGAGGCAGGGCTGGGCAAGGTCACCAGGCTCACATTCTCCTCCAGAGCCATCTGGGTCCAGTGGCTAGATTTCAATCAGGATGACTAGAGATGGCCCTTAGTTAATGCTTGTTGATTGATACAGTAAGAATCAAATAATACTCATTGGTAGAGTCTCTGCCTTGCACATAGTAGGTGTTTAATGTTTACTGAACTGAGTTGAATTGCTTCATGTGCAGATGTTTTGTTATTCCCGCCTCCCCCCATACCCAGTGCTCCTGTTACTGGAGAGAGCCTGCCAAAGTCTATATTTTAAATCTGCATCTCAATGAACCATTAACCAAATCGAGCATGGGCAGTGATGCACAGGCATATTTTCAGTGCCTGGTGAGAAAAATGACTTCCAAAAGCTGGCCTATTGTGCAAAAGCTCCATGAAGTAAGCGCAGGAGGCCTACATAGCCAAATGCTAGAATGAAATTCTATGATTCCCATGTAATTAACTTCAGAACAATAGAGATTTATATTGTCTGTGTGGAAAGACTGAAATCTAACAAAGGAAGCAATCAGCGTGAGAGAAAGGACTGAATTGAAGGAGCACAAGAGAACCTAATAATAAACTTGACTGCACAGCTTGTAATTAAAACATTTTATAAACACCCCCTTTCAGGAAATAATACTGTCAATGCAAACAGTGCAATAAAACTCTTTTGAAAACACTGGCTTATTTGACAACAGGGTTGTTGGATGGGCCTGAAAAATGGAGAGAAATGTCTGTGCATTGGGGGTGACTGAGGCTGAGAGGTCAAGGGCATGAACCAAGTGATCATATAAAGCCTCTTTGGGTCTATGGGGCTATGGGCTATATGGCTGTAGGTCACAGGATTTGAAGCAGAGGACTGAGTATTATAAGGGACCTTAGAGATGAGAGTATCACAGAATTAGAATTGGAAGGGATCTTGGAGGCCGTCTGGTCCAACCCCTTTGTTTTACAGATCAGAAGCAGGATCGGGAGGTAACTTGCCTAAGGATTATATAGATATTGACTATATTGTCAGGATTCAAACCCAGGGCCTCTGGTTCTAATTCCAGTGCTTTTTTTGCTTGCTTTTTTTTGGAGGGCAATTGGGATTAAGTGACTTGCCTAAGGTCACACGGCTAGTTTTTGTGTTAAGTGTCTGAGGTCGGATTTGAACTCAAATACTCCTGACTCCAGGGCCTGGTGCTCTATTCACTGTGCCACCTAGCTGCCCCAATTCCAGTACTTTTTTACTTTACTTCTTATCTAGTCCAGCCTTCTCATTATATAGAGGAAGAAGTTGAAAACTCAAAAGAGGAAATGACTTAGCCAAACTCATGAAGTGAGGAACAAAGCTAGAGGAGTAAGCCCAGGTCTGAAATATCAATCCTAGTGGTGAATTTGATGCAACTCGTTGAGTCTGACCCAGTAAATCTTTCCATGTCTCTTCTGACTGTACTACTGTGCGTCTTCCCACCACCTCCAATCACATTCACAGCCCTATTCTCTTATCTATGTTTGTAGCGCACTACTTCCCATTGCTTCAAAGGATGGATCCAATTACCATCTGAGTCTTGTTTGTTCCTTCCATTCCTCCCCCTGGTAATGGATATTGTTCCCTACAGTGAGATTTTATTTTAAATGTGATATTTAACATTTTAAGTAATGATCTCAAACAATTAGATACTTCATTCATATATCAGTCTTCTGGACAACTTGAGGCAAAACAAAATGGTAAGGTCTTTAAATTCTAGGAGTTATTCCATCAACGTTCAACATCAAACCAACCATCTCTCATTTGCCAAGTTGCTTTATGTCGGTAATGAGGTATTTACCAGGTATTGAAACTTTGATTCCATCTCCAGAATTTAGAAAAAAATGGCCATCTATTTATATAGGTTGTTCCTGAGTATACCTTTAAGTTAGCACATTAGTATTAAGGAAACAAGAGGAGACTCAACAGTATATTTTTCTCTTTTGGGTTTCTGGAATTTTACTTGTTTTTAAAAGCCTTGTGAGTCATCGCCTTTCAAGCATTTATTTCAGACTCATTGACATGTCTTTCTCCATGCCTTCTAATCATAATGGAGTGCTCCTCATTTGCTCTTTCAATTCTGTAGCTTTTTCTGATCAGAGTCTTAATTGTGTGGAATTATCTAGTGGTTTCGTCGTGTGGCCTAATATTCAGTAGGGAACAAGATCGTAAAACTCGTTTCCAATTCTGACCTCCTATGTATAATTAAATGCCCGTTGATTACTCCAACATATATTTAGGTTTATAAGTGTATAATGTATTTTAAATGCTGTAGCAGTTAAAGCCCTCAGCTTTAATCGTCAGTTGGTATTTGACTAACATACAAAGCCCTTGATTAATCTAGAATGAAATGCTAATTTGAAATGCTAAGTTTAAAGTGACCAGTTGTTCTTACAGAAAGACTGGAGATTTCCTATAATACATACCTCAGGTTGTCACACATGGATAATTTTCTCGTTAAAAATCCAATAGCCCTGCCATATTTTGGATGATTTTTCCCTATAATATGGTTCTGAATATGACAGGTTTCAAATGCAAATTGGGTTTTTAATTATCAGATGTATTAGTTATTTGGAAAGGGTGCATCTCAGAGACTATCTTAAATCCCCAAATTGGGATGCAGGCCCTAGCCATTGCTTGATAGTGTCCTAAAGGGAAGCATTATTTTACAGGTAGAAATATGGACCCTAATTGAACTCTGTTCTCTTTTTCCTTCAGTGAAACAGTAATTTCTGATGCCCACTGGACAACTGAGAATATCAATTGTCAACGTCTGCTTCCCAGTTTAATTACTACAATAGCTTATTTTCTGGGAGATACAGCCATGATCCAATGGGACTCAAGCTCACACGATGCCCGCCCCAATCGTTGACCTTTTTGGCTACTCTCAACCTGCTCCTACCCCAGTTTCTCATGAAATATTGGCCATGAGAAGGAGCTCACTTCCTAGGAGCCAGCCCTGAATCTGTAGTCATTTGTGGTCCACATAAGCTGGTTTTAGCACTGGCAGACAGAATTAGTCTTTAGATTAAACACTAGAAGTACACATGAAACAAATGGGATGGAAAACAGTTCAAAAGCAACTGGTACTAATTAGCATTCTGGTTTCTTCAAAAGACTCCACGCTGAAATTTAAGCAGAGATAAAATTATTGGGAAAAAGCACCTGGAAGATCATAGGCTCATAGACCTGGAACTATAAGGGACCTTGGAGCCACTAAGTCCAAGTCTTCATTAGACAGATGTGGAAACTGAGGCTGCGAGTTGAAGTGACTTGTCCATGGTCACACAGCTAGTAATTATTTGAGGCATGATTCAAATTCAGAATTTTCCGACCCCAAACTCATTTTCCATTCTAATTCTAGAAACATAGTAAGAATTCAGTAACTTTCTATGGTTTTGAAGAGGCAAGGACTCTCCTTGATTTCAGTTGTACTTTCACAAAAGAAGCTAATATTAGCAAAATTTAAGAAAATTGGTTAACAGGTAAAAATGACAATAAGGTGCTTGCTTTGTATATTTGACTAACTTTAGCACCTAGTGAGGACCCCCCCACGCCCCCACTAAATTGTCTCTACATACACAAGTGCAGAAAATTGTTCCATCTGTAAGTTTTAGACAAGTTGGTACATGGTGGGCCTTTATGTGTGAGAATGCTTCTGTAGCCTCACCAGGTCACCTCATTTTTCTAGGCCTCATTTTTCTACTCCCTAGAAAACAGGGATTAAATTAGAAATTCTCTGAGATACCTTCCAACTCTAGAATTCAGTGGTTTTTGTTTCTGCCTAAGTAGATAGACAGATGATCTGTAGGGTAAAATCTATGGATTGACTATGGATATCATATTTGGTCAACAGTGTACTTGCACGCACAGAGTGAATCAACCAGTTTTAATTTCACTTTTGTGTAAATACAACTATAATCCCACATGTAGTAGAAATCAGATTACTTAATAGTACTATTATGTAATTCTAATAATAGAATCTTTTTAGTGTCTAAAAATTTTGTTGAGAACATAATCAGTCCTCTTCCCTTCCCTTCCCTTTTCTTCTTCTCCCCAGGTAAAAGTATTTGCATTAGTCTTCAGAGGAAAGTATCACGGCCTTTAAAAATTTCTAATATGGTGTTTATATAATCTGTAATTCTTGAGTCGAGATTACTTTCACTTTGGGAACCTTTCTTAATAATAAACTCTATGATTCATTTTTACCCCTACCCGTTGTTTTTCCTGGGAACATTAGAATTTGGCTCATGGCTCCCCTGCAGGCATTCAGGCTAACAAGACATTGAGTATAGGACAGGTTTTATATAACTCCACCAAAAAATACATAACAGGCTTATACCCTAAACTTCAACAGTGAAAACTCTCTCCCTTATGTGTGTGTGTGTATTTAATTAACAAACATATCTCCTTACCACACCTTACTGGGGGAAAAAAAAGAAAACACACTTGTCCAAATATGCATAATTTTGCAAAACAAATCCCTACATTGGCCATGTCCACAACTATGTGTCTAATTCTTCCACCCTTTTTTCAAGGACATCAATAACCTTTCCTTCCAATAGGCTCTACCCTTCCTTGAGACCTATACTGTCTATAATGACTCTCAGTGCTAGAAGGGATAGGTCTAGGTCACACCTTGGTCTATGATTATCTGCTGCTCCCTGTGTCTGATAGGGCCTCAGAGATGGTATGACCTGTGAATCTCTGTGTACAAGTGAGGTTAAACATCATCCTCTTTTCTCTCCCCATCCCTTTTCAACATTTTGAATCTCTCTCTGCCTCTTCTGTCTCTCTCTCTCTCTCTCTCTCTCTCTCTCTCTCTCTCTCTTTCTCTCTCTCTCTCCCTCTCTCCTCTCCGTTGCCCTCTCTCCCTCCTTCTCTCTCTCTGTCTCTTCTCTCTCTTTCTCTGTCTCTCTCTCCTCCCTCTTCAAGGCTTTATCTCTTTCTCCCTCTCCACCTGGTACTACAACATGCTACAGACATGCAGTCCTGGTATGTGGATTTTGGGGACTCCTCTTGCCTATATGGAGCCTGGTCTGTCTTTGCCTGAAATACCTTGTCATCTTTGTGCCATACCTGCCTCCCAGGCTTGTGGGTATTGGAATGTGTGTCTGTAGCTGTGTCTCCTTCTCTTTATAGCTTCCTTATTGGTCTATGTCTATATCTATATCTATATGTCAGAGTCAAACCCAGGGACCTGCTTAAGGGTGTGAACTTGGCCATTCTAATCTCTATCTCTAAGGTAAGGACATGGGGCATTAAGGACCCAGGGTAAGGAATTTCCCACCTCCCCCAGGGCATGCACACCTCCTCTTAGAGCATCTAGTGAGGAGCCTACCCAGCTATCATGAGCACTTGCTTGGCCATGCCCACTACAGTTAGATCAATATGAAACTTCTCTTTAGTAGGCTGAAGATTAAGGTCTTAAAGAAATCATTTTTAAGTGTTAAAATCTCTAGAAGTAACTGCCCTGAGTGGTGAGTTACAAGTTTCATCTTTGTGAGAGCATTATTTTTAATAACATCATGTTTAATACAGAGTAATGGAGAGCAGTAGTAGCTATCAGAAAACCAAAGCACAAGAATTAATCTTGATTGTCATTCAATTCCACATTAAATTCACACATGGTATAACTCTGTCTTGGAAAAAGGTTAGTTTATTGTTTTATGGCCTGAGGCCTCTGATGGGGATATACACATAATGGAAGCCAGTGCCCAGAATCTATGTATATTAGAAGATTTGAACCTTGACTCTAACAGCTAGGAAAGAAAATTGCCCCTAAAAGGAAGCCAAACCCAGAATTGTTGGGTGGCCTCTATTTCCTAATTACATTATATTGGTTTATGCTTTGTGATTTCTCACACTGCATTGTACCTTGTTTCAACTCTATGGTTATTTTTTATCTAAGGTCTACTTTTCAAACCTGACTAGTGGGTCTAGAATAGTGGATTGAAGTAAGGAAGACTCTGGTTCACATCCTGCCTCAGTCATTTGGGTGTCTAGGTCTTGTGACCCTGGTCAAGTAACTTAACGTCTCTGTCTCAACTTCCTCATCTGTGAAATGACAGGGCTGCACTTGGTCTTTTGCAACTCTGAATTGTTTATTTCTGTGTTCTCTGTTCCTGAATATAAACTAGAGAGTAGTAGAATTCTTAGACAAACTGAAACTGCTCTCTCCAAAGTTACCAATGGTTTCTTGTTTTTCTTTCTGGAGGGTGGGGCAATTGGGGTTAAGTGACTTGCCCAAGGTCACGTGGGTAGTAAGTGTTAAGTGTAGGTGTTCCCCTAGGCTCCATTTTGGGCCCTCCTCTCTTCTCTCTCTATACTATTTCATGATGTCTTCAGCTCCCATGAATTCAACTATCATCTCTGTGCAGGTGACTCTTATATCTCTTTCTGTAGCCCTAACCTCTCTCCTGGCCTCCAATTTTGCACCTCCAGCTGCCTATTGGACATCTCAGAAAGGGTAACTTGTAGACATCTTAGACTTAACATGTCTAAAACTAATACATCTTTGTCCCCAAATCCTCCCCTCTTTTTAATTTCCATGTCACTGTCAAGCATACCACCATCTTCTCAGTCATCCAGGCTGGTGACCTAAGTACTCTCCTTGTCTCCTCACTTTCTTACCTCTCCCTGCTAAGATCTATTCAGTCCTGCCATTTCTTCCTACATATCTTCTCTTGCATGTGCCCCCTTCTCTTCTCTGCCTCTGCCACCACTCTGGTACAGACTCTCATCACCTGGACCATGGCAGTAGTCTACTGGTTAGTCTCCTAGTTCTCTCCCCATTCCTTTCAATCTTCTACTTACATTCTACTTGTCATACTGATCTTCCCAAAGTACAAGTCCGACCATGCCCTCCCTATTTAATTAGTTCCACTGACTCCCTATTGCTTTGAGCAGCCGTTGCAAAACCTTCTCTTTGATTTTAAAGCCCTTCAATCCCTCTCCCCTCTCTACCTTTGCGGTATATGTAGGCTATACTCTCTCCACCATGTACTCTATGATCTGGCCTCTTTGCCTGTTCCTCACATAGGACACTCTACCTCCTGACTCTGGGCTTTTTTAACTGGCTTTCCCTCGTGCCTAGGATTTTCTCCCTCCTCATCCTGGCTTCCCTCAAATCTCAGTTAATGTCTCCTTTTCTGTAAGAAGTCTTTCTCAGTCCTTAATTAATGTTAATGCATTCCACCTGTTGATTATCATCAATTTATCCTGTGTGTATATATACATACATACATACACACTTATACACATAGTTTGTACATGGTTGCTTTGTGCTCTCTCTCTCTCCCTTGTTAGACTCCTTGAGAACAAGAACTATTATTTACTTCTATTGGTATTCTCAGTGTTAGCACATAGTAGGTACTTCATAGATACTTATTGATCTGATTTGGGGGCTCACAACCAAGTCTGACATGTCCAGAGGAAGCTGATTATGAGAACAGAATCATAGAAAAACCACAGTTCAGGCTTATAGGTGAGCTCTGCTTGTCAAATTTCTCTCCTCTATCTTGGAAAAGGAAATCTGCTATTTGCTAATAGCCAATTCAGCTTTCCTACTTTTGCTCTTGTCTAAAAAAAACTCCTCTTCCTCCGTTTTACTTGGGAATAGAAATAATTTCTTTTGGAAATGTGGATGGCATTACTGTTAAATCGCCTGCCTGCTGGTAGGGCCAGATGGTCCCAGAATGGCATCATTACACCCTCCCACCCTGTTTTATCCCACTGTCCAATCTCTATTATTGATTTTGTAGCTTTCAAATAAGAAGAATCGGTCAGGTGAATTTCTTTGCTACAATGTCAAATGGTATTTTCTCTCATCCCCAGTGGCTGAAACCAAATCTGAGCTGAGCTGAAATTCTCCAAAGGGAAGAATTATCGACAGAAAGGGTTTGTTTTGCCCATTGTTCCTATGTTGGGCACTGTCACTTTAATCTTAAGAATTTACTTCATTCACTGGGAGCCCAGAGTAAAAAAAAAATAGTCCATTACAGGACACTCTGTGTTGCCTAAGCTTTTAAAAATCAGAAAGCCGGAGATAGTGCATAACCAGGGTATTTGATTAACTTGAACAGTGGACTCAAACCCAAAATGTAGGTTTGTTTCAAGTTTATTGCACTTTTTTGTTTGCATAACTAATATCTAAATCTTTTGTTCTCTCTAAAAAGACTTGAGAAATAACAATGCAGTAGTCTGACACCTGTAAAACCCTTTTTCATAGCAATTCCAGGAAGTAGAAAATGCAAGTATCATGATCCCATTTAACAGATGGGGAAACTGAGGCACAGAGAGGGGAAGGGACTGCTACTGGTCATATAGCTAGGGAGTATCAGAGCTGCCATTCCAACCTATGTCACCCTATTAATTTCTTGGCATTTCCATTAGAGAAGCCTGATACTGCATGACAAAGGAGGTCAGATCAAGTCTTACAAAATGGCCAGTAAGTCAGAAATTCCATATCCCTGAAGGGGACTACCCCTTCTCTGACCACTGAGAATCAGAGTATCAAATGACATCCTAGAAAATACCCCCCATCTGTTCTTCCCTTATTTTTATACCTTTTGTTATAACATTTCTGAATGATAGGGCCTTTGGAAATCTGCCTACTTCACTAAGAGAGTTATTATGCTTAGAATAATACTTTAAAATTTTTAATTGATATCTTTTGTTTGATATCTCCTTCATTTCTGGGTATATTTCCCCCACTCCTACTCAGAAAGCCATCCCATAAAATAAAGAACTTTAAAAGATATAGAAAAAATAGTTCAGCCAGACCAACTGAGGCATTCTTTCAGTCTGTCAGTATATGTGCTTTCTCACTCCTATTGTCCTCTACCTATGTAAAAACAGGAGATATTTTTTCTGTACTCTTCTGCAGGGCCAAGCTTCTTGATCAGTATAATCATTCATTATTCTATTTCATTATTATTGTTCTTTCGATTTACATTGTTGCCCTATATGTTATTTTCCTGGTTCTATATATTTCCTTCTGCATCAAGTCTTCCCAAGATTCTCTGAATTCTTCACATTCCCCATTTTTAAAATTGTACAGTAATATCCCATTATGTCCATGTAATGCAATTTGGTTAAACATTGCCCATTCAGTGAACAGCTACTTTGATCTCAGTTCTTCGTTTGCAAAAAAAGTTCATCGAAGTTGTTAATGTTAATTTCTTTGATAATTCTTCAAGGATTTTAGATTTTTTCTATATTTCACGACCATTGTTATGACCTTGTACTGTTGTTATGTAGGACTGGCTAATGGAGAACTGGGTGTCAATAGAATTCTGGGTAGCAGGGAGTTTAATATACTCATATTATATTCCACTCCTGTAGTAGACTAATGGATTAATTTATTGTAACTTCCCTATTACATGTAGTCAAATACTACATGTGTTTGGTGTGAAGGAATGGTGTGAAGCAGGCCAGGAAAACTAGGGTTCAACCCTTAGGTATCAGGGTATTGGGGTCATTTCTGGCCACCATGTTTTGGGAAGAACATTGACAAGCTTGAGCACAGCCAGAAGAAGGCAACTAGGATACCTAGAGAACTGGGAATCATGCCAATTGAAAGTTCATTAAAAGAATTGGGGATGGGGACAGCTAGGTGGCACAGTGAATAGAGCACTGGCCCTGGAGTCAGGAGGACCTGAGTTCAAATCCAACCTCAGACACTTAACACTAAAACTAGCCATGTGACCTTGGGCAAGTCACTTAACCCCAATTGCCCTGCCTTCCCCCCTCCAAAAAGGAATTTTTTTAATTAAAAAAAGAATTGGTTGTGTTTGGCCTGGAGAAAGTAAGATTTAAAGGGGATATGATGGTTAGTCTTTAGGCTTTTGAAGGGATGTTATATGGAAGAG
>CM053602.1:40137860-40182954 GCA_028646575.1 Pseudocheirus occidentalis
TCTGTGAAACTCTGCTTCCAGGGGGGAAAGCTCTGTTTCAAATCGCTGGGGTTTTCCCAACTGCCACAGCTATTAGGGGGTGTTGCAAGTCCCCCCAGCTTTGGCTTGCTGAAAGCGCACCCCAGGACCACCACCCAAGACCATGATCCAGATCCAGGCCGCTCAACCCAAGAGCACTTGGCCCTGATCAATCAATTTAGCCCTCCTGCAGAGTCTGCAGGGCGGGGGCTCTGAAGCAGCCCAGTGGGGGCCACTGCTGGTTACAGCAGTTCCCTTCCCCCACTGCTTCCTTGCCCTGGGGGCAGATTGTCTGAACTGCTTTTCCTCCCCCAAATTAAGTTTCAAAGTTTCACTTTCACTGATTGTCTCTGATCCTGGTTTGCTGGATTTGAAGATCCTCTCAGGTGCTTTAGATCTTCTCTGAAGTAGACTCAAGCTGCAGCTTGGGAGGCTCTGGAGGCTTGGCTCCTCCTGGCTGTCCTGGGGCTTGGCCTCAGTTTCTTTTTTCGGGCTGGGCTGGTCTGGGCTTCCTGTTTGCCCGCCTTCTGGATGAACCCCTCCTGCCGTGCTGCCCCTCTCCAATCCCTGTTTTTCACACCTCGGTAGATGTGGAGGTGCTGGAGGCTGTAGATCTTCTCTCCTGCAGACTGGCTGCTGCGTGGCTTGGCTTGACTCAGCTCGGCTCCTTCCCACTGCCCTGGGCCTGGCTGCAGTCTCGGCTTCAGGCTGGACTGGTCTCGACTCCCGGCCTGCCGCAATGAGCCCCTGCTGCCCGAGCTGCCTTCAGTGAGAGATGTGTTTTCTTTATTTTTGTAAGTCTGAGAGTCCTAGACTTTGTCTGGGCTCATATTTTATGGGTGGTTAGGGTGGCGGTGTGGGAGCTGCGTGACCTTGCTGCTTCTGTGCCGCCATCTTGGATATGCCCCCCTATCACTTTCTTAAGTCTAAGCTATTGATAAAACAATAAATTAAGCATGATTTGTAACCCAATTCCCAAGGTGTTAATGCTTAAACTAAAAGTATAGCAATTAGCTTTAAGCCCATTGGAGCTGGCTTGAAATACTATAACACTTCTGGTTATACAATTCTGAATCGTACAGATCTGTAAGTATTTGTTATGGTTGGTTGGAGAGTGAATGATGGCTTGGCATCAACAAGAGGCTGTATATTGAGTGGGCATTCACAGAGTGAGCACTTGAGATTGATAGGACTTAACCTTGTGATCAATAACCTAGATAAGTAAAGCATCGAGTTATAGCAGAAAGAACAATGAATTTGGAGCAAAATAACCTGGGTACCTGGGTTTCCTTCCAATTCCTACTTGTGTGGCTTTGGCTAAGTCCCTTCTCCCTTAGCCTGTGTTTTCTTCTGTAAGCCTAGATGATGTTTCGTCCAACTTGCAGCTCTAGAATTAGGATTCTGCGAAGGAACTGAAGATATACTGACTATGCTGAAGGGAGGAGGTGGAAGGATAGATATGCCCAAGCCCCCTGTTGACCTTGACTGACTGTAGGGCCCATCTACCAAAGGTCAGGAGCCCTGTCCAGAGTGCCCCACCTGGCTTCTGGTGATTTCCTCACTGTTTGTGGCTGTTTGAAAGTTAGAGGCAGATTTTCCCCAAGTGCCTATGATGGCACATTGGGCGGAGTTGCTTGCACTTCAGAATGGCAAATGATAATTTCTTCCAGTCACTTTCAGCATGATGAGGTAGTTAAATACTAATGTTCATTCATAATATTTCTACCAGGGCTTAAAATGGAGCAGAATCCAAATTAAATTCAACTCAACAAGTGGGTAT
Organism: Pseudocheirus occidentalis; assembly: GCA_028646575.1. NCBI lineage: Eukaryota > Metazoa > Chordata > Mammalia > Diprotodontia > Pseudocheiridae > Pseudocheirus > Pseudocheirus occidentalis. The sequence continues at coordinate 40,139,659 of CM053602.1, forward strand.
TAAGAGCTTCCTATGTGACAGGTGAGCAGAGTGATACATGGTGAAGGGAATTGAGAGAAGCATCCTCTGGATCAGGCAAACCTGGGTTCCAATTCTGCCTTTGAGACATTTTGACTATCAGACCTTGGGCAAATCACTCAGGCTGTCAGTGTCTCAGGGAACTGTCTAAGAATAGAAGGTGCAGACCTCCACTGGTGGAGGGAGTTTCCTCAAAGGGTAATTCCTTTCACCAGAAAAATCCCAAATGTTACAGATCCTGTCCTTGGGACTGAGGATCCAAAGACAAGGGCAAAACAACCTTTGCCCTCAAGAACTTCGCATTCTTTCCTACCAAATCCTCTTTCTTTCTTTCCTTCATCTCTCTATTCCAAAGTTGTCCACCATAAACCAACTTCTCCACATAACATCTCCCTTTCTGTTGTTTGCATCATTGCCTTATGAGGTACCCTAGCATTCATTTTTAACTCCCATTACCATCTTTACCCCTAATACAATCAGTGGCCAAGTGTTATCAGTGATGAAGCTTCCATTTTGTACTTCCTTTCCAACACCCTAGTTGAGGCTCCCAGCACTTGCTGTCTAGAGTGCTGAAATAGACTCTAAACTCCTGCCTTCACCATCAGTCTTCCTAAAGCTTCCTAAAGATATTAGATCATATTGCTCCTCTGCTTAGGGACCATCAGTGACTTCCCACTGCCTACCAAATGAAGTTCTAGGATAGGAGATCCAGGGTTGAAAGATATGTCAAAGGCCCTACTCTCATTTTATAGAAGAAACTAATGCCTAAGTGTTTCCATGACTTCAAAGAAGTTACCTAGGTTGTTGTTGCTGTTGTTCAGTTGTTTCAGTCATGTCTGACTCTCCTTGGCCCCATTGGGGGTTTTCTTGGCAGAGATACTGGAGTAGTTTGCCATTTCCTTCTCTAGCTCATTTTACAGATGAGGAAACTAAGGGAAACAGGGTAAAGTGACTTGTCCTGGTTCACAAATGTCTGAGGTCAGATTTAAATTCAAGTCTTTCTGACTTCAGTTCCAGTGCTCTATCCACTGTGCTACCTAGAAGCCCATACGTAGTAGACATCAAATGTGAGACTTGAACCTAGCTCCTTTGACTCCAGAGCGCCAACAGTCTTTTCACTGTACCATGCTGATTCCCTGCAAATGTCTTAGCCTGGTATTCAAAAACTTGAATTGTAACACCCCTATGAGATGGGAACTACAGATTTTATTAAGATTGTTTTACATATGAGGAAACCAAAGCTAAGAGAGGGAGAGTAGTGACTTGCCCATGGTCACACACTAGTAAGTTTCAAAGCTGGGATTTGGGCATAGATTTTCTTGATTCCAAGCACTCTCTGCTATAACACACTGCCTCTATAGGCTCCTTACATTCTGTCTCCAACAACTCTTATTGGCCCTATTGCCCATTACTACTCTAATTCTAGTTAAATTGAACTATTCAGTCTGAATATACCCCAAGGATTTCCAGCCTCCATACCTTTGTTTACCCAGCTAAAGAGCTCCCTCCTACCTCATCTCCACCTGTGGAACTCTCACCCATATTTCAAGTTCACTTCAAATGTCACATCCCTCATTAAGGATTTCCTAATCCCTTCAAACAGATATGATACCGCCTTCCTTGGCTATCCTACAGAGCTTTACCTCTAGCTTTCTTGTGGCCCTTATCATATCCAGTATTATCCTACAATTTCTGCTGTGCATGTCGTATCTTTTCTAGTAGAATGTCAGCCATTGAAGGGCAGAATCTATGTCTTCAACTTTTTATCTTCCATGCTGTCCAGCACATAGTAAGCCCTCAAAAAGCATTGGTTGAATAAATCAATGAAGATTCATCAGTGGAATCCTACTGTGATGGAGTTAGAGAGCTGGGGTCATAAAGCTAACCCATGAACGTAGCGTAACGGTGGCTATTACCACTCTCCTTTCCCAGAAATGGCTTATTGAGCTTAATAGAGCAGTGGTTTGTCCCAGAGTCGTATTTTTAATATGATGCATTTGACAGTGGTTTTATCTTGGTGGGGGATATAGCAAGCACAAATGATTTCCTCTAAGACTAAGCAACAATTTTGGAATGGGTATCTAAATGAAATTGTAATGATTTAGTGAACAAACCAATCTGCTTCCTTAATACCTACCATGTTGCTTCCTTCTGTTTTGTGAAAGTTTACCATCATAATCACCTCTAGAAAAATTTCTCACCTCAAGAACAAACTGAAAGATCTCAGCATCCCACAAACCCAGTCACAGGTCTATTGCCCACCTGTGATTCTCTGATTCGGACTTATGTCAATAGATATATCTGCTGCAACTAATTGATTTCTGTATGCTTTATTCCTCATAGGACCTCATGATCTACAATTAGCCATTGCCCCATAATCGCTGTTCGTAAATGATTAATTGTGCCCCTCCTCCATTTATCTCACTGCTTCAGAGTTTTATCCCTTGTCCTGTTGCACTCTGCCCTGGTCAGATAACATATCTAGTATTGCATCTAGTTTGGGGGACCATGTTTTGGTTGGGATGTTGTCAATCTGGATTTTGTCCACAAGACTTATATCAGGTCAGTTAGAGAAATGGAAACCATGCTATATGAAATTGAATTGAAAGCACAGGGTACATTGAGCACAGAGAAGGGAAGATTTTAGAGAGGACAATATTGTGATCTTCATGTATTTGAAAGGCAGTCATGTGGAAATAGAATTGAACTTGTTCTACTTGAACTCAGAGGACAGAATTAGGAGAAATAAGGGAAAGTTATGGCAATATATATGTCAGCTTAATAGAAGGCAAAACTTCCAAACAATTAAAACCACCCCAAAAAGGAATGGGCTATCTCAGGGGTGAGCAGTCTCCTTGTCACTGGCCATCTGCAGGTGAAGTGGGAATGACCATTTATATGAATGCTATAGAAGGGCTTCATCTCTTCCTTATAGTTTCAACCACATGGCCTCCCAGGTCACTTCTAGTTCTGAGATCCTATAATTCTATGGAAATTCAGCATAAAATGCAAACTGCTCATATATTTCTTATTCACCCAGAGTAAGATGAACAGTTTTCTCCCCTAAACAAAATCCACACCACAAAGCGAAGTACAAAGGGAAGTCTTTCACTGATCTTTCTTTTCCAATGCACCTCTTTTCCTTTGTCCTATTACATTGGAAGAAAATGCCGTATGCTGTAAAGTTTAATGGGACGGCAAAAGGACTAGAATACAAATGATTCTGCATTGCTTAGAAAATACATCACTCAGTGCTATAGAATCCCTGGAAGATGTTTTGGAAAGTGTTTTTGTATATTTGCTGGAAATACTAATTTAAATTGGACTATATTTCTCAACAGGGTGCAGATATGATTTTCAGCCAGGACGGTTATCAGAGTACATTGTTTCAGGCTGTTTACTCAGGAAGAGAGAATAGAGGACAATTCTCCAATGGGAGTGAGAAAGTTGCATAATGATGTCATAAAACATTAACTTAGCAGTAGGAAGTATCACTTATGAACCACTGTAAGTTCAGTTCTCTTGGGTTTAATTTTTTTTACGGCCATAATAAATCCAATAGATACATAATTTCTTTATTGAGTCAGAAATTGTATTTGTTTTCCAAAGCTAATAGTCTTCTACTAGCACTTGAACAGACAGACCATACTCTGGCACACAAAATGCGCCCAACGCAACATGTGTTCTTCACTGCTGTGTTTCCTTTACCCAGAGGAAAATCCCCTGAGGATGTTCCTCCCACCTCCATCCTCACCCTCACCCTTCAAATCATTTTTGTAGGAGTATGAATTAGCTGCTGATCACCCCTTTACATCTGAGAATGTTTTAGGATGCTTTAGTAAATTTTGAGAAAATCCTGAACATGACAACATTATCTTAATAGCCGATCTCTCTTACAAAGTGTGGAAGATGACAAATGGTGAAGGTAATTTCTGTCTCAGCAAGATCGATAATGGGACTGCTTATCTGAGAACTTTCAAAGCAGAATGAAAGGCAGATTTACCAGGCTCTGGGTTCCTTCACTCATCCCACTGGCCTTAGATATTGCAGCTTCAGGTGAGAGACCACATCCCACATTCCATATCCGCAGGCCTCTCAGAGACAGGCTTACCACATGACCACCAAAAAGAACCGCTATGTGATCCTGTAGCATTTGACTGCTTTCTTTCAGAAGTATGGGCTTTTGTAGCATTGAAAAATACAACTCCATCTGCCATTATGCAAAATGCTGAATTGACTTCCCTTCACGAAAGGAGCTTGACAGCTGTCTGTAAGATAAGCCGGGCAATGTTTTGGACACCCCTGCCTTGTACTCAGCACCCTGGTTTGAAATGAGTCTGAGGTGTCATGCCAAATGGCTGTTCGGCAGAGTGGTGAACCAAAGAACAGCTTGTATTGGTGGTCCAATAGACACAGACAATTCAATGAAAAATCAGTTAATTTAAAGGGGTTGGGCAGCAGGGATCCCAAAACATGGGATGATCACCTGCATTTCTAGAAGCTGCATTTGCATGTTTCATTTGGTCTGTCATAGGCCATGCCGTCTTGTCAATTACTTTTCCCCCCCTTTCTTCTGGGTCATTAGCCAGTTTTTTGGCTCACTATAGCAGGGGCCTTAGTGTGAGAAAGATCCCTAATTAGATATAATGCTTCTCAACCAGGTTTTTATAGAGTAGACTAATAGTGATTTTTTTTTATTCTTTACTGTCTAAGTTCCATAGATATAGAGCTACGAGGGACCTCAGAAGCTATCTAGTCCAATCTCCTCATTTTTACAGAAGAAGAAACTGAAGCCCAGGGAGGGAAAGTGACTTGCCCAAGTCTCACAGATCTAGATTTGGAAGAGGCTTTAAAGATCATCTAGTCCAGGGGTTCTCAACCTGTGGGTTATGCTCAATTTAAATACATCATGTATATCAGATATTTATATTATGATTCATAACAGTAGCAAAATTACAGTTATGAAGTAGCAACAAAAATAATTTTATGGTTGGGGGTCACCACAACATGAGGACCTGTATTAAAGGGTCTCAGCATAAGGAAGGTTGAGAGCCACTGATTCTAGTCTAACTCCCTCATTTTACAGAAGAGGAAACTGAGGCCCAGGGATGGGAAGTGGCTTGCCCCAGGTCAGACACAGAATCATAAATCTAGAACTAGAAGGGAGCTCAGAAGTCATCTAGTTAAACCACTCCCATTTCATAGATGAGGAAACTGAGTCCCAGAAAAGTGAAGTGACTTTCTGGAGGTCATTACAGGTTACAAATAGCAAAGCTAGGATTCAAACCCAACTTCTCTGACTCTCTCTCTCTCTCTCTCTTTCTCCCTCTCTCTCTCTCCCTCTCTCCCTATCTATTTTTGTATATATTTATGTATTATATATATACATATGTACATATATATATACACACACACGCATATATAATATCTTGTTCTCTTTTCTACTGTGTATCATAGGAGTTGATGACTGCAGGCAAATCACGCTGTATATCTTAGAGATGGCTTTGCCTGTATAAGATGGGCACCATTTTATTCCAGACTACTTTCAATGTTGCCATGCATAGGGTAGAGAGAGAAAGACAGGCTATTTCCCTGTTGCATTGAAGTGGGTCCTATGCACCTAATATTTACTCTCATTTCCTCCTTTCTTAATTGTTTCATTCCTGTTCATTCTGACTTCACACTGGCAGAACAAAACTTGGCACCTCCCTGATTATGGATAGTTTGCATCCATTGTTAGTTTCTGTCTTATAGCTGATGAGATCATTCTGGGAAGGGGTCCATAGGCTTCATCAGATTGACAAAGGGGTCCAGGATGCAAAAGAAATGTTAAGAGCCTCTACAGAGTCTGGGCAAATCATATTTCCCCTCTTTGGGGGCCTTTAGGTGGAGGTTGGATGATCACTAACTCGGAATGTGGTAGATTCTTATACATATATAGATTGGAAATTCCTTGCTGCTGGTGAGATTTGGTGACTTTATGGCCAATGCCTTTTCTGGACTTTGTCCTGTGTTCTATCTATCCTTGGCTTTGTCTTCCTGTTTTGAATTGAACTCAAACTGTGGAAGACTAAGGAAACAGAAAATTTTAGACTTTCTTCACCAAGGAAACAGACATTTTCAACTCTCTTCATTTTACCAGTCTGAGAAAAATAATCCTTTCAGATATGTTGTTATTATTATTCAGTTGTTTCAGTCATGTCCAACTCTCCATGACCCCATTTGGGGTTTTCTTAGCAAACAAGTAGTTTGAACTCAGGTCTTTCTGACTCCAGAACTGGCATTCATTCACTGTGCCACATAGCTGCCCAGCCTCTTGGAAGATGCTAGCATAGATTCAGATGTGTTTTGACCTAGAAACAGGGTAGGCTAGGCTTCTTTTAATTGTTAATACAATGTCTTGCTTTTTAAAAAATCTATAACTATTACAGTGTCCTTCTAAAGAAATGACTACATTGCAATGTATTCCCACCATACACAAACGTTTTCCAGGTTTCATGCTTCAAGGAATTTTTCCTAGAGAGTTGGAAAATTGTATGGCTGCTAACTTATTGACTCTTTCAGTTCCTAGAAGGCTGGAGTCCCCAGCCAATGCTTATGTTAGTTAATCCACAATCCTAGAATTTAAGATAATTTCTCCTGGTTCTGTCTATAGTAAGCATGGAATTAATCCGTCAACATATATTTATTAAGTGCCTGCTATAAATACTAAGGAAATCAAGGCCAAATATAAAAGAACTCCTGCCTTCAAGGAGATTTTACTCATTGGAAAAGAGGATAGGGACAGTATATACATATAGTTAACATTAGCTTATATAAAAACTTTACATCTATTTATACAATATTATCTCCTTAATGTTTTCAACTTCAAGGCTAGATATTTCATACAATCATATGTTTATGTACTTATTTCTGGGACATTCAAAGTTCATTAGTCCAGCTCCTTATCTTACAGGCAGAGAAACTGAGGGAGGCATCGAGGCTCCAAAATGTTGACCTGCTCAAGGTCACACACACCTTCAGTTGAGGAGCCAAAATTTGAATGTCAAATCCATTGACTTCAAATCCATCACTCTTTCCAGTGTTTCACACTTATTCAACCAACATTATTAAGCATCTACTATATCCTGGACCCTATGGTACTGCTGATATAGACAAAAATGAAATAGTATCTATCTTCAACATTAACGCACTATAAAAATAGTTGGCATTTATATAAATTTTTCAAAACACTTTCTATCCATTATCTCATTTGAGCCTCACAAGAACCCTGTATGTATGGATATATAAGTATTACAGGCTCTAATTTCCAGAAGAAGAAACTGAGTCTCAGCTAGGTGACGTGATTTGGCGGTGGTCATGGAGCTAGTAAGTGTCAATGCTAGGATTTCCATCTCTAGCTCTTCCTGGCTGTAAACCTGATCATGTATCTGTTCATCTCATCATTGTAATGCTGTTTGGCCAACTGCCCCCAGCAAAGATTAACACAGTGCCCACTTCTTACTTAACACAGTGCCTGGCACATAGTAGGTACTTTAAAATGTTTGTTGATGATTAATTGGTGAGTACTTCACCTGCCTTTATCATCAGTCTTGGCGTCCCCATACTGCCAAGCACACATGTCCAAGTTCTGGATACCATGTGGTCCAATGGAAAGAATGTTATATTTGGAATGAAAGTACCTCGATTTGCATAGTAGCTTTGCTACTTGCTACCCATTTGACCTTGCTCAAGTCCCTTTCTATCTCTGGGCCTCACTTTCCTATTTGTAAAATGAAGGGATTGGACTACTTCACCTCCAAGGTCATTTTTAAACTCAGCAAATCTTTATTAAATACTTATTATGTGCAAGGCACTGTTCTAGACACTGGGCACTATGCTAAAAATAATTCTGATGAAATTAACTGTCCTCTATAATGTTGCTTCACCTAACATGTTTTCATCAACTTTAGCAGAGTATGCCTGTGGTTTCAAACTTTGAAACATATATCTAATTCTTAATATAAGTATCCTTGGGTTCTTTATATAACTAACCCTATTTTTAACTTTTAAAAAATCCCAGAGTGAAGATTACATTGTTGGGGGTTACATTACCAGTAGGAGAGCAGGAGAAGAGCTTCGTTAAATAGATGAAAATCCTACTGTCAATTGTTGTTAGGAAAAAAAAATTCAACAATGGAGTGTGGGATTTTTTAAGTTCTTTATAGGCACTTCAATTAGCCCCTATTCTGCCCAAGAATCAGCCTGGGAGTCTTCCAGCCCCTGGTCTTTCAACAAAGAGATATCTTATGTTGAATTTCTGAACCTGCAGAGCTCAGAATAGAGCATTTATTAGATACTTGCTCGGTTTTAGGCTTCTAATCAACATAAGAGAAGACTTTAGACATTTTCTTCCCTTGTTACACACTCATATTTTTGTTAAGATTTGAATAGAAAAAATCATTCATTTTGCCTATGATATTTAGGCTCTGGAATAGCAAAATTAAAAGTATTAACAAATATGAACTATGATTTTATCAGCATAGCAAACAACCAGTTCAGAAACTCCCTCCATCAGTGCAGATCACAACCCTTCTGTGATTTGTTACATAAATCCTAAGGACTGAAGGACAAAGAAGTTATGAGACTGGTACAAGGTCATGTAACAAATCATATTCATATCATAGTATTGGGAGTTCAATACTAGAAAGGGCCACAGAAGGCCATCAGGCTCATGTTCCTCACTTTACAATTGTATAAACTGAGGCACAGAGAGGCTATGTAACTTGCCTAGGATTAGTCTGTCATTCCCGAATCAGGATTTGAACCCACATCTTCTTAAATTTATTTTTTTATATTTGTTTTCTTGTTTGCATTATTCATTTTCATTACATTTTTGAATTACAAATTTTCTCCCCGTCTTGCCCCTGCCTCAACCCTAAAGCAGCAATCCCACTGCAAAGCTCCTCCCCTGCTCTGCTCTCTTACTTTCTGATAGGGCAGGGAGGGTCTCATTATCCCAGCCCCTATATATCTTAATTCCTAGTTGCAGGTATTACAGAACTTTAAATTCTAGATTCTTTCTATTCCTCCCCTGTCACCCACCCCCACTGGAAGGACACTCAATTCAATACAGGCTGGAACCCACATCTTCTTGAATCCAAGCCCAGAACTCTACCTAGCCTATCATGCTGCCTCTAAAATTCTTGGTAATTCTGTTTATGTATGTACATATGTGATACTATCAATCAATAACTCCTTTAAAATTGAAGATGGTTTATAAATATATTTAGCCTTATATAACCTGGTTACTTGGTTTTCAGGTTTGTACAAAAGAAAATAGAAAAAAGTGATCTTCAGAGGAGGGTTCATCATTAATAACAAAAGCTCATTGTTTGTGTCAGAAGTGAGCCTCGTTAAGCTTATGATATCCTAGCACTGAAATCTGGGACTCACAAGTATTTATGGCAAATTATCACACTTGGTGAACCCATAGCACTGGTGAGGTCAAGGTGATGGATTCATTTCCCTTGGAGACCAAGAGATGATTAAGACTTGTGAGTTGGCATATGAAAATGGTTACTGCCATTTTAAGAGCTAATGCCATAGAATCACAGCGTGATTGAATACTGGGATACCTCAATACATGCCACTAGTTTCTTCTATGAAAACATAGTCTAAGGGCATTACCACAAGGCCACTGTTGTAAATGGGACCATAATCAAACTGATGGTATTGGTCAACAAAATTTCTGGCATTCAAGGTTGTCCCTGATCATCTATTCTGTGTTTTGGACAATCACTTGTATGACATTACATTGTAGCCTTGTAATGTTGTGTTTATAATGTATTAGTAATGTTATTAACAAATAGCATTTGTTCAGAGTAGCCCTATGAGTCATCTAAGTATTGCCAACACCTCTGTACCATACATCTAGTATGGCCAACCATCACAGAAATTATTACCTCTGACCATAAGGACTAGTGGATGAGATCAGAGGATTATACAGTGAGCAGGATCCTTGTTAAAGTGATCTAGAACCGCACTTCTTAAACTGTGGATTGCAGCCCCATATCATAACCCACAGCTTAAGAAGCACTATAGGGATCCCAAGTGAAAAAAGTTCAAGAAGCCCTGATCTAGACTATTTCCTTCTTTTAACAAATGAAGAAACTGAGGCCCACAGAGGCTAATTAAGATCATGGAATCATGGAAACTCTGAATTAGAAGACATGTCATCTAATTGGAATCATATTGGAATAAAAATTCCTTCTCCAGTGTCTTTGATGACTGGTCATTGATCATGAAGCCTCTGCTTAAAAGCCTCCAGTGAGAGAATATGGTGAGTTCAGTGCAAGGCCTTGCTTCCTACTAGGTAAGGAAGCCCTATAATGAGTGATCCATTCAGTTCTTTTTCATTCAAGAAAGAAACTGTTGTGCCAGTTATGCTCATAGCAGGGACGTTTTCTAGATGCAGCAACTCTTGAGATGTTATTGAGTGGGTCAGTCTAAAAGATAGACCAATAACTCTAACTACTAAGGGTCATTGATTCGCTATGCCTGGTGTTGGGGTTTTTTCTTACTGCTTGGAATAAGACTAATCATCCATGAGTGCAAAGTATGACCGAGTGGGCCCTGGGGGAAGGTGTTGGCTTTGGTCCAGCCATTTGGGATTTAGGGTTCCCTGAACGGATGCTCATTTTCACATCACAGAATTGCAAGGGACCTCAGTGCCCATCAAATCCATCCCACACTAAAACAATAATTCCCATCATAAGGTATACAACCAGTGGTCTTTCAGCTTTCATTTAAAGACTTCCAGTGAGGGATAACTCACCTTTAGTGGTAGTCTGTCCCATTTATGAATAATTCTTTTGTTAAAAAATTATTTATTTATTTTTAGTTTTTGACATTCCTTTCCACAAGATTTTGAGTTACAAATTTTTCTCCCTGTCTCTCCCCTATCCCCGACCCCAAAGTAGCAAGCCTACTGAATACCCCTTCTCCCAATCTGTTCTCTCTTATATCCTCTCCCATTCCCCCCACCAACTTTCTAGTAGGGCAAGATGGATTTCTAGGCTCTAGTACCTGTATATTTTATTTCCCAGTTGCATGTAACATGTATTAACATTTGTTTTTTGAAACTTCGAGTTCCAGAGTCTTTCCTGTCTTCTCTCCTCATCCACCTCCACTGGGACATGTACATGTGTAATTAGGTAAAATATTTCCATAGTAGTTATATTGTAACAGACTATAATTCCTTTCATCTTATCCCACCCCTTGTTTATTCTGTTTTCTACTTTAACCATGTCCCTTTTCAAAACTGTTTGCTCCTAACTATCCTCTCCCCTAATCTGCCCTCCCTTCTATCATCTCCCTCTTATCCCCTTCCACCCTGCTTTCCCGTAGGGTAAGATACCCAATTGAGTGTGTATGTTATTCCCTCCTTAAGCCAAATTCAATGAGAATAAGGTTGACCCATTCCCTTTCACCTTCCTGCTTTTCCCCTCCATTGTAACAATGTTCTCCTGCCTCTTTTATGTGAGATAATTTACCCTAATTCATCTCTCCCTTTCTCCTTCTCCCAATATATTCTTCTCTCACCTCTTAATTTTATTTTTAAGATATCATCCCTTCATATTCAACTCATCCTGTGCCCTTTGTCTATGTATACATGTACACATATATGATCACACTCACATGAATATATACACATACACCCTCCTATGCATACACATATATGTATGTGTGTATACATACACATATACACACATATGTATTCCCTTCAACTATCCTCATATGGAGAAAAGTCTCATGAGTTACAATTATCATTTTATCATGTATGAATGTAAATAGTTCAATTTTAATAAGTTCCTTAAGATTTCTTTTTTCTATTTACCTTCTCATGCTTCTCTTGCTTCTTGTCACTGAAAGTCAAATTTTCGATTCAGCTCTGGTTTTTTCATCAAGAATGTCTGAAAGTCCTCTATTCCATTGAATGATCATATTTTCCCCTGAAACATTATACTCAGTTTTGCTGAGTAGGTGATTCTTAGTTTTAATCCTAGCTCTTTTGACCTCCAGAATATCATATTCCAAGCCCTTTGATCCTTTAATGTAGAAGCTGCCAGATATTGTGCTATCCTGATTATGTTTCCACAATAGTAAAATTGTTCCTTCCTGGTTGCTTGTAATATTTTCTCCTTGACCTGGGAACTCTGGAATTTGGCTACGATATTCCTAGGAGTCTTCTTTTGGGGATCTTTTTAAGAGGTAATTGGTGGATTCTTTCAATTTCTATTTTGCCCTCTGGTTCCAGGCAGTTTTCCTGGAGAATTTCTTGAAGGATGATTTCTAGATTCTTTTTTTTGATCATGGCTTTCAAGTAGCCCAATAATTTTTTAATTATCTCTCCTGTATCTATTTTCCAGGTCAATGGTTTTTCCAATAAAATATTTCACATTGCCTTCTATTTTTCATTTGTTTGCATCTCTTTTATGGTATCTTGATTTCTCATAAAGTCATTAGCTTCCTTTTGCTCCACTCTAATTCTGAAGTAATTATTCTCAGTTTTTAAAATAACTTTTCCTTCTGGAAAATTCAGCTTTTACGGCATTCTCCTCATTGGCTTTTTTGGCCTCTTTTGCCATTTGAGTTAGTCTATTTTTAAGGTGTTATTTTCTTAAGTCAGGTTGTTGACTCTCTTTTCATGATTTTCTTGCATCTTTTTCATTTCTCTTCCCATGTTTTGTCCACTTCTCTTACTTGATTTTCAAAATCTTTCTTGAATCCTCCATGGCCTGTAACCAGTTTATATTTTTCCTGGAAGCTTTTGGTACAGGAAGCTCCGACTGTGTTGTCTTCCTCTCATTCCATGCTTTGATTCTTTTTGTCCCCCTAAAAGGAATCTAAACCTGGGTGGCTGTGCTTGCTTTGCTTCCTTTGCTTGCTAATTTTGCCACTCAATTACTTGACTTTTGAGCTCTTTCCCATAGTAGAAGTCTGCTTCCAGAAGAGAGAACTTTGTCCCAAATCGCTGGGGTTTTGGCAACTGCCAGAGCTATTAGGAGGGTGCTGTCTCTACAGTCCCCACCAGCTTTGCCTCACTGGTCACACACCTCAGGACCAACATCCAAGACTGCGATCCAGATCCTGACATCTTAAGGCAAGAGCACTTAGCCTCTTAATGGGGGCTTAACCCCTCCATGATTTGCAGTCCAGGAGCTCTGAAGCAGCTACCTGGAGGATGCTGCAGGGCCTGCTTCCACTGCTTCTCTTTCCAGAAGTTGAGGCCGAATATACACAAACACACATACATACATACATACATACATAAAGACATGTATATAATATATGTGTGTGTGTGTATGTGTGCGCTATGGAATCTGTGATTACCTAATTGTAAATAGAATTCACACAGCTAAATTTAAGAGCTAGACACATCTTTAGGGACCTAAATTGTTTACAAAGGAGGGAAACAAGGCCAGAGAGGATAAGTGACTTCCTCAGAGTGGTACAGTTTGTTAGTGACTCACTTAATTCTAGACTTCAGGATTCCTGGTTTTCAATCCAGGGTCCTTGCTACTATACCCCATTTCTTTATTTGATGGCAGTGTAAGTACAGTCCTAGTACTAAATATCATAAGAAGCAGGACTTGAAATTTAAGAACCACCAGGCTTATCTCCACGGTATGAAAAGAATCAAGGGTTTTCAGAGAGTGTCCAGTCATAAAACCACTTATTTGCATCTTTTTACATTTTCAAGGAAAACAGCACCAGTCTCTCCCCCCACCCTCATATATAATGTAATTGAATGATGCAGAGAATCCCATATTCTGGCATATAGGTCTGGTTTCAAGTACAGGAGTTGGAACAAGTCTAAGCGTAGCTAAGGATATGTTCCCAGAGTGATGGACCAGGCATTTCACTTATTATTTGGGGCCAATGATCAGAGGCATTAGCTAAATTCCACCACCAGTAGAAATAATTTCAAATCATTATCCCCACAACAATAGAATAGTTTTAAGGTATTATGCAATTATTTCATCTTTTTACAGGCTTAGAAAATGCATATGTTTAATATTTACAAGTTCAAATGGGATAAGCACTTAGGCCAGCGTCCCACTCAATTCAGGATCCCCTTCTGCAGTTTCCATGACAACATAGTTCCCAGCCACTACCTGGATATTTCCAGTCACTAACTGACTTTTGATGGCCCTTCCAACCCAGAGGTTATGATCCTCTGACCTTAACAAAATATTTCTCCTTCATTCATCTGGCTCTAAAATCCCAGATGACTGACTGCCCTTATAACCTCCTCCTATGACTTAACAGCTTGAAAATTACACTTGTTATTTAAAAGAGCAACCATTTCAAGCTGAGAAATACACACCTATACAGATACATGGAAGTATATAAAATTTATAAATATACACATTATATATATATATAATATTGTGTATATATGTAAATGAAATTAAACTCCTTTAGAGACATGCTTTATCCCAAAGCCCCAAGCCTACTCATGCTGCCTTGTCAAGAGATTGAAGTTTGAGAATTATTCCCATTACAACTTTTCATCTGATTGTGTTCCATCATGGCATTTAAATTTTGTTAATTTAATTAGCACCCCAGTGTTTAATTGAATTTTCATTCCTATATCAAGGAAATTGTTAGAATTGTTTTTTTTACTCTAATTAGCTTTAAGAAGACACCAAAAGCTCATTTTCACATTTAAAAAAATTGTCACCTTGAAACATTTATTTTAAGGTGGCCAATTTAGACTCGTTAATGTGCACAATTGCAAAAATCTCTAATTTAGGTTTAGAATGTAAAAATATTACTTAGTATTGAGTCATAATTGGGCTATTTGAACAGTTCCCAAAGACTGTTTACATGTTGAAATGAACAATTACCCAGAGCATGAAAGTCCAAATAATGCTTTTGCTTGAAATAACTAAATATTTGTGACAAAAAAACGTGGCTTGGGAGGGCAAGAGGGATAGGGTGAGAAATCTGAATTACCTAGAAAACTAGACTTTTTTCCTTGTTATATAACATAGGTTGAAACAAGATATATATTCATGAGACCATATTCAAAGTAAACCTTTGAAATCTTTCTCAAATATCTATAAGCTGGATATTTTCCAAATTCAAACCCCAGACCCCATTTCTAATATTTAATAATGATTAGGTAAGCATCACCTATTCTACTGTATTTTCTAGTTTGAATCAAAAATTAAATTAAGTTTTTAATTAATTTATTTATGGAACTAATGTGGCACGAACATTCCATTTCTTCCTAAAATGCAGTAGTGTGGCATAGTTGTGGGAGACATTGAATGCAGAATCAATAGCTAAGTACTCCTTGAATTCTTTGGTAGTTTGTACAGAAGAGTTAGTCATTCTCATAGTTTTAAAACTGGAAGGGACCTCAGAGGCTCCCTTACCCAAACCTTTCATTTTATAGGGTAGGAAATTGAGAATCATAGAGCTAGATTTAGGAGTAATTTCAGAGACCATCTAATCTACCCCCTCATTTTAAAGCAGAATCAGTCAGTAAACATTACGTGCCTACAATTAGCAGGCACTGTGCTAAGCACTGGAAATGCAAAGAAAAGCAAGACATTCCTCGCCCCCTCAAGAATCTCATAATTGAATGGTAGAGACAACAAACACTTAGGTTCAAACAAACTATGTTTCACTTGAGTCTCAAAACCCACTCAAATTCCCACTGGTATGGAGCTTTCTCCTCTTTGGTGGAGATAAATGCCTAACTCCATCTTGAGAGCAGCGTTGGCAAGAGTGGGATAGTGCTCTTGGAATGTCTTAATTTTCTTTGGGCTCTTCAGTCTCCTGGCCTTTCAGGTGCTTCTGGCTTCTAGCTTCAAGAGAGAAGATGGAGGACACCAGTCTACTTCAGATTGCTAAGGAGAGAATAACACTCCTGGAAGAAGCCAGCCTGAGAGGAGCTAGCAGCCTCCATCTTGTCCCTATGCCCAGCTTTGTTAGCCTAGAGTCTTTGGGGAATTTCGCCTTGGGTGAGATCTGAGATTTTCTCTCTTTGTTGAGCTGATTTACCTCACTCTCAATGGGAGAGCTCCTTCACTTGGTATTGTCTTGCAGATATTCTCCAATATGTACTTGTCAGATTTCTGTTTTGCTACGGACTTGGACAAATAGGTTTCTTTGTTAATTACCATGTGTATTCATTATGGAACTGGTATTTGGTGGGAATGGAGTCAAGCCTTAGATGTAAAACTTGGGACAGCTTTCTTCATTGATGAATAGTGGTCAGAACTTTGGCCTGAACCTGAAAGCCCATTCCCTAGACCAGGGATTATTAAAGTTTTTCCACTCCCAACCCCTTCAGAGCTTCTTAAACTGTGGGTTGCAATGGGGTCATGACCCACAGTTTAAGAACCACTGCCTGAACTAATAAGATTTAATGCAGCAGACAGATATAATTCCAGCCTGACACCTCCTCTCTCAGAAGAGAGAATGGCCAAGCTTTTGGTCTCAACCTCTTGCTTCCCTTTTTGATGGGAATTAAAGTCTACCTTGGAGAAGTGTAGAAGCTGGAGAAGCCAGAGGTGTCTATTCATTCTCCACACACAATAATACTCCCATGCTTTGTTTTGGAGGATAGATGTCTCTACAAATATATAGAATAAATTGGAAATAATCAATGTAGGGATGACTCTGGAATCAAGAAGGATTGGGAAAGACTTCTTACAGAAAGTAAGGTTTTTAGCTGAGACTGGAAGAAAGCAAGAAAATCTGGAGGTGAAGATGGGGAGGGAGAACATTCCAGGCATAGGTGAGTGCCAGTGAAAATGCCCAGAGTTAGGAGAGTTAAGAGTTAGTCTTGTTGGAGAAATAGCAAGAAGACCAATGCCATTGGATTGTAGAATATGCAGCAGTCATAGTGGTAGGGTCCAGAAGACTGGAAAGGTCAGGGGGAGGGTAGGCAGGGAGGTAGATTATGAAAAGCTTTAAATGTGAAATGAGATTTCATATTGATCCTGGAGGCAATAAGTGAAATGATGGACCCAAGGTCACATCAATTTCAAACTGGAAGGGAACTGAAGGATTGTCCAGTCCAACCCTTTCAGTTCACAGATAAAGAAACTGAATGCCGAAGAACTTAAATGACTTGCCCAGAGTCACACAGTTAACAAGAGACAAAACCATGATCACAGATGCAATGCTCCATCTGCCTTAGTTTTTTTTTTTCTATAGCTGCCTGTGATTGAAAGAAGCCCTAAATAAAGGCACTATGGAGTTCATGCCAAAAGCTACAATTGAATTGCTTTATTCTTAAAAAAGTGATGCCAAACTAATATTCAAATCATAGTTCCTTAAAATGTTAGTGCTCATATGGACTCATATGGACTTCTTGTGTGTTTGCAATCTCCAACTGGAAGGGAATAAGCACTTATAAGTGCCTACTATGTGTCAGGCACTATGCTAAGGTCTTTTATAAATAGTATCTCATTCATTCATCACAACAACCCTAGAAAATAGGTGCTATTATCATCCCAACTTTACAGTAGAGGAAAGTGAGGCAAATAGAGGTTAAGTGACTTACCCAGGGTCACACAGCTAGTAAGTGTCTGAGGCTGGATTTGAACTGAGATCTTCCTGACTGCAGGCCCAGTGCTTTACCCACTGCATCACCTAGAGGCCTCACTGTACTTAGCTGCCTGGGAAGATATTGTAAGCCACCTCTCCCTCTCCTAATCCCTCAGAACACTTTGTTTGGAACTCGACCTTGCATTTACCATAACCTACTTTGTGTGACAGCAATAACGCTTGTGGACGTGCCACATTCCTGTACTCCTTTCCCATCCTAATAGATTGTTGAGGTCAGGGACTGATTTTTATCTTTGAGGCTTCAGCACTCCTAATTTTGTAAGTGCTTGTTTAACTTCACTGTGCTCAGAATGCCCTCACTCTTCATCTCTGCTTCCTGGCTTCCTTCAAGTCCCAGCTAAAATCTCACCTTCTGCACAAAGCCTTTTTATGCCCTTTAGTGCTAGTGACCTACCTCTGCCAACGATTTCCAAATAATCCTCTATGTAGCTCCCTTGTACAACACTGCTTGCATATTATCTCTACCATTAAACTATGAGCCCCTTGAAGACAAAGACTTTCTCTGACTTCCCAACGCTTAGCACAATTCCTCGCATGTAGTAGGTGTTTAATATCTGTTTAGCCACTGAGTGCCTGCACTAATGAATGTGAAATACTTGTATGAACAGGAATGACCTCTCTGCTCTTCTCTACTTATCTAAGGGCTGGCCTTCATGCAAAAATTAAGCATCTCTCCTTCCTGAGGTCTTCCCCAACCACTCTTGGCCATGGTGACATCTTCCTTTTTTTGTTCCCCCAGAGTTCTTATTAATCTGTAAGCCACTTAGCTTAAGACCTCTACCTCATACTGTTCTTTCATCATTTACATATACATACTCATGTTCACATGCCTATACATGTATGTGTGCATACGCAAGTAATCATATACACATGTAGGTATAGCCATGTGCATGCTGGCACACCCATGTATGTGTACATATGCACATACATACATATACATACATTGAACCGACATACATATACACATGCATGTCTTATTCCTGCAACTAGATGATCATATTCCCTTACAACACCAGCACCTAAGCTAACCCAGGACTTTACACATAGCAATACCTGTTCATTGTCGGTGATAGGTCTATTGCACAACCTGTCATTATTATGATAATGGTTACCCCAAAAGGGGAAGGAGGGAAAAGGAAAAAACCATAATAGAGTTGAAACAGATTCATTGTACCTTGCAGGGGCAGGCCACTGATAGACAAACTTTTTTTTTTCAAATACCTGACCATAGCATGTCTCCCAGTTTTATTTTTTCATCCAACTACATTTCATGATGCCATTTCAGTGCTACTGCGAGGGGTATGAGGGAGGAAGAGATATGAATTGTAGGTAGGATTGATAGGAAAGGCTGTGAGAAAGTCAATACTGTTTCCTAGCCACTGGTGCTTTGATTCTTCAGCAGGCAAGTTTCCATCTTGGCATTATCATCCTGCCTATTTGCTGGAACCATCAGCTTTTCCCACTCTGAGTTCTTACCTTATTTTTTGGATGGAGGAGGAAGTAGAGAGAAATAGAAGCAAAAGTTTAGGAGAGTCATGGCCCATCTGGATTTTATTGTGTGTTATACAGAGACGGGGCTTGCCAATCACTGCTCCGTCTTCCCTCAGATCATGGCTCAACAGTCAGACACCGAGCTGTGCTAATGCAATTGACTGTGTTCCTATGGACAGGGATTAAGTCTCAGTGAAAAACCTTATTAGTTTCAAGTGTCACCGGGAACGGAGAAGAGAGAAAAATATGCTGGCTAGATGGAAAATGAAATCAGTTGGAAAGTAAACTTTCTTGGGAACACCACCGCCACCTCTTGCCCTGCCTCCTGAGAGTTGCAACAACAGAATGAAAAAATAAATAAAATAAAAGATATTTAAAAATATCTTTGGGCAGAAGCTGATCTCTTTGGGCACATCGTGGCTACAGCCAGCTGCTGGAGTCATTGAATCCAAACAGAAGGCATTAAATTAGGCTCCTATTTCAATGATTACTTTCTTTAAATAGAAAGAGGGAAAAAGGCCCACATGATTTCAGCTACTTAATATCTCCCTTTGTGCTTGAGGAAATGAGAACCAATGTTAAGTAATAAACTAAAGAAATTGACATGGAGAAGTTTGAAGTCAGCCTGCCATCAACATGTCATTTCTCATTAAGCCAACGGGCCTCTGTGGGATGTAGATGCTTGTGTGATCGTTTACACCCAACGCATGGAAAAGCAGGAAGCCCTGAGCCAAATAGTTATGGAAGGTACTGCTGGCAAAGTTTTCCTCCATAATTTATACCCCATTATCTTGTGTTGAGATAACAACCCTATCAACATTTCAGTAGAAAGAAAAGGCTACAAAATCCACATTTGAGAGTCAATGTGGTATGATAGAGGAGGCACCCAATTTGAAAGTAAGGCCTGAGTTCAAATCCTTCCTCAGATATTTACTGTTTTTGTGACTCTAGGCAACTCCCTTAACTTCTCCATGCCTCAGTTTCCTCATCTGAAATGAGGGAGCTGGACTTGAGGGCCTGTAAGGTCCCTTCCAGCTCTAAATCTATAATTCTTTGACATACAATATTCTATCAGAGAATGCAGCATATTAGTCACCTCTAGCTAGGTCACCTTTAATATCTTTTTCTTTTAGATCTCAGAGATTTGGAATAATAAATAAAAGAGAGAGGAGCAGGAGAAGGAGGATCAGATAGAAGGCCAACCTTAGTGTCAAAAAGATTTGGCTTCATGTTTTTGATTTGTACACATACTGGCTTTGTGATCATGGGCACCTTACTTAAATTCTCAACATCCCAGGCAACTCTTTTAGACCAGTTGTTGTTGTTACTGAGGCATTTCAGTCATGTCTAACGCTTTGTGATCTCATTTGGGGTTTTATTTGCAAAGATACTAGAGTGGTTTGCCATTTCCTTCTCTGACTCATTTGAGGAAATGAAGGCCTACAGGGTGAAGTGACTTGACCAGGGTCACATAGGTAGTAAGGGTCTGAGATCAGATTTGAACTCAGGTCTTCCTCACGTTAGGCCCAGTGCTCTTGCCACTGTACTACCTAGTTGCCCTAATTCTCTTATATTTTATTACATAAATTGCCAGTCTTCAGTGAAGAGAGTTTCCATACCAGGAGTTGCCCATGCAGATGAAATCAGAGGTGTAGAGTCGAATACCTCCCCTCCCCATTCAATAAAGGAAAAGCTATAAAAAAGATGTTCAGTCATACTCCCTTAATTTGGATTCCAATAATTCAAATTGTGGTTGTATGCACATAAATGAGTTGTATCCATTAGGGAGGGATTTGCTTTATAAATAAAGATTGGAATCAATTGATCTACCCCTAGCTATGTACCAGAAACAAAAATTGCTTAAGGGGGTCACTATTTAACGGATTCATATAATCCACTTTTCATGCATTTTACATTCATTCCAAATCATGCATTCATTAACACATATGCTCAAAGACCTCTGTTTGTCAACACTTCCAGCTTCTTTTACATTACTCTGTGTGTACAGTAGGATGGTAAACCTACATTAGAGGAAGGCAACATACCGTTTTGGGTAGAGTGTTAGAATCTGAATCAGAAGGACCTTGGTTCAAACTTCACCTCCAAATTTACTAGCTGTGTGATTCTGTATTAGTTCCTTGACTTCACTGAGTCTCAGTTTCCTCACTCATAAAATGGGCTTAATAATCACATCAACCTCATATAGTTATTGTGAAAATTAGAAACCACTTGGAACAGACACTAGCTTTTGAGTCAGGATCTGTATTGAATTCCCACTGAGTGAAGGCCCACCTCGAATCTTTCTGACCTGTGTAACCTCTAGCAAGTCACTTAATCACTCTGGGCCTCACTTCACTCATTTGTAAAATCATGGAGATGTTGGGACTGCTAGGTGATGGGGTGAGTAGAATACCAGCCCTGGAGTCGGGAGGACCTAAGTTCAAATCCAGCCTCAGACACTTAATACAAAACTAGCCGGGTGATCTTGGGCAAGTCACTTAACCCCAATTACCCTACCTTCCCTCCTCCAAAGAGAAAAAAAACATCAGGGAGATGGGCCTGGTTGTCCTCTGAGCTCTACCTTTCATCTCTAGTCTATAAAATGAAATCATGTATGCAAAGTGCTTTATAAACCCTAAAGTACTATGGGTCATTATTTTTTTTCATTCTGTCATTCTGGTTTCACAGTATCTCAGAATAGTCTCCCCCACCGATAATCCAAATTACCGAGGTTTTGCTGTATGTATCTTACTAATAATAAACACTCAAATATTCTTGGAAGGAAGGGATGAGCATGTACAAATATATAGGACATATATACCATGATCCTGAGAATATTGAATACCTTTAGACAAGATACTCAAAGCCGCTTCTGGAAAGGGAAGGTAAAACCCAAGATGGCTATCAAAATGCTACCTTTTCGGTTGACCCCACATCATTATCCTTCCATTTTTCAACATTGTGCATCACATCTCTGTAATTTATGATAAACAAGAACACTTGGGAGAAAGTAGGTGGTGGATACTTGTAAATCTGATCCAGTAACCTAGGGGAATACTAAGCAACTGAGGAAAAATTCTGTGTCATAAAGAGTCATCCCTAGGGCCATCCTGCAGTGACAAACCCATTACATTAAACTGTACAGCTGGCATTTAGTCTAGTGGAAGGTTTCACAGGCCATGCTCCCTGCTCCCTTCCTGTT
The DNA here is from genome assembly GCA_028646575.1 of Pseudocheirus occidentalis. Lineage (NCBI taxonomy): Eukaryota > Metazoa > Chordata > Mammalia > Diprotodontia > Pseudocheiridae > Pseudocheirus > Pseudocheirus occidentalis. The sequence continues at coordinate 40,162,004 of CM053602.1, forward strand.
TACTTTCCATCCTCAATCGCAGGCTCACTGGGAGGGGAGATGATCCAGATGAACTAGTCCACCCCATGTGGGGGAAGGAGAACTCAAAGCAAGAATCAAGGCATGTTTGGAAATCTCTTCTTTAAATGGTACCCTTGTATTTCCAGTTTCCTCAGAGCTTCAGGCAAAAAACAAGGCCATAGACTTGATTATTATTTGGTATAATTTTCCTTTAACAGGCCAATTAAGACGGTTTAGGAAAGGTCTAGTAATGTCGCTGGGTATTTAGACTCTTTTATTATATGGCATGTGCTGTATGATGACTAATAATTACTCCTAATGGTGACTCATCAAGGGAGGTTCCTGAAATTAGCTCCATGTTGGAAAAGGGGAATAAGGTAGGGGCTATTTGAACATGATACCAAAAGAACTGGTCAAATAGCAAAAAAAAAACCTAGGCAATCAAAGTCAATTGATTAGTTTGTATATCACCAAGTAACCACTTAGAAGGAATTTGGCCTTAATTCACTTTTTGGCATGATATGGACATGATCAGAAAGAATTTCAATGATTCTTAATAAAGCGAAAATTATGTGGAATGTGGAAGAAATGGGAGATTCTGTTTAATTTATTGGTTTGGGGGTTTTTTTTGGTGCATTGAGCCTTTAACTCCTCCTCGTGTCAGTCCTCAGTGTTAAAGATCCTTCCTGAAATATTGGCTTACTTCCCTTTCTTAGTAAGTATGGTGAAACTGATTGAATATTGTTTAAATTACTAAGGACTTTGCATCTCACTCTAGTCTAGACCATAATTCTAGAGATAAATCTCAAGACATTTCTGGAGGGGGATTATTTTTTTATTTATTAAAATTCTTTGATATCACCTTCTTTATCATGATAAATGCCTTTCTCCTAAAGTTGAAGTATAGCCCCAAGTATGTGATTGTTGGAGGGTTGCAGTCAGTTGGATTTTGAAATGTTAAACAAAGTATGGTTAACCTTGAATGGTGGTAACTTTTAGTTTGGTATTGCTATGTGCTGCGTTGTCTGTGCTGATTCTCTTTGTGCAGGAGTAACTGTTCAACATCTAATGAATTCAGGCTTCTTAATAAAGTGCTTCAGATTCCACAAAATAGTCCATGACAAATGGGAGCTTTTTAAAAATTTTATAAGCACTTTGTCTTTTTGTTGATGAGTAGAGGTGGGGAAGAGAGAAAAAAGATGCTTGTTAATGGGAAAAAATTAATTTTTTTCAAAATGCTCCATGTCTTCCTTTGCCAACTTAACTTTTTGCATGCTGCTTTAGATTGCATTTTATCTAGCTTTAATTTTACATCACTCAGTCAGCTTTCTATACCCCAAATTCTCACCATTACCTGTCTTCAAGTCTTAGAAAAGTTGATGTTCAATTTATAAACTTTAAGAGCCTAGGTTATAGTTAAGAAAAATGCATCCAATAGTCTTTCTGGGAATGATGGTGAATTTGACTATTGTAACTTACAGAGGGTGTACTATGCACTAGAGACGATGGTGACCTGGGAGTTAGAAGCCTAGCAAGTCTGAAGTCCATAGGATAATAGATTTGGAGTTGGAAGGGGCCTTAGAGACCATCTGCTTGGATCCCTACATTTGACAGATGAGGAAATGGAAACCTAGATAGGTGAAGTAACAATTCATCCAAGGTCACACATGGGGTCATAGATATAGGACTAGAAGGCACTTGAGAACCTATCCAGCCTAATCCCCTCATTTTGCATAGAGGGAACCCAAGACCAAGAGACGTGAAATGCCTTGGCCAAGGTTACACATAGGATCACCTCTCAAGAGATAGAAGGGAATTTCTAGGTTATCTAGTCCAACTCCCTTATTTGAATAGATGTAGCAGCTGAGGCCAAAGGCTTTTTGGAGGGGGAAGGCAGGACAATTGGGCTTAAGTGACTTGCCCAAGGTCACAGGGCTAGTTTTTTGTGTTATATGTCTGAGGTCAAATTTGAACTCAGTTCCTCCTGACTCCAGGACCAGTGCTCTATTCGCTGTGCCACTTAGCTGCCCCTCCATTTCTACTTTCACTATGCCACATGGCCATTCCACCTTTAAGCTCTCCAAGACTCATTTTCCACATCTTTAAAATGAACATAACATATCTGTAATACATACACAACAAGTTTGTCGAGGTTGAAGTGTGATAATGAATTGTAAATCACTTTGAAAACTTTAAAGTGATCTGAAATGTCAGTTCAACACTGCAAACCTTTGTGCCCCACTGTAGCTTTAATTGACAAAAAAAAACTTTAAGGAGAAAAGAGGTGACTGATGCTTGTATGTCCTATCTTCCTTCTGCGGTACTTTTTTTCCCTTTGTCATGAGATCTGTAATAATTCAAGATGTAAATATTAGAGAGGGCAAATGGGTATTAGAAAACGGCAAATAGACACAAGGCTGTAGTGGAGCCAAACCTTGGGTCATATTCAGGAAGAAAGATATGAAAGTGGCAGAGTGACTTTTAATAACAAAAGCTTGACAACCAGGTGATGAATTTTTTTATCAGTAGAAATATAAGAAAATGGTCTCCCCCAAGGTGTTGAAGGGTCATGAAATATGTAGGTTGAAGGAGAAGTCATGCTGAGGAAAGCATATGTTTAAAATATTGAGCTCTGCTCTCTACCTTTCTTTCCCCTCCCTTCCCCTCCTTTGCCTTGCCCTCCCCTTCTTTCCCCAACTTTGCCCTCCTCTTCCCTCCTTCTCTTCCCTTCTCTCTCTCTCTCTCTCTCTCTCTCTCTGTCTCTCTGTCTCTCTGTCTCTCTCCGTCCCTCCCCTCTCTGTGTCTCTCCCCCCCTCTCCATTTCTCCCTCTTTCTGATAGCACAGATACTTTACAAATGACTACATATTGGATTCATTGTCAGAAATTGATAAAGGAATAGGATTTCGTTACCAAGAAAATCCACATTTCCTAGATCCCCCACTGTCTTCCCTGACCTATAAACTGACTCCCTATTATTCTCACATGGGTACGTTCCATTGCATTTGCCTTTTCTCTGGCCTTGGACAAAGGGAAGACCACGTAGATGTGAATTGGAAAAACAAATGAAGGTAGCCTGCTTTCCAGTTCTCTAGTGCCTCCTCCTAAGTTTCATCTACTAACATTTCTAAGGACAAAGTATTAGTGCTTGAAATACTCCCATTATCCTTGGTAAACACTAGACTTGTGGGACTTGATCTGCATAGTTGAGTGAAGTTTGTCTACTGATCTTTTTAAAGCACAAGACTTTTGAGATCAGAAATAAATAGGTTGAGATGAAAATGCTACAAGACAAAAGCCAATAATGACACAAAGGCAAGCCCTTCTTGAATGGGGAATTGTGAAGGTGTGAGGTTTAGAAATGATCACTGGAGGTGCTCTTTGGAGGAGAGCTTTTCAAATGATAACTAATCGTAGGGCTTCCCATTGATTAAGGCCAAGAAGACCTACTCCTTCTGTTTTGATTAATTTGTCAAGCCCTTGTCTCTTTCCTCTGGTAAATGAGTAAATAGTAAAACCCTATCTTTGTTTACTAAAAGGATGCTGTTTTTAAAGAATTCATGATGAATCTGATATTGGTAGTTCACCCATCTGAAAATATATGCACAGAAAATGCTTTGGCTAGATGGAATTTTTCAATTAGTATTGTATACAACCTCTTCCCCTCCCCACCCAACACACACACACATACACACATACACACACACAGAGGATCATATACACCATCCATGAGGTACTAGAGTGAATCCATAATTTCAATTTTGAATTCAAACATCTCTGCTTCAAAAAAGCACAAATTGCTAAAATGTCAGAGTTTCTTACCAGAATGATACCAAGCTGCATGTGTGTGTGTGTGTGTGTGTGTGTGTGTGTGTGTGTGTGTGAGAGAGAGAGAGAGAGAGAGAGAGAGAAAGAGAGAGACTTGCAGACATTTCAAGGAGATACTTTTCTTGGACGGCATTATATCTGGTCCCCATCCGTTGCTGCCCTTTGTGAGTATGCTGAGAAATTCAACCCTTCATGAAATCTCTTTCACAGAGCTAGACTTCACCGTCTGTTTGATGGGCCAGGCTCCCCTTATAGCAACTGCCTGGGCATCATCCTAGAAGATGCTGTCTACTCTATTGCCATGGAGATCAGCACTTACTAGTTAGTGCTACCACTGGCAGCATTTTCAATGCACTCTGATGTGACATGATGAAAGCGAGGAGAGAAATGTGAAAATGAGTGTGCCACTTGAAGGAGAGCATGCCCTTTTCCGATGAAAATACATGCACTGGCTTTCCAGAGAGAGACAGAGAAAGGGAGGGAGGGAGGGAGGGAGGGAGGGAGAGAGAGAGAGAGAAAGAGAGAGAGAGAGAGAGAGAGAGAGAGAGAAAGAGAGAAAGAGAGAGAGAGAGAGAGAGAGAGAGAGAGAGGGAAACATTACTGTTAGTTTCATTACTCTCCATTCGTTCTACTTCAGGAATAATGGCACAGATCATGATAACCACACCCCTGCCCTCAGTTGCTTTTCCAGAGTTCTCTCTCTGCCAATATTTAGAGTAGTTACTTAAAAAGAACAATAGTGATGAGAATGGGATCAAGGATCCAAGGTCTTGAAAGGGTAAGATGGGATCCTATTCACTTCACCAGGGGCAGGCTCTTTAAAGTGAGAAATAGCTATTATTGAAAGAAAGCCTTTTGTTTTTGAGGAACAAAAGTATATCACTTTAAAGTCATTGAGGAGTACTTAAGTAAGCTGGTAATTATATAGGTGGTTAACTAGGAGGTATTTAAGATACAAGGCCTAAAATCTAGGGCAGGGGTGGGGAGCTAGGTCCTTGAGGCCACATGTGGCCTTGTAGGTCCTCCATTGTGGCCTTTTGACTGAGTACAAGGTTGGCAGAACAAAGTCTTTTATTAAGAGGATTTGTTTTTTTGAAGTTTGGATTCTGTCAGAGGGCTGCACTTGAGGACCTAGAGGTCCTCTGGTGCAAGGAATAGAATGAGAATACTGTTGCTGAAGCACTTATACGGAATTGTATGATACTAATATAGTGAAGCAGAGTTCTGTGATACAGCAGTTCTAATTCTCTGGCATAGATGGTTTCTAGTCTATCTGGTCAAAGCTATGGTTTTTCCAATAGCAATATATGGCTGGGAGAGATGAAGTAAAAAGAAAACTTATGGTCAAAATCCATGCTTTTGAATCAAGATGTGAGAAACACACTTTTGGGGGTTCACAGGACCTCCCAGGTAGAGTCAGGGAATGAGCTAGAAGCTTCCATTGCCCACTGCTTCCCTGGGGGCCCTTAAGGATATCCATGTGGGATACCCCTGCTTCCCTTTTTAGGGGAACCCTTAGTAAGATTCACATGGAATGCCCCTCAACATAGCTGTGGGGATCACAGGACCTCCCAGGAAAGGTCAGGGAGTTAGCCTAGTAAAAACTTCTGCTGCCTGCTGCTTCCCTTTTTTGGGAGACCCTTAGGAAGGTCCACATTATGTACCCCTTAAAACAAATTACTTCTCACTGAAAGAACTCAGAAACAGTTTGCAGATGAAAGTGTTTATTTCCACTTCCAGCAAGGAAGTAGGTGTGGCACCCATTAGGGACACCTATACTTATAAGAAGCAGGAGTGAGGGTCTACAAGTTCTGTCCTTCCTGGTAGACTTAGGGTTAGTTAAATTCCTCAAATTCCTTACTTTATTTCCCTCTATGTATATATTCTACATTCCCTCTCTCTATGTAGTCAAATTTCTCAAAGGTCCATCAAACTCCTCATAGTCCTTACTTTATTTCCTTCTATACATTCCCTTAATATATTTGGAGTATATGCAAATTACAGAGCCTGGACCTGGCCTCTTCTCTTCTAAGGGCAGAGCTTTGTGCCACACCACCACCTTTCTAGTTCCCTATGGCCATTGAAATACTTCCAAGAAGGCCAGCATTTTAGTCAAGTAAGATAAGCAAAAGCTTCTCCACAGCTATTGGTTATCTTCCAGGAACTTTTGTGGGAGCAAAACAAGATTCCATTATATCTTCTCTTACAAAGATGTTGGAGAAGACTTTTGACAGTCCGTTGGACACAAAGAAGTCAAATCAGTCAATACTTAAAAAAACTGATTCAGACTAATCACTTGAAGGTCAAATGCTGAAGCTGAAGCTTAAATACTTTGGTCCCATAATGAGAAGATAGAACTAGTTGGAAAAGATTGAAGGCAAAAAGAGGAGTTGGCATCAGACAAAACAGAGAGATAGTGTCATGGAAACAAGTTCAACTTTAGACAGACTTCAGGAGAGAGCAGAAGAAAAAAGGGTCTGTCTGCTGCCTTATAGCCTTGAAGAGTCAGACACGACTGAATGAATGAAGAGCAAAATTCCATTCAAGTCAACAAATTTTTTAAGCACTTTCTGTATTCAAAGTCCTATGCTAGGCATTGTGAGGGATGTGAGGTAGAATAAGATGTGACATAAGGCCTCAAGAAGCTTAGTGAGACACTGGATATACATATAAAGAGAACATAAATACAATTAGAACATGCTCAGTGCATAGAAAAAAGACAAATCAAAGGCTATGAGAGGCTGGAGGTTGAGTTGGCTTCCATTAGAAAAGCAAGGTGATTTTCTCCACCAAGGAAATCTCTATGACTTGACAAAACCCATCACTAAGGGATTGATGTCTGTCCTAAGGGTGAGACAACCCTAACCCTAACCCTAACCCTAACCCTAATTTGCGTCCCAGCAACCCTAACCCTAACCCTAACCAACCCTAACCCTAACCAGCACTAACCCTAACCCTAACCCTAACCCTAACCCTAACCCTAACCCTGCCTCAAGAAGCTTAGTGAGACACTGGATATACATATAAAGAGAACATAAATACAATTAGAAGATGCTCAGTGCATAGAAAAAAGACAAACCAAGGGCTATGAGAGGCTTGAGAAGGTTGAGTTGGCTTCCATTAGAAAAGCAAGGTGATTTTCTCCACCAAGGAAATCTCCATGACTTGTCAAAACCCATCACTAAGGGATTGATGTCTGTCCTAAGGGTTAGACAACCCTAACCCTAACCCTAACCCTAACCCAAAACCCATCACTAAGGGATTGATGTCTGTCCTAAGGGTTAGATAACCCTAAACCTAACCCTAACCCTAACCCTAAACCTAACCCTAATTTGCGTCCCAGCACTACCAACCCTAACCCTAACCCTAATTTGCATCCCAGCAACCCTAACCCAGCACTAACCCTAACTCTAACCCTAACCCTAACCCTAACCCAGCACTAACCCTAACCCTAACCCTAACCCTAACCCTAATTTGCGTCCCAGCACTAACCCCAACCCTAATCCTAACCCTAACCCAACCCTAATTCGCGTCCCAGCACTAACCCTAACCCTAATTTGCGTCCCAGCACTAACCTTTTCCCTTTATAGTACTTTCTTGGGGTCTTCCCTCAGCCATCCCTTCAAGTTGGGACCTAGCTTCCTTCCCCACCATGCATGGTGTAGTAGAGTCAGGAAGACCTGAATTCAAATATCGTCTCAGACACTTATTAGCTATGTGACCCTAGAGAAGTAACACAATTTCTCTAGGTCTCAGTTTTCTCACCTGTAAAACAAATGGGTTGGAGTAGGTGGATTCTAAGGGCCCTTCTAGATCTAGATGCTAACTTACTGAATGTATGACCCTACTTGAATTTCCTGGCCCTTAGTTTTCGCATTTGTAAAATGAAATGAGGGGCTTGGACTAGCTGGCTCATAAGATCTCTTCCAACTCTGTATCTATGATTCTACTATCTAAACCTGAAGATTCCCTGGCTTCACGCTGTCTCATATGCTACAGGCAGAAAATTCCTCAAGAGGGAGCCTCACTGAGTGGGTGGGTCCAGATTTATAATGTCTTCAGCATAAGTAAACTCTCCCCACCAATATATACATGCTCCTCTGCAACTAATCTACAATTTACAATTCAAGATAGCTCCTTGGGACTCAGAGATAATAAAATGATGTGTACATGATCAGACTCCTGTAGAAAGCAGAATCAGAGTCTGAACTTGGGTCTTCCAAACTCTAAGTTTGGCTCTTTACGGATGGCCCTTTATGTACTATACCAAACTGCCTCGCTTGGGTTGGGAAACCGAATTAATTCATTAATTTTTCATTTTTGTTAGTTTAAAAGTCTGGGTGAGGATTTGACACTGTATGAACAAATACTAAAAATACTGGAGTGTTCTTAGCCTGAAATGATTTTCTTTCAGAGGACACTGCTTCCAGAGCTGAAATGCCATAGGGAGTATATTATATGTCCTCAGCACAGCACGGCTTGTACCCTATGTTCCCAAGGTGAAAGATTCTGCTGCTTTCTCAGCCAGCCCAAGGGAAATAATGCAATCTCTATGTCTCCTTGTCTGTACCATTCCACTCTAATCTGGACCCCACCAACACCCCCTCTTATTGCCTCTGTTGTCCTATGACCATGTGCCAAAGTTGATATTCTGAGCAGGGGAATTCATGATCTGCCCTGGTTCCTTACTAACTTCCCACCCCTTCATCCAGGGAAGTACACTGGAACATTTGTTGAATAAAGAATGTTCCCTGAGTGCCCATAGCAGGAAAACAAGCAGAGCAGATCAACTATGAATAAAAGAGGTCAGAGAATACAGTGACATCTGCCTGAAGCCAATAAAATTCTATACAGTCAAATCTGTCCAATCAATTTTTCCTCTTCATGCTTTGTACCAACAATGAACAGAGTGGACTAAGAAATGGCTAAAAAAAAACCTGCTGTGGTAAATGAATGTAATGAAATATTGTTGGGTAGCAAGAAATGGGAGATACAAAGAATTCTGAGAAATATGGGAAGATTTGTATGATCAGATGCAGAGTGAAGTCAGTGGAACCAAGAAAAGGATATCTAGACTACTAAAACATTGTAAATGAAAAGATCTCTGAAAGGAAATTGAACTTTGAATAATGGAAATAATTACAGAAGTCCTTGGAAAAGAGATAAGGAAACATTAACTCCTCTTTCAGAGGGGAGAAGAACCATTAGAGCTGACTATTGTATACTTTACAGCAGCTGGGGGCAGCTAAGTGGTCCTGCAGTAGATAGAGTTACAGACCTGGAGTCAGAAACACCTGAGTTTAAATTTAGCCTCAGACCCTTACTTAGCTGTTCGACCCTAGGCAAACTGCTTCACTCTGCCTCAGTTCCCTCACCCATAAAATGAGCTGGAGAAGGAAATAGCAAGCCACTTCAGGATCTTTGCCAAGAAAACCCCCAAATAGGGTCACAGAGTCGGACATGACTAAAATGGCAGCAACATTATATACATTACAGATGAAGCTTCTTTATAGTATGATTTTGATTAATTATGCTTCCTTGTAACAAGTTAGTTGCTTTAGTACACAGTGCTGAATTTGAAATTAGAGAATTTGGATTTGGATTCTGCTTCTCAGTGCATGTGTGACCTTGGACATATCACTTCCCCTCCCTGGGTCCCAGTTTCCTCCTGTGTAAAATGAGAGGGTTGGACTAGATGGCCTCTGAGATTCCTTCCAGCTCTGGATCTATAATCCTATGAATTTAAAGGCAAAAGACATCAATAAAACTTTTTAATTTAGATTTTCAAATATGTTCAATTTAAATGACTTTTTCAAATAAGCAGTTCTTTGTTACTCTCATTCAGTCTCTGTTTATTCCTCCCCCATAATCCCTTTCCAGCAGCCCTGAAGATATATCCCAGCACTCCTATGAGGTATGTGGATTATATGGGGATTATTGTTTCCATTTGACAGATTAGAAAACCGAGGCTGAAAAGAGGGAAAGGATTTAACTGGAATCACATAGCTAGTAAGTTTTGGAGCAGAGATTCTAATTAGGTCTTTCCTGACTGCAAATACTGAAGCCCGGTCCACTATTCCATGGGTTACCAATTAAAAGGAAATACCATTTAAAAAGAAAACCTTTGATCAACATTCTTCCCGACACACACACACCCTCAGGAAGGTATATTTTCCTATAGGTTTGAGCTTTGCAATGGTTTTTGAATTGAGGCTCCTGGAACATATATCCAAGGGGTTAGCCTTCTTAGGAGGCCCTGCTAGCAGTGGGGAATAGCATGCAATCTGTCTTCCTGCTGTCTGGCATGGGGATCTAGGACTGACAAGCCTATTTGGATTCTCTTCTGCCCTCCTTCTTCAAGATGATCATCATTGACTGCCCACAGGCAGGGCTTCAGCAGGTCAGAGCCAAGATGCCCACCTCACTCCTACCCCACCCCCTCCAGCTTGCCAGCCAGTTTCCTCCTTTCCAGGCTGCCCTCCCTTTGTCCCACACGGGACCAACACTCATCTCTGGGATTTGGGGTCAGACTACCCTGTGGGCTGGCTGCTTCATCTTTCTTTGTTGTGTATGGAGCAGCTGAGGAAGGGGGGGGGAGATGAATGTCCCTTTCACTGTCCCTTGCAGGGAGCCCGTAATGCATTAGCTCCATAGTCAACAACAGTGGCATTCCTTGAAGTTTGTTAGCAAGTGCAGCCGACAGAGCCTTGAACTGTGAATTCAAAGCCTCACTCTTACTGGTTATATGACTCTGGGAAAGTAATTTAATGCCATTTGGTCTCAGTTTCCTTTTCTGTAAAGTGAGAGACCCCAAAGGTCACTTCCAACTAAAAATGTATGGTGGTGATTTAATACTTTGGGAATGGGAGCTGATGGAATTCAACTCTACTTTTGCTTTCCTGTGGGTGGGCTTTGCCAGTATGCAGAATCCTTAGCTTTCTCCCTGGGGAGAAGCCACAAATTGGCCAAGACAACATTTGCACAGCCCGAGTTGACAGAAAACAATGCAGTTCTTCATGTGATTGCTAGGTCAGGAGCCCCACCGGCTTGGCAGCTTCTGGTGGGGGAAGACGAGCAAGGGACGCAAATTAATTGGAACCAAGCAATTTGTTGCAGTTAGCCTTGTGGGAAATGCTCTTTCTTTGGGATGTGTGAGTTAAGTGTGGTAGAACAAAAAGAGAAAATGATGTCCTTCATGGATAAGGCAGCAGGGGAAACAAACCACTTTCCTTCCTCCTTCCGCTGAAGGTGAATTTTTATCACAACACTCCATTGCATGGAGAAATGAGATCTAAGGGGCTGGGGGGGGGGAGGGCTTTCAGCTCCCTTGTTCCATTCCTCAAATTAGCTGCTCCATTATGCTGGCTGGTCTTGCTACCCAACATTTCTTTCTAGCTCCGGTAGCAGAGGATGTAGAATTGCTATGTGTTCTCTCTACCCTGTATGCATCTTGTATGTACCTATATCTGTGCATGCCCTCTTCCCCCATTAGAATGTAAGCTCCCTGAAGGCTGGGATTATTTTGGCTTCTTCTCTATCATCAGTGCTTAGCACAATTCCTGGCAGTGTAAAGACCAATTAAATGTTTGTGGATTTATTTGCAGCCCAATGTGTGATAATTCCAGCTGTTGACATTTTTGCAGTGTTTTGATTTAAAAGTATGTGAATCACTTTATATAAATTGTTCCATTGGGATGGCATGACAGCAACTCTGGGAGGTCACTACAAAAGTTATTATCCCCATTTCACAGATTAGGAAACTGAGGCTAAGAGAGGTTAAAGTGGCTTTTCTGTGGCTCATATGTATCAGACGCAGGATTTGAATCCAGGTTTTCCAAACTCCAAACCAGCATTCTATCGGCTCTGATACCCATGTGAGGGTAAAGACTTTAAACTGTCTCAAAGAATGTTTCCTCCAAGAAGAATGAAAAACTTTGGTTTCATGAATTCACATCACACTTACTGGTCAATGGAGCTTAATAATGTGTTGTAAAAATGGTTAGTCTTTGAAATAGGCTAGCTTCCGTATATGAAGATAATGGCTAATTCACCATTGGTGAAGCAGGAATTTTGAGTCAAAATATTCTAGGCAGCCCTACGATATCTCATAGCACCCTGTAGCCAATACAACATGGGTAAAACGTTTTAGAAGGTTAGAAATTAAGATAAAACCAAGAAACAGAGATTCTCTCCTCCCCTCCCTCAAACCATGCTAAGCAGCCCATTTAGGATGTGACTTCATCAACACTGTGCTGCCAGCCAACTAGATTTTTAGGTACACATTTTTAAGCTACTGGTAGTGATTTTAAGTACTAGAGTCATGAAGGGGGCAGCTAGGTAGCACCATAGTGCACAGAGCGCCACACCTGGAGTCAGGAAGACTAGTCTTCCTGAGTTGGAATCTGGTCTCAGACACTTACTGGCTGCGTGACCTTGGGCAAGTCACTTTACCCTGTTTGCTTCAGTTTCCTCATCTGTAAAATGAGCTGAAGAAGGAAATGGTAAACCACACCAAGATTGTTGCCCAGAAAACCCCAAGTGGGATCACAGAAAGTTGGACACAATTGAACAACTTGAATTGTTAAGAGTCAGATGAGATACTAGAGGTCATTGAGGCAGATCTTATGTGACCGATGAGGAAACAAAAGCCCAGAAATTTGAAATGACTTGTTCAAGGTCTTAAGATGAGAGGGTACAGGATGCTATTAAACAAATATTAATGCCATTGTGTATTTTTCTGATTTGTTACTTGTTTATTTTGTAGTTCAGGTAAGTCACTTGACTTCCCCCTCCTCAGTTCCCCAATCTTGGAAATGGGGACAATACTGTTTATACTCTAGTGCTATTTTAAAAATGGCACTCTTGCTCTCATTCAAGAATGCCCAGTGAGGGCGGGACTCCTCCCCAGAGCCAGAAGTAGAATAATATTAATGTGGCTTGACCTCAGGGTGCCAAAGGAAGAGTAGGTGATGCCGCCACAGCTGCCACTTCACCGGTATACTGTTGCCATGGGTGGGGACAAGGAATGGGCCATCCTTTCCCAGTGTGACTGCACTCATGCATACTCAGATTGTCCTTTGCCATCTGCTGCTGCTCCTCATTACCCTGTCCTCTGACCACCACACCCCACCTCCATCCACCTGTCCTTTGGTCCAGCACTGCCGCCAACCCCTTTGCCCCTGGTTGGATTGTCCTACACGTGCACTACCTGTCTCTGCCTCCAACAGGTTCTTGATCCTGAGTACAGAATTCCCCATTTGGGGCTGTTCCTTCCTCCACTCAGCATTCCCTCTGCACAACTCAAGGCCTTTTCTTTCAGGTGTTTTCCAAAGGCAGCCCAGTGTGCACTTGGCCCTTTTAGAATCCACTCTGTATTTTGTTGTTCCCAACAAAGGAGTGTATAGGCATGACATTTTGCATGTCAGAAATCTAATCCGCTGCAAGGTTACCCGGGACTCCAAGCTAGCCTGGGGTAATGTTTCATCACTCAGAAGTGGCCAGGGGAGGGGGGGGAGTGTCACATCTGGCACACAATCACTGTCACTTGTTCCTTTTCCCTCTTTCTTTCTGTGACAGAAATGAATAGTTGGAATACTTTCCTGAGGGCCAAACCTTTTTTAAAAAATCATTCCCAGAGAATAGACTTTTTTCCTTCCAAGAAACATTTTATAGTGTCTGTGTGTGTGTGTGTGTGTGTGTGCGCGCGTGTGTTTTATCATTCATTCATTTGCTAAGTACCTGCTATGTCCCAGGCACTGTACTTGTTTCTGAGAATATAAAGTCAAAAACAAGAGAGTCCCTGCCCTTACAGAGGTTACCTCTACTGCAGGTGAAGAGGGAGAATCATTGCCAGACATATGGGAAATAAATGTGGCATGATGTGGAGAGGGAGACCACTAAGTACCAAGGAAGGGCCTTTTCTGGGATGTGATGCTTGTGCTGAGCCATGAAGGAAGGCAATCATAAGGTGGGGAGGGGGGTGCACAGAGGAGGTCTAGCTGAGGTCAGAGGTCACCTCTGCTGACCCTGGGTAGCATTTGGACTTCTAGCCCATCCTAATAAATCTCTGCCAAATGCAAAAGAGAATCCCCAACTAAAATTGGTCCTTTATTTCAGCCTCTCTTGCTCTTGTGGTCTTCCTGTGCCATTAGAAAAAAAAACAACCTCACTCCAGAAAGATCCATTGTAAAGGTTAAGTCTGCTCAGGAAGGAGGAGAAAGGTTATTGGTGTCAATAAACAGTGTAGGGCTGAGCAGGTGCCTCTCAGTTCCAGCTGCCTAGGCTCACTTGCAGGCAAAGTAGCTTCCAGGCAGGGCTCAGACTTGGAAAAGGACAAAAGAACTCTGGGCTTCCATTAGCAGCCTCAAAGGAGGAAGCCAAGGGCAATTTTGGTGCTTCTGTCTTACCTAGAGGCCCCCAAGCTTCAAAGGGCAATCACTTTGGAGAGTTGCAAGCACAGGGGGTTTCCTCTTTAATGCTAGGAGTAAAATACTGGGTCCTGATCACTCTGGAAGGCAAGAGAATAAAATTTGATTTAAAGCATAATTCAGGACAAAAGTTGGACAAATACCAGTCCCCTACCACTGAGCTGGGGAATTGGAAAGGACCTCAGAAACCATCCAATCCAGCCTGTGTCTGAGCTCGAGTCTCCCCACCATGATATCCCTGAGAGTGTTCATCTGGTATCTCTTTGAAGACCTCCAGGCATGGGGCAGCCCATTCTACTGTGGGACAGCCTTCATTTTTTACATCAGTTTTTTTGGCATTTAGCAATCATCTGTTTCTTTGCGACTTAGAATCAGTTAGTCACCAAGCATTTATCGAATATTTACTCTATGCCAGGCACTGTTATAAATGCTGGGCATGCAAAGAAAAAGCCAAAACAAACCCTGTCCTTGAGGATTTCACATTCTGATAGGAGAAGCAACCTGTGTGCAGATAAATATATAAAGTCACATACAGAGTAGATACAAGGTTACCTTGGATAGGGAGGAACTAGCTGCTAGGGGCCCCAGAAGAGGCTTCCTGAAGGAGGTGACACATGAGCTGAGGGATTCTGGGAGACAGAAATGAGAAAGAAGACTATCCAAGACATGGGAGACAGTCACTGAAAAAGCACACAGATGGGAGGTAGAATCCTATGTGTGGGGAACGGTAAGAAGGTCACGAGGAGTAAATGTAAGACTATATGGAAAAGAGTGATGTGGAAGACTGGAGAGCTAGGATGGGGCCTGAATTTGAACAGTTTTAAACACCAAACAGAAGAGGGTTTATTTTATTCTGGAGGTAATACAGTCACTGTAGTTTATTGAGTTGGGATGTGTGTGTGTGTGAGAGAGAGAGAGAGACAGAGAGAAGAAGAAGAAGAAGAAGAAGAAGAAGAAGAAGAAGAAGAAGAAGGAGGAGGAGGAGGAGGAGGAGGAAGAGGAGGAGGAGGAGGAGGAGGAGGAAGAGGAGGAGGAGGAAGAGGAGGAGGAGGAGGAGAAAAGAGAGGAGAGGGGGGGAAAGGAGACAGACAGACAGAGACAGAGAAAGAGGGGAGAAAAGAGAAGAGAGAGAGGGGAGAAAGGAGAGAGAAGAGAGGAGAAAGAGAACAGGAGAATAGAAGAGAGGAGAGACAGAAAGAGAGAGACAGAGAGAAAGGGAAAAGGAGAAAGAGAGAGAAGGACTGATTCATGCTTTAGGAAGATCACTTTGGATGGAGGATAGCTGTATGGAGGATAGACGGGAGTGGGGTGAAACTTGAGGCAAGAAGACCCATTAGAAAACTATTGAAATAGACTATGGAAAAGGTTAGTAGCCCCTTAAATAGAGTGGTAGCTGTGAGTAGAGAGAAGGAGACATATATCATGCAGAGAACCATACCCCTCTTTTGTTGTTATTGTTGTTGTTCAGGAATTTTCAATTGTGTCTGACTCTCTGTGAGCCCATTTGGGTTTTTTCTTTCTGTTTTTTTTGTACTTTTGGAGGGGGGAAGGCAGGGCAATTGGAGTTAAGTGACTTGCCCAAGGTCACATAGCTAGTAAGGGTCAAGTGTCTGAGACCCGATTTGAACTCAGATCCTCCTGACTCCAGGGCTGGTGTTCTATTCACTTCACCACCTAGCTGCTCTTATTTGGGTGTTGTTTTTTTTTTTTGACAAAGATACTAAAGTGTTTGCCATTTCCTTCTCCAGCTCATGTTACAGATAAAAAACTAAAGAAAACAAGGTGAAGTGACTTGTCCAAAGCCACACAGCTAGTGAATATCTGAGGCTAGTTTTGAACTCAGGAAGAAAAGTCTTCCTGACCCCAAACCCAGCTCTCTATCCAGTGCAGCGCCACCTAGCTTCTCCTACCCCTCAATTCAGTTAATTTCAGTTTTAGGGTTTGTTTGGGTTTTTTTTTTGGATTGCCATATCACATTGTTGTTCCTTTACCATTCAGTTAGTACCAGCATTAATGTGAGCCCCTGTTATGTGCCAGGCACTGTGCCCTAGCACATTGGGAATATTATGACAAAAACAAAACATTCCCTGCCCTCAAGGAGTTTACATTCTACTAGGTCAAAATAGTATGTATATAGATAAGAAAATATACAGCAATAGGAAGGGTGGGAAAGACTCTAGCAACTGTGGAGCTCATGCCAGGTCTTGTGTAGGTGGTGGTACTTGAGCTAAGCATATTAATCCTGAAATGTACAAAATCCCTCAGATCTTCTTCATATGAACTGCTACTTAACTAAGCCTCCCTTATCCAATCATCTTGAGGAAGTGAGAAGAGCTAGTGGAAATCACACAAGAACACTTCTTACTAGAACACACGGCACTGCCAAGTCACTGTTATGGAATCAGACTGGGCAATCCTATCACATTCCATCGGTGCCTCTTTGAGCATTTAGCACAGTGCCTTATGTTGGAATTATTTGTGGATGTCTGGCCTCCCCAACTGTACCATATGCTCCTGGGAAGTTGAACCAGACCTTATTCAATGATGATGATGAAGAAGATGATGATGATGATGATGATGATGATGATGGTGATGATGATGATGGTGATGACGATGATGATGATGATGATGATGATGATGATGGTGATGATGATGATGATGACAATAGCTAACAGTCATATAGCACTTACACTGAGCAGGGATTGTGTTAAGTGCATTATAATTATTATCTCATTTGAGCCTTACAACACCTTTGAATGTGCTCTTATCTTATCTCCATTTCACAGATAAGGAAACTGAAACAAGCAGAGGTTGCCTCAAGTTGGCCATTGTCTGAGGCCACTTTGAACTCAGATCTTCCCAACTCCTGGCCCAATGCTCTACCCACCTCTGGGAAGTATGCCACCATTCATTACATGTATCTTGATCCACATTACTTAGATGATGAAACAGTCATACTTAGGTCAGCTTGCTAATGCAGCTGCCATCTAGAAATCTCCAGAAGTGAATAGCAAAATAACATACTGGGAAAATTACACACTTTGCTAGTGGTAAAGGAGTTGCTTTTTGAAGAACCAAAGTGTTTTTCTTCATGGTCTTTATCATCTTAAATATAAACATAATATGGGCACCATTGATTAGGAACATTTGCAAAGTTTCCCATGTGCTTTTATTTTTTTTTTTGCAAGATAGCATCTATCTCTTCCTTTTGGTAAAATGTAGCGTATAAAACATTTAGGACCATCTAGTGAATAGAAAGATTGGGCTGGGAGGCAGGAAACATGGACTCTAGTTTGGGCTCTACCATGAATGAACTGAATGAGTAAGTCATTGGATTGTTTATACTATTTATATAGTATATATACTATCTATCTAGTATATATCTATTATATTAGAGAAACCAAACCCTTTGAGTTTCAGTTTTCTCATGTCAAATGAGCAGGTTCAGAAGTTCCTTCCCACTCTGACACTTGGAGGAACTAAGGAGCTAACTAACCAACTAAGATTGTAGCATTGACCCTGGAATGCCCCATCAATGGCACAGAAACCACACAATGGCAGCCTGCCCACCAGGTGGACTAATTGGGTTCATCATGGAGGCTTTGGGGGAAGGGGGGCCCAGCTGTGGACCTGTGATTTCACTGATGCAAGGAGGAAATCAGTGAGGAAATCCTACCAGTGCAGAACAGTAAACGATCTGCAATTTAGCAAGTTGCCTGGAGGCACTGAGGAATTAAGTGCTTTGCCCATAGTCACACAGCCAAAAGGTGTCAGAGGAAGACAGCCAGATCTTCCTGACTCCAAAGCCAGCTCTTTATCTTCTATTCTGTACTCCTTCTTGTTGAGTCATTGAAAAGAGTTTTCTGTCACCAATTCAGAAGTGGAAGGAATGCTGATAGATCACTGACCTCCAGCGATCAGGATTCTCTAAGGGCATATGTAACTGACAGGCACAGGGCCAGATACATTTCTCAATAATCATGACATGCCGCACTTTGTTTGAATAGCACTGCAGAAAGTAGTTATAAGGCCAAAGGATCATAGACTCAGAGGGTGAAAGAACCTCTCCAGGACCACCTCGAGAGGTCATCCAGTTCAACTACTTTGTTTTCAGATGAGGAAACCAAGGTAGACAATAAGAAAGTACCAGAAGAGCTCAAAGGCTAGACAGGACCTTAGGAAATGACTGATCTCAGTGAGTACAGAGGCTTATCTTCAATTAACAAACAAACATTCTTTGACAACAGAACTGCCAAATGTGTTTGCTAAGAGCTGCTACCTATTTACTGACATTAACCCAAGATCATGTGAAGGTTGAAAAATAAGTAAAAGGTTGCATTAGATGTAAAAATTTGAGCCCAAGCACAAGCTGTGGGTTCTAATCCTAGTTCTGCCCATGGCCTTGCTCTGTTACCTGTGGAAGTCACTTTACCTCTAAGCACCCCAGTTGCCTCAGGGTATGAAGTGAAAAGATTGCCTGGACACCCTCTAAGATCCCTTTAAATTCTGAAATCTTATGGGTGGTACTGGACCTCTGATTTTATTGGTATATGAAACTCCTAGGTGAGGAAATTCCCTCCACCAGTGGAGATTGGCACCTTCTCTTCAATTTATAGTCTTAAAGAGATGCTTGGGGCATTGAATTGTAAAATGACTTGTCACACAACCAATATGTGTTTGAGACCAATCTCGAATTTAGGGTTTTCTAACTCTTACTTCCACCTCTCTGTCTATTGTGCTACACTATTTCTATTATAATGGCTGTGATATCTGTGATCTTCACTCACTGACATAATAGAGAATGCAGTCAGAGATATGTATGAGTAACAATTCTGGACCAGCACAGCCTTGGAAATGCTTGTCTGCTGTATATTATCATGTCCAGTATACCATATAGATGTCTACAATCACCTTCTGATCCTTTTTTTCCAGAAAATGAAAATGAAATTACAAAGGTGATTTTCCCCTCACCCCTACTTTAAAAGTCTTCCTGAGCAGGGCACTGAGGAGGAAGAGAAAAATTTGGAAATTTCTGGTTTTTCCCAATATGCTTCTTTGAGAAAATTTCCCCCTGGGACCTTTGATTATTTGGTGGTACGTTTGTTCCTGAAACAACCTTTAACTATGTATTTTAAAAAACACTATGTCTCTTTGGCTTTCTCAGGGTGACACCTCATTGTGTGATACATCATGTCTGATTACATCGGTCACATTGCATTAGGCTGTGTCAGTAATGAAACACAATGTGACTGATGGAACTGGTCATGGCACAGAACAGCATTTGGTTAGCCAGTCTATGAAATCCAGTGCAGGCTACCAAAGTACAAAAATGAAGGAGATGTAAAGAGGGCCCAATCAGGTCAAAGTGAAATGAATAATCCCCCGACAATGAGATTCAAAATATTTGTTGACTGAGAAGAACTTGAGATCACCCCACTGTTCCACCAGTGTAAACCATCCTCTGTTAACTGTGAGCCTTTAGTCTGTGGCATCCTGACTCCCCAACTTGACATCATCTTCAGTAAGGTCACTGACTCCTTTCTCAGGGCTTCCCTGAACCCTCTTCCACTACAGCCACCAAGAACACAATGGGGTTCTGGGGATTGTTAGATGATATGTGTAAGGTGATTTGTAAACTCTAAGTTGCTATTGTTAAGGCCTGACGGGTTCCTCTGAATTTTCTTAATGTCAAATATGGCAGAGTGCATATTCACATCAATGTTGGGGTTCAGGTTTGAGAGGCACTGTAGTGTAGAAATGACTGGCCTTGGAGTCCAGAACACTTGATTAAAGTCCTGCCTCTGATATATACAGGCTCTGTGCCCATGCGCATGTCATTTAAGCTCTCAGCATTCCCCAGGTAACTCTTGAAGAGTCTAATTTACAGAGGATACCTTTTTCTGCATTAGTGAAGGGAATTTTCACACTAGAAGTTCTCCACACGTTTATAGTGACAGGTTTGGATAGCAGTGAAACTAGCACAGGAGAACAGATACTTTGATCCAGAGCTCCAAAATCATGGTAGGGGTGGATGTGTTTTTCCCCATCTCAAATTAGTGGACATGATTTCTTCCCCTTCTCCAGATTTCATTTTCCTCTTACTCCCAGAGCGTGCCTTTCACCAGGACTGTACCGAATGAAAGTAGACTTCCTATGTCACATTACCAGGGTTGCTGAGGATTACAGTAGGAATCTGTGACAATAGTGGCACATGCCAGCCTTTCCCACAAAGACCTCACAGTCTCTAACCCTTTTTTTTCCCTCCATGATTAAATTTGGTCTAGGTGATCAATCCCTGGCCCCAGATACAGACCAATTAAAAGTGGAGTTTAAAATGTTTATTTCCCATATAAGTGATGAGGTGTAGGCTCTGTGACCCCTCCCCCCCCTTTTTGAGAGCTCCTTGATTCTTTGAGGTACAGGCTCTGGGAAAGTAAACCTTCTCAGGGAAGACATTTGCCTGAGGTCATGAGGCTTGAGATGAGGCTCTGCCCAAGTCTTTAGCCCGCTTGTTCCAATAGTTTCCCACCCTTGAACTGGCCTGGCTCACCATTGTAGATAGTCTCCAGGTAGCCTCCAGCAACTTCCCACCCTGAACCACTCATTACTGGAGTCTGACCTCATCTGACTCCTCCTGAAGACCCTCCCCAATCTCCTCCTCTGGACCACCCCTAGATTCCTCCCACAACCTTATTGT
>CM053602.1:40190136-40208930 GCA_028646575.1 Pseudocheirus occidentalis
TGAGTGACAGCACCAGCAGTGGTCAGGTCCCTGTACTCCCTGTACATGTTGTGGGTCCCGCTCTTGGAATCGTAGCGCAGCCAGATGCCAAAGTTTTTCACTCTGAGAGGGGACTTTTCAAAGACCTGTCCACAGTATACAATTTCTCCAGAAGACTTCTTCATCTTTTTCAGCTGGGAAATGAAGTACCAGAATCGGGACTTTGCTACGACATGATTAGGAGCAAAGATCCGCATGCGATAAAGAGGTGGCACCGGGCTCTTGGGAGTGGGCAGGCAGCGCCCAACTACCTTATACTCTCTCAGAGTGCCCAAGGCCTTCATGGTGCTGCCGCCTCGCTCCCCGCCAACCCGCAAAAAAAAAAGCGAAACCTTCCAATTCTGAGATTCTGTGAAAAAAAACACACATATTGTCATATTGTATATATAAATTTATGTATGTGTATGTGCATGTGTATGTAGTCAGATTATATATATATATATACACATATATATAGTCAGTTTATATATATATATCAGTTTATATATTTATTTTATATAGAGTCCGTTTTTATATATTTATTATATATTTACATTTTATATAATATATTTATATATGGTTAGTTTATATATATATATAAACACTCTATGAGTATATTATTCATTAATGTGTAGCTATAACCAGTGATATATCTCTGTATCTTTTCTTTTTAATAATATGATTAAAAATTCCCATGTAAAATGTATTATCTCCATGTAAGATGGAGATAATAGGCTCTTCCTGGCTTCCTCGCTGACTTCTTCTCAGCTTCCTTGAGGTAGTGTCTTTTTCAGAAATGAACGAGGCTTGTTGGACACTGAGATCCCTTCCAAATCTGCACCTCCTAGTCCCCCCACACCTCCTATACCAACTGAAGTTGTCTTAAAACATTGATTAGAGGGCACATGTCGTGTTGCTTGTCTCAGTGAGGCAAAGGTTTTGGGTAGCTCTCCCAAGGTAGAGAAGCTAGCCAAAAACATGAAAAAGGAGAGTTTAACCTCTGGTTTTGACCATAATGGTAGCATAATATCTATTGCTGTAAGAAGTATAATGAAATGGGATTTGGTCGACCATTAAAATTCCACCATCTGAAACAGTATGTTTGACAGAATGGAAGAAATGAAATAGAACAATATTACTGGATTCCCAGTCTAGGAGAAGCCTGGGATGGGATATAACATGTAACTGTGGAGTCCAAAGGCAGATTGAATGCCATCATATGTACCTCCTAAATGGATTTCACAAGCCCTGGATGGGCAGTGGTGAGCAAAATTGATTCCCCTACCTCTGTGAGCCCCAACCTCTGTCACCCCAGTTCTGTGAACTGGCCATAGGGACAGTAGTTAGTTGAACTAAAAGGCAGCAGGTGGGGAATGCCCATGTCAGTGCAGATTTTGGAAACATGGCATGATTATTGGGTGTTTCTCATTCTAGCTCCTGGTCCTAGAGGGTGCCCCCAAAATAAATACTAAGGGACTTACCATCCATATTGGAGCAGGGTTTGCACTGAACCCAGCATTTTTGCCCCCACTTTTTGTGTTTTTCTTGTTTGTGTGGTTCCCATGTGGGAATACAACATCAACACAGAGAATTGGAAATAGCCGCTCTCCTCAGCCATGATGCCTGATAAATGACTAAACAAGATGGGTGAGAAAGAGGGAGCTGGTGAAAAATTGAGTTAACCTAGGGAGGAATTCTCCTTTGGGATACCTTCTCCACCTCTTTGAGAAATCAAGTGATTAGGACAGACAAAACAACCAAGTCAGCTCATCTATTAAACTTATTAAACCATGCTTCTCCAGCCTGGATGGAAAAGAAAAGTTAACCTCAATATTGCCAGCCTTAAGTATTATTAAAATTAAAGACTCTTGGTAGTTTCATGAAGATAAATGTTTTATAGCAAGAGTCGTAAGTTGTAAGAAAGTAGGCACGAAGCACGTACCCGTAGGACAAGCCCACTGAAATATGAAAGAGAATAATGTAATAATGGAGCAGATCTAAAGATCTAAGGCCAAGAAGGGAGCCTTCTGTCTGCCAAACTGTATTTAGAGGGCCAGCTGCTGACATTTCACCTGAGTGGCTCCTCTGCAAGGATCCTCACCAAACTCTGATTGGCTTAGCCAAGGGCAAAGTGAGCCCTGTGTCAATTTCGTTGCATCTAGCACTTGGCCGCCCTGGCACCTAGGCCCCAAGGAGCAGAGAGGCAAGGTTCAATTTCCCTGCAGCTCTCTCTGGGGAAGTGCAGCTGTGGTTGTTTGGCTCACAGGGCTCTTGGGAAGATCCACATTAGACTAGGGAACAGGGCAGGTTGAGATGGGTTAGAAGGAGGGATGCCATGTTGGGGCATGGCTGTTGCTCTTTCTGCTCATGCAAGAATATCATGGTTCCCTGTCCCCCAGCCTTCTTTAGGTTGGAGCTTTGGTGGGTGTTCTTTGTTTTGTGAGATTTGCGCACACACGTGTGTGTGTGTGTGTGTGTGTGTGTGTGAGAGAGAGAGAGAGAGAGAGAGAGAGAGAGAGAGAGAGAGAGAGAGATTTAAATGGCTACAGTAGTGCCCTTGGTTAGAACTCAGCTAGCCACCCCCACACCCAGCTGGGATTGTAATGGTGCCAGTCATAATCAGAGCATTTTTGTTGTTGTTTCCACAGAAACACTTGGAAAGAAGTTTTCATTTATGTGTATCTAGATTGGAGTCAATTTTATAATTTGAACCATATGCTCATTGGGGTGTTGTGTATGTATGTGGTATGTGTGTGTGTGTAATGAGTGTGTGTGTATGTGTGTAAACCTGAAAAAGAGTAAAAGTAAAACTGTAAATTATCACCAAGAAATTTAGTTCACTTCCATTGGCCAGCATTTATTAAAAACCTGCTGTATGCATGGCATGCTGCTAAGTATTGGGGATTCAAAAACAAGAAAAGTGAAACAGACTCTGCCCTCCAAGAGCTTGCATTCTATTTAAGGGAGAGCACGGGCACCTAAAAACGTAAACATATAATGTATACAATGTATAGCTAAGAGGTTAGTAATCAATGAGAGAATCAGAAAAGTTCTAATTTTGGAAGTGAAAACATCCAGCCTGATAAAGCCAACCCCACTCAGTGCCAAAACTTTTTTTTAGTTGGATGGAAATGTGTCCACTAGAGTATCTATGTGCTTCCTTGCCTTCTTGAACAGAATGTGCTAAACAGAATTTAATCTTGATAACTCGTGGCTGTTGTTCTCAACACCCAGAGGACAGTAGGTAAACTAGAAAGAAGATAAGTCTTGGGAGTGAGGAGAGACTTGATTTTGGATACTCTTAGGATTCAAGATGCTGTCAGACTGACAATGGTTACTCCTTCTAGATGTAAATGTACCTTCAGTAGAATATACTTCCCATCTAATTTGCTGTAGGCTAGGAAACCAGGTAAATTGCCTTGTTAAAAATATGTGTGAACCAAGAACAAACAGGATCTATGGGAGTTTTTGCCCTATGACAAATAGATGGTGTGTATATTTTTTTATAGACAGCATTTTATTTTTTCCAATTACATGTAAAAATAGTTTTCAACATTAGTTTTCATAAGATTTTGCACTCCAAATTTTTCTCCCTCCCTCCTTTCCCCCCAAGATGGCAAGCAATCTGATACAACAATCTGATATATATGTGCAATCATGCTAAACATGTTTCCACATAAGTCATGTTGTAAAAGAAAAAACAGAACAAAAGGGAAAAACACAAAAAACAAAAAAAGTGAAAATAGTATGCTTTGATACACATTCAGACATCAGTTCTTCCTCTAGATGTGAATAACATTTTCCATCATAAGTCTTTTAAAATTGTCTTGGATCATTGTATTGTTGAGAAGAGCTAAGTCTCTCAAAGTTGGTAATTGCACAATGTTGCTGTTACTGTGTATAATGTTCTCCTGATTTTGTTCCCCTCACTCAGCATCAGTTCATAATAAGTCTTTCCAGGTTTTTCTGAAATCCACCTGCTCCTCATTTCTTATAGCACAATAATATTCCGTTACATTCATATACCACAACATGTTCAGCCATTCATCAATTGATGAGCATCTCTACCATGGCCAATTCTTTGCCACCACAAAGAGAGCTGCTATAAATATTTTTGTACATGTGGGACCTTTTCCCTTTTATGATCCCTTTGGGATACAGACCTAGTAGTGTTATTGCTAAATCAAAGGGTATTGGTGCATAGATTTTAATAAAAATAGGAGTACCCCAGAAGTTACCTAGGCCACCTCTCTTATTTTACAAATAAGAAAATTGAAGTTAAGTGATCTGACCAAGGCCACAGATGTGTTGAATACCAGAACCAACATTGTCCTTCTAGGTTCTTGGCTGCATCGAGACAGTTCGGATTTCCAGATCAGTAACTGCCAAAGTGTGGAATGTCTCATATAAACCTTTGAATGGTAGCCATCGTCTTCATCACCATTTCTCTTTTTTTCTTTTTTTTTCTTTTTGGAGGGCAGTTGGGGTTAAGTGACTTGCCCAAGGTCACATGGCTAGTTTTTTGTGTGTGTTAAGTATCTGAGGCTGGATTTGAACTCAGGTCCTCCTGACTCCAGGGCTGGTGCTCTATTCACTGCACCACCTAGCCACCCCTACATCACCATTTCTCAAGGGACATTAAAACCTTTCCAAGATTATATCATAGAATCAGAGATTTAAAGCTAGAAGAGATGTCAGGGGGTCCAAACTCCTCATTTTGCAATTGAGCAAACTGATGCCCAAGGAGATAAAGTGGTTTGCCTTAGGACATATATAGGTCTAGACAGGATTTCAGCGGACATGCAGTTCAACCCTCTTACTTTATAGTCAAGGAAATTGAGAGGTGAAATTCCTTTCCCAGGGTCCCAGATATGATCTTTAGATAGACTTACAGTTGGAAGGGACTTCAAAAACCATCAAAGTTAAAAATATAATTTTACAGATAGGGAAATTGAGGCCCTTGGAAGTGAAGTGACTTGCCCAAGGTCACACAAATAGTGTTAGAGGCCACACTGTTCTTCTGACTACAAGTCCAGTGATCTATTCAGTATGCTGGTCTGCTAGCATCTTTCAAATGTATTTCATATTCTGGACAGTTTGGCGAACTACAAGTTCAATCCTAACTTCAGGGAGCTGGAATTCTAGTCCTAAAATTGATGCCAACTCATATTGTCAATGGGTCCATAAATACATATTCAGACTCCATCAGTTCTTTCTCTGGATGTAAATAACATTTTCCATCATAAGTCTTTTGGAATTGTCTTGGATCATTGTATTGTTGAGAAGGACTAAGTCTCTCAAAGTTGGTCATTGCACATTGTTGCTATTACTGTGTTCAATGTTCTCCTGATTCTGCTCACCTCAATCTTGTGCCTTGCAACCTCCACATGATCTGTGCCTCTTCTTTCCCTCTCATGCCTCATAGCCAGTCAGTTACCAAGTCTTGGTTCTGCTTTCATGACAACTCTTACATCCATTCATCCCCTTCTCTCCATTCATGCAGCCACTCTGCTAGCTCGGGCAAATCAC
This sequence comes from Pseudocheirus occidentalis, assembly GCA_028646575.1. NCBI lineage: Eukaryota > Metazoa > Chordata > Mammalia > Diprotodontia > Pseudocheiridae > Pseudocheirus > Pseudocheirus occidentalis. The sequence continues at coordinate 40,195,684 of CM053602.1, forward strand.
CATAAAAGAACCTGTCCTATTGTAGTGGCCTCCCATATAATCTCTCTGACCCCAAGGTCTAGTCTTCAGTCTCTCTTCCCCATAGCTATCAAAATCTGACCTCCCAACCAGACCTGCTCAAAAACCTCTCTCTTGCCTCTAGAATAAAATACAAGCCCCTCACTACTTTTGCATCCTACCTTTTCAGGCTCATTGCATATAGCTCTCCCTAACATCTTCTACATTCTGTCCCGGCTTACTTGCTTTCTAGTCTCTGAGCTTAGCATTCCCCCTCAGTGTCTGTGAAGTTCTTTCTCCCAGGATCAGTAGCTCCATTCAAGGCTAAGGTCAAGAGCAAGCCTTTCCTAGACCAGGTAACTGCTAATGCTGTCTCCCTTCCCAAATTATCTTGTATTTACTTATCTGTGTGTATCTTGTATTCATTCTTCAGTGGAGTAGCTTTTTCCACTTTTGTATCTGTCCTAGTACTCATACCACAGTGTTAATAAATGTTCATTGAATTGAATCAGTTTTTCTTCCCCTCTACAGATATTACACAGTTTTTAATTCCCATACATGCAGGTATGTACGTTGTCTTCCCTATTAGACTTTCAGCTTCCAGGGAATAAGAATCAGCTCCTTTTCTATTCATATAACTAGCACTTAGAAAAGTATTTTGTATATAGTAAGCACTCAATAAATGCTTTCTCACTCATTCTTTTCTTCTCTTCATTTTTTGGAACATAATCCTACAAGGCTTACCTTCTTATTCAATAATCAGGCTCAGAGATTTTTGGATGGAGAGGCTTTAGACCTGGGTTCTTGGACCAGAGAACTACTAACTCATTGTATGAATTTCATCAAGTTACTTCCTTTCTCTGGGCCCCAGTTTCCTTTTCTTAAAAAATGAGTAGATAGGACTAGATGAGTTCTATGAATATCCTCTTCTAGCTCTAAAGATTTATAATTCTCCAAAATCTTCCTGATCGTTTTTTTCCCTTCTCTGGGGCCTTGCTCAATGACCTGCTACAAGGGTTCAATCATCATTATATCCCTACCACCACCACCAAACATACCACTCACACTTTCCCTATATCCTCTGCCATCAACAACAAACGTAACAGGCATGAAATCAGCTAAGAGCTAAAAAAAATAATCAGTTGAAATTGTATCACTTACTCGGAAATCCCTATCTCCAATGGTTATTTCTTTCCTCATGCTCAGTGTTTAAAAGTCATAACAACTTGAGCACAGGGAAATTTTAGCTGATTACTAGCCAACTGTATGCAGAATCACTTACTTTATCCAAGCAAGGATCCAACAGTTTTCTTAGAAAGTTGGCATATCTCAACAAGAATACACAAGGAAAGGTCATCCAGGCTCTTGAAGGTGTGTGTGTGTGTGTGTGTGTGTGTGTGTGTGTGTATGCATGCGAGAGAGAGAGAGAGAGAGAGAGAGAGAGAGAGAGAGAGAGAAAGACCTGGAAGGTGCTTCTTTGGAGATAGATAATTTCATAATCATAATTGGTATTTTTTGGCAAGAAGAAGGCATGCAAACTGAACCCTAGGATGTATTGTAAGGAACATGGAAGTTAATTTAGTATGGTAGAGATTATGATGGATTTGGAGTCAGGAGAACTAGATTTGAATCTCACTTCGGATGTTTACTAGCTTTGTGCTGCTAGGAAAGTCACTGAAACACTCTGGGCCTCAGATTCCCCAACTCTAAAAGAAAGGGGCTGGACTTAATGACTACTAAATTCTCCTTCAGTTCTAAATGTTTTCCAGTCTATGTCACTTCTCTTCCCTTTCCAAAGGATGCCACCCCAAACATAACTTCTTCCCCTACCTTGTAGTCCTCTATTATGTCTTCCCTTTGCTAATTAGAATGCAAGCTCCATTAGGGCAGGGAGTATCATGCTTGTTTCTGTTTTTATTGCCAGGGCTTGGCATACAGTAAGCACTCAATGAATGCTTTATCAGCCAATCTATAATCCCATGAGCATATGTGAGATGTAAATACTGTCTTGTTGGGAGATACAGATACAAGAGAGGCTATAGAGGAAACAGGGGAGCTTATTTCACCTTCCATCATTTGGCAATTTTCAATTTATTCTAATAATTCTTACTAGATACTAAGCTCAGCAGCCTCTAAAGTTGGCACCCTCTGTCAAAGCCCTACCCTGGTTTTGCCTCAGTTGATATTTTCTGTCTGTGAATTTCTAAATATTGATCTTTTTTGGGGGGGGTGGGCATAATCAGAGTTAAGTGACTTGTCCAGGGTCACCCAGCTACTAAGTGTCTAAGGTCAGACTTAAACTCAGGTCCTCTTGACTCCAGGTCTGGTGCTTAAATCATTGTGCCACCTAGCTGCCCCAAACATTGATCTTTTGATGTGAATCCTCCCTTAGTGAAGACCTGAACATGAAGATTGGATTGGTAACACTGCACATAGTTTTAGTCAGGAGAGCTAATGTTGGAATTAGGGTGTTTCTTTCCTCCTTAGAAAAGAAGTACAGACTGTAAAAATTTACATCAACTATATTCCTCCCCTCTTCCCCTGCTGAAAGTGTTTTATCAATATCATTGTGATGCTACGAATCATGCAATGTACCATGCCCCATTGTAATGGGGAGGTACTGATTCATGCATTATTGTCTGCTATCAATCATACATTTGTCCTTACCTTCAATCGGAATAAAGTACCACCAAAAACAACTTCTTTCCAAGCAGATAACTCTCCAGGGACTGAGAGGACCTGTTCCCAATACAGACCATCCCATCTTATAAAATATACAGGAACCACAGGCCACAAGTAGATTTTCTGGTCTGGAAGCTTTCCTTAAGACATACCATTTTTCTTCTTTCTGAAATGAAGCTGTCTAGCTAATACTGGGGTTGCATATTGTCCATTAACAGTAGAAGGCCCAGGCATAGCAATCAACAAACACACAAAATTGTTCATCCTGCTATCTATATTTTCTTTGCCTTGTGAATAAAAATAATAATAAATGGCCTGTGTCCATTGACATAGCTTGGGCCTTCAAGATATTCTTAAATTCTGTTCCAGAGTAAATTTCCAGCCCTGATTAAATAAATAGATAAATAAACAAGAACAGTACTTTTACATTCCTCTCCAGTTAGCAAGCACAGAATTGTCTTCTTAATCACCTCCATTATTTGCTGGTTTGAAGTCTCACCAGGCTTATCAATTTTCAAATTACTGGCAACCTGAATAACCTCGGCTGGAGAGTTTTTGATTTATTACTAGCAAATAACCATTACTCCTACGTTTCCATAGACAATGAAATGCTCTTTTGTAAGGAAATATTTTGTATTGATTTCCGGCAAGGGGATGTGATCTGTTAACAGTGTGGTTTACTGGCAGTTTTTGATGTCGCTCTGTATTTCATCATGGGGGCTAACTAGGTTTGGATGGCAAAGTGCACTGTTGTGTTCCTAGTCATTGTTCTATCTCCATGGTTCTCAACCTGTGGGTCGTGACTCCTTTGGTGTCAAAGGACCCTTTCACAGGGGTAACAGGGGTTGCCTAAGACCAATCGGAAAACACATATTTCCGATGGTCTTAGGAACTGAGACACGGCTCCTCTATCCTTCTCCAGGCAAGTCTGCCTACATGCAGACACACCCACATACAAGTAATAAAGGGTAGAGACATCAGAAAGGTTGAGAACCACTGTTCTATCTGGTGCACTTTGCAATCTTTCCTGGCATATTTAGAAAAGAATTGGACTCTTCTAGAAACTTTTCTGCTTACCATCTTAAGAGGAGCATTCTAAGCCCTATTTTATAGAAAATAACATTGAGGAACAGAAACATGAAATTATTTGTCTAGCATCTCCCAGAGCTGGGATTAGAACCTAGGTCTCTTGAATCCTAGCAGAATTCTGTTTCCAGGGGGCAGCTAGGTGGTGCAGTGAATAGAGCACCAGCCCTGGAGTCAGGAGGACCTGAGTTCAAATCTGGCCTCAGACATTTAACACCAAAACTAGCCATATGACCTTGGGCAAGTCATTTAACCCCCAACTGCCCTCCAAAAAAAAAAGCAAAAAAAAAAGACATCACTGATAAAAAAAAAAGAATTCTGTTTCCACTTCTACCACGTTATCTCCCTTAACTGAATTATTGCTGTTGTTATTGTGGTTTGTCCTTCCTTTTTAAAGAGGATCAGTGACATCACTGGTGATATCTTGATTTGTGTGTGGATTAGATTTAAGTGAGGAAGAGCTGGATGGTCATTTCACTGAATAATACCACATCAAATCCTTTTGTGTGTGCCTACGTCAACTCCTGTGTATATGTTTTTCTTATATTGAAGTTGAGTGGTATAGTGGATAAGGTATTATATTGGAGTTAAGATGACCTGAGTTCTAATTCCTCCCACCATTCCAAGAAACTTATTAGCTGGTCACAGTACTTAAAATGTTCTGAGCCTCAATTTCCTAATTTGTAAAATGGGGAAATTAACAACACCTCCCTCACAGGGTTGTTCTGTGGGGGGAAAAATGAGATGGTGTGTTTAACATACATTGCAAACCCCAAAATGCTATGCAAATAAGGACCAATATTATCATCTATCCAAATAGATTCTAAATTTCTTAAGGGTGCGTGTCTTCTATTCCTTGCCCTTCCTCATCCTGACTCTCTTTACACAGACTTTAGGATTCTCCTCAGCACAGTCAGTATAAGTTGTTGTCATTTCAATTGTTGTTGTTTTCTGCCATTGTGATTAACTCAGAACATTGGCCCTTGGAAAGAGATAGTCTTGGCCTCCATCTCTTTCTAGAATTGCAGTTTATAATTCCTACTATTTCCAGATACTTAAATTGAGGTATTAACTCTGCACCCTGAAATATTGGCAAGAATTAATGGACTGGCTTATTCCCAACAAGTAAGCTATTTTTCAGGGCCCACAAGTATTAGCAATAAGGACATATTTTACTACCTACAAATCCCCAGGTATATTATTATTTAGGCATGTAGCACAATGCTAATAAGATCACTTTGGGAGTAGTTGGCCTGTTATCATTGTGGACGTGACATGGGGATGAAATTTGCGATGTGCCAACAGGTTGACTATTGATCCCTTTCTTCCATCATGTGACTGGACACCATAGTAAATTAACTTGTAGGCTACATTACTCAAATGCATTGCTTTTTCTTAGTCTGGCTCAGTGTCTCAGAGGTTTTTCACCTCCTCCTTCCCTATTTCCACCCCACCCCACCCCCAGACACAAAGTAAGGGGCAGCAGTGCAGTCTAGAGTCTTCCTAGAGCCTTATTAATTCCATTTTCCTCTCTGCTTATACTTTTGAGACAGTATTATATGGCAGTATGAACATGATGGAGTATATTCCTTTGGTTTTCATGTTTCTTATAACTTTAAGGATACAGTCATTTAACATACATAGAGCACCTGGTATGTTTCTTAAGCATTTCAAAATCCATGCCATTATAATCACTAAAACAAACAAAACTGTGGTCACATCAGGTCAGAGCCATCATCTTTCTAAGCTTGTGCCCTTCTTCCAAAGGCAGCACTAAAGGCACACAGGAAGCCATCTATCCCTGAACTCCTATTAATTACCCACCCTGGACCTTGTACTCATTGATTGAAATCTTTCTCAAAGAGTGTGCTACCCTTAAGAGGAATGTTGGTATTTATTCTGAACAACTTTTCTAGTGTTGCCACTGAACACATTGGGGAACAGTCCCCTGCCCTGTTCACTTGACTGTAAAATCAACTGGTTGGTGGACCATAGAGTCAGGAGGCATTTCTGCTGGGGTCTATAGGGGTATCAAGGAGTATGAAGGGGATGGGTATGTAAATGGGTTAATGGTTTCAGAGGCTAGCCTTTATTTTATGGAATAAAATCAATGCAGCTATTAACGTGTTACTTGATGTGAATAGAGAGTGTTGTATATTAGGTACTTCTCAAGTAGAGCCTGGTATCAGTGGCCACGCTATTTAGTTCTCCCCTCTCCTTGTGGTACTGCTTATTTCTGATTCAGTGGATTGGCTACTCCAGTCCCCACAAACAGTTTGTGCCAGTATGGGGAGCAGCACATAAAGCTATGTAACCAAGTAGAGTCCAGTTATTCAGTAAGATTTGGCTTCTACTTTCCTTTGTGAGAGAATGTTGTAGAGAGACGGAGACGGAGAGGTGAGACAGGACTCAGAACTTTCTACCACTTTCTGACTTTCTAATAAGTAAGCTGAGCTCAGACAGTTGATTGATAAGTCAACAAGCACTTATTAGGCTTCTGCTATGTGCCACCATGGTGAGGAATGCCAGGATACAAAATCAGAAAGGAAACAGTCACAGTTCCTTTCCTGAAGGACCTTCCATTTTATTTGGATGGGAAGAAGAAAATAAGCATTTAATGAGTGTATACTACGTGTCAGGCACTGTGTTAAGCACTTTACAGATATTTCTCATTTGATTTTCACAAGAACCCTGAGAAGTAGGTGCTATTATGATCTCCATTTTACAGCTGAGGAAACTGAGGCAGACAGAAGTTAAATGACTTACCCAGGGTCACACAGCTAGGAAATGTCTTAGGCCATATTTCAACTCAGGTCTTCCTTACTCCAGACCCAGGCCTATATCTATTTTGCCATCTAGCCAACTTGTTGGAGATGTACATATGAATAAGTATAAATAATATTCTGTACAAAATAAATAAGTCATGGGGTGGGGTGGGGGGGTGCTGAAGTAGGCTTTGGAGCTGTAAAAGATCTTAAAAGTTATCTAGTCATCCCACTTCATCTTTTTTTATTTTTGCTTTTTGGAGGGCAGTTGGGGTTAAGTGACACTAGCCAAGGTCACACGGCTAGTTTTTTTGTGTTAAGTTTCTGAGGCTGGATTTGAACTCAGGTCCTCCTGACTCCAGGGCCGGTGCTCTATTCACTGCGCCACCTAGCCGCCCCCATCCCACTTCATCTTACAGATAAAGAAACAATGCCCTCATTGGGGAAGAAAGTTTCCCACGGTCACAAAGATAGTGAGGGACAAGAACTGGGATTCAAATCCATGTTGTCTGACTTTGTTCCAAGGACCTTTTCATTGTACTGTGGTGGAGGGAAGAGGAGGACCCTAAAGGCAGCCCTTTCCCAGGCTCACCAAGGTCATCAGGGAAGCTGAGATTGCAAGAGAATTAGAAAGCATGGTGGAGTATTGACTATGTTAGGGGGAAATGGAAAGCAAGTTGTATTGGCCACAAAGCCAGTCTGACCATACAGGGAGGGATGTTCTCTGCTCCATTAGGAAGTGGTGGTACTTGACCTTTCTGCAAATAGCACCTGCCCAGACTATTTCTAATCCACTGATATTCAGATCAATAGCTGACCATTACCAAATGAAACCTCTGAACCTTTGAAATAGCTCTGCCTTCAAGGATTAAACATTGATGGGTTAGATCCATCTACTTTAACTGATGTGATGAGATCTCAGGAACAATACAAGTTCACAAGCACCTGCAACTTGGCAAAATGGTTACTTTGCATAAGCTAGGCATTGCCTGATGTGTCTGGCTTTGGAGGTTTCTGCCTTGACTTTAGCTGGGGTGGGGGAAGAGGCATGGTGAGCAGGAGATGTTTGGGGTTTGAGCACGTGCAAAACCAAAACCAAATAAAACAATGGTGTTAGCTCTGGGTACAGGGACCCTTTTGCTGTCAGGACTGGAATATTGTGGTAGTATAATAAAGGTTAAAATTTTCTTGGCTAGCTCCCCCAACAGGTTTTAAGGTGAAATGTCTCCAAAATGTTTGGAATATGATAGCAAGAGGCAATGAGAAGGCTTGGGAGGAAAGCAATCTCATCCCATCCCACCCATGTCAGTCCTGCTCTTATGGCAGCCAGGCTACATATGATTAATTCAGTGAAAGTACCAAGCACCCACACTGTGCATGACTGATACTCAACTAGGCTTATGGGTGAAATGAAGAAGGCCAGAAGGGATTGTTGAGGTCATCCAGTCCAAGCTCTGTAATTTTTAAAAGGGGAAACTGAGGTCCAGAGAGGCTCAAAATGACTTCTCCAAGGTCGTACATACATATGTTCTAATAAAGCTAGGACTAGAGAGTGTGTGTTCTGACTCTTGGTCATTCAAATGACTTATAGCAATCAGATCATGATTAAAAACCAAGAAACAATGCAGTATAAGAGCATTCTATGGAGCAGCCATCCAACTAGCTGTGTGACCGTGGGCGAGTCACTTAATTTCTATCTGCCTTGGTTTCCTGGAGATCATGATAACATCTACCTCCTAGGGCTATTGTTTGAATCAAATAACATAACATCTGTAAAGCAGCTTAGCACAGTATCCGGCACATAGTAGGCCTTTAATAAAGGATTATTTATTTCCTTCCTTATTTCCTATGGAATGGTTGGGAACAGTTTCACAGAGAAGGTAAGGTTTGAAATGGACCTTAAAAATGAGATTTCTATAAGCAGAGATGAGCTGGGAGGACACTCGATGGACAAGGAAGGAACAAGCATTTAGTAAGAACCTGCTATGTACCAGGCAATTCTAAGTGCTTTAAAAATACTATCTTAGCGGTGGCTAGATGGCACAGTGAATAGAACAGTGACCCTGGAGTCAGGAGGACCTGAGCTCTAATCCAGCCTCAGACATTTGACACTTACTAGCTCTGTGACCTTGGGCAAGTCACTTAATTCCAATTGCCCTGCCTTTCCCCCTCCAACAAGACAAAAAAAAAGAAATATTATCTTACAACAAGCATGGCAGGTATGGTATTATTCTGATCTTCATTTTACTGTTGAGAAATCTGAGGCAGGCAGAGGTTAAGTGATTTGTCCAGAGTCACACAGCTAATACATGCCTGAGGTTAGATTTTAACTCAGATATTCCTGAGAAAAGCACCAAGGATGACTTAGAAGTGGAAATGAACATAACCTTTGTAGGACAGCAAAAAAAATCTGACCTCCCTGGGGCTAAGAGCTTCTGTCACTGGGGGAGAGGGGTTGGAATAATGGGACAAAGGCTTTTGGAGGTCAATTGCAGAGAGCCTTGAATGCCAGACAGCACAGTTTGGAATTAATTTTGTAGGCAATGGAGAAACATTGCATGCTTCTGAGGCGAGGATTGACATGATAGAAGCAGTAGGTGATTCTTTTGGCAGTAGTCAGGATGGATGGAGGTCAGGGTGGGGGAGTGAAGGATGAATGCAGGTGACTATACAGATCCAGAAGTAAGGGGGTAAGGTCTGGATGTGAAATGGCAGTGGGAATAGAAATTCAATAAAATATGTGTGATATTTTCAAGGAGGTTCTAATAGGACCTGGTGACAGATTGGATAGTAAAAATGGAGAGGACAAGCCGAAGATGGCTGCAAGTTTTGAGTCCAATGTAACTGGGAGAAAGATAGTCAGAAATAAAAATAGATGGAGAGCTTACATTTGAAAGCAACAAGTACCCAGAAAAATCTATGATCCAGAACTGAATGAACTCTTCTCCAGAGATGTCACTAAACAGAATTTGGAAACTTTCACCCCAGACATTATACACAAGACCCCAAGATAGGCAAGACCCCATTTCTTGAGGAGCTATTGGAAGTGAAGATTAGAAGCCCAGGAGCATTGGGGATAACAGGAAGAAGAGAGGAGAGAAGAAGCAGGGAGTGAGACCCAGTTATCCACAGTCAGAAACCCTAGACTGGACTTTGACTTTCTAGATGGAATGTGGGTGGAGCTGTGTTGAAAGACAGCTGCCCTTCCCCCTGCAGGTAGCCTCCATGGAGACTTCTTGGACAGCTTGGGGCCAGCTGGTGTGGGCTCTTTGTGGCCAAAGGCTGGAAGAAAGGCTTCTTGAGTAGAATCAAAACCCACAAGCAATGCTGTTCTCTCTTAATCAGTCAGCGTTGCCTGGTTTCTCTTTAGAACCCTTGCATCTCTTTCCCTGTGTTTCATCTTCCTTATCTGGTGCTGTCTATCTTTTCCATACTATGTAACTGCAAAGCTGTTTCAGCGATAAGGTAGCTGAGATTGGGGACTGTCCCTTTAGCTGATCTTATGCTTTGCCTTTGAGGGCACATGGGTTCAAGCCAATTCTTGAAGCATCTTGGCAGGCATCCCTACCTACAGCTCAAGTGATCACTGAATATATCCCAGATTTAAAAAATAATAATAATAAAGTGGGAGGGACAGCAAGAGTTCTGGGAAAGTGGAGGTGAACCTGCACTATCTCTTCCCCCCCCCCCTCTGCTTCCATAGGAGTGATGGATTTAATCCTGAGCCAGAATAGAAATGCAGGGAAGAACAAATAAAGACAAACTAAATTGCCAGCAGTCCTTCCCTCCTCCCCCCAAGCTGGGGCTCTTGTTCTTGAAAAAATATATAGGAGCAAGGAAAGGGATGCAGTGGTGAGTGGGTCTCCTCAATCAGTGACTGAGCTCTTCTGCTCCCCTCTCTGATTCTACCAAAATATGTGTTTCAACCCACACCAGCCTCCAGATGTGCTTTCTTGGAGATCTTTGGCACAAACCAGGCTTCATAGAGAGTGTCCCATCCATTAGGGGATAGACTTCGCCTCTCAGAGACAAGCCCGTTTATTTTTTGTAAGTTTTGGGAGGAAAAATAACAAATGAATTACTATCACCAGGGCAGCTTGGAGACAGAATGCTTTTGACTTTGACCAGGGAATACATTTTTTGAACTATCAAAATAGAATATGCACTATCTTTTCTTCTAAAAGCCTGGCTGGGCTGTAATCCTACTGGAAACTGTCAACAAATGTTGCTCCGGAACGTTCTACATAACTCAGTTGCCATGGCAACCGGATCCCTATTGACAAAAAAGAAAGAGAAACATATGGTTGGGTAGCAGACCTACTTCAAGAGCCTCAAACCTCTTTACAGGGTCATCATTCTCTTGGAGAGAAGGAAGCCATTCAAAAGCAAAGAGAGCTTTAATCTAATATTCCAATGGCCTCTTTCAAATGGCATTTCTTGCTAATAAGAAGGGGTTGGGGGGACACCTTAAGAGCTTGACAACAGCAAAAACAAACAAAAGAAAAGAAAATCAAGCCTTCTTCCTGTAGTATTTTGAACAGGGGACTGTTTTGTCCTAAACAGCAAAAGAGGTGCTGTTTGACCACCCATAATGCACCAAAGGGTATCAATGCCTGGTTTCCTTGTCTACTCTAAGAGTCCCACTCAAATCCACATTGTACACTGTCCAGAAAGTCATCTACAGCCTTCATCCAATTACTCCCCTCCTTAAAAAGCTGTAAGTGGCTCCCTATTGCCTACAAAATTAAGTCTAAACTCCACTCTCTGGAATTTAACACTTTTGAATTTAGCTCTACCTCACCTCCCCAACTTTTTAAAAATCTATTCCTCCAATTAAGAGGCAACAGGTCACAGTGGGGAGAGCAAGGATTTGGAGTCTAAGGACCTCAGTTCAAATCCTAGTTTTGCCACTTCTTCCTCTTGTAATCCTTGACACACCCCTTATCCTCTCTGGGCCTTGGTATCCCCATCTGTAAAATATAGGGATTAGACCAGGTGGCTTTGAGGGAACTTTCCAGCTCCAAAGTCTCTGAACTTGTCATCCTTTTCTGAGCACTTGGCATAAGGGGAAACTTGCAAAGATGGAAGCAGCTTTCACCTGTAATCCAGAAGGCCAGTATAAAATGTTTGTTACCTCAAACCCTGCTAATTGAGAATGTGTGATGGGTCATTTAGGGCTGGACTAGTTCACCTCTGCACCACTCAGTTCAATGCAAGTCAAGAGACTTTATTAAATTCCTACAGTGCTGTTTGCCAGCCACCAGGCTCAATGTGGACAAGCCTTGAGGGAGAATGTTTAAGCTCCCCTTCAAGTGTACCTGTTCCCATGTATCTATCCATAAAAGCAGATCTCTTAAGATCTTCAACATTTGCTCTTAACTTTTTTTTTGCTTAGTTTGAGATAGTCTTTACACTTGAAATCAATCAAACTGTATTGCTTTGTAAATACTTTAAAATTCAAACTTTTCAATCATTTATACTGGCCTTCTCACCGATCACTTTAACAGCTTTAAAAACAGAAACAATGATACTTCCAGAAATTCCTATATCACTTGAGAGTTTTCAAAGTATTGCCATGTGCACAATTGTATTTCCTTCTCAGATTCCCTGTGAGGTAGGTAGGAGGGAAGTATTATTTTCCCACATTTTACAAAGGAGAAAATGGAGTCTCAGAGAGGTAAAGGGAGCTGTCTAAGCTGGTATCTCTACCAGGAAGTGAGCCAGGTGATCCTTAAACCCAGAATCCCGCTATTTCCTCTTTGCCATGAAGCAGGAAAGTTGTTCTGGCTAGGTGAAACTTCACTTGAGATTCATTATGAAGGAATTTATCAAATTAAAAGCTCATTATACTTGCATGCCAGGTGGCAACCTACCAATGGTGATGAAACCATAGCAAAATTCAACAACCTCAAGAAGAGGGAGAGAAGGGAGCAAAGCAGTAAAAGAGAGTGTGGAAGGGAGGGAGAGAGGAGAGAACTAGAGGGAGATAGAGAGAAACGGGAGAGGAAGGGAGAAGAGGAAAAGAAAAAGAAAGTGCTACATGAGGGAGAAACAAAGGGAAGGAGAGAGAAAAAAGGGAGGGAGGGAGAAGAGAGCAGAGGGATAAAAAGAGAGAAGAAAAACAGAGGGAGAGAAAGGGAGAAAAAAGGAAGAAAGAAAGAAGACAGGCAGAGAAATGAGCCAGGCAGAGGAAGATGGGGAGAAAAAAAGACAAGGAGAGGGAGAGTGAAAAAAGAGATAGGGAGAGGAAGAATAATAGGGAAAGAGAGGTATGATGGGGAGAGGGAGAGAAGAGGGCAGTGAGAGGTAAAACAGCGAAAAGGGGAAAGAGAGGAAAAGGGAAGCAAGTAAAGAGAAGAAACAAGATGAGACAGGGGAGAGAGAAGAGGCAAGGAGAAGCAGAGAAAAAGGGAGTCAGGAGAGAGAGAAGTGTAAGTAGAAAAGTATAGTGTAGAGAAAGGGAAAGGGAAAGGAAGAGAGAGGAGGAGAAAAAAGAGGGAGGGAGGGAGAAAAAGGGAGGGGGGTGATGAAGAGAAATAAGGGCATAGAGAGAAGAGAGACAGGGAGAACAGGAAAGAACAGGCAGAAAAAATGGGGGAGAAGAGGAAGAGAAAAAGGGGATAAGAAAGAAAAAGGTAGATAAAAAGGAAGATAAAGAGAGGAAAAGGAAAGAGATAGAGAAAGGGAGAGAATAGACAGAGAGATGGATAGAAATGG
>CM053602.1:40209030-40233933 GCA_028646575.1 Pseudocheirus occidentalis
AGAGAGAGAGAGAGAGAGAGAGAGAGAGAGAGAGAGAGAGAGAGAGAGAGAGAGAGAGAGAGAGGAAGAAACAGAGGAGGCAGAGAAAAGGAGAGGAAGTAAAAAGAAGAGAGAGGCAGTGACAGAAGGAAGGAGTGGGGAGAGGGAGAGCAAGGAAAGAAGGGAGGGATAAAGGAGATAGGAGAGGAACAAGGGTTTCTTAAATGCCTTCTAGCTACATTTCCCGCCCCCCCCCCCACGCTGTGCCCTGCAGAGAGAGTCCACTTGACTAAGGAGACCATGACAGCAGCACCATCTCCCTTGGTATTTGATTTAAGCAGAAATGAGACCCTGAATCTTACAAAGAGATCTTAAATTGGCAATTATAATGCAAAAGAAGATACTTATCTATTGCTGGGTGGGATGGACTAGCTTATCCAAAAGATTTGGAAAACAACACTATTGTCTGTGCTGTCTATTTGTTGAAATTACTCCTCACTCTCCCCTCCTTTCTAGTTGAGAAGTGGGTGTTTGATCCTTCTGACATCCAGATCTCCTTGTGACATAAAACAGAAAACAAACTTTTCATTACATCCACCTCCCCCCCTCCCCCCCCTTCCATTGCCGTCACCTATCTTCCTCTTTTCCTCCCAAGTAGTGCTGGCCAGCTATAGTGGGAGCCACAAAGCGCTCTTCTGTGCACTTGGCCAAGGCAGAGATCAGCTCACCCTGGAGCCACTGAGCAGGAGGAACTGGTCCTCTCTGCTCCTTATTCAGGGAAAGGATTTTGAAGGTGATAGCTGCCAAGCACTGATTAGAATTCAGAGACTGTATGTGCTGTGGGCACCTCTCAGAAGAATCTGCCTTTCTAGTACGAGGGCAAGAAATTTCTGGAGAGTTCTGGAGGCCAGCCTGGTTTTAAAAACAAAGTGAGGCAGTGAAGTTTTTAGCAGAATGACCTCTGTTTACAACTGAAGCATCCAAACTCCAGAAGAGACAGAGTCGGGGAAGCGCTGGCCTAAGTCTAAAAAATGCAGTTAAAGCTCGAGGCTGGCATCCTTCAGCCTGCTGCTTTGCCCAGGCTTTTGCCTGCAATCATTGGCCATCTACCTCAAGTTTCCAGATATCCTGGATATCTGTACTTCCTGTTCTTAACAATGACATAATAGAAAGAAAGAGGAGAAGACAAATTCAAGTAGAATAGTTGAATGAAGGGGCAGTATGAAAAAAGAAATGACAAACCACTCCAGTATCTTTGTCAAGAAAACTCCAGTTAGGGGCTCACGAAAAGTTGGGCATGACCAAAATGACCCCACAGCAACAACAGAAGGTAGTGTGATACAGTGGCAAGAGTGCTGGGCCTCAAGTCTGGAATTCTATGTTCAAATCCTGGCTCTGACCCTGACTTCCTGTTGTGTCACCCTGGACAAATCATTTAAGCTCTCTTAGTCTCAGTTTACTCAACTATGAAAATGAGGTCAATGAAACTCCCATGAACTCTCTCACAGGGCCAGAGTGAGGCAATACTTTAGAAGCCTTAGCTTTGTTGTATTCCCTAGAACATACCTTTTGTCCCCAGAGGCACTTGGATGTTTGCTAAGCTAAAATTTGAGGGAGGGGGGGAATTGTGGTGAATAATTTAATTGTCCAGCTAATGGAGAATGAAGCTAACTTCTTATTTTGTAATCTGATAAAGCTTGTTTTAAGGATGGGGGTGGAGCCCAGATATGTGTTCTTGCCTAAGGTGATGATTCAGAGTTTAAGGCAGGGATTAGCTGTGCCTGTTCAGTGTGGTCCAGTCAGTACTATGACACTGACTGTGAGCTGTATTCAGACATGGCTAGGACTGATGGAATGAAAATCTCTCTAACATGGGGTGGCTAGGCAGTACAGTGAACAGAGCACTGGCCCTGGAGTCAGGAGGACCTGAGTTCAAATCCGGCCTTGGACACTTAACACAAAAACTAGCTGTGAGACCTTGGGCAAGTCATTTAACCCCAATTGCCCTCCGAAAAGCCAAAAAAAAAAAATCTAACACATGGAGCATTTTTGGTTTACCTTTTTTTGCTGATATCTTTTGTTTTTATGGCACCTACATTTGCCCCACCCAGAGAGTCATAACCAAAAATACAGTAGAAAGGGATGGGGTGGGGGAGCAGTTCCATTAAACTGATCCACACATAGACCAAGTCTACAAATATAGGGTTCCTAAAATTCTTAGTTCATATTTATACTTAAATGGCTTAAAACTGCACTGAAACTTTTGGAACACCCTACATATGTAGTGTTTCCTTACCTCAGCAAAGAGGAAAGAGAGTTTCATTCTTTAGTCTAAGATCATTCTCAATCATTATAAATACATAGCCTTTGTTTTCCGTTTTTGTTGTTGATATTGTCTCCCATCGCCATTGTTGTCATTGTGGATATTGTTTTCCTGTCTCAGCTTAATTCACTTTGCATCAATTCATAAAAGTCTTCTCATGCTTCTCTCACAGCAGTTGCTTATTAGCTCTAAGACTCAGAGGAGATCACTCCACCTCTCTGAGCTAGACAAAATATTTGCATCTTCTCCATCACAGGGATGTGGTAAGGGAGGTGCTTTATAAGTCAAAAAGAAAATACAGAAACTGAAGTGTTGTATTGTGTTTTGCTATGTTTTTAATCAGGTGAGGGTGATATCAGACCTGAAGAATAAGGTTTCATCAGCCAAACAATTTTTTTTTAATATTGATCTACTTCATTTGTGCATAGTGCTGTGAAGATATAGGAGATGCTAAGGTTTGATGGAATAGAAAGTGGAGAGCCACTACAAGCTTCTGGCTTTGAACCAGCTGCAAATCCAGTGAACTCATAGCTTTCAGTACCAAGGACAGCCTGGTAGGGGAAGCAGTGTCTTATTACTGTTTAGGAAATCACTCTTCATTTGATTACCATTTTGTTTCTTTTCATTGGGCAGCCCTCAAGGAAAGGTATTGTTGTTATCATCATCTTTCTTGTTGTTGTTTTGCACTGGCGACCTTTAATCTTGACCTTCATTCTGCAGCCATGATGGTCTTCAAGCCCCTATTAACCAACGCTAATTTTCTGTCCCACTCTGCTTTGCTCAGTCCTTCTTTCTGGTTTTGCTGCATGCCTAAATAGATGCCGACCTCCTCCTGCTGTTTATAAGCTTTTATCCCAGTGTGTTCCAGGATGTTTCATCATTCCCAATTTGTGTGTTTATGACATTAGACCAGACTAAACAGATCATTAGGACAATAGGATGAAGGTTTTAATAATGCCAAAGGTCTGGAATTACAGTGCATTAAAGCTACATCTCTGGATTAAGGTATGATATTATTAACCTCCTTGCTTTAGGGGGAAAATGTCTTCTTTATTTTTATGATTTTAATGATGTAACAGGCTACATTTTAAGGGAAGTATTGCTTTTCTCATTTATATTTGTATATGATGAGAAAGAGAAATAAGCAGTCTTTTTCGTTTCTGATATCAACTCTAGAAATCAGAAAGGAAGCATGGGATCTTCTTTTGTGGCATTCATTGTGGGTGATTTGCTTTTAGTCAATCCATCTATCCAAATGCAATTGTTACTATTATTTGAGAAACTATAAACCCTAAATATTCCCACTATGCCAGTGCTATTACTGCCCAGCAACTGCTCCTTACTGAGGGCAAAGCCCCACTGCCGATTTCATAGACTGTCTCCTATCCTTCAGGGACTTACACCCTCCAGTTTGAATGCTTTGTCTTTCCATCTTCTCTTGCCAGCAATCAATTATGTGTATGCTAAAAAGCCAGGTGGTGATCATCTATGTTTTGAACCATCTTACAGGGAGCCAACCTGGGCATTGGCCACAAATGAGAGAAAACTACAGACCTGCCAAGTCTTAGAGATTCTGTGCGTTTACTTTTTTTTGAGAGAATTCAGAATAAGTACATTTATTTCAGAAGGACTTGTGTTAGGATGTGAAGATCACCATTTTAATAAGGGCGACATTTGGAGAGAAAGTTATGTGGGGCTCATTCAGTGTGTAAATCAAAAAGGTTTGGAGCAATGTTCTAATATTGTCCTATTTATTGCATTAATCCCTAGAGGAAAAGGTTGCTGTTGTACCTTATGTATAAAAGACAGTACAGGCAACTTCTTTTTATTCATGTGGATCAGTGTGAGATACGAGTTGAAAATGTGCAGCCTCTTATGTTTTCTGAGATTATTAGGAAGGGTTTTCCACCATGAAATGGATTCCCTATTCACCTGTGCCAATCATTCTCCAAAGGTGTAACAGCCTATGGAGTAAAAGTGAATGCTTTATCTTTTCTCTTGACTATTGTATCAGGACCACATTAAAACTGGCTTTTGCAATGGGGTTCTATTCATTCTCTGGGCATGAATAAGCCTGCAATTGACAGCATTTCTGATGGTAGAATTTACTGTGCATCTGAACTTCTACCTGAATATGCAAGTGAACTTGTAGCTATGGGGAAAGTATGGATTTCTCTTTAAGAGCTCCATTTCTCATATCTGCTATTCAGACTTCTGTCTGCAATATATGATTTAGTTAGGCTAACGCATTCTGCTATTTTCTTGTCCAAAGTGCTGAAAATGGGTTTTAGGTAGGAAATGCTGCATTTGGAGTATTTGCATGCATTTCTCTTTCTCTGTCTCTCTGTCTCTGTCTCTGGCTCATGGGCATATGGCTATTTAAACAAAGAAATAAAATTGTTCTCTATATAGGTAAACCAAGTTATCTTTGAGATGATTGTTTCTGAGCACTGTTCACAGGTACCTTGAAAATATTCTGCTTTTCAATGGCACTCAAATAATTCTTTAAGAAAGGCAGAATAAAGATACCTTTCTCTCCATTTTCTTTGCCATGAATGACAGGACTAGCTAGTACCTTAATAAATGGAGCACAATGCCAAGAGGTGTAAGACCTGACTAGTTATGCCCTGGGTTGGAAATTATTTTTTCAAGATGTGTTTCCCTCATGAATTCCAAAGAGGAAACAATGGTTCAATTCATTAATTTCTTTATATATCACTACAACCTATGCTAAAAAGGAGACTAAGGATAACAGATCAGTCCTAGATCAGTATATTTACAGGTGTTATTCATGGTTGGTTTTTTGACACAGAGAGAGCTCCATAACTGAAATATAGATTAGTAAGGGTTGAGAAACTTGATCAATAGAGGTCGTTCCTTACTAACAAAGGATCTTAAATTAGCATCCTTTGTGTGCAATCATATTCCTAAAAGCAAGATAGAATATGTGATTGTGAGCTTATACACAGAAATAATGAAGACTTTTGTTTGTGATAGATCAGGCATGAGAAGTCAGTGGGTTCTGCTGTCATGACTAGGCCAGTGGCATTGGGGCTGCTAAAAAAGAAAGTATCTAATTAGTAAGCCTTGTACTTCCCCTATTACAGATTTCCTTATTAATTAATTAATTTTCGTTCTCAACTTAAATACTGAATAAAATTAACTTTCCCAAATACAAAGTAGAACAGAAGGAAAGTATTGCACATAAAACTGAGTCTCTCTCATGTAGAACTTGCTTTTCTTTATAGAATCAATTCAGCATATAACTATTTAAAACTGTCCTGCTTGTTTGTGATTCCTTTGGGCCCTATTTCTGTTCTGGTTTTTGGGGGAAGAGGGAACCTCATCCTCTATAAACCAAATTCCCTCCCCCCAAATTGGCAAAAGAGAGTGTAGGGGAAGGGGTGAATCCTGCAAATATGCATAATCAAGCAAAACAACTTTCCGGATTGACCTTGTACAAAAATACATGTCTCTTTCCACACCCTGAATCTACCATCTCTCTGTCCAGTGATGGGTAGCATGCTTCATCATAGGTCCTCTGGAATCATGATTGGTCACTGCATCTTTCAGAATTCGTGAGTCTTTGAGAGTGTTTGACTACAATGTTGCTATCATATTAATAGCTCTTCTGGTTCTATTCACTTCACTCTGCATAAGTTCTTTTGAGTCTTCTTAAGTTCCTCTGAAACTGTCTCTAAATTTCTTCCAGCTAAATAGTATTCTGTTACACCAGTCTAATATTGTGTTTAGCTGACCCCCACTTTATTGGTACTCCTGATTTTTTATTTCTTTTTTATTACAAAAAAGAATTACTATAAACATTTTTGCTTATGACTCTCTTTCAGCAGTATCACTGGGTCAAAGAGTATGTACAATTTAGCAGCATTTGGGGTATAATTCCAAATTAATTTCCAGAATGGTTGCAGATACTGTCTTCAAAGCAGTATGGAAGGTCAGGCTGGCCAATAATCAAATCAACCCAACATACCAGTGAGAAATATAAAATGAAATTATATACACACACACATATATGTGTGTACACATATATGAACATATGCTCATGTTCACAAACACATATGAACATATACCTCTCTATGTGTGTATATGTATATATGTGTGTATATATACATGCATACATACATACACATATGGATGAAGGGGTTTGTAATCTTGCAAGCTAAAAGGTATCATGCTATTATAGGAATTTGCTGGTCCTCAGTGGCATAAAGAAATACCAAGGGCCGCCAATCAAAATGCTTAATTACAAATAGCTAATTTTTTATAATATAAAATTTAGAACTTTTTGTAAAAGTAGTCCAGCAAGGGATGTATAAGTAGGACTATTATTTCTTTCATTCTGTACACTCAGCATCCCACTCTACCCCATCCACAGTAACAGGAGAGAAATAGGTGAACTGATTATCTCTGTGGTCTTCCAACTCTTAACTTTACAGCAATACATGGTTCTGTAACATCAATTGTGAGGAGTCCAAAATGGCTGATTTGGGACTTAGTGCTCTTCCTTTCTCCCACTTAGCTAATTGAATGATGAGGATCTGAATGGAATAGAATAAACCTCGAGTTTGTCACTTCATTTAGTAATGTTGTCTGCTTTGTGTTTTTGTTACTCATTTCTTGATTGTTTCCTCTTTCCCCTTTATTTAAAATACATTTCAAAGCTATTTTCTGATTCACAATGTAGCCCAAACATCAGAGATTTAGAGCCTAAAGGAATATTAGTCAAATCCCTTTGTTTGATTGATGAAGAGATTGAGGCACATAGAAGATGACTAAGTTCCCCAGGGTTACACAAGAGATAGATAGAACTTGGTTCGGGAGCCCATGAACAGCACTCTTTATAACACACCATTCTGTCTCATTCTAAAAGAAAATTGTTGAATAAAGTAGAAACCCTTTGCTATAATAACTCAGAACTATGTAATTCAGAGCAAGAGTGGTACCTAATTAGAACATTTTAAAATGTCTCTCCATAATGAAAAAGACTAAGGTGACCTTCTTTAGCTAGAGTACTCAGGATATGGTGTTCTCAAATGCTGATTATCTCATCTCTAATTACTGTGACATCCAGAAGAAGGGTCTGACCCCATGTCTTTGCCCTCAGTTTACACTACTTTGGGACACTGGACCTTATGATAAGTTAAGGGCAAGTCCTCTTTGAGTACTTAGATGTACTGGTTACATGTGAAGCATACAAATTATATAGGCGAAGACAGTGTTTAGTACAACTGGGAATGTCGTTTCCATTCCCTCTGTAACCCCTTGAAGAAATACTCTCCAGTGCTTCATGTTCTGGGTTTACACAGACTGGGTCTAATCTTGAGGGCTTCTCCAAAAGAATCATAACTCTCATTCATTTTGTCACCACCCAGAATTCCCACTGGAAAATTTCTGAATGTAACTAATACCTAGGTCTCCATAGATGTGAATAGAAAGTCCTGAACTTCTTTAGAAGTACTGAGGGTGACAGTATGTGTCAATTACAGAAAAGCTTTTCTCTTGTGCCATATTAAATAAAGGACTTAGAAATAACTGATACAATTTTTCTGTCTCTAGTGAGTTTCACTTTTCCACTAGGGCTCTATACTGTCCCTCAGACTCAGTATTATTTCATGGCTTGGATTTTCCCTCAGGAGGTATATTAACTTGGGGGTTGCTAGGAAGGTACCATCCCAACTTTTCTTTGAGTCCTACTTTTCCTCTAGAGACTCATGCTGGCATCCAGCCTTATGGTGTTTCCCTGAGGACTTAGAGAAGACCAGAAGAGAAATATATTTGAGCTTGCTCGATAGGCAATCCTTTGATATTCTGGTGAGTTCCACTTTAACCCCAGAGACCCAATCAGGCAACCAACTTGATGGTGCATCCAATTGTTGGAACCCTAAAGGCTCAGACTTTGACCAGAAGGGTGACAAAGTTGGGGTTGCTACTAGGTAATCCGTTCCATATGTCCTTCAGAATCCAGATATATCATTCTAATAATATATGGCAACGCACATAGTTTTTGTTTTCCTGTTTGGTGGATTAGATTCCCTACTAATGCTTTAGTTTCTGAGTTCATTGCATGAATCACTTTTCCCCAAGGGCTTGGCTCTGATCAGGAACTCCCCTTCTTTTGCCAGAGAGCTTAATTCTACAACTGTCAAATTTAGGACTGGTAGAGAGGCAACCTCAAGGCTGGAACTCTCTAAAAGGCCAAAGTTTGTCAACTTCTACTTTTTGGTCACACAGTTTCCCTATCCTGAAGCCATATGGTTGAGAGCACATTTAACTGTCAGGTGTTTTCTGTCACTGCCTTCATAGGGTTGGGATTAGTAATTTGGGGTCTAAGAATTCATCTATGAGGCCACATGAATGAAAGAAAAGATATTCAACTGCCATATGCCTCTGGCCCCAATCATTAGCACTTCCTAAGAAGATGCCTACTCCTCTTTGCCAGCGTCTCCTCATTCACTCTTGGCTCTGTTACTTTCTGGACCATTGACCAAAAAGAGAACCTTATAACTATGCAACCGAGATTCCTTTGGATATGGTAAGAGTGCAAAGGGATGGCTAATAAACATCAGCAGAGCCAACCAGAGACATTACTAGATGTGTGCCCATATACATGTAACCCCAACCTTCTCAGCAAGGTTTCAGATAAACATGTCTACAACCTCCATAGGAAGAGGCAATTAAATTCCGAAACAAAGGCTTACTAAACTGTAAGCTCAGCAAGTTATATAGGAAACTCCTCTAATCACCTCTCTCTCTCCCTCTCTCCCTCCCTTTTCTTCTCTCTCCCTCCCTCTCTCCTTTTCCCTCTCTCCATCTTATACACACACACACACACACACATATTACATAGAGGACTGATTGTGTTGTCTTATAATGGGTCAATGACCTAACTGATGTAAATATTTCCTCCAACAATATCGATTACAATTTATCTATACCTGCCAAGGTATTACTCTTGTCTATAACCTCCAATAAACCTACTGTAGGAAACCCCATCCAAAATTTTGGAGGCTACTCCCTATCACTCTTTTGATGTATGAGTCATGTGAGCCATCTCACAATTGTTTCTCACTCTTTTTACATGACCAGTTCATCGTTTTTTTTCCCAAGTCATATATTTCTATGATGATGTCTGTTCTTTTCTCCTGTATAATTGCTCATTTGTAACCTGCTATAATCTACTCCTGCTTACCATTGCCCTTTAGATGACCTTTAACTTCCATTCTTCAATATTATTCCATGTCTTGCAGCTAGACAACACTAATAAAACGGTCCCGATTATTCAAAAAGATGGACTCTTCTTTGCTTAATGGAGATGCTAACTATCATTAAAAGAATTGTGAAATTTCCCAAGGGCAACCAATGAAACAAAGATAATAGTAAAATGGCCCTCAGTCAATGCCAAATAAAAATTCTAAAATTGAGATAATCCATATTTCACATTGTTGTTGGAAGAGATGCAAGTGCTTTAACAAGCATGAACCTATTTTCAGCTTAGCATGGAGAATAGAGAGCTATGCTAGCATTTTATAGATGGACAAATGAAAACTTGAAGTAACCTATGCAAGGTCAAGCAAGTCCATTGAGAAGGACGCAATGGTACCCAAGAATGCTTGGCTTTTGATTCACTCACAGTGTGACTTTATAAGCCATCCTAATGATGTACTCCTTCCTATCCCAGCTTTGCCAGTTACTACTTGTGTGTCTTTGCATAAATTATGTAATCTCTCTGGGCCTCAGTTTCCTCATCTGCAAAATGATCTCCAAAATCTCTTTTTCTTCTGAATCTCTGATCCCTTAATTCATTGTCACCAATCAAAAGGCATGAGTTGGGTGATTTTTCTCGTCATAAACGTGTTATTATTCAGTCATGTCCAACTCTTAGTTACCCTGTGGGCTGTAGTGCACCAATACTTTCCATGACGTTTTCTTGGCAAAGATACTGGAGTGCTTTTCCATTTCTTTCTCCTGTGGACTAAGGTAAACAGAAGTTAAGCGACTTGCACAGGGTCATACAGCTAGTAAGTGTCCAAGGTAACATTTGAACTCGGGTCTTCTGGGCTCCAAGTCCAGCACTCTTTCCCCTGCAATGCCACCTAGCTGTCTCCCTAAGAAATGTATGGTTCTCACTAACTCTTGAGGGGATACTACTGTGAAGGCTCTTGGGCAAATGGGGCTTACCATAAGGCCATTGACATAAGGTTGAGGCAAGGTTGCTAAAGAAAATTTTCACATTTTTTGCCAAGGACTGGCCTTGATTACAAATTTCACTCCAGGGCAATTATTTAAAACTATGGTCTTCAAAGGTCATTCAGTTGATCTATAGCCTGGTCTCTTGTAATATTAGTAGCTATGATAAAGGCCTGTGCTTTTGTTTGGGGCACAAATTAATAATTTACATGTTGCCTCCTCATCAACATTGCTAAGAAAATAAGGCTTCCCAGCAGTTTTGTTGAAGGGAGGGCACGGACTTTAACAGTGTATATTATTATTGTTATTCATGAACCAAAAGCAAGAAACTAACAGAACAACTTTGATTTGAAAAGATGGGTACTGAATAGAGAAGCAAGGGCAGTCACAAAGGAGGAATGCAAACATATGGAATACTGCTGAAAGAAGAGGGTCAGAGGTGGGGAAGCTCAGAAAGAGCCCACGCTGGTGACAAATGCTATGGACAACACAAAGCGATTGGTACAAACTCGATTGGGAAAAAGAGAAGGATCAAAGCAAAAAGAGGACAATTAAACTGCTTGGGGCAGACAAGATAGTGAGAGCAGACTATGGAGAGAATGCATAGCTGCCCAACTCTTGTTTTGTTCCTCTTTCCCCAGCATAGGAGGATGATCACTAGACCAGAACAAACAGGAACAAATGGTTATTAGGGATTTAAAAGCTGAGCTAAGTTACAAGATATGAAAAGAGTACTAGAAGGAAAGAAGGAAGGAAAGAGGGAAGGAGGGAAGGAAGGAAGGAAGGAAGGAGGGAGGGAGGGAAGGAAGGAAAAAAGGTAGGAGAGAGGGGGAAAAAGGAAGGAAAAGGGAAGGATGGAGGGAAGAAAGGAAAGAAGGAAAAAAGGAAGGAGGGAAAGAAGGAAGAAAAAAAGGAAGTAGGGAGGGAAGGAAAGAAGGAAGGACTTACTCTACTAAGAACTTTATGAATGTTATCTCATTTGATCCTCTCAACAACCATGAGAGGCAGGTACTATTATTATCACTCCCTCTTTTACAGTTGAAACTGAGGCAGAGGTTAAGTGATTTGCCCAGGGTGGCATAGCTAGTGAATGTCCAAGGCCAGATTTGAACTTGGGTCTTCCTGGCTCCAGGTTTCTATCCACTGCACCACCTAGCTGTCTAAGGAAGAAACTTCAGAGGCCATCTAGTCTACCCCCTGTCTTTTATAGATGAGGAATCTTATATAGCTTAAAGTACTTTCCCAACAACATATAGCTAAGAAGTACCAAAGACAAAATTTGAATCCAGGTCCTTGAGACTCCAAGTCCATCACTACTTACCAAACTATTCTGCTTCCTCTTCATGAGTTCAAGCCTTCTAGCCTAGACAAAGTACATTCCATGAAAGGATAGACCAATGGTATTACTTGGTATTATTTAGCCACTTTCAGTTCTATCTGAAAGGTTATAGATTGACAGGAGAAGTGCCTCAGGACTAGAAAAGGGTAAATATTTTCTGATTTTTAAGAGAGAGAAAAATCTTTAAGTTATAGGCCAGTAAGCTTGATCATGATGACTAACATATTTCTAGGATGTATTATTAAAGGGATGATTTGTAAGCATCTAGAAAAGGAAACAATGATTACTAAGAGCCATCAAGAAAAGTTCCTAACAGAATGATCAGGAGACTCAGCGTAGTGTAGTAGATAAAATTCTTGACTTGGAGTCAGGTGCACCTGAGGTCAAATGCAGCCTCAGATACTTACTAGTTATGTGATGTTGAGCAAGTCACTTGACCTCTTTGAGCCTCAGTTTCCTCATCTGTAAAATGAAAGGATTTGAGTTAGTAGCCTCTAAAGTCTCTGTTAGCTCAAAAGCTATGATCTTTATAAACTCATTTCTTTTTGACAAGCTTACTAGACTCATATGTTTTGGAAATAGATTTAAGCAAAACATTTAAAGATACTTAGGTAAAGGTGACCTCTGAGGTCCCAGTTCTGAACTTGGGTGATTTCATGTGAGTAGTCTAAGTGTAATGTAGGTCCTTTGAGCTATGGAAGTTTCCCTTCACTGAGTACAAACTTTAGCAAGCTACCCATCCCCTGCTCAAGAGCCATCAGATCATAGGACCACAGTTTTAGAGCTCACAGATTTTAGAAACCATGCGGTCCAGCTCCCTTATTTTAGGTAGTAGGTGATAGAGACAATTCTAACTTAGTTCATCCAGCTTCAAATTCATCATCTTTTCTACTGTATCGCTCTCAAGTCTGTGTACAAACCGATAAAACCCTTGGCCTCTGGCTTTCAACTCACTGCTTTATTCTCTGGTCTTCAGCTTTTTGGAGACACTGCCCAAGCCTTTCTCATTTTTCAATAAAGGGATTTAGGGAGGCATAAAATAGGTTTGATTAGGTTCCTAAGTGGGCAGTAAGTGTGAATATTTTCCCCTTTTAAAGGAAGGGATGGAAGGAACAGATTCCTGGGAGTACCATGGACAGAGTACAAGTGATATGAAAATACTGGCCCCATGAAGGGGGCAAAAGAGAAATGTATACATGGATTCATTGGGCAGGATTTGGCAGCCAGAAAGAGCAAAACATAAATTCTTGCCATAGTCTTGCTGCTGGCACTGAAATTTCATTCCAGTTATTCTAGTAATGCTGATTCTTAGACAAATATAAGATAATGCTTACAGTATATGACATATAGTTATTATTTAATACACTTATTGAATTGTTAAGTTGTATTAATATTCTGAATTTTAAGATGATTCCTGATATACACTTTTGTTCTTTCTTCCCTTGAAGTTAGACCATGGCCACTGGCATAGGGACAAATCCCATGTATCTTTGACAATCCACAAGATTAAGAGTAAGGAGACTGTTGCAGTAGGTACAGAAATTGATTTATTTTTAGATTGGGGGGGAACAAAAGAAGGAGAATAAAGGTTTCCTGTCAAATTATCAATCTCATGTTCCAGAAATACACAGCTACATACTGTGGCATGACTTCAGAGTACATTACCATACCCTGGACACTGAAATCTTGGCATATCCATTTCTGGAGTTGAAATTCTACTACTTTTTTTTAAGAAATAGAAGGGAGTTTAAACCCATGGTTTCTTCAATGTGGGGGCTTCCCAGTGTGGAAATACTTTCCACCAACACAGATCAGCAATTCTTTGGTAACTTGAAATTTTAGAGAGTTTCCTGGAGGCAGTGAGAGTCATATAATTGGGCAGCTTGCCTAGTCACCCAGCTCATATATGCCAGAGGCAATACTGAACTCAGGTCTCCCTGATTTCAAGATTGGTTCTTTAGCCATTTGTCTGGCAGCAATAGAAAATTGAATGATTTGCCCATTATCACAAAGCTCACAGACGGAACTCGAACCTCAGTCTTTTTGACTTCAAGACTGATTTTTCCCCCAGCTACCTCATACTATCTCTCAAAGGCATGGGCAGATCTTGGATTTGGACTTGAGCTCTCTGAAGACATTACATCCAGATTTTGATGCAGTAAACATGAAAGCACTACAGAAGCCTGAAGGATCCTCCCTCTCAGGAGATATGTACCTCCAATCATCTTGCCATGTTCCCTCTTCCTTTCCCCTACTTCCTCACAAAGCTCTACCATCTTCATGCTTGTGCAGTAAGGGCAGTATCTAGATGAACTGTGTATACTTACCATACTGACCTTGCATCCCATAACGGTGATAATTCTTTCTTATTTCAGTTGTATAAAAATGAGAAAGAAATCTTTAAAACATGCCTTATTTCTCAAACACATAGAAAACTGAGTCAAATTTATAAAAAAAAGAGCCGTTTCCCAATTGATAAATGATCAAAAGATACAGTTTTCAGATGAAGCAATTTATAGCCACATGAAAAAATGCAAATTTAAACAATTTTGAGATACTACCTCATTCCTGTTATTTTGGCTAATACAATAGAAAAGGGAAATGACAAATGGTGGAGGGGATGTGGGAAAAATGAGACATTAATTCACTGTTGGTGGAGTTGTGAACTGATTCTATCATTCTATAGAGCAATGTAGATCTATGCCCAAAGCGCTATTAAAAAAAAAAAACCTATGCACACTTTTGAAGTAGCAATACCCCTACTAGGTCTGTATTCCAAAAGAGAGAAAAACAGAAAGGAAAAGGATCCATATGCACAAGAGTATTTATAGCAGCTCTTTTCTGGGGGGCAAGGAATTAGAAATTGAGGGAATGCCCATCAACTGGGGAATGGCTGAACAAACTATGGTATATGATTATGATAGAATATTATTGTATTCTAAGAAATGATGAGCAGGATGCTCTTTAAAAACCTGGAAAGACTTAAGTGAGTTGATGGGAAGTGAAATGTATTGTGTACAAAGTAACAGCAGTATTGTAGAGTGATCAGTTGTGAATGAATCTTAGCTATTCTCAGCAATACAATGATCTAAGACAACTCTGAAGGACTTATGGTGAAAAATGTGATCCCACCCCAGAGAAAGAACTGATGGTGTTGGAATACAAATTGAAGCATAATTTTTTACTTGATTTTCCTTAAGTTTTTTGTCTATGTTTTTTTTACAACATGATTATTATGGATATGTTTTGCATGGCTACACATGTATAACCTATATACCAAATTGCTTTCCTTCTTAATGAAGAGGTATGGGGAAGGAGGAAGGGAGAGAATTTGGAACTCAAAATTTTAAAAACAAATGTTCAAATTGGTTTTACATGGAGCAGGGGAAAAAACAAAATACTAAATAATTTTTTAAAAGAAACCTTTAAAGCTTCTGAGAGTCCAATTTAGGATAAGCCAAAGGTAAGACAATATATAGAATGTTGCAGCTCAAATGGATTGTTGCACTTAATAGAGAATGGGGAAGTGAACAAGCATTTATTAACTACCTACTATATACTATTGTTCTGAGCCCTTTAAAATATTATCCCGTTTGATCTTCACAGAACCCCTGTGAAGTAGGTGTTATCATTTTCCCCATTTTACAGTTGAGGAAACTGAGGTAGATAGCAGTTAAGTGATTTGCCCACATCACATAACTAGTAAGTGTCTGAGGCCAAATTCAAAAACAAGTCTTTCTTACTCCAGGCCCAGTTCTCTATCTAGGATTGTTTCTAGTTTCTCTAGGATTCAGGAAGGATGTTCAATGTTCTTTCTTCTTCAGGTCTTGGCTATAATAATATAATGACTTTGGAGAGAGGTAATTAGCTACTTGAAATTTTTTTAGTTCTTAGAAAAAATAAGTGTGTTATAATGAATAACTCCTGTTATGAGGATTATGAGACCTGAGTTCACATCACGGCTCTGCCACTTGCCAGCTGTGTTAACTTGAGTGCATTCACTTCCTTGCATCTTATTTTCTCCAGTAAAACAGGGGCATTAGAGATCAAATAGTCATAGAGTTAAAGAAGGAACGGACTCTAGAGGCAATAAAGTTCAATCTTTTTATTGTATAGATGAGGAAACTGAGGAATAGAAAGGTTCAGTGACATCCACAGGGTCATACAGTAGGCATCTGGTAAAAGATTGGAGTCCAAGATTTCCTGGCTCCAAGTCTGGCCCTTCCAGCTTTAAATCCAGGATGCTAGGGGTGGCTAGGTGGCATAGTGAATAAAGCACTGGCCCTGGAGGGAGCCAGGAGGACTTGAGTTCAAATCCTGTCTCAGATACTTAACACGTACTAGTTGTATGACCTTGGGTAAGTCACTTAACCCCAATTGCCCCTCCAAAAAAAGCAAAAAAAAATCTAGGATGCTGCAAGCTGCTATCACTGAGTTGTTTATCATAATAGACATGTTCCCCAGAACTTAAATGAACTAGTTTATGCTATAATGAGTATCTTCTTTGTTCACTGCTCTCTTGAGATCATCAGACTTGTTTTGAACATGTTTGGTATTCTGGTTCTGAAGATCTGCTCCTGTTGGGTCACTGTGGGAGTGGGGGGTGGGAAAGCAAGCCTAGTTTCTTTATGTTTAGCTGTGGCTGTAATGTTACAAAATGGTCCATCAAATATTTGTCAAAAAAAATGCTGTGTTACCTGCTGAGGATGTGGCTGCTGCCCTTGTGGAACTTACAGTCTAGTAGGGAGACAGGCTACAAGCACAGATAACTAAGATAAACCAGGGCACATGAGAAATGCATCAGAGAGACACAAAACAAGAGCTCTCCAAGGCCCAAAGGAAAAGAGAATAACCTACTGAGGAACCAGGGATGGTGACTTGAATGTACCTCTTTCCAGAAGGTCTGTTTATCCTTCTGCTGAAAATCTGGGCCGCCTGAATTCTTTATTTCATGATTCATAAAGCCTCTGAGGCCATGGGTAAGAATTCAGTCTCCTCCGCTTTTTTCAGTTCCTCCTGAAAAAGGAATGTTTAAAAGTCGAATGATTTAAAATCTATGAAATCTATGAAAAAAATCAAAATAAAAGGCATTCAATTAAAAAAAAGTTCAGTAGTAAAGCTACTAGATTTCTTCCAATTCTTATGTCTAGGGGCAATTAAATCAAAATGAGAGAGAATATGAATATAAACCTGGGTTCTTGTTTGCAAAAGGGAATGTGTTTTCTACTATACCACTGGTGCCCACTCAAAGATCAAAATTTCTTTTCCTTTTGTGTCTCCTGGATAACTCTGTCAGTCTGGTGAAGCCTACGAACAGAATCATGTGTTAAATGCATAACATGTAATCCACAGGAGTACAAAAATACCATTTATACTGGAAATAAAAATGTAGTTTTTTTCCATCTCAGTTCATGGCCCCCCAAAATTTCTCCACAAGCTTCCCTATGGACCCTAGGTGAAGAATCCCTGTCCCAGATAGGAAAGTGGCCTCAAGGATCACTAATAAACTGGGTGTATATCATGGGAAGTCAGCCCATGTTGCAATCAGCTTGTGGGCTGATCTTGTTGTTTGGCCTGCCTTCCTCAGAGTCTCTTATAGCTAAGTTCCTGATGAATCCACAATTCTTATGAGTCAAGATGATTAGATAGTTTGTCTCAGACCTTATCATGGAGGTTGCAAAGGAATATTTGAGCCCAAGCCTGGTTGAATCATTGCACATTCTGAAGCTGTCACACAGTTTTATAGATGTTTCATTTTCTTGTGAAATTCTGCTTTCAGATCTGGCCACTGAGTCTGTATAGTGCTAATGAGGACAACACTTTGGTGCAAAGCCTCTCAGGTCTGCTGAAGAAAAGGAAAACACTTATTTCCTAGAAGGCTCTCCTCCCTGAGCAAAGGACCAAGGCTGAAGAGTGCCCTCAGGTGAGCTGAATGGATACTGAGTGGGGGAGGGAGGGGTCCAATTTGAGATAGATTGGATGAGCCGCAAAGGCATGACTTTCTAAACTCACAGAATCTATAATGGCTTTCTTTCACTTATCAAATATACACATTTTATGACATAAATGTGTATTTTCTGCTGTCTTCGAGTAATGGGATATTCCATAGAAGTTAATTTTCCAGATAACTGATATCTTTAATGGTCAGATTTTGGTGAGGATGAGGGTTGTTTCAACTGATTTTTGATTGAAAGCTTTTAGAATATATTGCATAAATTCTCCACTCTCTCAAATATAATTCAATGTTTTTCCAATAAAATATACATTCCTTGAAGGCAGGGAGTGTTTCATTTACCTTTGTATCCATCCCTAGAACCTGGTATAGGATCTGGCCCAGAATAGATGCTCCACAAAAGCTTGTTTGAATTTATGAGCAGGTAAATCCTTGCTTATTCAGGGTCATCATTCTGAAAATAAGATCTCTTAGACCTAGAAAGTGTGCCATGCTCCAGTGATGGCCTTAGCATCTGTTGAGGTATATTGAACCTGTTAGTGCTCTTGGCCCTGGTGCTTAATGGCTACCATGTTTTTTGAGTTCTTATGTCTGTATTTTTTTTAGTTTCTTTGTCTTCGTCTTAAGTATCAGTTGTTACTCATTGCCCCTCTGTGTACTTGCCTCTAGAAGTGCCTCTAATGCTGTTCCCTGTTCATGACCTTTTGTGTTCTAGAAAAGCAGAACCTTGTCAGGATTATTTGTAAAGTAAGAGCAAGTAGGGCCTAAATGAGGGTCTGTAGCTATTTCTTGGAAGTTAAGTATGCTAGCTTTAGTATATGGACTTTGTGATACCTATTTTGGATGCTCAGAGATGATTTCTGTTTGTCATTCCACATTCCTGGTCATATTTTGGATAGTTGACTTTGCCTGATAAATAATCTCTGCAAAAGTAATATTGCACTTTATGTGTAGGTTCATTTTATACGTTTGTGTATATGCACATATGTATGTACATACACACATATATATACAGATACATACATATGTTTGTATATACAGGCACACACATAAATATATGTGTTTATATATACAGACACACATGTGCACATATACAGACACATGCATACTTATATGTGTGCACATATACAGGCACATGCACGCACACACACGCATATATAGACACACATGTATGTGTACAGACACACCTGTGTATTCAGACACATGTGCATACATACATGTACGTATACAGCTGCACATACCAACATATATGCATTTGTGTGACTGTTGAGCTGCAAATGGTTTAATTGCTGCACGAAAACGTTTCATATTCCTCTCTTATAAAGGATACAAGCTTATATGATCTATATGTGCTTTAAAAATTGAAGGTTATTTTTCCTCAGGAGGCAGTGGATGTAATGCTGTATAGGAAACATTCTAGTAAGTGGGGGCTTAGCATTGGGCTAAGCAATACTGTAGTCTCAGTTTGCTTTTTTGTTTGTTTTAAGTAGGTCTTTATTAATAGTTTTTGTTTTTGTATCCCCTTTATTTCCCCCTATACATTTCCCCTTGCCACTTTCAAGAAGGCCATCCCATAAGGATTTTTTAAGAGAGTAAGAAGAGAAAAAAATCAGCAAAATCAATCAACACATAAAATAATATGACATGATATACAATGTTGAACTCCTGTGGACCCATACTTTGGCAAAGGATCCTATGGGAGATGTCTTTTCATATTTTATTCTGTGGAGCCCAGCATGATCTTTATAATTTCACAACATTAACTTTTGATTGTTTTGCAGTAGTGGTTTCTTCTATAGACATGGTAAAAACAAATAGAGGACCGGTATGTGCCGTTCTCTTGCCTCTGCTTACTTTGATTTGCATCATCGGGTGATTGATGTTCCACCATGTTCCTCCATAGTTTTTATATCCATTGCTTCTCACAGCACCACAAATTGATTCCATTACATTCACGTATTCTAGGATGGTTGGCCATTCCCTGATCAATGGGCATCCACTTGGCTCTGAGTTCTCTGCTACCACAAAGGGTCTCGTTGTTCTTGATGACAATTTGAGGAAGGCTTGTACTTGCACATCGGAATGCAATGAAAACGCAGTGACAAATAGGAAGAATTCACAGAAACATGGGAAAATTCTGATATCAAACGATGCAAAATTAAGAAAGCAGAGCCTAAAGAATGATATAAACAATGATTAAAATAAAGACAACACTGTTGTGACCTGTGCCCTTCATCCCCCTGTTGTGCTCTATCTCTAGTTTGAAATCTTTCTAAAAAATTAACCACATTTAAGGAGAACACAATATATTGCTCTCCAGTAGGGAAATAACTGACACCACAAATTCACTGGATTTGCTATCATAACTCCAAGGACAAACCCCACTTGAAAGCTAATTTTCCTTCAGGCCGCTGGAATTTGTTCTAAGAGGGTTCCTGGAGCAAAGTAAGGATCTATATATAAAATGTAAGTAAAATCCAAGGATTTTTTGTTCTTCAGAGTTTGGAAAGAAATATTGCACCTTCAACTGGATAAAATTGCATCAAGATTTGAAACATATACACCTAAAGGAGCCCAGCTTTTAAATCCTGCTTGGGAGGATTTATGATGGAAATTCTTACTCAACACTGTATTGTGTAACCGTAATAACAAGAAATAAAAAGATATTGTTTCAATAAATTCAAACTACATCTCGCAGAAAATTATTGTGAAAAAAGGGATTATAAAAAGAATTTGGGGGGGAAATGCCCACCTGCTTTACTTTTCACTACCGTAAAGATCACAGGATATTAAACTGGAGGGAACTTTAAGGGTCCTCTAATCCAATGCTGTCATATTACAGAAGAGGCAACTGAGGACAACGGAGGAAAAATCACCTGCCCAAAGCATACACAGATAGCAAGTAGTTGAGATGGAGTTAAGAGCCAAGTTTTGATTTGAGATTCAGCGATTTTTCCACCAGGGCGGAGCTAGGTGGCTCAGTGGATAGAGTGCCCAGCCTAGAGTCAGGAAGATTTAACTTTCTGAATTCTAATCATTTGACCCTGGGCAAGTCACTTAGCCCTATTTCTCTTAGTTTCTTAATTTGTAAAATGAGCTGGAGAAGAAAAAAAGCAAACCACCCCAGTATCTTTGCCAAGAAAACCCCACATGGGGTCAGGAAAAGTAGGATACAATTGAAAAAACATCTGAACAACAACAATGATCTTTCTGCCACATCCAACTCCTTCTCTAGACTTACATTATAGCTGCACAACACCAAGCAACTGTTGAAAAGTAAAGCTACAATCTCACATCTGTTTTTTTTTCTTCTCACAAAAATCAAAGACAGGTTTCAACTACTCTTTCCTATGTTTTTATTGGTATATTTTTTTCTACATTATACTTCCCAGTAAGTGCTCAATTGCCTGTACAAAGTACATTCCTAGAAAACACTGAAGTAAAATTGTGTGATTGCAACTGATAGGGCATGTCACTTTTCACCTTTCTAGTTTACTTATTGTTTCTAGAAAGGTGGGATCTGGATTTCAACTTTGCTAGTATAGGACCAAAATTGTCTGTTGTATTTGGCTTTAATACAACAGATAATTTTGGTTTGGTTTTGTTCCCTTTCAGTGTTGTCTTTATTTTAATCATTGTTTATATCATTCTTTAGGCTCTGCTTTCTTAATTTTGCATCGTTTGATATCAGAATTTTCCCATGTTTCTGTGAATTCTTCCTATTTGTCACTGCGTTTTCATTGCATTCCGATGTGCAAGTACAAGCCTTCCTCAATCATCGAGCATATATTTTGTCTAGCCTTTTGTTATCATAACTAACGCTGCTATATTTTTGTACGTACAGGTCTTTTCTTCCTATCATTGATTTCAGGGTATAAACTAAGTAGTGGGAATTCTTAGTCAAAGACTCAATTTCATATATTTTTTGTAGAATTCCTATTTTTTAGATGTGTAGACCAATTCAGTGTTCTTTCAGCAAAGAATTAGCATACCTGCCTTTCAACAGCTCCCTCAAGGTTGAATTTGCCTATCTTTACTTATTTGATGAATGTTAAATAATACCACAGAGTATTCACATTTAATGATATAAATGATTCACATTTATATAACACTTTAAGATTCCTAAGCGCTTTACAAATATTATGTCATTTAATCCTCACAAAAGCCCTGTGATATGGAAGAGATTATTGTCCTAATTTCATACTCGAGCAAATTGAAACTGAAAGGACTTATCTAGGGTCACACAGCTACTAAGTGACTGAGGCAGGATTTGAACTCAGGTCTTCCAGACTCCAACTCTAGTACTTCATTTCTCTGATAAATGATAATGTTGAGCCATTTTTAAAAAAATGTCTATTGCTAATATGCATTTATTATTTTGAAAATTATTTTTATATCATTTTACTCTTGGAGAATCACTTTTGGTCTTATGGATCCATGCTACTTCCCTACAAATTGTATGTGTCATTTTTTAATTGGAGATATTTAATACAAAAATTTTTCCCATTCTTTATCTTTTCCTCTAGTTTTAGTTTGATTTATTTTTTGTGCAAAAGTTTTAAATAACTGAGTCGGTCTGTTTTCTGCTTCAAAATGTCTTCTAGCCTGGGTTTAGTTAAAGCTTCTTCCCCTATCTATTAGTCATGACAGTTATAACCTTCTGCTCTCCTCTTAATTGTTTTTTAGGATGTGACTTTTTATATTTAAATAATTTTTCCATTTGGTGTTTACTGTGATTTATATGGTATAGGTTGATGATCTGAACATCTATTTTTTCATCAGATTCTTTTCCAGTTTTCCTGGCAGCTCTTTTGAAACGGAGCCCCATCCTTGGTTGTCTTTGTTTCTGAGATTTAGGGAATGTAAAACTGCAATGTGTTTGCTTCTGAGTCTTGTTTATCTATTTTCTTACTTACATTCTTATTTTTCATTCAATAACATATAATTTGAATAATTGTTATTTCATGATAGAATTTGAGACCTGGTCATGGCAAGGTCCTTCATTGCTATTTTTCTTTTCCTTGATATTCTTTAACTTTTATTTTTCCGTATGAATTTCATTATTGCTTTGTTTACTTCTATCATTTCATTGGTACAATGCTAATTCTGGAGAGCTTAGATAATATTATACTTTTAAAATCTATTAGTGCAGAGCAACTGTGAACATTGACTATCTCTCCAATTATTTAAATCTTTTGTTTTCTGGGGAAATTGTTTTGTAGTTGTGTTTACATAAGTCCTGTGTGTATTGGTAGACCAAGTTCCTGATATTTAATACATTTTGTTGTTATTCTAAATGAAATTTCTCATAACATTTCTTCTTCCTGGGTTTTGTTACTAATATACAAAAAAGCCAACAATCATTGTGGATTTATTTTGTATTCTACTGCCTCGCTGAAAATATAAATCAATGTTTTGTTGATTCTCTAGGGTTCTCTAAGAAACCTATCATATCATATGTATTTAGAGGTAATTTTGTCACTTCTTTGGCAATGCTTCTTGCTTTCATTTTTTTTATCCTTGCCTCATTACAAGAGCCAGCAATTCTATTGCGGGCCAAATCATAGTGGAGAGTGACAGCAACTTTGTTTCATACTCATTCTTATTGGGTATAAAAATGCTAGCACTTAGCTAATTGTATTGAATTATCTTAAGGAAAAAAATTTTCATTCCTATGCCCTTACAAATTTTTAACATAAAGGAGTGTTATACATATCAAAGGCATTTAGTTAATCTATTAATAGAATAATGTAATTTTTGTTGTGTTCCTTATTTATATAATTTATTCACCTGGTATTTTTTTTCCTAATGTTGAACTATCTTTGCATTCCTGGGAGAAAACCAGCTTGGTTATAATGAATGTTTTTGGATATTTTTTGTTGCTTCTTTGCTATATTTTATTTAATAGTATTGTTATTAATTATTTACTATTTCCTGGCTAATATTTTATTTAAAATGTTTGCATCTATATTCATTAGCAATATGCAATGGTAGAGGGACTTTCCATATCAAGTTTCCTACATTGATGAAATCACAGGTTGAGACCCCCTCCAAGAATCATTAGTGATCTTTTCTCTCCTTTATGACTCTGGTTTGGCTATCAGCATTGTATATTTCATATATAAGGAGTTTCTAATATTCCTTTGCTTCTATATTCTTAGAATTATTTGTGAGGCAAAAAAAGTTATTTTTTAACATGTTTGATAAAATTCCCTAGAAAATCCCTTTGTACCAGGAAGGATGTTTTGTTTTCTCTTTTGGATGGGGGTAATTTCACTTGAATGAAGAGAGTTAATTTATTACTTTCTTTGAAGTAAAGCAGTACAATGAAAAGAGAACTAGATTTAGAGATAGAATCTGGGTTCAAATCTCAGTCATGCAAATTAGATAACTTTGAGCAAATGACTTAACCTCTCTAAGCCACAGTTTCCTTATCTGTAAAACGAGGCAGTTATTCAGGGCTTCTTAAACTTTTTCTGCTTGTGAACCCTTTTATGTGTTTTGGCAGCATTTGTTAGTGTCACATGGAGTAATGGCATGCACAGTTCAAAGGGTACATACTTTGTGTTTAGAACCGAGGCTGCAGTTAAATTGTGTGATGTAACACCTCGGGTTTATTACTCGTTTTATTTTTTATTAAATTTGTCCATTGCATATTCAGAAATCTTTTACTATTGCCAGATTCTTTGGAATCCCATATGGAGTAAAAAACCTACAGTTTAAGAAGAACTGGACTAGATGACCTCTAAGTTACTTCTATTTTTGAATATATAATAAAATGATACTATTTCTCTTTGTGAAAGTGGTTTGTTTACTTCTTCTGA
Source organism: Pseudocheirus occidentalis (assembly GCA_028646575.1). Taxonomy (NCBI): domain Eukaryota; kingdom Metazoa; phylum Chordata; class Mammalia; order Diprotodontia; family Pseudocheiridae; genus Pseudocheirus; species Pseudocheirus occidentalis. The sequence continues at coordinate 40,233,657 of CM053602.1, forward strand.
TTTCTGTTTTGTTCATTTTGGTATTCTTAAGTTTAATAGATATTCTATTTTTTGTTTGTTTTCAGTGCTATTTTGATATGATTGAATACAGTTGTTTCTTTTTTTTTTTTGCACATAGTAACTATTTATTTATTATTTTTTTTAAATTTTAATTTTAATTTATTTTCTTGGTTACATCATTCATTTCCACAAGGTTTTGAGTTACAAATTTTCTCCCCTTTTTGTCCCTACCCCCCAGCCCAGAACATTGATCACACTGTAAGACCCCTCCCACAAT
>CM053602.1:40234433-40296320 GCA_028646575.1 Pseudocheirus occidentalis
CCTGATAGTGCTTCCGCAGTATTCAAATGGTTTTTTCTTGGCAGCCTGTAATATTTTCTCCTTGGTGTAGGGATTCTGGAACCTGGCAATAACATTTCTAGGAGTTTTCTTCTGGGGATCTTTTTGAAGAGGTGATTGGTGAATACAGTTGTTTCTAATTGTTTCTTGGGTATTCCCATCCCTTTGCTTGTGATTTTCCTCTTCTTTTTTCATTCTGATAATTTGGTTTTCCCTTCTGATTTTTTAAAAATCAGGTTGTTATCATATATTTTTCCTCTTGGTCTCATTAGTTCAGTAGTCTTTTGTTTTCAATTTTATTTATCTCTTCCTAGATTTTCAGAACTTCTGATTTTGCACTTAATTGGAAATGAACACATTAGTTGGTCTTCTAGGTTTAAAAAATTGCTTCCTCAACTCAGTTATTCCTCTTTTTTTTAATAGTGTACAGAGTGATATAATTTTTTTTCTAAGGGCTGCTTTAACTTCACAGTTAACTTCATAGATGTCGGTATGTTGTCTCATAGTTAGGATTATTTTTACTAGGTTCTTTCTGCAATTTTATTTTTGACTGATTCATTATTTAGGGTATCGTTATTTAGTCCCTACTTAGGACTGTATCTGTTGTTCATATTTCCCTTTATGATTATAACTCTGTTGCATAATGGTCAGTAAAAATATTTTTAATATTTCTGCCTTAATTTATGCATTGCTGATGCTTTAGCTTGTGATCGATTTTGGTAAACTTGCTGTGTGACACTGAAAAGAAGCCTACTACTTAATATTCCCATCCATTAATCACTGTAGTGCTGTGAAATGTTGTTTTTCCAGGATTCTGTTTAAATATATAATTTCCTTCTTGTTTATCCTTTTGTTAGATTTGCCAAGACCCAAACAAAGGACACTGATGTCAGCTATACTTAACTGCTTTACTACCTCAGTATTTTTATTAATTCATTTTTCTCTTAGTTGTATGCAATGAGATTCAATGCACATATTTTTAATATTGACATTTCTTCATTATATGTGGTACTTTTAAGCATAAAAGAGTTATGCTGTCTCTTGCTGTCTCTCTTAGCAGTATTTTTTTATTGACTTTTTTGAAATCCTTATTGCCAATCCTGCTTTTGGGTGATTTTGCTGAACTGTAATAAGTTTCAAGGGCAGCTAGGTGATGCAGTGGATAGAGTACAGGCCCTGAAGTCAGGAAGTCTCAACTTGCTGAGTTCAAATCTGGCCTCAGACAGTCACTAGCTCTATGACCCTGAGCAAGTCACTTAACCCTTGTTGCATGCATTTCTTTTGGAGAAGAAAATGCCAAACCACTCCAGTGTCTTTTTCATGAAAACCCCAAATGGGATCATGAAGAATCAGACATGACTAAAGAACAACAAATTTTTAAATATAGCTCCTAATATTAATTCTGCATATATCTTTCTGTTTTAAGTGTGCTCATTTTATCCAACAAATTCTCGGGGCTTATTTCTATATAATATAGTCTTCAACTTGCTTATTGGTGCTTTATACCTTTAACATTTTAGATTTTAACTGCTACTTGTTTTCCCTTTCATCAAATCTTCTCATATTCACCTATTTTTAAAAATTGTCAATATGTTCCTGAGACTTATTTTGCTTTAACTATCCAGTCCTACTCTCATCCCTGAGACACATACTTCCCTCCTCCTCCCCTGCCAAGATTCACCTTTCACTAACATGCTCCTTCTTAGACTTCTTTTGACCATCTCAGAAGAGATTGATAACCCTTTCCTCTCTCCCCATCCCTCTCCCTTTTTGCTTCTACATGTGGTACCCTGATTTCTGTAAGAAGTCACTTTAGTCACATCATTCCCTCTCATTATACAAATTCCATACAATCATCCTTCTTGGGATTAGCTCATAGCTCTTTTGTCTTTCCCTCAGTGACCCTTGGATAAAGTAGAATCCCTTTAGAACAATAACATTGTCTCCTTGCAGCATGCACACACTGAGTCACTCTAGTTTTTTCAGTACTTTTAAAATTTTAGTTTTTTTATCTACTGAGCTTTTGCTTCAAACATTATGACAACAATATTGAAGATGATGTTAAATTTTATAATAATTTTAATAATAATAAATAATATAGCACTTTAAAGTTTTAATAGATTTTTACAAATATTATCACATCTTATTCTCACAGCAGCCTGGGGGATATATTTATTATTGTCCTTATTTTCCAGATGAGGAAATTGAAACAGACAGAGGTTAAGTGATTTGTACAGGGTCACAAATCAAGTAAATGTCTGAAGTAGGGTTTGAACTCAGGTCTTATTTTTAAAAAAATTACATTTTTAAAATTATTTTCATTTTAAAATTTATTCCTAGTTTTCAACATTCACTTCCATACATATTAAATTTCCTCCCCCTCACTCCACTTCCCCTCCCCAAGACAACATGCAATCTGATATAGGCTCTACATATACATTCCTATTAAACATATTTTCACATTAGTCATGTTATATAGAAGAATTAGAACGAATGGGAGTTACCATGAGAAATAAAAACATAAAACAAAACAAAACAAAAATAGTCTGCTTCAATCTGCCTTCAGACTCCATATTTCTTTTTCTGCATGTGGATGGGATTTTCCATCTTGAGTCTTTTGGATTGTTTTAGGTCCTTGCATTGTGGAGAAGAGTTAAGTCTGTCTAAATCAGTTGTTGCACACTGTGCCTATTACTGTGCAGCGTTGTCCTAGTTCTGCTCATTTCACTCAACATCAGTTCATATACATCTTTCCATGTCTTTCTGAAGTCTGCCTATTCATTATTTCTTGTAGCACAATAGTATTCCATTACATTCACATACCACAACTTGTTCGGTCTTTCTTGATTTGATGGGCATCCCCTCAATTTCCAGTTCTTGGCCACCCCAAAAAGAGCTGCTATAAATATTTTTGTGCACATGAGTCCTTGTGCAATTTTTATGATCTCCTTGGGATACAGACCTAGAAGTGGTATTGCTGGATCAAAGGGTATGGACTTTTTTTTATAGCCCTTTGGACATAGTTCCAAATTGCTCTCCAGAATGGTTGGATCAGTTCACAATTCTACCAGCAATGAGTTAGTGTTCCAACTTTCCCACATCTTCTCCAATATTTATCATTTTCCTGTTTTGTCATGTTAGTCAATCTGATAGGTGTGATGTGGTACCTCATAGTTGTTTTGATTCACATCTCTCTAATCAATAGTGATTTCGAGTACTTTTCATGTGAGTATAGATAGCTTTAATTTCTTCCTCTGAAAACTTTCTGTTCATATCCTTTTACCATTTATCAACTGGGGAATGATTTGTATTCTTGTAAATTTGACTCAGTTCTCTATATATTTTAGAAATGAGGCCTTTTTAAGAGACACTAGTTGTAAAAATTCTTTCCCGATTTTCTGCTTCCCTCCTAATCTTGGTTGCATTGGCTTTGTTTCTACAAAACCTTTTCAATTTAATGTAATCAAACTTATTCATTTTGCATTTTATAATGTTCTCTGTCTCTTGTTTGGTCATAAATTCCTTCATTCTCCATAAATATGACACATAAACTATTCCTTGCTCCCTTAATTTGTTGATAGTATCAGTCTTTTTTTTTTCTAAATTGCATACTCATTTGGACTTTATTTTGGTATACAGTGTCAGACGTTGGTCTATGCCCAGTTTCAGCCATACTATTTTCCAGTTTTAGCAGCAGTTTTTGTCAAATAGTGAGGTCTTATTCCAGAAGCTGGGATCTTTGGATTTATCAAACATTAGATGACCATAATCACTGACTACTTTATCTTGTATACAAAACCTATTCCACTCATCTACCCTTCTATTTCTTAGACAGTACAAAGTAGTTGTGATGATTGCTTCTTTACAATACAATTTAAGATCTGATATGGCTAGGACACCTTCCCTAGAATTTCTTTTTGTTAATTTCCTTGATATTCTGGACCTTTTTTTCTTCCAGATGAATTTTATTATTTTATATTATTTATATTTATATATTTATATTTATATTATTTTTTCTAGCTCTATAAAATAATTTTGGTAGCTTAATTGGCATGGCACTAAGTAAATTAATTTAGATAGAATTGTCATTTTTATTAATTTAGAAACTCAGGTCTTCTTACCACTAGGTCTAGCATTCTAGCCACTGTGCCACCTAAACATTACTGGACTTCTCAAGAAGAATATCTAAAATCAATCTGGTACATGCTATTTTCCTTTGCTTTTTTTGGTATATCATATTATAACCTTTTCTTTCATTTATCATTATTTACAAATAATTCTGCCCTACTAAAACTGGCAGTTCTTATTGTTTTGCAGCACTCTCTCTTTGACAACAAAACTTTGGATGCTAGTAACTACACTTCTGAGTGAATTACACTTGAGTTTTCTCTCCAATCGCATCCCATAATTTCTAGAGAGCTGTACTTTGTCATCTAATTCTAATGCTTCCAGAAAGTAAGATTTTCTGAAATATGATATTCATCTTTATTTAGTCATGGTTATTTTTGGTAGGAGGCAAAATTTTTCTGATCATCTGCATTTAAGTTCCATTGCTTTGATTTGTAGGGACTTCAAATTTTGCCCCTTCTTTCCAGTCTTCCTTCTTATTGATTTTATTCTAATGTGTGCTGTTTTATATCTGAATCTATGGGCCTTGTCTTTATCATTTCCCTTTTCAGCATCCACTCCTTTAATAAAATTATATACTTTCTATATTAAAATATTAATTCTCTTGTGTGGTTTTCTTTTAAAATTCTTCTTCAAGAACTCCAATTTCCCTCATTTTCTTTTAGTTATTTTATTAAACTTCTTCTTATTCTGGAAGTCCTATTGGTTGTTGAATTCTCATTTGTGAGTATCTTGATATTATTGAAGTATTGGTGCTTTCTTCTGGAGATTTCCCCTCACTTTAACAGCATATTTGTTGTATTTGGGTCTCTTTTTTGTTTACTCATTTATTCAGTCTTTTTCCTAGTTTCCTGTGAAGTTTTCCTTATATGCATTTACTTCCTTCCACTTCTTTACCATTATTTATCTTTGACTTGGTTTGGTCACATTTTTTACCATTTAGAGGTGACAGAGAGGAGGAAGGCTCAGATACAATCACTCACTGAGTCACCTTGCTAGAAATCCCTGATTTGTTTTTGTAGAGTAAATTTACTGCATGTTTTAGCATATTATAGCCTATAGGTTAGGGTGCTTAAATCTAAAATGTGACGGGCACAGTATAGTGGAAAGAGCAATGGATTTGAAGCCAAAGGACCTGACTACATATCCAGGCTCTGTTACTTACTTCCATGGGCCCTGGAATAGGCCCCTTCTCTGAGGAACTGAATTGCTTCATCCATATAAAATAAGTGTATTATATTTCATAACCTCTAAGATTCCTTTTAGCTCTAAAACCTAGGCGTTCTAAAAGTAACATTTCAGTTAAAATTGTAGGAAAGTAAGCCTTCTGGCTTAGAGTGCAGTGACCAGATTACATATATGACAGTGATTTGGGGAAAAGATGCTAAATTGCAGGGACATTTTGGGGTGGGGGTTCCTTAAGTATTCACTGTTTTCCAAATATGGTTTATAATTTAAATATTTCCGGGATGAATATTTTGAGTCCATCCTAGCAAGAATAGAAATGCACATGTCCAGAGAAAGTGGTGAACCCAGATAACAAAATTATCATTCAAAGAATAAACCCACATGAAATGAATAAAATGTGTCTCCACTTGTGCTTAGAAGAAGGAAAGAGAAACCAGGAAAAACAAAAGAAGCGAATGAGACATCACAAGGGAACTATGTTAATGAAGGACATTTTAGGGCTACATGACAAGGGGGCTGTTATGGAGGCCTGAGTCTCTGCAACCAGACTCTAAATCTAGCTCCAACAAATAGAGCCGTGGTGCATTTTACTCTATACGTTCTAAGACCATCTGCTATATTCCTTACTACCTGGCATTATTTTCCTTGGTCTAATTTTCAGTAAGAAAATGGTACAAGATAGTAATGTAGATGCCTCTGGGATGGAGCCAATTTTGTCTATAAATAATATTGCCATTTTTAACCATAGTAGAAACTACCTAAAAGTAGTCTCTTCTTGATGCAATCAAGTTTAACATCATTTAACATGTGAGCAGCGACAGTATATTCCAACTCTCCTGATAAGTGTGTTGCCCAGGACAAACTTTAGAGTGTTTTGTATTTAACATGAGTGAGTAAGGGTGTGTGTTTGTGTGTGTATGTGTGTACATAAATGCTTGTTGTATTAGAGCCATATACACATAGATACACTACTCTGTCTCTGTCTCTCCTCTCTCTGTCTCTCTGTCTCTCTCTCTCTCTTTCTCTCTCTCTGTGTCTGTGTCTGTCTCTCTCTCTGTCTCTCTGTTTCTGTCTCTGTCTCTCTTCTCCTGTCCTCTCCTCTCCTCTCTCTCCCTTCCCTTCCTGCTCCAAGGAGGGTACTGAAATATTCAAGTAAATTCAATATGCATGAATGATATTCCTTGAAGAGCATCTATAACTTGCTTGTAAGAATGACACAAATAATGGCACAGTAATAATCTCTCATATTTCTATATGGCTTTAAGATTTGTAAAACACCTTTTCTAAATAATCTCATTAGATCCTCAAGGCACTCCTTTGATATAATAGCTATTATCCCATTTTGCAGATAAGGAAAATGAAGGTCAGAGAGATTGCATTACTTGCTAGAGGTTGTACAACTAGTTTGCATTTGTAGTGAGATTCCAACCTAGATGTTCTCAACACCATGCCCATCACATTATCCACAATTTCACCTTTCACTAGGTGAATAATAATTGCTTGCACTGAAAAGTAGCTGAAATAATAGTCTGCTAGATCAGGCTAAAAGACCGCTGTTGAGCTCTGCAGGGCTTCCTTGTTGCTATCACTTAAGGAAATGAAGCCAAGAGTTGGAACAGGATCCTTGGGCCATAATATTTAGTTGGGCTGGAGGCCATAATATAGTTAAGGAAACAGCCTTTAGTATTATTTCTACAGCTTCCCCCTTGCGACCAGCTGTCTTATTTCTTCTGATGTGCAGGAGAGGGTGGTGCTTCGCCTACATTAGTGACAGCAGCCTCTGCATGTCAGAATTCTCAAAGCAGTGGTAGCTGGAAGAAGCAATGTGGGAACCAGTATTTCATATGTTATGTCATTCACTTTAGTATCCCAATCCTGTGCTTGGCTCCCACTAATTTCTCTCTATTTCTACAATCCTTGAGGCTTTGTGTTTATGTGTCTGTGCAAACACGTTCCTGCTTTTATCTGCTTTGTCATGTATATACATGCCACTGAGATCTATCTTAGAAATTTGGACCAGCTAAATGTTGCCCAAGCAGTTATTAGCATTTAAATTTGTTACATTATGGGGCAGAGTTGTTCTGCTGTACAGGATTTTTTCCCCCTCACTCCCATCCTTATGTAGTTTTCGAATGGCTTAATGGTCCATCTGGATCATTTCCTCTACAAGAGTTTAATTCTATTTACTAGTTTTGTCATCTGTAGATTTCCAATTTAAATATTTAGAAACATCACATGATGGCATCTTGCTTAAGTAGCTTAATGTAATTGTTTCAAAAGCGTGTACAAAACATGCTCTGTGACTTACTCTCTGAAATGTTAACAGGAAGTTAATTTATACAGCAGTATAATCAAGCCCCTGCCGATCTAGGTATCGCTCCGCTATCCTGCGCTGCATGGGACATCAAACAGGAGCAACTGGAAAATATGCTTTCCTCTCACCCTGCCGGGATTACATTTTGGGATTGGGCATGAGGATGTTCATTTTACACAATTGTATCCTAATTATCTAACCTAGGATGGAAGTAGTACAATCTCAAATGTTCTTCAAGTCTACCAAGGAGTATAGGCTAGCAAGAGTGATACTTAAAATTCTTAAAATTCAGTGATTCAAATCCAGAGCTGAGTTTGTTGCATAAATAGGAATTTTCAAGTACTTCCGTGTTTCATCTTCTTTGTCTAGAGACTTTTACTCTCAATTAGCTCTTTCAATCATTAAAAAGGTTTACTAATCAGTCACTGACTTGTTCCCTGGAAACCTGTCATTGAATTTCTCCTTCTACGATAGGATATGTTACAACAAGGACCACCTACTAGGTGAAGATCACTGTACCAAGAGCTGTATACAATGTGGATTATCCAGAATACTACCCTGAATGGAGCTAACAACCTAATGAGGGAGATCACTATAATATACATCATTACAGAATAAGGGTATTTGTAGACAGTTGATAAAGGGTTGACAAATTTGGGTTCAGATGCTAGGTCTTCTATGCTAGTAACGTGACCTCTCATAAATCACTAACCTCAGTTGCCCCATTTGTTAAAATGGCAGAGTTGAATAACATTGCCTCTGAGTCTCCTTCCTGCTCTAAACCTATGATACTGAGAGAAAGGGAGGACCAAGTGCTTCTTAGGATCCAAAGGGGAAGGTATGGGGAAGGTCACTGTCAGTCCTGAGCATCAAGGAGACATTAACTTTTGATGTGAGTTTTAAAGGATACACAGGAATTCAACAGTAAAAGAGAGGGGGTTTGGAAAGAGAGACACTCTTTCTGGAGAAGGAAAGAACAGTGTGAGTGAGTATTGGGAGGTCATGGGGACATGGGGTAGCTGAGAGCATGGTTGGGGCCTAGAGGATGAAGACCAACAACACCATTGTATACCTTGCTGAGAAATGGCTACATCTAGATGGAGATTTCCAAACTCAGGATGCTTTGGTGGTTTTGCCAACTCAAGTTTAGACTAAAACAATATGACTTCATAGACTTTCGCCTCCCTCATCCTCACATTCAACTTTTGACAGCTTGATTGGTAGCGAGGACGCCAAGCTCTGTTGCAAGCAGACAAGATCCCTGCTGAAAGCCCCAGCGTGCTCAGTGTTGCTGTTCCATACAGCTCCCAGCTAATGCATTTCAGCCCCTATCCTCCAGAGACCTGGCCTGTCATTCACAGTGAGTGACGCTCAGAAGATAAAAGCATCGGTTCCTTGGTAAAAACAAACACTCACACACACACACACACACACACACACACACATTGAGATTTGGAAAACATGGAGTTGAATTTGGGGCTGGTTTATTGGATGTTTAATTAGTCAAACAGTGGTATTGAAAGAGCAGGGCTGCTGCAGGCAGAAGGAGTATGATCGCCAGAGAAGAAGCGGTGCTCTTTGTCCTTGGAACAGCAGGGTCGCTTTGTTCATCATTTCCAATTACCGGGAAGAAAGGGGCCCCACACCTGGTGCAGGGGCGTCTTTGCTCCTGATGCTGTTCACACCATTCTTTCTGGGCAGCATTCTGGAATTGCCATGAATGTTAGAAATTGTTGTTGTTGTTGTTTTTTTACCACATCATTTAACATTTCAGTAATGACTTTTTTCCCTTCCTAAGGCTATTTCTAACTAGGGGATGGGAAGGGGGGTAGAGTGTGAGGTAGGCTAGAGAAAATACACACTTTTGGTTTTCAAATGCACCTATGGGCACAGTTCCATGATGGCGACCTATCAGGTCAGTGTGTTGATGATCCTGGAAGTTGCACATACACACTACATAGACACACACATACATACACACTGACACACATGCACACACAGACACACTCACAGAAACATGCATACATAGACTCACACATGTATACACAGGTACACATAGACACACACATGCACAGATACACTCACAGACACATACACACTCACAGACACACACATACACACACACACTTAGAGACAGCCAGACACATACACATACATAAATACACATCTGAGAAGGAAAAAGAAAAGGTCTGGAAAGGTGCTGCTGAAAGTACTACTACTTTGCTCTTTTACCGGGTTATTCTTTGTCATGGTTTCACTATTCTTTTCTCACCTCACTTTTTTAGTCTCCCAGTCTATACTGCTGTCTGAGAAAGAGCCTGCAAAAAATCTGTTGCTTTTGCAAGTAGCCTCTTGCTCCAGGTCTGTTTGTTTGTTAAGGGAAGAAGTCACTAACCAAAATCACTAATCTTCAAAACATCCTGAAATGCCCAACGTTGCCCGTTCCTCATTGTCTCACAGATCTGTTACCTTAACAGACATTAGAGTAGTTAAGAATCAGTACATTCTAAATACTAAAGGTTAACTAAATCTTTAACAATAAACAGTAATAAATAGTCTTTTGGAAGATTGCAGCTGTATTACTACTTGGTACAAAGTCAGGCCTAGAGTCAGGAAGACTCATCTTCCTGAGTTCAAATGTGGCCTCAGATGTTGACTAGTGATGTGACCCTGGACAAGTTACTTTACCCTGTTTGCCTCAGTTTCCTCATCTGCAAAATGAGCTGGATAAGGAAATGGCAAACCATTCTAATATTCTGGCCAAGAAAACCCCAAATGGGGCCACAAAGAGTCATACAGAACTGGAATGACTGAACAGCCACAACCACCACAAAGTCAAAAAGTAGGAAAATGTCTTTACATGGTATGAGGGCTAGTTTTCTCAGTAGCAGCTAGGAAGAAAGAATTCGGGTTTTTTTAGTTGCAAAGGAATAGCTAAGTCTGGTTCTCCTACCTGAAAATGGGCTTTCATAAATATATACATTCCAGCCTACATTCCTAGGGAAGAAGGAGAATTCTTTTCACCCCTCTGCAGAAAGAATTAAAGGGATGGTATGGCTAGGTGGCACAACAGAGCACCAGCCCTGGAATAAAGAGTACCTGAGTTCAAATCCAGCCTCAGACACTTAACACTTACTAACCATGTGACCTTGGGCAAGTCACTTAACCCCAATTGCCCTGCCCTCCCCCCTCCAGAAAAGTAAAAAAAAATTAAAGGAAGGAGTCCAGCAGAAGTTCTCCTTTCTCCAAGACCAGTCCTGGTCTTGGTTTTTATTCCCAAGTTTGTATTCATTGTGGAGCTGCCTATAACCAGAAGGGAATCAGACTGGCATCATTGTAGCATCAGTGTCATACAGAGTCATGGATCATCATCATCATCATCATCATCATTGTCATCATCATCATCATCATTGTCGTCATCATCATCATCATCGTCGTCATCATCATCATCATTGTCGTCATCATCATCATCATCATCATTGTCGTCATCATCATCATCATCATCATTGTCATCATCATCATCATCATCATCATCATCATTGTCATCATCATCATCATTGTCATCATCATCATCATCATCATTGTCATCATCATCATCATCATCGTCATTGTCGTCATCATCATCATCATCATTGTCATCATCATCGTCATCATCATCATCATCATTGTCATCATCATCATCATCATCATTGTCATCATCGTCATCATCATTGTCGTCATCATCATCATCATCGTCATCATCATCATCATCATCATTGTCATCATCATCATCATCATCATCAATCACTGTTATCATTGTGAATAGTTTTTCTCAGAATTCCTAGTACAATGAATAACCTACAGTTATGAACCTGCTGTAAGTTATCCATTGTGCTAGGAACTCTGGGAAAAACTATTCACAATGATGATGATAGTGCTTGATGACGATTATGATGACAGTTAACATTTATGTAGCACTTTAAGGTTGGCAGATAGTTTTAGAGTTTCTCATATCATCCCACCATATCCCCGAGAGACATGGGGTTTTATTATACCCATTTTACAAATTGGGAAACTGAGGTTGAAGGAGGTTAAGTGACATACTCAGGATCATATATAGTAAGTGTCTAAGCAGAATTTGAACTCGGGTCTTTCTGACTCCAGGTATAGAGCTCTGCCTACTGTACCACTCACCTGACTCTAAACAAAGACACTTTTTTTAATGGTCGTTCAGACCCCTCAGCAATTCAGTAATCTGTTATGTTATGTTACATTATATTGCACTGCATTCCATTCCATTTCGTTATGTTATGTCTATATAATGTTATGTTCACGTTAACAAAAAGACAAGAAGGTAATTGGTTCCCTACAAGGCATTAATCTCACAGGTTAAATAAGAACTGTGACTTAAAACCATGACTTAAAAGCTTACAACTGCACTAAGATTTTTGGGACACACTGTACTACTCTCATTTGAGTCATCCAAGAACCTTCTAGGGGAGGCAGTGCAGATAGTATTGTCCCTATTTTTCAAATGGGGAAACTGAGGCACAGAGATAGTCAGTGTTCCACTAGTATGTGTCAGAGGCGTGATTTGAACCTCTGGATCTGATACCCTATGCACTGTGCCACATTGCCTCTTTAATGTTGCTTAAACATTCAGTTGTTCAGTTCCTGCATTTCTGTGAGGTGGTGATAATCCCTCCCCTGTTAGACTAACAGGCATGATAGAGGCTAATGCAATCCTGTCTATAACATGATTGTCATTTTTTATTGAGTATCAGTTATATGCTAGGCATTTAAAATGATTACCATATTCGAAACTAGAATCTTTCCGAGATGAGCCATATGGATTCAAGGCTGGTCATAATAGCCTTCAGAAATGCACTTTTAGTCAGGGAATTACCCAAGTTAATCAATGAACACCTGGTCTGCTCTGTGCCCGGAACTGTGTTAGCTGATCTGGGTGCTCTGAGAGAAGCTGGACTTTCACACGCTGTTTTTAAGGAGCTGTCTAATCAGAGAGAACAGCTCCAGGCAGCTTGTTTATGATATCTGCCTCTGCCTGCTTCCTAAAAAGAATTCAAGACAGAACACAAAATTAAAACCTATCTCAAACAGGACAATTAAAAATAAAAAACATAACCAAAATCAGGGAGAAGAGGAAGAGGAACTGATGTTACCGGGCACCTGGGATGAGTTAATTACTGCACCTGAGCCCTGATTTGAGCTTTGGGGCTCCTGGTTGCTAAGGCAAAAATGGAAACACATAAGGTTCTCCCGTTCACATTGTCAGATAGAAGTGAATGCCCAACTTTATCTGGAGGAGGGAAGGGTACTGAGCACTGACTTTTAGGGGGGATTGATCATGTGGATGGTTCTAATTACAACACTGAGTAGCACTATGGACACCCCATGACTTTTTTTGAATATAAGCTTCTTGAAGGAAGAGATGAATTCTTTTTTGTCTTTGTATCTAAGCTAAGCATAGTACTCTGTATATAGTAGAAGCATAGTACTCTGTATATAGTAGGCACTTCATGAATCTTTGTTGAATTGAATGGCATTAAATCTTAACTTACATGAAGGCATTGGAGGGAGGTACTAAGACAGTATGGTCCAGGCATGTGGCCTCACTTCACCAGGCCTCTCCAACCAAGCTACAAAACATATTTCCTTTCCTGTACCCCTTGCCTCTACTTCCTCACCTTCTGATCATTTTCAACCCCTTTTATTTTTTTTTAAATTTTTAAAATTTTTTTCATTTAAATAAATTTTTTATTTGTTTTCTTGTTTACATCATTCATTTTCATGAGATTTTTGAATTACAAATTTTCTCACCTTCTTTCCCCTACCCCAACCCCAAAACAGCAATCCCACTGTAAAGCCCCTCCCCTGATCTGCTCTCTAACTTTCTGGTAGGGCAGGGAGGGTCTCCCTACCCCATCCCCTGTATATCTTAATTCCTAGTTGCAGGTATTGCAGAGCTTTAAATTTTAGATTCTTTTGATTCCTCCCTTGTCACCCACCCCCACTGGAAGGACAAGCAATTCAATACCAGCTGTGGATGTGTGATTATGCAGGACATCTTCATAGTGGACATATTGTGACTTTCAACCCCTTTTAAATGGCTTTCAATCCCACTGCTCAACTGAAACTGCTCTTTCTAAGATACCAGTGATCTCTAGGCTTAATCAGATAATCAGATAGTCTGTTTTCAATCTTCATTCTCGTCCTCTACTCATCATTTGATATTGTTCCCCGTTCCCTCTCTTTCTCAATATTCTTCCTTTCCTAGGCTTTTATAAGATTGTTGTCTGTTTCTCTTCTTGCCTGGTTCACCATTTCTTTTCAGTTACTTTTACTGGGTGATCATCACTCTGCCACCCCATAAGTCTCAGTGTCTCCCAAAGCTCTATTCTCAACCCTCTTCTCTTTTCTCTTCACACTCCCCTCTTTTGGTGACCTCAACAGTTTCCATGGATTCCAGTGTAATGTCTATGTAGGTGACTCCCAAATCTATACATCCAAAATCCATATGTTAGAGAGGCATAATCTCTTTTAAGAATTACTTTCTTGAAAAGGACTCATATGTACAAAAGTATTTATAGCAGCTCTTTTTGTTGTGGCAAAGAACTGGAAATCAAGGGGATGTCCTTTAATTGGGGAAGACCTAAACCAAGTTGTGGTATCTGAATGTAATGGAATACTATTTTGATATAAGAAATGAGGAGCAGACAGACTTCATAATAACCTGGAGAGTCTCATATAAACTGATGCTGAGTGAGGGGAGCAGAACCAGGAGAACATTGCACATAATTACAGGCACAGCGTATCTGTGATGACTGACTTTGATAGACTGGGCTCTTCTCAGCAATGCAAGGTTATAAGTCAGTTCCAAAGGACTCATGTTGGAAAAGGCTACCCACTTCCAGAGAAAGAATTATGGAGTCTGAATGAAGATTGAAGGAAACTACTTGCTCTCTCTCTTTTTTGTTTCTCTTTTCTCATTGTTCATTCCATTGGTTATAATTCTTTACAACCTGACTAATGTTTAATGTAAAGCTATATCAGATTGCATGCCACCATGGGGGTAAGGGGAGGAGGGGAGAAAATTTGGAATTCAAAAACTTGTTGAACTGTTTTAAACTAAAAAGTTTTTTTTGCATTTGTAGGGGGAAGGCAGGGCAATTGGAGTCAAGTGACTTGTCCAAGGTCACATGGCTAGTAAGTGTTTAGTGTCTGAGGTCACATTTGAACTCAGGTCCTCCTGACTCCAGGACCAACGTTCTGTTCACTGCATTACCTAGCTGCCCCTCAAAAGTAAATAATTTTTAAAAATACATTCTCACCACCAATTTCCCATTGAGCATCTCCAATTAGAGATTCCCTAATATTCTCAAAGTTAATTCGTCCACAATTGAAATCATTATCTTTCCCACTAAATCCACCCCTCATCCAAACTCCCCTATTTCTACAAAGGGTGCCACCAACCTTCTGGTCCTTAAGACCAGAATTCTCCTTAATTCCAACCCCTCCTCTGCCACACATTCACTCACTGGACCAATCTAATTCATTCAGTCAATAATATTATGGATAGTGATATTAATTACATTCATCTTCTTCTTTCTACTCAAATGGCTAAAACTCTATTTGCACTCCCCCCCTCCACTAAATGAGCTCCAATGGTTTCCTATTACCTCCAGAATCAAATATAAATTTATTCCTTGGGCCTTTCAGAACTGTTCATAGCCTGGCCTCTTATTAACTTCTTGGTTTTATATTTTATTTTGTTTCCCACACTTTATGTCCTACCAACACTTATCTTCTTGAAATTCCCAAACACGATATTCTATTTCCCATCTTTAGGTCTTTGATCCCATTGGCCCCAGTGCCTACAATGTTCTATCTCCTCATGTACACTTCTTAATTTTTCTAACGTCCTTCAAGATTCCCATCAAATCCAGCCTCCTCCATGAAGCCTTTCATAGTCCCCCCTAGCTGCTGTGCATTTCCATCTATTTCGTACATGTTTTTATCTACCTAGTTGTTTATATATTCTCTCCCCCATTAGAATGTAGGCTCCTGAGGGCAGAAACTATGTATTGTTGCCTTTCTTTGTATCCCCAGGTCTTAACACAATGCCTGATACATACATAGCAAAGCTTTAATAAATACTTCTTGACAGCATGTTTTATCTGGAATGTTATGATAATCATCTAATAGGTCTCCATTTCCATTGTGTCCACTCTAGAATTCTTCCTTCATACAGCTGCCAAAATGATGTTATGGGCTTATAGATTTGGAGGTAGAATGGACATGAGAGGCTATCTCTTCCAAAACCTTCATTTTATAGATGAGGAAACTGTGACCCAAGGAAGGGAAGTGGCCAAGGTAGTAAATAAGTGAGTGGGAACTTAGACTCAAGTCCCAAGTCCCGGGTCTCTAAGTAGAGAATAACTTCCTACCTGTGAGTGATATTATTCCCACCCACATACCACCTATGTACAATGTCACCCCCACTCCCTTTTGGGATGTGATTTTTTAAATTTAATGTGGTTTTCAGTTAATAACATTTACATTTTCTTCCTGCCATTCTCCTCTCACTGAAGAAAGAAAAGCAATATCCTTGTAACAACTATAAAGAGTCAAGCAAAACATATTCCCAAATCCTCTATGATCAAGAATCCATTTCATTCTGCAGCCTGAGTCTATTCCATTTCAGGAGGTAGACAATATGTGTGTTCATAAGTCTTCTGGAATCATGGTTAGTCATTGCATTGATCAGAATTCTTAAGTCAAGGTTTTGTGTCTTAATAATGGTGGAAGTATGCTATAAATTGTTCTCTGGGTTTTGCTCACTTTGGATGCTTTGGTTCATAAGTCTTCTCAGGTTTCTCTGAAACCATCCCCTTTAACACTTTTTAAAACACTGTAGCATCCAATTACATTCATGTGCCATAATTTGTTAAGCTGTTCCCCAATTAATGGGCGCCCTTCCACTTCTTTACCACCCACCAAAAAAGAGCTTTTATAGATATATTTGTACATATAGGTCCTTTAATGCTTTCTTTGCATTCTTTCTGGTATAGTTCCAGTCATGGAATCACTACTTTAAAGGATATCCACAGATTTAGTAACTTCTATGACATAGTTCCACATTAATTTCTGGTGTGTGTGGATCACTTCATAGCTCTACCAACAATAAATTAATATGCCTTTTTTTCTCACAGCTCCTCCAGCATTTGTTGTTTTCCAATTATTTCAGTAAACTTTGACAATCTAATGGGTATAAGGTACAACTTCAAAACTGCTTTCATTTGAATTTCACTAATTATTAGTGATTTGGAACTTTTTTGAATGTGGATATTGATGGTTTGGATTTCTTTTTCTGAATACTGTTCATATTCTTTGACTATCAATTGGGGAAATGACTCTCATTCTTATAAATTTGCATAAGTTCTCTCTGTATCTTGGAAATGAGAACTTTATCAAAGAAACTTACTGTAAATATTTTCCCCCACTGACTTGCTTCCCTTAGCATTTTAGCTTCATTGGTTTTGATTATAAAAATGCGTTAATTTTATACAATGAAAATTATCCATTTTATCTTCTATGATCTTCTCTATCCATTATTTGGTTATATACTCTTTCCCTGTCTAAAGATCTGAAAAGTATTTTCTTCCTTACTCCTCTCATTTGTTTATGAAGTCACTCTTAAAATCTAAGTCATGTTCTCATTTGGAGCTTATCCTGTTATAACTTGTAAGATGCCAGTCTACATATAATTGCTGCCAGACTTGGCAAGTATACCAAATTTCCTAGCATTTTGGTTGAATAATGAATAACTATTTGTGATTGAATGGTTCTTACCCCCCAATAACTGGGATAATTGGGTTTATCAAATATTAGACAACTGTGTCCCTGTTACCTATTCTATCCCACTGATCAATCTCTATTTCTTTTTTCTTGTTTTTTTTTTTGCTTTTTGGAGGGCAGTTGGGGTTAAGTGACTTGCCCAAGGTCACACAGCTAGTTTTTGTGTTAAGTGTCTGAGACCGTATTTGAACTCAGGTCCTCCTGACTCCAGGGCCGGTGCTCTATTCATTGCGCCGCCTAGCCGCCCCCAACCTGTATTTCTTAACTAGTACCAAATCATTTAAATTACTGTTTTGTAGTAGTATTTGAGATTTTTTTTTACTGCTTAGCTCTATCCTTTCTCACTTTCTTCAATATTTCCCTTGAATTTTTTTTACATTCTTGTTTCTACAGATGAAATTTTCTATTATTTTTCTAGCTTTATAACATAATCTTTTGATAGCATTATTGGCATAACACTAAATACAATAAAATAATTTAGGTAATATTGTCATTTTTTACTGTATTGGCTCAGCCTGCACATGAACAATTAATGTTTCCTCATTTATTTAGTTCTGTCTTCATTTCTGTAAGGAATGTTTTGTAAGGGTATTTATCTAGTACCTATGTATCTTGGCGGGTAGTCTCTCAAGTAATTTATGGATTCTGTAGTTGTTTTTAAATGGATTTTTTTCTTTCCCTGTCTTGGATTTTGTTGGTGATATACAAAAATGCTGATGATCTTTGTGGGCTTATTTTATATCCTGCAATTTTGCTGAAGTTACAGAACCATTGATCCCAGAATCTGAGACAGGGTTTAGTTCACAGATAAGGGAATAGTGCTCCTCAGTCACCATAACACAGTCTGCAGAATTGGGCTGGTAGAATTTGAATGGTGGAGAAGAATGGTAGGAAGTAGGGCAATCAGACATACAGTTGCCAAATGTCTACCATATATAAGCAAGGCTCTATGCTAGATAAAAGCAGGTTAGTTGGGGAAAGTCATCGTTAATGGTGACCCATGAGGGTTTTGTTTCAGTAGAGTGTGGGATAAGAGAGAATGAAAACAGCAAAGGCAAATACCATAAATTTAAGAAGGGAGCTATTTCTTAATAAATAAGGAAACAACTGAGTCAAGTGAAGGATTGGGTTGGTTGGTTGGTTTTTTCAAGAAAGGAGATAACAGTATGTAAGAAAGCAGCTGAGGAAGATGCCTGAGGATGTTGCTACCAAATCCAAATGAAATTTCCTATTTGTAAAACTCCAGAGAATGTAGCCTTCAGCAGCTGTACATAATACCATTCTTTCAGTGGGTAAGGTGCTTTGCCCATTCAGCAAGTGTCATGGCCTTCACAAGGAATGCCTTTCACTTCCCCTAGAGAAATAGTCTTTTGTAGTCATCCAGAGTTTGCCCCTCAGTGTACTGCTTTTCTACCCAAAAGCCTATTCACAAGTGATAATGATTTCAAGGCAGTTGAGGTCTAAAAACTAGACATATTGAGGAGGGTTAAATCAAGTTGGGATTTCTTCTCTGATTTGGTCACATGGGCCTGATGAAGAATACAGACAATTAGGAGATCTGGTGATCCTTTCCCAAAGAAAACCATGGATCTTTGAGACAATAATTGATATAATTCTGTTTCAGAAACCTCTACTTCTTCTAAACCAAGTTATTTTGGGAAGAAAGAAGGTTAAGATAGAGAACTACCTTTCTTTCCAAATTTCTGGAAGCTTTGTTTAATATTCATAGATTTCTGATTTTCTTGCCATCACTTAGAGACTGCATAATTCATCTGTCTCCATTTTTGCTTCCATAATTCATCAGAGAAATTGTGACTCACAGAAATGTTTTCCCCTAGTCCTGTGTAATATGTTTAAACCTTTTTTTTAAAAAAAATGTTAAACCTCCTATCAAGCTGCCGAGGTTGAAGATAAGGGGTGTAGAGCTTTCAAACATTATAATTTTGTTCTGAAGCTGGAATGGTGTTCCAATGTTGAGTCAGATGTTTGAGCATTTACAACTGGAGTCAGACGTTCTCTGAATATACACAACATTGCATTGGGAATCTGGTACTATTCCAAATAGTCATCATAGAGGAAAGAAGAACCAAGAATGAGCTGAAATTAAAGGGCTGCTTGTGAGTGACTACCTATTAAATTCCAATGAGCATACATCTCTGCCATTGAAGAGTGTACCTCCATGCTCTTTAATAAATCTACAGTAATCACAACTCCTGGTCAAAAGCAGTCTATGCACAGCTGAACTTGGGTTCCTCCTCAATCATAATCTTTGCAATCATGGAAACATCATACACTACTCGAAATAAAACAAAACCCAATTAATCAACAAAAAGGAAAATGAGACAGGCCCCCAGATTTCGGTCTCCTAGTGGGGACCAGGAAATGATCTTTGCCCTGCTCATTGTTTGCCAATAAGGCCCCTGGGCAAGTGCTTAATTTGATTATGCCTGCCTTTGCTAAGGCAGCCACATACAGAGCATCGCTCCATGCCCACTAGGAAAAGGGGTATCTTGTGGATGCTTTGGAGAAAACATGACCCAGAGACATTATGCTGCATATGCAGCCAGAGATACAAGCGCCTGTTTCTTTAACACTTTATCATTTTATGACATTTTAATTTCCCAGTGAGTATGATTAATACTACTGGGAAATAATTTATCACTAACACTAATTCATCTCTAAAAATCAGCCAGCAGTGGTTTCAAGATCTTGCTGATATTTCCCTTCGTTTGTTACGTTACCATGCCATCATTAATACCGTATTTAGCCTCCTTGTTGACAGGTATCACATTGTCTAGCTTTAAGAAGAGTGTCCCCTACAGTTCAAAGGCATTTTGGTCCTTGGGAAACTAAATTATGCTAAAGCAATAGACTGGCGCACAGAAGCCTGTTCTTGGCCATATGTTGGAAGCAATCAGAAAGTTGAAGTTGCATCTCTCCGGTGTTTATTCTGCTATAAAAAGCATAATCTCATGAATCATGTGGCACTGCAATGGCGGAGTTTTCCTTTTGTCTTTATTTCCCATTAAATCTCGCTTGCAGCCTCGATGACAGCAAAAGTAGGTTATGCATATGAGGCTAAATCAGAAATCGCTTGCCAAGAAATCAACATCGGGGACATGATTTAAATGTGCCATGCTGTTTCTCCTGTAGAAAAGAAACTTCCCCTCTTGCTTCCTCCTCCCCTGTTGGAATCTTGCTTGCTGGGGATGGACATACATAGGCTGGAGTAGCTACCTTCCTAGAAAAAGACAAGCTGACAGTGTTGGTGGGTTTGTTTCCGCAAAATGAACACAGCTCAGGAGTGAGATGCACCAGGAGGTCAGCCTTTTCCCACCCCCTACCAAAAAGCCAAAAGAAACTAGATCAGTTAGATAACCCTTTAAACATTTCTGGCTTTTATTAAATAACAGTAACAACAACAACAACAATGATAAATAGCATTTATGTAGGGCTGTGATATTTACAAAATACCTTACAGGCATTTGGTCTTCACAACAACCCTGAGACTTAGGTACTATTATCATTCCCGTTTTATAGATAAGGAAACTGAGGCCCAGAGAGATTTGGTGACTTACCCAGTGTCACACAACTGGTAAGTATCTGAGGTAGAACTTGAACTCATCTTCCTGGTTCCAGTTCCAATATTCTATGCACTGTCACCAGAGACATTTAATGATGAAGCTTCTTGTAGTCCAATCTAGCCATGGCTACAGCAGCCATAGGCAACACTAACAAAGCCCCTTTCTGCTGCCCACAGCTCGAGCACATGCACATACACACACACACACACACTCACACTCACTCATTGACCACTAATGGTTATCTCATTTGGGGCCTCTTCAAAATAAGCAGCATTTAGTCTACTAAATGTGTCTGCTGTTACCTCCCTTTGAAATTACCTCCCATTTATGCTGTATATATCAAAAACATATCAAGTTGTTATACATTGTCTCCCCCATTAGACTGTAAGCTCCTTGAAGGCGCGAAGTATTGTTTTGCCTTTGTATTCCTACCACCTAGCACAGTGGCTGGCACATAGTAGGCATTTAATAAATGCTCCTTGATCATAATGACAGTGATGATGGTAATGATCTGATGTTTGTTGTATGGAATAGTGGCTCTTAGACTTGGAATCAGGAAGCTCTAGGTTCATATTCTTTAACAAGACATTTCATTACCAGTTTCCCCATTTGTAAAATGGGGACAATGATAACACATGTATCTCTTAGTGTTGGTGTCAGGATCAAAGGAACTAACATACACAAAGGGCTTTACAAACCTTATGAAAGTCACGCATTAGTAGATGTTGTTGTATTGGTATTTCCATTACCATTGGACTAGATCAACGGTTCTCAACCTGTGGGTCATGACCCCTTTGGGGGTGGAGCAACCCTTTCACAGGGGTCGCCTAGGACCATCAGAAAACACATATTTCTGATGGTCTTAGGAACTGAGATACTGCTCTTCTGTCTCTCTCTAGATGGGTCCACCCACATGTGGATACACCCACATATGGGTATTAAAGGGTCACAGCATTAGTAAGGTTGGGAACCACTGGAGTACAGGCTCCAGGGGTGAGGAACCTGTGGCCTCAAGATCCCAAGTGGCCCTCTAGGTCCTTGGGTGTGGCCTTTTGACTGAGTTCAGATTTTACAGAACTAAACCTTTTATTAAGGGGATTTGTTCAGTGAGGTTTGGATTCAGTCAAAGAGCTGCACTTGAGGACCTAGAGGACCACTTGTGGTCTTGAGGCAGCATGTTCCCCACCCAGGGTCACTAGAACTATGATTTTATAGGCGTAGGGAGATCCTGATGAAGATACTCCTATCAATGCAGATTATCACATTCTCTGTAATTGAGGGA
Source organism: Pseudocheirus occidentalis (assembly GCA_028646575.1). Lineage (NCBI taxonomy): Eukaryota > Metazoa > Chordata > Mammalia > Diprotodontia > Pseudocheiridae > Pseudocheirus > Pseudocheirus occidentalis. The sequence goes on from CM053602.1 coordinate 40,256,806, forward strand.
TAAATGTCCCCTGAAATGTTGTTTCACCCAATGCCATGTTTCCCTTAAATGAATTCATAGCATTGGGTAGAGCTTTACCAGTGCTTCATTAGGTATAAGCAGAGCTTTTGTTGTGAAACAGGGTTTCAGAGGAACACAGTGGGAAAAGCAGTTAATAACAGATTTGGAGGCAGCAGTACCAAAGGGAGCGCTTTCTTTCATGGGGGGAGCAGGAAATACATCATACAATATTTTTTTTTTGCTTTTTGGAGGGCAGTTGGGGTTAAGTGACTTGCCCAAGGTCACATGGCTAGTTTTTTGTGTTAAGTGTCTGAGGCCGGATTTGAGCTCAGGTACTCCTGACTCCAGGGCCGGTGCTGTATTCACTGCGCCACCTAGCCGCCCCATCATCATACAATATTAGTAAATAGATTCTTGTGCTGAGAGGATGAAAAGCACCATGTGCAATGCCCCACCCCCAGCTTCTGTTCCTCAAATTGTCTCCTTTCATTTGAGTGGTAGGGGATCAGGAGAAGGGTGCTAAAGTGGAAGGAGAAAGTTTATTAGGCATTCCATTTAGTTCTTTCTCACCAGATTCCCCACATTGGAATTTCTAAATGGCTCCCACCTGTCATACACATTTCCTCCTTGGAATTGAAAGGAAAGAGCTGCCTGGAAGAAGTTGAGTGAGTACTTCCCAGAGTCCATTTCTGCAGGAGTTGCCAAAATATTAGTCATCTGCTATAAGTTTGCAGAAACAGCTTTAGCATAGTCATTTATTAAGTGGAAACCCCTGTGATTAATTCTTATTAGACTGTCCCCATCAAGCATTCTCTTCTAAGCCCTGCAGGCAAGAGCCAGCTGTGTTGGTGGTGAGTTGTTTTTTTTATTCTGCCTAGTGGTACTTAACTTTGAGTCATGGTAGGACTCTCTAGTCAGGAGGTGCTCAGGTCTTTCATTCAAAATTCAGGATGACTCACTGGGAATCCTAATCCAATTACTATTCACCTCAGGGGGTGGGAATTGATTCTTACCCTGACAGTAGGCTCACTAGTAAATGAAATGGGACCTTAAGTAGAAGCTCCTATTCCCCCTCCTTCTCCTTGATAGCAAGGTGGGAGCCATTATCATTGCCTTGCTGGATTTGGTGGGGGTATGGGGGGAAGAGGAGAGGAAGGAACAGATTGGAGTGTATAGATAGTAATGGTATGAGTTTGTCATAGCAGCAGGTATAGCCCTAAGACCACTTAGAAAATCTACCCCCCTCATCCCTCTTGAATCACCTGATGGCTGATTCAAGGGAAGGAGAGGAAAGGAAAAAAAACACTGATAACTGTAACATGATTATGCTGGCAGGTAATACTACTAATAATCACAGCAATGGTTATAAATAATCAAAGATGGATCTTAAATAATAAGACAAAAAGATGAGATAGACAAGATGAATGACAGTAACGATGAAAACCAATGATGATGATGAGAGAGAATGTAGTATAATAGCTAGAGAGCAGACTTTAGAGTCAGGAAGTTGTTCAGTTTTGTCTGATTCTTCATGACCCCATTTGTGGTTTTCTTCACAAAGATCCTGGAGTCATTTGCCATTTCCTTCTCTAGCTCATTTTACAAATGAGGAAACTGAGGCAAGCAGGTTTAAGTGACTTGCCCAGAGTCACACAACTAGTAAATGTCTGAGGCCAAATTTGAACCCAGATCTTCCTGATTTCACTGAGCACTCTATCCACTGCAGCGCCACCTAGCTGCCCGTAGAGTCAGGAAGAGCCAGGTTTAAGTTCCACTTCTGACACCTCTGCCTATGTGACCCTTGGCAAGTTGTTCCTTGACTTTCTTCCACCCAGACAAAATCAGAAGAAATTGGGTAGAAGGGGAGGGAGGGAAGGAGGCATAGTGTCAGGAAAACATTGTTTCCCCTCGTGTTTTTCATCCTGTCAGAAGAATAGTCCATTTAATAATATTTTATGGCACATTCTCTCTTTGTCCCTCCCCAGAATGAACTAAATTCCTGTTCTTTTTCTCTTTTCCAGTACCTCCTCCAAATTACCTGTTTCCTACTGGATTGCAGTGGAACCCCCATACCACACCCAGTAATGTAGTGGCATACCCCCACACAATCTCATTAATTGGTTTCAAGGAAACATAAGTTTAGGCAAAAAAAAAAAACCATTGCAAGGGGCAGATAACTCCAAAGGAACAATCCCATGAGTGTAGCATTTGGTTAGAGTACATGTAGTCAATACTATATTCTGAAATAAAACATTCTGTTTCCCTGGTAGTGATCCCCGTATGGATTTTTACCCTTAAAAGACAAACAGCATTTTGAGTAAAATCCCCGCTAACTATTAACTTTGATGAGAGGGATAAGTGTCTTCATTGACATGGTTTTTTTTGTTTTGATGCACTAAAAAGGTGACATAGACATTCCCTGAAAAGCTCCATGCCCATCCACATGACTTCTGTATGCTTTAAGAGGTATCATTCTTGAACTCTCTTGTGATATAGGGATGTTGAAAAATCATATTCATTTGATTAACCTTTATCCCCTTTGCCTATCAGGAGAGGCATCATTGGCAAATATTTTTATTTTAGCCTCTAGGAAGCCCAAGCTACTGCTTATGTATAGGGTGTAATGGAAAGAGATTCCAGTGAAGGTAAGCTCCTTGATGGTGGAGAATGTTTTCATTTTTCTCTTTGTGACCCCTACATTGGGTGGGTGGAGGTCTTAACTTGCGGTCTACAAACTTAAGTATTTAATTAATATTTAAATATAATTTACTTTCTTTGTTATTTTATGCATTTTATTTCTAGATTTTAAAGTATTATTCTGAAAGGGGGCCCATAGGCTTCTCCAGAAATTCTAAAGGAGTCGAGGGCACAAAAAAGTAGGATAAACCGCTACTCTGGAGTTTAATCCAGTACCTGGCTTGTACAAGATACTTAAAAGAGGATTAGATTAGCTGGCAGACCTAGATTTGACTCTCAGTTCTGCTGTAGTATTTGTTAGTTGTGTGGAAGGGCAAATCCCCTTCCTTCTCTAAGCCTCAGTTTCCCTGTCTGTCAAATGGGGACTAATCATACTGTCGTTACAGGTCTGTTGTAAGGAAAGGCACTGCTTTTTGGAATCAGCATTCTCATGATTGGATTGGAGCTCTGACATGAGATATTTACTCTTATCCTTCTGATCTGGAGGCACAATGATTTGCTTGCACATTTCTCAATTTCAAAAAAGCTTTCCCTTAGGCTGTACTAAACCATGTCATGAAATCAGATTTACTTGGGGACCTGGCTATAGTGTGGGCTGTGCGGTCTTGGTTGTCTTAGGCTTTTTGACAGTGGAACCCATTCTATGACTATTTGAGAATACAAGTTTGGGGCATCCCTGACTTGCAGGATCAGGTCCTGAGCTGTCCCAGAGCTGGTAGACTCACTCCTGCTCCTCAGAAAGCAGCAAGCTACATAAAAGAGAGTCAGGAGAGAGTTTGCTCTCCTTACCAATGGCTGGGTCATAGGGGAAATAAATTAGAAATCAGAAGAGATAGTTTCTGGCCAGGACTCTACAACTTGCTTGTTTTGTGAATTTGGGCAAGTAATATCCTCTCTGTGGGTTTTCATTTTGTATTCTATGAAATAAGGGATTTGAATTAAAGTACCTCTCAGGTGTCTCCCAACTCTAACAGGCTCAGGGAGGTTAAGTAACTGCCTGAGGCCACACACAGACTTATATATCTAGAAATGCAAGGGAACTCAAAGGCCATTTAGTCTGACTCCTTCATCTTACAGATTACTTTTTAGTCCCCTGCTGTTTTGGGGTGTGTATGTATATGTGGATATGTGTACACACATGTACATATGCATAAAATATACATATATAAACCTTTATAAATATACACATATACATATATGTGTGTGTCCCAAAAGTCTTAGTGCAATTTGTATTTAGATTATACGTTCTTTGAGGGCAGGAATTGTCTTTCTTATTTTTGTATTTGTATCCGTAGTGCTTAGCACAGTGCCTAGCATATAATAAGCACTGAATAATGTTTATTGGCTATTTGCTGAAACACTGCTATGGGCCACTGGGTTGGTATTCTCATGGCTGACATGGTAAATGGATGTTTCAAACCTGTTTCTGATCACCTCCCCCCAGTAACTTGTAGTTTCTCCCCAGACTTTTCATTTATTTTATATGTATTTTGCATATACTTATTTACTTGTCTCTCACACTCGATTGTAAGTTCCTTGAGGGTAGGGATTGTTTCATTCATTGTAATTTTAAGTACAGACACACATATGTATAGTTGTGTGTGTGTGTACACACACACACACACACACACACACACATATATATAGTATGTATATATAGTGTGTGTATAGTGTCCCAACAGGGTATCCCAAAAGTCTTAGTGCAGTTTTAAACCATTAAAACATAATAAAAACTTCTTACATACACACATACACACATACAACATGAAAATAGGTGTTTGTGTATGTGTATGCATGCATGTATGTATATATGTATGTTCTTTTTCAAAGGTTCAAGATGCATTTAGATATAACTGTTTTATTACATGAAGAGCTGTTCAAAGGAACTTAGGGATTCTCTGGAAAATAATTCCCTAGAATCCAAATGCCATGCTTCTCCACAGACCATTCTAAATATTCCTTGGTGCCACCACCTAAGTAAGAGCCCTTGGCCTGACTGAAGGGTACATTCTAATGGGATATTGGTACCGTTTATCTCTCATGCTGGTCATACTGAAGGAAATGGCCCTATTTAATGAATTGATTTGTACTTTGCACATCCAGAAGTGTCTGGTAGACTCTTGTCTCTTGGGCCTATATTCAGGAATCATTTCCTATTCTGATCCCATTCTGGGGAGAAATGACCTGAAAAATGTTACATTCTGCAGGGTCCTGGTTGAACTGGAAATATTAATTGGTTTGGATGGGGATGACATTGTCAAAATCTCCACTTGTAGCAGCTCCAAGACACTGCTGTGAAAATGAGGGGTGACCTCTGGTATTCCTGGAGGCATGGGGAACACCATAGGTGAGTGTTCTGTGCTGGGCACATGGATAGGAGTTTATTTCTAAGTTCTGGGGTAACAATCTAAAGGCTTTTTCCCTTCCCTGTCTGCCCAAAGCAGAGCTTTCAGAGTCAGTTTCTAGAGGCCCACCCTGCTGCATAAACCATATAGAATTGAACTTTGAGATATCATTACAAATAATAGGCTATCTGCTACCCAGAACCCAAAGACATGAATCTAAATGTTAGATTACATGCACGGAAGCTGATTTGTCATTTGTAGACAGTGGAGATTTTTACCCATTCTTTGTAAACCGTGAAGGTATTTTTCTGGCCTTTTTCTTTCTCCTTTTTCCCTTTCTTGGATGCAAAGGGCACACATACTATCATCTCACTGCTACAAGACCCAATGTTTTATTTAAGATGTGTAACCCTGCATCGGACCTCAAGCTATGCTGGTGTTGATTTTTATCGTATGATGGAGGAAGATGAGAAGTTAGTGATAATATTTTGATATTCTCTCAGGGAGAGTTCCGAACTTGCTTAGAAAGCTCAACTCCTATTGTCAGTCTGGGTTTATCACAACCAAAAAGCATTATGTTGGGGCTTTGAAGTTATATTGTAGAAGATATGTTTGAAAGTACAAAGCAAGCCATACAGGGGATTATTTGATCACATTCTTGCTGTATTTCAGTCCACAACATTGACAGGGAATATCTTCATCTCAAAAAAAAAATGATAAAAAATAAAACAGAACAGACTGACTGAAAATGAGTTGAACAGCTGAATGACTGGCATCCTCTATGCACATATTTACATTTCCATTATTGGATTGTATATTGAGGAAACTGTTTTACTATTGAGAGTCATCAAATAACAATCATTTAGAAATCTGCTCTTTGCTGGCCTGCGGAGGCAATGGAAATGAAACCATGAGACCTGTATGGGGACTTTGTGGTATCTGGGTAAGAGAATTCAGCCTGATGAATATTCATTATAAATCTGGAAATCATACAGTATTCATGACTCAGGTGAGCCTATAGTTAGAAATGTACCTTAGACTGATAATATTTTACTCTCTAATTCTCTGCTCTCAATGGATAGGAATGGTAGTGGTGGCGGTGGTAGCGGTGATGGTGGTGATGATTATTATATCTTGATTTTCTAGAAATGATTTTAGAAATAGAAATCACCAGTTTAGCTAAAGCTACAGATTCTACCTATGGTCCTAGAAAACAGAAGGGAGGGAAAAACAAATAGACCACCTTACTTGGAGGTGAAGTGAAGGAGATGTTCATGTCAACTAATCTCTACAAGTGTGAATCTAGAACACATATTGTAAAAACATCTTAAACCCGAAATATGAAAATATTTCATTTTTTCATATAATTAAGGGCCTGGAGAGCTACTGCCCAATCAGCCATAGAAGATCTGGAAACCAGAGGCTAAACAACCAACCAAGAAGATGTATATATTAGGATAGAGGACTGTAGCACCATAGTCATTAAAAATTCTGCTAACGTGACTCAATTGAATATATAGATGGCATACCTATTTAATTTTCCAATGATCCAAGACTGAGACAGATCTAGTTTCTAACACACCAAATGAAACACTAGATCCAAAAAGTTCTTAACACACTGGAATGATGTAATAGATCAAATGAGATGAAATCCGTTTCTTTGAAACTCCAGTACTTTAGTCCTTTATATTTTCCCTGGAGTAGGTAGTCCTTCCACCAAAGCAATTCACAAATCCTCTGTAATTCAGTCTTGGGTCTTTTTAATTTTTAATTAAAAAGTTTTAAATTTTATTTTTCACTTAATGAGCATTTATTGTTTCTCCTCCTCCCTTTTTTGAAGTAGAAAAAGAAAAACTCTGTAACAAATATATACATATATATATATATATATATATGTATATATATGTAGTCCAGCCAAATAAATTCCCCCATTAGCTATGTCCAGAAGTGTATCTCATTCTGTACTGGGTCTACCACCTCTCTGTTGAGAATTAAGTAACATGCATCATCAGTGGTCCTCTGGAACTGTGGTTCGGCATGGCGCTGATCAGTTGCTGGTTTGAGAGTCATTTTGGCCAAAAAGAACAGCCATCCTGTTGCTACCCTGATGATGAGCTTCTGAATTTAGTTAGTGATCCTTGGGCAACAGGTATATAGTGAGTGACTGATTTCATACCCAGAGCCTTTCCATCTTCATAGGAAGGCCAAAGCTTACACTCCATCAGCAGACACTCTGATAACTAGATCACTTTAACACAATGATGACAGATTGGAGTAGGATAGTTGAGTGATAAAAGTTGATAAACTCTTCTATAATAAGGAAGATACTCAGTGGTTCTTTTACTGGCCTGCCTATTTGCTGTTTGGTAAGACATACTCTCCATCTGGACTATCTTTCATCAGTTACTTGGGGCCAGACTACATTCTTTTCCTCTCTGCTCTCTCCCCTAATCACTGCAGGTAAAGATGTGCCCTCTTGCTGAAATCCTCCTGAGTTCTTCCTTTATAGTTGGTAAAGGTCTCTCCCACACAATCAAGCCAATCTCCTTCATACTTTAAGCCCTTCCCTTGTAGATAATACAAAGAACTCAAAAGCAGTATATCATTCCCATAGTCAATCCAAAGAGTTTTTCTTCCCACCTGCTGATATCACTGGACCAGGCAGATGCTAAGACCATTTGGAATACACTCAATCCCCTGGTGTCTTGACTCTCACTCACGCCAAGTCCCTTTGCATCTGCTGGATTGAAGACCCCAACCTTAAGTACCATACCAACACATATATAGCTCTTCCTCCTCCCCCCAATTAACTTAGTCTTCCTATTCCACACCCACACATATGCCACTGGCACTCCCAAGTCCCTGGCACACACTAAATCGATTCTCATTCATACAGCTATAAATTCCCCCATTAGCTATGTCCAGAAGTGTATCTCATTCTGTACTGGCTCTACCATCTCTCTGTTGAGAAGGAAATAGCATGCATCATTAGCAGTCCTCTGGAATTCATGTGGTTCAGTATGGTGCTGATCAGTCTCTCCCCCAACCCTTTCAAACTCTGGGGCCATGCCTACACTCAGAGGCTAGTTTCTACCACCATCCTCCTGGTATATGGAGTACATCGAACTCTTTCTTCTATGGGCCCAGGAATCAATAAACCAATCAATACAAGAAAGGAGCTTAGAGGTTAGGTACTCCAGCCCTTCACTGGTCATTGAAGGACCCATTTTCAACATTCCCAAATAATAGTTGCTTTTAACTTAATGTGAGGTTTTCAACTTCTGCCTCTACAATCTCATGCAGTTGCATTCACCTCATTCTAACAATGTCTAAATTTGGATTTTGATATAATTTAAAGGGAAAATGTGAAATTCTATAAACCATCTAACTATTAGGACATTCAATCAGTCAATCAGCAAGAATTTAAGTATCTACTATATCCTAAGCATTGGGCTAGCCACTGGTATTATAAAGATGAAAATAAAAGGGAACCTGCCCTCCAGAAGCTTAAAATCTATTAGGGGAAGGGACAGTTATACAGGTAATCGACAGATGGGAGCAGCCTCCCAAACCCAGCACCTCCAGCTCAGAGCTAGACTTTCTTCATTACCACTAGATAGCATGGGCAGGGTCTAACCTCCTCCACTATATTTAGGCTTGTTAAGGTCAGGCACTGTATGTTATTTAGAGTCTTTGTGGTATAGTAAACACTTAATTATTTGGTTTAGATGGATTAACAGTGATTTGTAAGCCCAAGTGGAACTCAAGAATCAATCTCTGTCAGTTGTTACATTTTGCTCACCCAGTAATCCTGAAATGACATGGAAATTGGTTTGTTGCCTTTATAATTGGTAATTGGCTAAAGCTCTTATATCATTACCATTTTGTAATAACACTTTCTTATTAGGACTGTTTCTTATAAGGGAGAAATAAAGTTAAGGCAAATAAACCAAATCACTAGTCATGTATGACTATGTATATTGCATGTTGTACCTGTAGCTCCCCACCTCCCAAACAAGAAGGAGGAGTTATGTCTCATCATCAGTTGCTGGGCATCAAGATTGCTCAGTGCATTGATCTAAGGTCTTTTAGTATTAATTACTCTCATTTTCCATGGTCATTTGTCTTTTCAAGAGCTAAGAACCACATAAGGCATGTATTGATCAAAAAGCTTATGAAAAGACATTGCATTTTATCAAGACAAATATCTGGAGGGAGAATTCTAGCCTATCCTCTATTTCAGTTTGGCCCAAGGACCAGCTCTAATTATACTTTGCCATTAAACAATGGACATTTCCTTCTATGCACACCATAGAAAGAATGAGAATTTGACTCTGTTCAGTCCCAGAAGACAAAACTTTCAGTCAAACTCCATGGCAATTACCCTTGGAAATTTTCTTAACATGAGCATTGTACACACGGGGTGCCTACATGTAGTCTGATGATTATAATTAGCATTCATTTGTTTGCCACTTTGTATTTGCAGGACACTTTGCAGTTATTCCTCCTAAAAACCCTTATGACTCAAATCACTATTATCATCCCCATTTCACAGATGAAAAAATGGCAGGTGAGAGAGGCTAATTGGCTTGGCTGGGGTCATGTAGTAATTTGGTATGGAGATCAGACTGTAGTATTTTTAATTAAAATGGAATAAGTGATTGGAGCCTGCTGGGCAGACCACAGTAATATGGAGGCAAAGACTGGCCATGCCTAAAGGAGTCTATGTTGCTAACCATAGAGACCAGACCCAGAGAGTTGAAGTTTTTTTATGGAGAAAGAGAACTTTTCCTATCAGTTGCCAGCTTCAGCTTTCTTTCAGACATTTTAAAAGAAATTCACACTTTTAAATGCATTATCTTCATTTAAAAGTGTCTTAATTTGCAGCAGTAATTAAATCAGGAATACACTATTCAGTGACATTGTTCTCATATCAAAGCATTATCAGAGATATCAAGAATCAGTGCAAGAAAGTGGGGAAAAACTAATTTGTGAATGTGATTTGGAAAAAATATATTTTTAGGAAATGCTTATAAAAATGTGCCTTGCATCTGGGGTTGGGGGAGAAGTAGAAGGGGAAATAATGGGTTTTAAAAAGCAACTTCCAGCATGCTGCTAAAAGCAAAAAGTTCTTCCCTTTCAGAGAAATATAGAATTTCATCTGGTCTATGGTCCATTAGCTGAATTGGTTTGAGCCTGGTACTAATGAGGTCAAAAATCATAGACTCAAAAGCCTCTTGGGACAATGCTCTTTGCTCTTCCCCACTGGTACAAGCTGTGCTCAGAACACTGGGAGCCAACTCCCAAATTGTTGTTGTAAAGAGGTGGGGGGCTCCTGGAGCCCAATGTTCTATACTCTGTCTGTGGAAGTCATACTTTGGATAATTTTGTTGTTGTTGTTATCAGAAAGAGTTTAATTGATTCAGAGGCTGGAAGGGGAGAGAAGGGGCATTACAAGGAGAGACATTGAGGATTTAATGAAAGGACTCTGATAGAGAAATAAATAGCATTAATGACATTGAATTTATATATGTGTGAGTACTTTTTAATGCCAGCCAGTGGTCAACAGGGATGGTGTACCAGGCAAGTTATGAAGGGCTCCTGGAGAAACCTCATTTAAAGAACAAGCCCTGCCATGAAGGACAACATGCATTTAGCTACATGTGTATGGACACAAGATGTTGGAGGGGAGAGGAGTAGACATCAGTGATTTCATCAGTGTGGGGGACTTCCTGGTGTTGAAACTCCCTCTACCATCTCCCAATATAGGTCAGCACCTCCCCTATGACTTCTAATGTTAGAGCAGGGGAGGGAAACCTGCGACCTCCTGGCCACATGTGGCCCTCTAGGTCCTCAGGTATGGCTTTTTGACTGAATCACAGAACAAATTCCCCTTAATAAACAGATTTGTTCTGTAAAACTTGGACTCAGTCAAAAGGCTGCACCTGAGGATCTAGATGGCCATATGTAGCCTGAGGCTACAGGTTCCCCACCCCTGTAGAGAATCTCCTGGAGTACCAAGAATTAAGTGACTTGCCTAGGGTCACATGGACAGTATGTATCAGGGGAGGCACTTGAGCCCAAGTATTTCTGATTGCAAGGTCAGTCCTCTATGCACTTACACCATGCAGCCTATCTTGTGTGAAACCCAGTTGCCATTATACATACATACACATGGTTTTGCCTGCTGTAAGTCTATCCCCAGTGCAATCTTTTCTCCATTCAGTTGTCATAGTGATCTTCTGAAAGCACAGGTCTGACCATGTTCCTCACCGCACATCCTTTCTCAACAAGCTCCAATGACTCCTCTCACATCTGGTATCAAATATAAAATCATCTGTCATTCAAAACCTTTCATAAGCTTTTCCCCCAACTTTTCCAATCTTCCCTTTTCTTTCCCCTACTCATGCATGGATTCGGCTATTCAGTGACACTGGCCTTCCTTGTTGCTTTCCATCTATTGAATCAGGGTCTTTTCCATGGTGCCTGGAATGCTCTTCCTCCTCATCTAGGCCTCTTGGTTTCACTGCTTTTCTTCAAGTCTCTGTTAAAATTTCCCCTTCTCCAGGAAGCCTTTCCTATTCTAATGCCTTTCCTCTCATTTCCAATTCAGCTTACATAGGTGGTTTGTATATAGTTGTTTTCATTTTGTCATCTCTATTAGACCATGAGCTTCTTGAGAGCAGGAAATGGTTTTTGCCTTTCTTTGTATCCCCAGGTTTTAGCATAGTGCCTGGCACATAGTAGGTGCTTTATAAATGTTTGTTGACTAACATTTACTGGCAAGACGTCCTAAAATGAAGAAAAAAATGAATGACCCTCACGTAGACCCCTCCCATTCATTTGATTTGGGGAATAAAATGTAAGTTTTCAGATTCATTTTAAAAATACAGGTCCATGATCTTCAGTGTTCCCACTTCCCAATTGATTGCTGTGGACGAAAAGATTGGTCTTCTTTGCCTAGTTCTGCTCCCATCTGAAATTATATGATAGGCGTTTCAAAGATATTAATACAAGGAAAAAAGATTTTAGAAAGAATAACTCAGAGAAAAAGTATGAAATTATAAGGTAAGAGAAGAATTATAATTACTAGGAAAGAAACAGAAACTCCAGGGACAAAGCCATCTTCGTGAAATGCCACTGAACACTGAGAGCTCATTTTATTGGAAAATGCTTTTTTCCCTCAAGTTCTTTTTACTGGAAGCATAATTGACTGTTTTGTTGTATAATTTCCTAGTGTGTTCCATTTTTCCCCCTCCCTCCCATCCCCAACCGCAGACTGGGTATTGTCAAAGAGATCTGGTTGGATTTTTCCATTTCTTCCTTTTGCCTTCTTGGCAGAGACTTACTTATGAATGGTGGGAAGAGCTGGAGAGAGAATTCCCAATAGTGATGAAAGCAGTGAAAAGCAAAACCACTTTCATACAATTTGAGGCAGTTTCTCTTTTCAATTACATGATGAGGATGAAAATAATAATGCCCATTTCTCTCGAGTTTTAAGGTTATCAAAGCCTTTTCTTCATATTCACCCTGGAAGATAGTACAAATAGGATTCCCCCATTTTTCAGATGAGGAAATTGAGGTTCTCAACAATGAAGTGATTTTCAGCTGGTAGATATTAAGCCAGAATTCAAATTGAAATCATTTTGCCTCTTAATTCTTTGTTTTCCTCACCACAAAACAGACTAAGAAAATGTAAGCTACAATTTGACCCAGAAACTATTTATCAAGTGTCTATTACAGTGTAAGGAAAGCCCTGCCCTAGACCCTTAGAATACAAAGATGAGCATAACACCATTTATCAATCAAATAACAAGCATATATTAAGCTTTGTGCCATGTGCTGGGGATAGAAAGACACAGTGAAGTAATCCCTCAAGGAGTTTGCATTCTTTTGGGATATACAACATAGGTGGCAGTTAGGTGGCACAGTGGAAAGAGCACCTATCCTAGAGTTAGGAGGAACTGAGTTAAAATCTGGTCACAGATACTTACTAGTTGGGTGACTCTGGGCAAATCACTTCACCCCAATTGCTTCCAAAAAGAAAATAGGGGGCAGCTAGGTGGCGCAGTGAATAGAGCACTGGCCCTGGAGTAAGGAGGACATGAGTTCAAATCCATACTCAGAAACTTAACACTTACTAGCTTTGTGATGTTGGGGAACTCAACCCTAAATGCCCTGCCTTCCCCCCTCCAAAAAGAAAAAAAGAAAATACACAAATAAATCATATACATATACATAAATACATATTACACATATAAGTATATACAATATATACATATACACATATATAAAATATATACATGTATGAATACATATCACACATGTAAATATACATTACATATATGCACATATACATAAGTATATATGCACATATAAGTATATGTGGTATATGTAAAATCATTACAAAGAGCTTAAAACATAATGGGGGTGTACAAGGAGACATGAGACAAGTATTTATTTATTTAGATGTCACTTAGATTACAGGTGAAAGCAATTTTCTGTCTCCTACAAAAGCTCTTCAGAAGGGGCAACTGAGTGAGAAAATAGGATTTTGACATTCTCAGTTCTCTGTAATCATAGAATTGGAGCATTAGAAAGGACCTTAGCAAAATAAATAAGTCAATCAATAAAGGAAAGGAGCTTAGAGGTTAGGTACTTCAGCCCTTCACTGGTCATTGAAGGACCCATTTTCAACATTCCCAAATAATAGTTGCTTTTAACTTAATGTGAGGTTTTCAACTTCTTCCTCTAAAATCTCATGCAGTTGCATTCACCTCATTCTAACAATGTCTAAATTTGGATTTTGATATGATTTAAAGGGAAAATGTGAAATTCTATAAACCATCTAACTATTAGGACATTCAATCAGTCAATCAGCAAGAATTTAAGTATCTACTATATCCTAAGCACTGGGCTAGCCACTGGTATTATAAAGATGAAAATAAAAGGGAACCTGCCCTCCAGAAGCTTAAAATCTATTAGGGGAAGGGACAGTTATACAGGTAAATAAATGCAAAGTAGATATAAAATAATTTGGAGGATGGCAATAGCCATTGGAGGATAAGGAAAGGTCTCATTTCAGAAGCTGAAATTTGAAGAAAAGATAGAATTTCTGAAGGGAGGAAATGAGGAGGGAAGGCACTCCAGGCACAGTGAGCAACCTGTGCAAAGGCATGACATGGAAGATGTAATGTTGTGAATGAAGAACACCACTGAAGAGTCAAGTACGATTCCTCAGTGGCAAACTATGTGACTGGACAAATAGTGGTGCCCCCAAGAGAAACAAGGAAGTTAGAAAAAGGAATCAGTTTTAGAAAAAGCGATAATGGGTTCTGTTTGGAGAATATTGAGTTTGAGATGCCTATGAAACTTCCACTTGGAAATGTCTAATAGGCAGTTAGTGACATGGAATTGATAATCAAGAGAAAGACAAGAGCTGTATATGCCAGTCTGGAAGTAATGAATTAACTGACAAGTCACTTTACTTCTCTGAGACTCAATTCTCTTATCCATCAAATTACATGGTTGAGCTGGATGGCCCCAAAGATCCCTTTAACCCCTAGCTCTATGGCCCTCTGATCCTAAGCCCCAGTTTGATTGGGGGCTTCACTGGTGATGTCATGCCTTATCCTCACTGCCAGCACTGAATACAGTTTTCTGAACATAGTAGGCTTGTAATAAATGCTTACTGAATGAATAATGACCAGGAATATGATTAAGACAAATGAGTCTTAACTATTTTTATGTCATGGGCCCCTTTGGTGGACTAGTGAAGTCAGTGGGTCTTTTTCAGAATAATGTTTTCAAATGCATAAACTCAGTTGCCCCTTCTGAAGAGCTTTTGTAGGAGACAGAAAATTGCTTTCGCCTGTAATCTAAGTGACATCTAAATAAATAAATACTTGTCTCATGTCTCCTTGTACACCCCCATTATGTTTTAAGCTCTTTGTAATGATTTTGCATATATTACATATACTTATATATACAAAGGTTTACAAAAGAAACCAGTTGTACTGAAATACAGTGTTCAAAATATTATTTCTGAAATTTTACAAATCCCTTTTTAAGAATCCCTGTTTTATAACATGGAGAATAGAGAATGGTGTGGGGGGGGAGGGGTCCGTGTGTACAATTAAATAAAATTTAAAAAATACTAAGACAGAAACAGAAAAACTGACAGGTACAACCATCCAAATATTTTGTTAGAGAATATCAAAAATCTCTGGGCTTAACATTTGGGTTCTTAGTTTTGTGCAGATGAAGCAACCGGAAAGTTCATTGGATTTTCTGCTTTGCACCTGGGTGCATTGGCCCCTTATGGCCTCAACTTTATTTGATAGCTCCCCACAAAGATTCCACTAAAATAAGGTCTATGTATAATTATTTTGCACAATATCAAAGCCCTTGCAGTTTTAAGGTTTTCTGCAAACAAAAGCCTATCCGCTGTGCCAAAGAAATGCATTTGAATGGAATTTGGAAATTGACCATTCCGTGTGCCTATGTCAATTCTTTTTAAAAGGCACTTTCTTCCCCATAAAATAGCCGCACTCAATGCAATCCTGCTGCTTTTACCAGGGGGGTTTGTTTGAAGTGGGCTGATTTATGTTGCTTATGTAGAAAATTGACATTAACATGTGTCCACCTGCTGCACCATCTACATATTGATTAGAGTGAAGTTTGAAGGAGGAGTTAATTTACTCTAAGTTGCTGCTAAATCGGAAGGAAACTTACTCTGTATGATGCCAACACTGACATATTATGGCAGTGACATTCATTAACTATATGGCAAAATGCCCTGGACCAATTCTCTGGCATTAAGAAAGGTTTAGCCAGGATTACTAGACAACACCAGCACTTGAGAGACTAGGGAAATAGGGAGGATCAGGATGCTTTAGCCACGCATCCATATGGCAGCAACAACTACTAAACTGTGGCATCTTGTCCAAAGGCAACATTCTGCTATAGTGTCTGCTATGTCTGCCTTGGTTCCCGTCTGGTCGGTGTGTACTTGCCTGTGCCCTCATGCAAAGTGTAGGCTTTAGGAGGAAAAGGCATGGCATTTCTCTGCTCCAGATGTACACATGGTATCCAGCACCTCTGTATCGTAACTAATGCACATATACTGATAATTTCACACGAGGAGCTGGCATAAGGTGAGGTTCCTCTTGCAACCTATTCAGGGGCATTAGTTACTGAGATGCCATAAGGTCTTCATTATACAGCAATTTCTTCCAGAAGATGGCCATGAGCCGGATTTATATATGATGGGGAGAAGGCAGCTGCTGCTTTTGTTCTGTGTTTTGAAGGGCCACTGAAAGATGTCTCTGCTGTATAAATGCGCCCTGTGGTGCCTATGGTACCTGAAATAATACCATTATAGATTCATTTCTTTGTTTGTTGATTAAATTAACACGTACTAAAGCCAGTGCTATGGGCAAAGTATTGTGCTAGGCAATGAGGGAGAAAAAAATAACATATATTCTCTATATTAAGGCATCGTCTGTCCAAGAATCTCTAAAAGTGCAGCTACTCCCCTAAGCTAAGCACTGGTCACATTATTAGACTTGCTAGTTTCACTTTTGGTGAACAAAGGACAGAGTTCTGAAGAAATGGGACAGAAGAATCAATCAATCAAGAAGCATGTATTAAGCCAGGCACTGAGGATACAAGGACATAAATGAAAGTCCCCGCAATCAAGTTTGCATTCTTTTCAGGGAGACAAAATGTGTGTGTGTGTGTGTGTGTGTGTGTGTGTGTGTGTGTAGATAGGGATTAGATCTGTCATTTCATTGGTAGAAGTGGCTCTCATTTCAGGACTTTTTCTCTACTGGTGCAAGTTGGCCCCTAATCTGCAGTTTATACTATGACAGAGAGGCCTAGAACATGGATATCAGGTAGAATACTCAGCAAGTGTATGTTTGAGGTAGGGCTTGAACCCAGGTCTTTCAAATTTCAAGGTCAGCTCTGTATTGACAATGCCATATCGCCTCTTCTTTTAAATTTGTTGTTGCTGTTCAGTCATATTTTCAGTCATGTCCTACTTTTTGTTACTCCATTTGGGGTTTTCTTGGCAAATATATTGGAATGGTTTGCCATTTCATTTTCCATCTCATTTTACAGCTGAGGAAACCGAAACAAGCAGGGTAAAGTGACTTGGCCAGGGTCACACAGCTAGTAAATGTCTGAGTACAGATTTGAACTCAGGAAGATAAATCTTCCTAGGCCCTGTACTCTATCCACTGCAGCGCCACCTAGCCACTCCTTTGTATTAAATATAAGTATATGCAAAATACATAGGAGGTAATTTGGAAGTAAAAAAAGAGATGGAAAAGGTTCAGAATATGGGACGTGCCTGGATAATAAAAGTCTCTTTGGGTTGGGGATGGAGAAAGACTGTGTAATTAGAAGAGGAAGGTAAGATGATGAAACCGATCAACTTCAGAAATGAATGAGAAAATAAGATGAAAAGGGGATAAAACATTGAAAGAGCCAGTGGAGTGACAAATTTTGCACCCTTTATAGTCTTGTCTTTGTCCAATAGGCTTATCTTTAGAGAGTACCATAAATGGTGCCGTGTTACAAAAAAAGTACAAATTATCCCTCCTATCAAGTTTACCTAATTGATCTTGACAAAAGATTGCAAAGTGTGGCTAATGTTAATTGTTGTAATAACAAAGAGAAAATTTGTTACATCACTAGCAATGGTTGGTAACAAATTGGTACTAACCAATAATTATTAGCACTTCAAGTGTATGTGTGAAACCTCTCTAAGCTTAATTAATGAGCAGACTCCCTCTGTTCTGCAAAAAACCTGAAGATTAGTTAGACCTTCTGTTTATTGTTAAGATTACTGGCTTAATTTTGACATTATCTTGAGTTTGGGCTTTTGCTTAAGCAGATTTATTTGAAAGCTTTAAGATGGTTTGGGAGTAAAACGATGTACTTCCCTATTTCATACATGTCACACTTGCACCACATTACTTAGCAAACCAGAGTATCAAAATGAATTGGTATCTCATTAAGTTTGAAGTGCTGTGGGGAGTAAGTGAAGTAATGATCGTATTTTTAACCCTGTCATAAAAGCACAGAAATTAGAGATGGAAATGGCTAATGTGTCATAAAGTCTCCCTTTTTTGGCCATTCCAAGATTATTGCCTTCAATAAATAATCTAGAATCCCTCACCATTAATCTTTAAACTAAAGCTGGCATTTTTTCAGAAGTATTGCCAAGGATGCCACAAGACCCCTTTGGCCTTTTCCGGATTTCCAAGTTCTGTGATGTTTCCTAGTAGAAATACTTTCAATAGGACTCACGTGATTTTAATTTCCTGTAGAGTGTGGGTACGTGTGTGTGTACACAGGATGGCAGTACATCTGGATGGATGGTGACAATGCATATCTAAAGGTAGGCATTTTGAAACATCTTACTTCTTGTTATCTTTACATCCACGTTTTGGCTGAATGTTTTTTTAGCTCATACTCAATTTTTTACTTCATGTGGATACTACGCTACTTTAATTAGGAGAGAATTGTAACTAAGATCTTTTTAACCTGGGAAAGAAGCAGAAAAAAGTACCTTTGATTTTAAGAGTTGGGTGCAGACAGAGCTCTGGCTGGTAAGAGGGAGAACTTCACACACACACACACACACACACACACATCATCTTCCCCTCCAAATACAACAAGTATATAAGATATACTTACTATTTTCAAGTGATTGTGCTAGACACTGGAAATCTAAAAACTCCTCAAGGAGTTTAAAGTCTACTGGAGAAGATAACATTGAAACATATAAATACAATACAATTTGAAGAGGGAGAGAACACTAGGAGAATGAGGTTTTTTTTTAAAAATTCACATGGGCTGAAACTTGAAAGAAGGTAAAAGTTCTAAGTAGGAAAGGGAGAGTATTCCTGATGTGGGGGATAATCTGTTCAAAGGTCCAGTAGACCTGAGCCATGAGGGGCTTTATATACCAAGCTGAGGAATTTGTTTTAGTTTAGAAACAAAAAAGTCATGAAAGCCCATAAGCTCACGAGTGATATGGTATGACTTGTATTTTCTAATGAGTTCAGTTCGGGACATGTTGAATTTAAGATGTCATGGTCCTCTTCGAGAACAAAGGACAAGCAACAAATAGAGGGAGAGACAGGATTTGAATGATATGAGATGAGGAGAAGAGAAGAGGAAGCTTTAAGTTAAGCTACTAATTCCATGCATTTGTACATGTTTCCACTCCATGATCTGATCTGATAATGGCAGCATCACAGTGAAGGAGGCAGGACATTGATTATCCCTACTTATATAAAGCCACCGAAGCCCAGAGATGATGAAATAAAGATCGTGCCCAGATTCACACAACTTGTTAATGCCATAACAGGGGCTAGAACACACCCAGCTTAACTCTTAGTCATAGAGTCATAAGATTCAACACTTACAACTTGAAGGGACCTTTGAAGTCACATAGTTGAACCCCAACTTTTTATAGATGAAGGGACCCCAGAAAGACAAAATTGCTTGCCCAAGATCATCACTTCATGTTGGTTCTTTCAGCTCCACCATCCTACTTCCTAACAAAGTCATAATTTGGTCTCCTCCCAAAAAATGTCTCCCCACCATTGAAAAAAATAATCTGCCTGATCAGAGTTATTTTTACAAGGAATAGGGATAAAGAATGGACCTCTGATTCTGTTGACATAGGGAGCACCCAGATGAAGAAACTCCCTCTACCAATGTAGTACAGTTTTTGAGAGCTCCCTAGAGCACTAACTGGTTAATTGACTTGCCCAGATTCACACAGTCATGCTGCATGAGAGACAGTGTGAGGTAGTAAACAGAGAGCCCACCTCAGAGCCAGAAGCATATGGGTATTTTTGCAACCTGTCCTAAATTACACAAACAAAAGAAGGTGATATTAGTACATTCTTTCCCCCGTTTCTCATCTGGACAACAATTTTGATGAAGAAATTCAGCAATCATGGAAAGTTCCACTGTAAGGAGAGAAAAATTCTGAAGTGAAGGGTGCTCCACAGAAGAGCACTCCACATTTTTTGAGAGCTGCTGAATTTGTTTTAAGTTCTAGCAAACACTTGGAGGAAGAGACTTTGTCCCCAGTTCTTTCTCCTGAGCTGTTGACAACGTGACTGGAATTTTCTCAACAAAGTGAATGACTGCCACTTGCTTGGAGAAGGTCTTCATTAATGGTTAATTGCAAAGCCACCCTTAGAAATGCAAAGTTACATATAATGAGTGCGATGACTCAGACTGTGTCTGGAAGTGATTGGCCATTTGAATGGGATTCTGAGTGGGAGCTCTAAATGTGCTTTAGAAGAACTCCCTTTTTTTTTTTTACAATGTTAGTAAACCGTGGTCCCTGGGAAGAAGACAGAAGAAAATTAAAATCACTTGTCCAATGAGAAAGTGTGTCAGTAGAAATGCTTAGAGAGCCTTAATGACAAATAGAAGAACCAAGGAAAACCAAAATCAAGCTTGTCTTTGGAAGACAGCTGATGCCTCCAAGGAAAAGGTTTAGAATTCCATAGCTAAGGACTTCCGGGAGCATTCTTGGGAAGACAGCACAGCACAGGAGAAAAACACTGGATTTGGAAGGAAAAGACCTGGGTCTGATTTCTGTCTGTCATCTATTATCTTTGTAGCTGTGAGCATACCATTTAACTTCTCTGCGCCTCAGTTTTCTTCCTCTGGAAAATGAGGGGTGGGATTAAATATCCCGGTCTCCTTCAACTCTAAAATTGTGATTTGGTGACATCTAAGGTCCCTTCCAACCCTATAACTGTGACCCTATGACATCTAAAGTTCCCTCCAGCTCTAAATTTGGAAACCTATGACTGACCTCTCAGGTCCCTTCCAGCTTAAAATTCTATGATTCTACATAATATTAAGTCACATTTTCATAGTACTTTCAAAAGTGCATTCCTCATGACAGTCTTGAGAGGAAGGTAATATAAGTGTCATTATCATTCCTGTTTTATGGTGGAGGTAACAGACTAAATACAATGACTCATCAGGGTCACCCAGTTAGCCCATTTTGGAACAGGAAGATGACCTCAAGTCAATCCGACCAAATCAGAAATCACTCATATCAGGAGGTCCTTCTGCAGTGGTGATGACCTAACCAGAACTTTAGGATTCCTTCTTCCCTTAAAACATTCCAGCTTCATCCTTAGCCTTTTTGTTCAAGGAACAAAGAAAGAGGAAGCTGTAGGTCTCTAGGGGACATTTGAAAGGAGCTATCACAGAATCATAGATGTCAAAGCTAGGATGGTCCTCAAGAGGTCATTGGGTAAAGTCCTAAATTCTGAAGGAAAATTGCGGGGAACCACACTGTGACCGAACAGAGAGAACAAAACAAAAGACCCCTAATTAGCACAGAACAAATTGGCCTTTGCCAATTGGGTGTTGACATTTGGAGTGGCACGTACTTTATATTCCACTGCAACCACTGGCCCTGGCCCTCTTGATTCTCTACAGGCCTAGACTGTCTCTGGTCCAGCTGCCTGGCCATTGCTCTCAGGTGGTTTTCAAGATGAGGTCTGGACCACCCCCTCTGCTAGGAGCAATGCACCTACGATTGGACTGTACTCTCTACCATAGCTGCCCAGTCCCTCCATCTTCCATGTGCCCTTCTTCGCTCCTTCCTGTTTTTCACCTCAGGTGAAAAGACTCCTAGTTCAACCTACAAATTGTTAGTACAGTTCTGTGAAACAGTAAAATAGTAAAGATCAAGATGAGTTTTACATATATATCCACATGTATTAACATATTTGCATATATATGCAAATTCCACATATGTATATGGTATTCATATATGCAACACATACACACACATACAGAGAGAAAGAGAAAAATGTGCCTTCTATTTTTACGTCAGCCATTTCTGGATACTGTACTCCTCTCTCCCAACCACTCCCAAGAATCTTCTCTCATAACAAAGAAAATACTCTTAAGCTAAATCAACCAACAAAGTGACCACATCTGGTGGCGTACACAATATTCTGTACCCGTAGTCCCCCACCTCTCCAGCAAAAGGATGGAGGAAGTCCAGGTTTAGTTTGGTACAAAAAAACAATGGATAATATTGATGAGGCCTGCAAATACTCTAAAGGGGATGGCAGGAACAGAAGGAAAGAGCAAGAAGGAGCTCCGTCTCCTCTGGCTTTCTAGCCCATTTAATCCACTAGAGAGTGCCTTCTTCCTGCTGCAGCTGTTTTCTAGTGCTTTCTAATTAGACCTCTTTCTTTTGCATTTTTGTATCCTTGTGTCTCAGCAATGCAAGGCAATGCCACCAAATGCCTTAAGGAGACTTTTCTTTACAAAATTCCTCAGAGCTGATAGACAGGGATTCCCCCCCTCCCCCTTAATGGTAGAAGGATCAAGTAAATTGGATTGGAGATGTTTAATTAAGTCAGTTCACAGACAAATGGACTTGATGAGTGGCAGGTTAGTATGGTGCAGCCCACGAGCAGCAGCAGCAATTAGAATGAACCTGCGGACATACAGCTGAGATTTTTTCAAGGTCAAGCTTCAGAACTCATTTGGGAAAGAAATAACAGGATGCCGACAAGGAATCAATAACTGGACACACACACAATGCAGGGCTGCCTGAAAATTCTCCTCAACTGCTGTTGGATCTCAGTGATCAGTTGGGCCATTAAAATATTTCCCCAACACACTGAGGTTGGTCTGTAATTCTTTCTCATCCTTGAGCACATCTAACTATGAAGGGAAAAGATCAGAGCCTGCTATTCCAGTGGGAGAGCTAATTCTCTGCTCGGTGTCTGTCTGAAGTGGGGGCCCATTAACTCGGGCTGTGACCTATCAGCTGGGAGCCCAGACTGATTTCAAAAGGAAGAAATAAGGAGTCAGGAGGATCTTAAGGCATTTTCTCAATGCTAGAGCTATGAGACTTGGTTGTACACTGTTACTCTAATATACAATGGCTCCCAGGTCTTGGTGATAGGAGGTAGGTTAACAACCCATCTCTGATTGCCCATCCTGTATAACCTTTGTCCTTGATCTAACGTTAGTTCATCCGCAGGGGGGCCACCCAAAATGCTGGAAACCTTCAGCAATATCACCCCAAATCAGGAAAATAATACTGGACCAACCAGCTGCCTCTTGCTCTTGCCCTGTGAGACATGCCGGGGCAAGAATGCTGGATTTGCAGTCGGGAGAAACTCAATTTGAATGCCTCCCTTGAACAGTTTATTCACTGAGTAAGCTTTTTAAACAATCAATGCCTCAGTTTCCTTGTCCATAAAATAGAGATTGTAATAGTACCCACCTCAAAGGGTTGCTTCAAGGATTAAAAGAATTAATATCTGTTAAGTACTTTGAAACTCTTAAACTCCTATGTGAATATGAACTATTTTTTTTGGAGTCATATATTTCTGTATATCATTCCCTTACCTTTTTCTCATTTATCTTTGCTTATTTGTGATACATTTCACACCATTTATCATCTGTGTGACCTTGGGCAAGTCACTTAACCTTTGGAGGCCCCAGTTTCCTCATCTGTAAAATGAGGGGAGTGCACAAGATGATCTTAAAAGTTTCTTTGAGCTCTAGATCTTTTATCCTATGTGTGGTGTTAGAAAAAAGGCCTCCCTGGGCCTCAGGCCTCAGTTTCCTCCTGTATGAAATGGACTAACTGACTTCTGACTCCAACTCTAGAGCTAGGATTCTGTGACCAATAAGTCTCTCTGTTGTCCTCTGAATGATCCTCATTATCAATTCTTTGTTCTGTGACTCAGAGCCATATAACAATGATAGAATATTGGAATTTAAAAGATGACTCTGTATTTCAGTGTGAACTTTAGACCCACTAGAATAACTTTGAGATCTTAGTTATCTGTGCATAGATCCATTTTTCCGATTACCCACCTTTACCACCTCTTATTTTTAATTGTGGTTCAATCAGATTGAGCCTGGAAACAAGCAGGGCTTATGCTATTATGGTTATTTTTCAGGTGAGAAAACTAAGTTATTCAGAGTCCTACAGTAGTATCGGCAGTAAGATTCAGACACAAGCCTCTCCTGACTCTGAGGCCAACACCATTTATACTCCCCATATACAGGCCCATCTGCTGGTCAAACAAAGGCAATTGACATCTGAAACCTGAATTATGCCCTAGAACCACGAAAAATGGATAAAGCAGAATAACAGCAAGTTTGGAGACTGGGAGGAAAGGAGGCAGAGAAGAATCACAGATCCCACAGAAGGGACCTTAGAGGCCACTAAGTCATACCCCTTTTTTGATGAGGAAGACACTGAAGCCCAAAGAAGGGAACTAGTTGGTCCAAAGTCACACGGTTTGTAATAAAGCTGAACCATGCCAGGAAGAAATAAGATGGTGACCAGAGTTATATTTTCATGGGAGTAGGGGGTGCCCAGTGAGGACTTTCCCCCACTAATGCAAGCTGGCACTTTCTTTAAAACTTATAGACATATAGAATGGCCTAAACAACTTACTTTCTATCCAATCTGCTACACTGCCTCTCAAGCCTGCTAATGGATATAATATTTACATGGTCTTTCTCACAGGGTCGTTATGAGGAAAGTACTTTGTACACTTTAAAGCACTATAGAAAGGTAGGTGTTTGCATTTTTATCATACTATTTGAGCAAATAGACAATTCCCAACTATAAAGAAGGAAAAAGGGTAATTTGTTACAAAAGTACCCATCAGGAGAGAAAAAATATGACAAAGTTGAACCGGTGTGAATAACAGACTTTCCAGAATTGGAGACAGAGCTGGACAGAGTTAGAATGATCTATTCTACCTCAAAGGCCGGTTCTGAAATTCCTTCTCTAACCTCTCATGACAGGGAACTCACTACCTCTTACAGCTCATTGATGTTACTTCTAGGTACTTCTAGTGGTGGGGAAGATCTTCCTTGTGTTGGGCTATTTCATTACAACTTGCATCCATTGGGCTGAGCTTTTGACCTTTGGAATCACAGGGGATAAATCGAATCCCTCTTGGACATAATAACCTTTCTCAACTTTGAAGACAGTTATCCTGTTCCCCTTAAATCTTCTCTTATCTGAGCAAATCACCTCCAGGCCCTTCAATTTCCTCCTATGGTATGCTTTCCTAGATCCTTCAGTCTCCTGGTCTAGCTTAAGGGCCCATTTAAAATTCAGCACCTGAAACTGAATGCAGTGGTCTAGGTGTGGTCTCTGAGAGTAGGACTGACAGGCTTGCCTTGTTCAGGATACTATAGGCTGGATTTTCTTTGGTATGAGTTCCCCAAATGCAGTTCAAAATTCCTCAAAAGTTTAATGGGTGATTTTCGGGCAGTGTTAGGGCCAAAGTATTCCTTGCCCCTATAACTAACCTAAAAGAGAGTCTTTCTGAACTTACCCAGCCTGGTTCTCAAACAAAAGACATATGGTCCGCCATCACACTTACACTCAAAACCTTTCCAATTTGATTGAAATTGTCATGGCTTGTGTGCTGCTACTCTAGCCTTTGAAAACACAAAGTCATCTTCAAGCCACAGTGAGGCCTTGTTAAAGAAGACTCCATTGGAAATCAGGTCACTATACTTTTTCTAACTCTGTTCTCTTGGCAGCCATATTGTACTTTCGACTCACGTTGAGCTTGTGATCCACTAAAACCCCCAGATTTTTTTCCTCAGAATGTATCTAGTAAATTTGTTTAGTCATGCCTATAGTCAGTCAGCTAATTTCTTGACTTTCAATGGAAGGCTTTATATTTATCCTTATTTAATAATTACTTCCTAGTTTGAGTTCATGTTTTCCGCCTATCATGAATTTTAAGTATAGTTTATGTCATGTCATAAATCTAGGTTATTCGCCCAGCTTCCTGTCATCTTCAAGTCTTCAACCATGGCTTCTAAATCTTCATCAATTAAATTGTCCTTTAAAATAAAACTTCAAAACCAAAATTTAGACAATGCTTTGAGATTTACAATGCACTTTCCTCAGAGTAATCCTATGTTAGGTGTTCTATTAACCCCATTTTATATACCTTGAGGAAACAAGCTTTGAGATGATGGACAAAACATACTTGGGGTTCATTTAAAGTTTTCTTCAAGATCTCCTGCCTTGGTATTTTCACTTAAGATAAAAACATTCTGTAATGATAATAATAATAATAATATTATATAGCACGTAGGTAGCACTTTACAAATATTATCTCATTTGATGCTTACAACTCTGAAAGGGTGTTATTATAATCCCCATTTTGCAGATGAGGAAACTGAGGTCAACAGAAGTGAAGTTACTTGCTCTCAGGTGTGTGTTCACCTGGTATTCGGTCCTTTTCAGTTGTGTCCAACTCTTCATGACCCCATTTGGGGCTTTCTTGGCAGAGATTCTGGAGTGGTTTGCCATTTCCTTCTCCACCTTATTTGACACATGAGGAAACTGACGCAAACAGTGCTAAGTGACTTGCCCAGGGTCACACAGCTAGTAAGCATCTGAGGCTGGATTTGAATTCAGGAAGATGAGTCTTCCTGACACAGATGCCCAGGGTCATACAGTTAATACATGCATATATAAGGTTAGATTTGAACTCTGATCTTCCTAACTACTATCCACTGTGCCACTTAACAGCCCTTGGAATATATGGTCTAGAAGGCTCCAAAGCATAGAGTATCAGCCCTCAAATGAACCCTAAACCATAGATTATACATCCTAGAAGGGCTCCTAGTCCATAGAATATGAGTATTGGAAGAGTCTCTAGTCCCTTTAACCATAGAATATTAGGCCACAAGGAGACCTTAAACCATTGAGTGTCTATCCTCAAAAGGACCCAATATCATAGAGTATCATTCCTAGAAAGGCCATTAGACTTTAAATTGTCAGTCCTAGAAGTGCCTCTTGAACACAAAATATCAGCCCAGAAGGGCCCCTGGACATAAAGTATCAACCCCAGAGGAGTGCTAGACCATAGAATCTCAATGCTAGAAAGGACTCTAGAACCAAACTTTATCTAGAGCAAGTATCTTTAAGGCAACATAAGCAAGAAATGCAACATGGAGTTTCTACTTATGCTAAAGAGCATTCAGAATTGTTCTTCATGAATCAGAAGTAATAAAGATGGCATAATTTGTTTCTTCTTGGCCTGGGCATATTCTTTCTTTGCTGCTGTATTTATAAGATTTGGTTGTAATAAACTGATGATTTAGTTTTTTGAGTTAATGGGTCAGAACTGCCCAAGAACCTTAGAAATCATCTGGTCAGGCTAGAGGTCCTTTAGCATAGTCATGAAGAAAAAGGTTAAGAGACATCCCACCCACCACCCATCCCACTCAAGAACAGAAAACTGCCATAGTAGTCAGCTGAGTGATAGAAAGTAGGAAAAGGAAGATAACCAAGTGAAGAAATGGTTCTGCTCCCTAATAATCAGAGGCACGCAAATCAAGACAAGGCAAACTTTAGAACTACTAGAATGGCAAAAAAAACTTGAGTTTTAAATGTTGGTGAGACTATGGGGAAACAGGCACTCCAATATATTTCTGATGGGTTTGTACCAATATGTTACAAGAGTCATAAAAATGGCAAAAACTTTTGATCCAGGGATTCTGTTGTTGGATTCTAAACCAAAAACATCGTGAAAAGGCTAGGGGGGAGAGAAAAATAACCAAGCTGTACAAAACTACCCTGACCTGCTCTCTTTGGAATAACAACAACAACAAAATGCCATGGACAAATCTATGTTCAATAACCCCAAAAGTCCAGAAACCAAGCTCTGAAGAGCTTAACACTTTTGTGTCCGGAACTGGACACAAAACTGGATACAACCGGGGCTTCATTTTTGATTCATCCCCTACATCTAGGATTGACTCCCACTATGCATTGGTTGATTTACTGGCTGTCATTCCATGAAACAATCCTTCTCCACCAGCCCAGTTTTGGAACCATAATCAGGTAACTCTGTCATTGCTTCTAGAAAGGGTGTTTCAGTCTACAATACTACTCTATGACTCCACTCACTGACACAGTTTCCAAACAAAATAGCCTTTCCTCACCAGCAGTCCCCTAAATATCTTGTTTCCCATTAGGAAAATGTAGACTCCTTGAGAACAAGGGCCTGTCTTTCATATTTTTATTCCCAGGCTTAGCATAGAGCTAGACATACAGTAAGTACTTAAGAAATACCTATTAATTCATTCAGAAAATGTCCAAATAAATTACAATATGCTAATATAATTGCACATTATGATGCTGTAAAAATATAAATAAGATGCATGCTTGGAAATATGGAAAATACCTATACAAGGTGATACAGAATGAAATCTACAGTACTACTAGTATACAAAAAGAAAAGAAAGAAAAGAGGGGCCAAAGAGATCAGAACTTCAGGCTTAGAAAGAGACAAAGAGTTCGTGGGTTTTTTTGTCCTTTACTAAAGGGTCAGAGACAAACCATTTTTGGCAACTGGAGCAGACTAGAAGGATGACTAACCAAGAGAGAGTAGTCTAAGAGTGTTATACACTCTGGTGGGTACCCAGTGCCCCACCCTGTGGGCCAGTAAGCTCTGCTCTCTTTCCCAACTGTTTCCACCAACCCTGGCCAGCTGTTTCAAATTTGTGGTGCCAGATGAGAGTGTAATGGACAGCTCCATAAAGATTCCACCATTTTCTAGAAGACCAATTCAAAGTGCAAACCCTCCTGTGGTAGGCCATGAGCATCAACTTCTTACAGGAGGCGAGGTACATAATACATTTCTGAAAATGGGGGAGTTTCCTAGGTTTTGACCTGCTGACCCCTATTAACTTTAATTCTGGTGGTACAGATAAGTCCTCATGCAGTTCTTTTGAGAAATGGACTTTTTATCTAAAGTGCTGCCTAGAATTCTGAGGAAGATGCCATTCAAATTTAATGAATTCTTTTAATTGAAATTACTCTTCTATTAATCCCGTGAAACAGCTATTTGCTTCCGTATCACAGAGATTTAAGCAATGCCTAATAAATGTGAACTTACTATGCCCCAGTGCACAGCCTTCTTTGTTTGCTTTTTTGGAGACTTCTCTTTTGGAGGCTTCTCTTTTGGAATGACAGCTCAGAAACAGGAATGTTGCCAAGTCAAACTGGGGAGATGTGACTAATTCTCTGTCCCCCGGAGTGTGGAGCCAGGGGTTAGATGCCCTGGAAACCTGCTTCTTCCCCTGGCTACGTCTGCATCTGCAAAAGGAAAGAAACTTGACTTTGTTTGGGTTGTACAAATGTAATTTAATATGATTGGCAGCTCAGAGGGTGGGTTCTGCTCAAACCATATTATCATACCGAGTAGCTCTTGGTTATCAGTTACCATTGGGGTAGGAAAGTCAGCCTAGCAGAAGCAATAAGGTATCCCAAGGAAGACACAGGAGGCAGCATGTGTTGGACCAGAGTGCTACCATGTTGGTCACCACATTCCTTCAGACCCTAATGGAGATAGCCTAGGACTCTGAACCCAAGAGCCTCAAGCAAAACAATGCCCCACCAGAACATTGACCCATTTTCCAGCTCAGCACCTATGTCTGTCATTGAGGAAAAGGGGTCCTCCTTTGCCATTACCACCACCATCAGCTGTTAACCACTTGCCACCAAGGGGCAGATAAGCCTAAGAGCCCAGGGAGTGACAGCACTCTCCAGACTACTGGTCCTGCTTCTAGCACAGTCTTCTTAGTAATCATCCCCATAAGCCACCCCCTTGTGGAGATGCAGCCTCACAACTGCTTTTGTGGGTGTTGCAAGCACAGATACCAAAATCTCCAGAGGAGAAAATTCTTATCACTGTCAAACATCAGAAAATGATATGATTTTAATCAGGGGAAATGTCATTAAGACCATCTGGTTTGCCCTAAGGACTATAGGGTCTTTCTATAAGACTGAAAGCTCAAACCTTCGTTATGTGGCATCTCCCCTATTAGAATGTGAGCCAGTTGAGGGTAGAGGCTCTTCTACTGGATTTCCTAGTGCTGAGCATAGTGCTTTGCATGTATTAAGCATTTAAAATGTGCTTTTTCATTAATTCATTCATCTATTCCAGAGTAATTAAACTCTACATTGCCTGCCATTTTGCTGGCAGAAGGATAGTAAGTGAATTTCATCAAGATGGCTTGGAAGGATCCTGAAATGTTCTTCTGAATGATCAGAGGAGTATTCAGTTATGTTTAGTATCACTTTAGTGGTATGTGTTTCAATTGTGCTTGAATTCTTTGCAAGTTGGAGCTAGATTAGGAGCTATAACATGGTGAAAGATATTGAGGTTCTGACCCTTCCTTTGCCATTAGCTGTGTGACCTCCAGTGAGTCACTCCATTTCTTTGAGACTCAGTTTCCACACAAATTAAATGAGGATAATAATATTTGCACTGTCTAAAAGGTAAGTATTTCTGATGGTCTTAGGCCCTGAGATACTGCTCCTCTATCTGTCTCCAGGCGGGTCTGCCCACATGCAGATATGCCCATATAAGAGTATTAAATGTTTGTAGCATTAGGAAGGTTGAGAACCACTGCTGTGGAATGTAAGATTTTTGAGGGCAAGAACCCTTTTGATTTTTATATCCCTAATGCTTAGCATAATACCTAGCACCTAAGTAAGGCCTCAATAAATTCTGTTTGAACTGAATTGTGTTTCCAACCAAGTTAGAAAAGTCTCTTAGCTATTTCTTTTTGGAGATAGGACAGTGTGGTTCAGTGGTAAGAGGGTTGCATTTGGAGTTCAATTCCTAGTGCTGCTGCTTACTATCTATGTGACCCTGGGTAAATCACTTCCCTTCTCCTAGCCTCATGATCCTCATTGGTAAAATGAAGGGAAGGGACAAAATGTCTAAAGCTTCTTCCAGCTCTACATCTATGAAGCTATGCTGATCTTCAGTTTTCTTTCCAGTAAATACTCAGTTGTGACTCAGTTCCCCTCTTGGTGCTCAGTTTCTAAATCTATAAAATGGGTCAGTTGTAGGCTATATGATCTCTAAATTTTTCTCTAGACGTGACCCTGTGATTCTATGATATAGTGCCTTTGTTCTCCTAGGTTGTGCACAAGAGTTTCCAGATAAGGATTAGCTTCCCTTGTACTTAGAAAACAACAAAGGGCATTGATATGGGACCCTCAAATTCTTCTCTTTGCTTTGCTAGCCTCGTTATGCTTTTATTAAGAAAAAATTAACTGTTTCAGTCTGCATCTGTTCATAGGTATAACTTTTACAGCACTCAGAGATATTAATAAACTGCAGGGATCAAACTTGCCCCTCTGAAACCTATGATTTTCAGAGAGTTCCGAGAAATGAATTCCAAAACCCCAGGGAACCATTTATGAAAATGCTATTTAGCCCTCAAGGGCTCCCAGAGCCAATGGAGCCTCAGTCCAGGAAGGTTCATCTCCAAGAATATGAGTAATTATATTTATTGTTGCCGAGTGATCAAAGATGTTCTGTGCATATGTGTGCATGCATGTGTGTGCATGCATGTGTGTGTGTATGTGTATATGTGAGCCCCCAGGATTTATAAATGGGAATGTAGTGAGAAGTAAGAAGCAGGGCCTGGATTTATTTTCCTGGATCATGCTTATGTACCCCCTTTTCTTCTTGCAATGGATCATAGGAGTTTAGATCTGGAGGAGACCTTAGAAGTCATCTTCTCTATAAGGAAGCAAACTAAATTAACAGAAAAGTTAAGTGACTTGCCCAAGGTTCATTCACCCTGCTGAGTAGAAAGGCAATGAGGGGGATAGAGCCATTGTACTTTGACTCTGTAAACCTGACTTCACATCTCACCTCAGATGCCTACTATCCATTGGACCTTTATCACCTTATAAGCTCTCTGAATCTCAGTTTGCTTATCTTTAAAATGGGAATAATAATAGCACACACCTCACAGGAGCTCTTAAAATAGTGACTGTAAAGTGCTTTGCAAATCTTAAAGAGCTTTATGTATACCTATTAGTAGTAGTAGTAGTAGTAATGATGGTGGTGGTGGTGGTGGTAGTAGTAGCAGTAGCAGCAGCAGCAGCAGCAGCAGCAGCAGCAGCAGCAGCAGCAGCAGTAGTAGTAATAACAGTAGTGGTGGTAGTAGTAGTAGTAGTAGCAGTAGTAGCAGTAGTAGCAATAGTAGCAGCAGCAGCAGCAGTAGTAGCAGTAGTAGCAGTAGTAGTAGTAGTTGTAGTCGTAGTAGTAGTAGTAGTAGTAGCAGCAGCAGCAGCATTCTTGTTCATATGGCTCACTCCTCTATTCTCTAACTTCTCCATCTTCATGTCATCTGTCATTAATTGCTAAGAAGACTATGTAGTTTTTAGTAATTTGTCTCCCATTGTGATTGGGTACCTGTGTTTCATCTTCCCTGCTATGTTAGGTTAGCTCCCAAAAGCCAATAACAATATCTTTTGTATTCCCCACACTACTATGGAGCTCTCAGGTGTGTGTTCACGTGGTATTCGGTCCTTTTCAGTTGTGTCCAACTCTTCATGACCCCATTTGGGGCTTTCTTGGCAGAGATTCTGGAGTGGTTTGCCATTTCCTTCTCCACCTTATTTGACACATGAGGAAACTGACGCAAACAGTGCTAAGTGACTTGCCCAGGGTCACACAGCTAGTAAGCATCTGAGGCCGGATTTGAATTCAGGAAGATGAGTCTTCCTGACTCCAAGCCCAACACTCTATCCATTGCAGTGCTACCTAACTGCTCAAGTCTTAGGAGAGCTAACAAATCAGAGATTGGAACTGAATTGACCAAACAATTTGTTGGCTACCCAACATCCCCTTCCACTCTCTGGAAATTAACTCTGGCAGTATGGGTAATATTTTCTCATGCTAAGTGTAATACCCATAAGTAAGATTTTTTTTCACCTATTTTTCATGCTGCCAAGCAAGTTCCAAGAACTGCAAGCACCATAAGTACCCCCCAAATTTTATATTCTAGGGCAAATCACCTTGGCCATTCCCAGGTTTGGCTCTCCTAAGGACTTAGTAAAAAACAATTTTCCCTTGCATTAGCAAACTAGATACACACATATACACATACACATGCATTCATGCACACACACACACACGTGTGTATATATATGCAAAAATCAAAGATCCCCTATAGAATTCCATTAAGTAGAAACTTCCAGTTCTTCTAATGAATTTAAATTGATTAAATTTACAAAAATACACATATACATATATGTATACATACACATATATGTGTATGCATATTTCTTTTCCAGAATACACCTATTGTATAAAGTGAGTGGGCACCCATCTTTGCCAATGTTCCTGGAAACATAAGGGTATGAGGGATTTAGATTTGGGAGAAGCCTCAGAAATCACCTAGTCCAACCTTCTCATTTTATAGAGGAGACCACAGATATGAAAGTAATTTTTTAGGGGGAAGGCAGGGCAAATGGGGTTAAGTGACTTGCCCAAGGTCACACAGCTAGTAAGTGTGTCAAATGTCTGAGGCCAGATTTCAACTCAGGTCCTCCTGACTCCAGGGCTGGTACTCTATTCACTGTAACACCTCGATGCCCCTGAAAGTAATTTTTATGATTCATTCTGCTAAAAAAAAGCAACAAAGCAAACAAACCAGAATGGAAACTCAATGATGATAGCATCTATGTCATTTATTTGCATCCTCTGTTATTAGCACAGGGTCTGACAAATTTTTTGTTTGTGTTGCTTACTTGTTTCAGTCACGTCTGACTCCTTATGACCCCATTTTGGGTTTTCTTGGTGGAGATCCTGGAATGGTTTGCTATTTCCTTTTCCAGCGCATTTTACATATGAGAAACTGAGGCAAACAGGGTTAAGGGAATTGCCCAGCATCACACAGCTAGTAATTGTGTGAGGTCAGATTTGAACTCACGAAGATAAGTCTTCCTGACTCCATGCCCATTGCCCTATCCATTGTAGTGCCACCTGCTGCATATATAAGCCCAGATCTTTCAACTCTAAAGCCAATGTCTTTTCCAGATGTTCTAAAATGTAGCCTTTGAGAGTAACTCAAATTCTCCATCTAGCTTATGAGAAGATGAATTGACACTAATTTCCAGCATCTAAACACTCTAGAATTGTTCATCAAAACATGAAATGCAGCTCCTTCCTAGGAGCTTAAATCTAATTAGTTGGAGGGAAAATCCTGACTTTTAATATAAAGCACTTAAACAATCAAAGTCCTTTCTATGTCAAAAATATGACTTTCAGTCACTTTGCTGATTGATTCCCCCCTCCAAATCCAAACATCTGAAAAATATTTTTTTTACTGATTTGGATGAAATTGCAGTAGGGATAGTCATCAAATTTGCAGATGGCACCAAATAGGGAGGGATAGCTCACATGTCAAGTTCCAAAATTTACAGTTCAAATGAACTGAACGTGATAAGAATGAGTTTAATAGGGATAAATATAAAATTCTGCATTGGGGCTCAAAAAAGTAATGTGGGTACAGCAGCCCTTGGAGATCATTTAATCCAAACTGTTCATTTTTAAAAATAAAGAAACTAAGACACAGAGAAGGAAGACGACTTGCCCATTAAAAGCCAACTCAAACTTAGGTCCCCCAATATCAATGGCAGTGTTCTTTCCACTATCCAATGCCACTAGGTGCTACTCTAAAAAGAGGTACGAGGGTTTTAGTGGACTACAAGCTCAATTTGACTTAACAGTGAAATGTGGAAGGTTTTAAAACTAGTTCAGTCATAGTCTACAGTTGGAAGCAAAGGCAACAGCTCCACTGTCCTCTGCCCTATGCGGAGCGTATCTGGAGTATTTTGTTCAGTTCTGAGCGCGACATTTTAGGAAGTATACTAAAAAAACACTTTGCAAACCTCAAAACTAGTACCTAATTCCTAGGTCATTCTTGTTATTACTGATTTTGTGCCATATAAGGATTAATTATAGGAAATGGGGATGTATAACCTAAGACAGGCTAAGTGGAATGTGAGAGCTTTCTTCAAATATTTGAAGAGTTATCCTATGGAAGAGTAAATATATTTCTTCTGCTTGTCGCTAGAGGACAGGATGAGAAGTAATGGGGCAGGGGTGGGGGGAAAGGCGGGGAGAGGCAAATGCAAACTTGATGTCAGGAAAACTTCTAGGGGCAGCTAGATGGTGCAGTAGATAAAGCACCAGCCCTGGAGTCAGGAAGACCTGAGTTCAAATGTGACCTTAGGCACATGACACTTGCTAGCTGTGTTGACCCTGGGTAAGTCACTTAACCTCAGTTCCCTCACCGAAGAAAGAAAAACAAAAAGAAAAAAAAAACTCCTTAAAATTATAGCTGTCCAAAAGTGAAATAGGTTACCTTGGCAGATGATGGATTTCTCCTTCATTGAAGGTTTTCAAGCAAAGACCTAACTTCTTAGATCTGGAAGGTACCTTAAAGGCCACTGAATTCATTCCCTTTGGTTTACACATTGAGGCAATTGAGGCACAGAGAGGTTAAGTGACTTGCCTAGGGTCACTAAAGTCAGTAGTATCTCAGGTAGGATTTGAATCCAGATCTTTGTGTATACAAGTCCAGGATTCTATCCACTGTGCCATTCTGCCTTTTGAGGAAGGAATTCTTGTGCTATGGATTGGACTAGATTGCCCCCAAGGTCCTTTCACACTGTGAAATTCTAAGGTTCTATCACTCCCTCAATGAAATATTAATGAAGGACAAAGATATTTAGATCTTCTCAGCCCCACGTCCTTGAGTACGTATAGCCAGCCCCAAAGAGTACATTCACATAAGGTGCAACCAGTAATTTGAGCGCATGCCAATTCAGAACATTTGTCCATCATATTTTTTGCCAGCAAGTTGTAGATTATGAAGAAACCTAGTCATATGTAGCTTTATTCGATGAGTGGTACGATTAGTTTTCATATTTCTATTTTATTCTATACACTATTCTAGCTCATAGGAAATAAGCTATTTCTTGCCTTCCCTGTCCTTGCATCTACTTATAGCCAATATCTATCAATATCAGTCTATTCTGGTCCTGATTTTAAAAGAAATCATGGTTATATCCCCATGGATGTATAACATATGAATCTTATCCTTCCTAGTTGACAGAAGAGTCTTCTGATTCAACTGGGTGACAATGAGTTATTTCCTAAGCTAGATATGCTATTAAAAACTTCAAACTAGCAACATGGGGCAAGTAGCAAGGGGAAGGTGGGGGAGAGAAGAGAATCAGCACATCTAGGGGATGACCAGGAGAGAGAAAGCAAACCCTAGGTAGATGCTAGACTGCACCTGCTGTCAAGAGGAAGTATATCCTGGAACTTTTTCCAATTTCTGTCCTGTTGAAAATACAGCTGTGAGGGGTGGGGGAAAGGCATGATGCCAGGGGAAGATCTGGCCAGAGGAGAAAGGATACCAGTGGACAGGACTGTAAGAATTGCTGTTGCTAGAATAGACAGGGGAGAAAACCAAGCTGCTGTTAGCAATCTCTCAATTTTCTGGTCTGAGGCAAGACACTAGCTGTCTACCCCATGACTGAAAAGTATTCAGTTTCCCTCTTCTCCTTTCCTCCTCCCCACCATCAAAAATTCTTAAAGTGCATGCTCTGTGCAAGACATTGTCTTGGGAGCTAGATACATGACAACAAAGGAAAGAAAACATCCCTTGCCTTCAAGGGGCTTTGGATGTGTATTTGGGAGCCATTTGTCTTGTTCCTCAATCCGTTAGTTGCATCATTAACCTTCTGGCTCTGTCTGCTGCTTTTCTCCAGCCCACCTCTTCGTGGTGTGTTCATTAGACTCCAAATGCAGTCTGCAGGTTCTGAGCAGCATTTTCCATATTGCGGCTGACCTTTGTAGTATCTCCTACAAACACACCACTTGTTTCCTGCTTTCCCCAGAAGAAATCTCCAAATGCCTGTCATCCACAAGTTTATAATGAACCCCGGCCTCTAGTCACTGTGGCACAGCTTTGCCGATTACTTTTGTTTGTCAACGTTTCTTTCTATCACTGTGACCAGCTGTGGCCTGCTTCCGAAGCATCATCTAACAGCACCACAAACAACAGAAATCCAAACCCAACTTGAGACAGTGAGCTAGATCTTGCCAGATTGAAGATGGCACTTTCTTACAGGTTGGCAGACTATGGCCTGAGGTCCAAATCCTGCTCACTCCCTCCTGCCTGTTTTAATACACTGAGAATAGTTTTTGTATTTTAAAATCAAGTTGTATTATATTTAAAAATATAAAATCCAGGGGCAGCTAGGTGGCCGCAGTGAATAGAGCACCAGCCCTGGAGTCAGGAGGACTTGAGTTCAAATCCAGCCTCAGGCACTTAACACTTACTAGCTGTGTGACCTTGGGCAAGTTATTTAACCCCAATTGCCCTGCCCTCCCCACTCCAGAAAGCAAAAAAAATGTAATTGGGAAAAATTTAACAAAATAAAATACAATAGAACTATACATACATATATATATATATATATATATATATATATATATATGTATGTATAGTACCCATAGACCCAGGCTGAATTTGTCCAGTGGCCTTGAACCCTATACTAGACAGTCAAAATGACACAATATTGACATGCTGCTGCATCCTATAAGATCACAAAAGATTTGTGTTCATGTGTGCCCATATGACAGAGGGGTGTGTCTGTGTGTATAGACATATATCCTGTACTTCTAGTCACTGTGATTTTATTGGTAAATATCTCTTCATTTAACCAGAGATCAGATAACCAGACTTAATAATTTAGGGTATGGTGTGGAAGAGCTACTGTGGTACCCACATCCATCACCCTGGGGTCAACCTGGTGAGTGAGAAGTCTCCCTGAGCTGGGCTATGGTGGCCTCCAAGAACAGACACACATGTCCATATTAGACTCTTACTCAGAGCCTTGCTAGGTTATGCTCTGTGCCTGGCACAAGCTCTGAAAAATTGGAGGTACCTACCTACACTACGTGGTGCAGTGGACAGGGTGCCTGTTGTCAGGAGGAAATATATCCCGGGACTTCTTAAGGTTTCTCTCCAGTTGAAAGTATGGCCATGGAGAAGAGTGGGGAGAAGCATGATGCTACAGGCAGAGGTGGGCAGGGGGCAAAGATGCCGCCAGACAGGGGTATAATAGCACCACCTAACAGCCCTGTTGAATTCTAACCTGGGTTCAAGTACCAGTTGAACAACATACTCTGCCCTCTCTCCTATCCTTTTCACTTCTTCTTGGTGGCGCTGCAGGGGACAGAGTGATAAGAAGACTCCTCTTCCTGAGTTCAAATACAGTTTCAGATACTTACCAGCTGTGTGACCCTGGGTAAGTCACTTCACCCTCTTTGCCTCAGTTACCTCATGTGTAAAGTGAACTGGAGAAGGAAGTGACAAACCACTCCAGTGTCTTGGCCAAGAAAACCCCAAATGGGTTCAGAAAGAGTCAGACATGACTGAACATCAACCTAACAGCAAGAACAACAAAGTCTACCCCAAGAAGACACGGAAATAGGACTTATCTAGAAGTACTCACAAGAGCTCATGGATGGTCAGTTCTAAGTTATTCCCAGTTCTAAGTTATTACCCCCAGAGGGGGGAAAAAGTCATTTGGAATGTAGATCCTCAATCTAGAGCTGGAAGGGCCCTCCGAGGCCATTGAATCCAAACCTTTCATTTTATAGATAAGGAAACTGAGGCCCAGGGAGAGGATGTAATATGCCCAAGGTCACATATAGGATCATAGAGCCATAGTTGAAAGGGACCTCAAAGGTCCAACTCTCATTTTACAAAGAAGGAAACTGAGGCCTAGAAAAGTGACATTTATCCATAGTCAATAAGTAATAGCAGGTAGAAGCAGCAAGGTCCCGCAGCTCCCACACTGCCACCCTAAACACCCAGAAAATACGAGCCCAGACAAAGTCTAGGAAAGTCTAGGACGCTCAGCCTCACAGAAATCCAGAGAACACAGCTCTCGCTGAAGGCAGCTCGGCAGCAGGGGCTCAGGGCAGCCGCTGGAGCGGAGGCTGGAACAGCCGGAAGCCGAGACTGCGGCCAGGCCTGGGATGGTGGGAAGGAGCTGAGCTGAGCCCCGCAGCCAGCCTGCAGCGGTTCTACAGCCTCCAGTACCCCCACATCTGCCAAGGCGTGAGGAGCAGGACGGGAGAGGCAGATCGCACCGAGAACGGCCAGCCCAAAACCGCAGCAGCAGCCAGGCAAGGCCCCGGAGCAGCGAGCAGCGGAGCCTCCCAAGCCACAGCTTGAGTCTACTTCAAAGAAAATCTAAAGCACCGGCCTGAGGGGAGCTTCGGTCAGAGAGGGTTAGTGAAAGCTGAAACTTTGAAACTTAATTGGGGCGGGGTAAAGCTGTTCGGCCATTCTACCCCCAGGGCAAGGAAGCAGTGGGGGAGGGGAACTACTGGACCCAGCAGCAGTGGCCCCCACCAGGCTGCTTCAGAGCCCCTGGCCTGCAGACTCCGCAGAGGGGCTGAATCGATTAATCGAGGCTAAGTGCTCTTGTGTTGAGTGGCCTGGATTCGGATAGTGGTCTTGGGTGGTGGTCCTGGGGTGCACTTTCAG
>CM053602.1:40296820-40359503 GCA_028646575.1 Pseudocheirus occidentalis
GAGCAGGGGAGGGGCTTTACAGTGGGATTGCTGTTATGGGGTTGGGGCAGGAGCAAGATGGGGAGAAAATGTGTAATTCAAAAAATGTAATGAAAATGAATAATGTAAACAAGAAAACAAATAAAAACTAAATTTAAAAAAAAATAAGTAATAGCAGAGCCAGGTCCGACTCAGGCCCCTGATTGAACTCCAGTGTGTGTCAGGTGCTCTGTAGTTCTTAACATGCTACATAAATCCTGACTGTTTTTACTCCTCGTGGCTCTTGTTCCAGAGACTCTCTATAGACTTTCTCCCGCTACCCCTCAGCAATATCCTTCTTTTTATTCTCATCTGGACACACCAGTTTCTAATCCCACCCCCTCTTTGACTCTTTTTACCCCCAAATGGGGGTTCAATGCATTGTCCCATAAAAACAATATTATTCATGGTACTTGGGTTCTCAACTCCGAATAGAACTGGACTGCAGCATGTGTAGTAGTCACCCTTTTTTCTCAGCTTTGCTTCCCCTGGACCTGTTGCTAGGCGGGTTGGACTGAAGGGTTATTTACATATCTCTGTTTTGGGAGATAGATATTAGATCAGTGACTTCACTGACACAGGCCCCTCTCAGGTGAAGCTGCTCATCTACCGTGCAAGTCAACACCCCTCCCCATGACTCACAATGGTAGAGCAGCCTGAAGTCCTGAATCACCAAGCCAATATATAGCAATGTCAGGACTTGAACCCAGGTGTCCCCAACTGCAAAGTCCACTCTGAGTGCACTGTACCAATGGTGTCAAACTTGAAGAGAAACTGAGGCCACTAAACTGTACATAAAGATCCCACTGGGTCCATATTGACTTAGAAAGCTATGCGTTAATATTAGCTATGTTTTATTAAAATGTCAATTATTTTGTTGCATAATTATTTTAATAATTTAATGTGTATTCACATGTACTAATTTTACAGTTCCATTTTAATCTGGTTTGGGCCATACCCAAGAGTGTTACAGCCGGCATACAGCCTGTGGGTCTTGTCTTTGACATCTTTGGTACCTCTTTCCAACATGTGTTTATGCTTATATCACTAACTGCATGTCTTTGAGATTCTCTGATAGGAATACTTAGATATCCCTATAAATACATACTGAAGGTTTATTTTTGTAGAAAGGGAGGCAGATTCACAATTTTATCAATATAGGGAACTCCTGGTATGAAAACTTTCCACCCGTTCATCTGTGACTTCTTATCCTAGAGAGTTGACTAGGATACCAAGAGGGCAAGTGACTTGTCCAGGATCACACAGCTAGGATGTGTCAGAGGAAGGACTGGAGTCCAGATCTTTCTGATCTCATAACTTGCTCTCTATCCTTCCACTATGTGAAGCTTCTTCAATACATAAAGCAGATATGA
This sequence comes from Pseudocheirus occidentalis, assembly GCA_028646575.1. NCBI lineage: Eukaryota > Metazoa > Chordata > Mammalia > Diprotodontia > Pseudocheiridae > Pseudocheirus > Pseudocheirus occidentalis. Next base: position 40,298,212 of record CM053602.1, read on the forward strand.
TATAAATATAGAAAGAGATGACGCAGACATATAGAGATGGGGGTGTAAATATAAATATAGATGGAGATATAGCTGGAGATGGAGAGATATAGATAGATATGTAAATCCAGGGCTAATAATAACAATAGCTTACATTCACATAGTCCTTTGAGGTTTGCAAAACATTTTACATAAATTATATGATCTGAGTAGATCCAGAGACAGGTCATGAGTATAAATTAGGGATTATCTGTCTACAAGCATGCCTACATGTACATTCACATGCATCCATGTTCTCACATCCACAAAAAAGTACTGTAAACCAAGGCTAGGACTAAACTTCCTAAACTTTTTACACTTGTGACCCTTTCCCCACTTCTTAAACAATAGATATGTTTCAGTATATTCAGCCTAGAAATTAAACTTTTAAAAATATGAAATAACAGCAACAAGACTGACAAAATCTTGCAGTCCTTGGACATTCCATTAGCTGATTGTATTGGTTGGTGATCCAGCAGATGCAACCATGCTTTGGAATTACATTAGCAGAATGCATTCTGAAACACACTATTAAAAAGAGCCCCTGGGGGGTAAGCCTTGGAATGGTTCAGGTAGAACACTAGTGGAATGGTGTAGACATTCTTCACAGTCTATGCCTAATGTGACAAGTCTGCCAAAGATGCATGGGTAAACTTCATGAAGCTGGGGAGGAAGGATGGATCTCTACTTTCCCAGGGAAAGACTGACTTCAACATCTGGTTTCTGTCCCTGCCACCTCCACTGACACTACTGAAGATGATGGTAGTCAAGTCAGACCTATCTGTAGCACAGAACATGATCTCATTTAACAAGAACCTTTGTGTGCTCTGACGTTGCGGCAGATTTAGGTCCAATGTCAGGAAAAATGTCTTCACCATGACAGCTATTGCAAAGTGGAAAGCACTCCCTATTTGTGAATCCCCCTCCCCAGAGGTCTTTAAATAAAGACTGGCCTACTTGTTGGGGACATGTAGAGGGGGGCTTATTTGGATACAGATTGAACTCCATGGTCTCTGAGACCTCTTTTGACCCTGAGATTCTTTAAGAATTGGTCCTTTTCTGTTGTGTAGGAGGATGCAGGTCAGGGAAGTTGGTCTGCATTCTTTACACAACATTTTGAAGAATCAGCCCAATTGGACTCTGCTTTAGAACAGAGTTACTGGCTCTTTTCTTCTGCTTCTTCAAAGGGCATTGTGATTCCCCAGAACAGAGGATTCTGGGAATAGAAGCCCCAGCTTTGGTGTAATAACTGAACCTCAGTTAGCCCCATGACTCTCACTTATGAAGAAGAATAGTCCTAGGCTGTTCAGGAACTTCCTAAGCAAAAGGGTGTGGCTGGTTTTCCTTTGTTGACTTTTGACTAACCCAAATCCAGATGCTTGAAATGTGACTCCCTTCTACAGAGAGGGCTGGGAAAGCAAAAGAGGCTTAGGGGGTTGGGGGCTTTATAGGATATTTTTGTTTTTTATCTCCAGTTTTATGAGGATTATTTTGTTTGGCTGCTAGCCAAAATCATTGAAAAGAAAGAACAAACGAGCCACCAAATCCCACAGCCATGTTTGAGTTGTTCAGCAGACATTGCAGTCCCGGAATCAATGTTAAAAACATGGACAACTGCCAGCAGCACTGAGAATAACTTGAAAACATGACATTTTGAGTTTCAAAAATATTTTTTGTGGCAATAGAGATGTGTAAAGCACACACATCTTTGTGCAACTCCGTTCTGTCTCATGTCAGTAACTGCTGGCATTTGCTTCCTTGGGTGATAGTGCTATCTAGCAGTCCTGGGAAACCAAATCAGGAGTGGAGGAACATGTGGGTGGGAAGTGCTGGTGTTTCTTGGAATAAGACTTTTCAAGGTTAATTGGGTATAGTGGAAAGGCTCAGGGGAGCTGGATTCAAATTTTGACTCTGCCACTTAACTATCAGTCAAATAGACAAATCATTTCACCTCCATGGGCTTTGTAAAATGAGAGAATTTGGCTAGAGGGCCTCAGACTTCCCTTCTAACTCTAGAATTATATTAAAGAAAAAGACAGATGAACCTCACCACCATGACCTTCAAGTTATGATGAGCCAGCTGGCCATGGGAGACTAGTAGAGTAAGGTATAAATAATTAGATAAGATTTCCAAGATTTTTAATAAATCACATATCTGGGCCAAAGTTGGCCTCATTTCTCTGACATGGTGAGGCAGGTTTTAGGGTATACCCCACCTCAGTCTGTAGGTGTGACCTACAGAAGTTTCATGCACAGATTCATGCTAATAGGGAGACCTCCACTATATTCTGGTGTAAGATCAGGGTTTGAGTTGGAGGGTGGAGGGTGGTCAGAGACAAAGGAGAAGGGATTCCATTGGTTGTGGGGTATCTATCCAAAAGAGTAACTCAATCAAAGGTGGAAAACAGGCAAGTTGATATATAAATTCATACGTTTACTACCTGAAAGCTGGCATAATACACACACATATGGAGTCCCTAACGAAAGGAGTGAGAAGGCTTAAATACATTTTAGAATAATCCCAACTCAGGGTCTCTATGTCACTAACATTTATGATCCCCATATATGTTTAACCACATCATGAGAAAGGAATTTTCTCAGTTGAATAGGTAGTAAATACAGTAAGATGAGAGAGTTGACAAAATGTCAATTGAAATTTTGACCCAGGATATCTGTGTCTTCTTTACCATTAACATGCCATAACATAGTATGTGTCCACAAAATAAAAATATTAAGATAAGAAAAAGTCCCATTATTAAAATAGTATCTCTACTTAAGGGCCACCTCCTTAATGGTTATAAACAGAGGAAAAATGCTCTTAAGTGAGCCCCATCTGACCTTGTTGACATAGGAAGAGGTATTCTCTGAGTTTACTTTAGAAAGCATCCCTTGCCTTCAGAGAACAAAGAAGCTGTAAGATCCAGGCTCTTCTTTTGGTTGATTAGTTCAGGTTCTGACCCTTATTAAGGTCAAAAAAATATTAAATGATTATCAGGGGATACTGTGCTCCAAAAGTGAAATGATCCCAACTTGTAGAGCTATGCCCTATCAGTTGCAGTCGTTGAGGGAATGAGGAAAGGCTTTGTGTAAAAGGGGTACTGTGAATCATTCAGGGAATCAGAGATGAAAGAAGAGCAACTTTCAGGCATGGGAGATGACCAGTGCAAAGATTTGGAAATGGGAGACAGAATGTCCTGAGGAATAGGGAAAAGGCCAGTTTGCAGCAGAAAAAATTCAAGAAAGGAAATGATACATAATGAGGCTGGAAAGATAGATTGGGGCTAGGTTGTCAATGGTTTTAAAAGCTGAACAATCAAGTCTACCAGGCCTTCATGCTCTCCAAGGAAGTGCATACATTTTTCCATTTGAGTTTTATGTTTTCAGTATTCCTGTAGCAATAATTCCAGAAAATAAGTACCTTCCTAAGTAGACTAGGGTCCATATGGGCACACAGGCTACTCCAGGTGATTCACAGACCTAATTGTAATGAAGCCTCTGGGAGATTTGGAATAGGCTAATGAGAAAATGTCCTGCCCAAAATGGAATATCACTCTGCTTCTTCCTTTTATGCTTGTTGTTGTTTGTCCTTTGTTCTCTTAAGAGGATCATGATATCAGGAAGGAGGTGCCATGATTTGCAGGTGAATTGGATTCAAGTGAGGGAGGGCTGTGTAGAGTCTACCAAACTTACTCTTTCCTCTGCAGTCATATGGACCCAGTGGCAAGATAGAAATCAGGGTGACTAAAGATGGCCCAGGATGCAGTGGGAGACCTTGACCTCTTTAAGCTAAGGTCTTTCCCAAGTCTGAGGCAACACCCATTCAGTGATTGAGGCTAGGTAAGAAATGAGGAAAAAAATGCCTGTTTTACCCAGTCAAAAAATCAATCTGGTAGGGGAAGACTCTCAGGGCCAAAACAGAAAAAATTCCTATTTATACTCATTTTGAGCTATCAGGGCCCGAACCAAGTTAGGCTTGGGCTGGGACCTATTATTGGTCAATATGAGAACTTGAGTGATTTGTTTTTAAGGCATGGTCCTTAAGAAAGAAATCTAGCTTGTAAACCGCAAGATACCTAGCTGCCCCATGGGAAATCCATCTAGCCAATTCCAGTTAGGCAACTCAGCTCCTTCCTTTCATCCTTCCTTCCTTCCTTCTTTCTTTCCTTCCTTCCTTCCTTCCTTCCTTCCTTCCTTCCTTCCTTCCTTCCTTCCTTTCCTCTCTCTTTCCCTCCCTCCCTCCTCTCCCTCTCTCTTCCCCCACTGTCCACATAGGACATCATACATTTACCTGCAGTTGATCTACCCAAAGGAAACAGATTGTACCCCTGATTTGGTTCATGCAACAAGCACTGATTAAACACCTACCATGTGCATGGCTCCATTCTAGGCAGTGAAGGTGCAAAAACAGAAACAATGCAGTCCTTGCCTTCAGAGAGATTCTATTCCACTGAGGTTAAATAAAATGTATGCAGATAAGTAAGGAACATAAGAAAATGATGTATATATGCAAAATAAAAATAAATACAGAGTATGTGGGGGTGAATATTAACAGTGTGAGGGAATCAGGAAAGGTCTCATAAAGAATACAGCGTGTGAGCAGGGCCTAAAAGGGAGCCAAGGGTTCCAAGAAGCAGATTTGGGAAAGAAGGAGGCATGAGGGGCCAATCTTAATGAGCAGAGAGAAAGTGGTCTAGCCACAGTCTGGGTGGCTGAGGATTTGTAGTTGGGCTTGGGCCCTGGCAAGATGCTGGCATATGTAGATTGGCTCAGAGAGTACACAGGCTTCTTTGTTGATGGTCTGTGGTCCCTGTGATTCTTTTGATAAAAGGAGAGCACTGTCATCCAATACATCTCCAACTCTCTGAGCACAATGTCATATAATTTTGAACATGAATGGGAGCTCTTATCAGTGACTTCTCTTTCTTGACCTTGCTTAGCCTTTCCTCTCTGTCTAGGTGCTGCCTTGTTTGCAGATAGAATTGGGGAAGGCGGGGGGAGTCTTTTTTCCCTTCTCTTTTTGGTGGGAACAGAAAGATTTGAGGATCAAATATGATCTCAGGGGAAACCCAAGCTTTTCTTTTGACTGAAAAGCTCTTCAAAGCCAAACCAGGCCTGATAGGATGACATTTATCACTGTTTGAATTTCTGGTGGTTTATTCTATACAAATGTAAATTTAACATTATCTGGCCTTTAAAGACAAGCACAGGATAGCAGGACACAGCCTCAACCAACATAGGGAAGAGGAACTGGCAATTCAAACTATTAGAAACCTTTCTGTCCATTTTCACTCCTGCCCTCATGGTCTAGGCCCTTGTCACTTCCCTTTGAGGTGACTGCAGCAGCCTTCTAGTTGGCCTTGTCCCTCTCATCTCTGCCCCTTCCTTTCCATCCTTTTACAAGCTACCAGGCTAATCTTAAAGTACGATTTTCAGTATGCCCCATCCTTGATCAAGAATCTATCATGAATCTTCAGTCACATCCCTAGGACTGTTGGGAGGAACTGATGAGGTTTAGCCTGGAGGAGAGATTTGGGGGAACATGGAGGTATCTCCAAGTATCAGGATTGTCATGTAAAAGAGGAATTAGCCTTGTTCTGCTAGGCCCCTGAAGGTAGAACCAGGAGCAATGTATTGATGCTATGGAGACATAAATTTCCTTTTCTGTGTACGTGGAGTGGGGGAGAAACTGCTCAACAATTAAAACTCTTCCCTAATGCAATGGATTCTACTAAGCTGAATAGGATTCCCTGTAACTGGAATTGTCCAGAAGAGTGCTAGATGACCCATTGTTATGTCTGACGTACAATAGGATTCTTGAGCATTTTTGGTTTGGCCTGCATAGCCTCTGAGGTTTATTCCAGTTCAGAAATTGTGCTTTTTCACTTCTCCCCAATAAGAATATAAGTTCTTAGAAGACAGGAACCAGGTCTTGTCTTTTGTTATATTCTGAAACTTGATATATTCAGCTCAACATCATCGAAGCATCTGGAGGACCTTACCCATTTATAGGGCTTGACTATTTCATTTGAACTTTGCATTGAACATCCTCTCTGACTATGATCAGCAATGATGACAAGTTTTATGGTTCCCTTGTATAATCAGAGAATGGATGAACAAAGACCTCTCTGTGATTGTATCTGTCAAGGGATTATTATTATCTTAATAATGTATGTAAAAGTCAGTTAGACAAGGAATAGAGAACTAACCTGAGAGTCAGGAAGACCTGTATTCAAGTCCTGTGTCTGATGTGTGCTGACTATGTGACTCTGGGAAAAATCCCACAGTCCCCCTGAGGCAATGCTTTAATCCAGTGGTGTCAAACTCAAAGATAAATAGAACCGCTAACATTACATAAGGAACCCAGTGACAGCACATTGACTTAGAAGACCACATTGATAGTATCAATGTTTGATTGGCTTTTTGTTTATTTTGTTAAATATTTCTCAATTATATTTTAATCTTCTTTGGGCAAATGTTACCAGGGAGTACTGTAGGCCACATGTTTGATATCTCTGCTTTAAAACTGCCAATGACAATGAGAAGAGAAGGGGACAAGTATGCACATAGCACCTACTATGGGCAAGGAGCTGTGCTAAGGGTTTTTTTTTTACAAATAACTTCTCATTTGAATATCAGAACAAAAGATGCCTACTGAGCCACCCAGCCCTACTATATATACAGTTGAAGAAACTGAGACGGGTAGAGATTTAGTGACTTGCCCAAGGTTACAGTTAAGTGTATGATTTCAATTTGAACTCAGATCTTCCTGACCCCAGGCCCAGCACTCTATACACTGATCTACCAGCTGCCTCAGAACACCCAGAAGGAGTAAAGGAAGGTCAGCAGTCAGCATCAAGTGCTACAGAGTGGTCAAGGAGACTGAGGACTGAAAAAGGGCTATTGTCCTTAGGAATTAGGTGGTCATCAGTGACTTCCAAGGGAGCTTCAGTGAGGGTGAAAGTTGGAGTGTATGGGATTGTGGAAAAATGTTGATAGTGAGGAAGCAGAAACAGTGATTCAACAGATTTTGGCAATAAAAGGGAAGAGTGCAATGAAATAGTACCTGGATAATGTGGAAACATTGAAGGAAGCTCTTCTTTTTTCCTTTAAAGAATTGCAGAGAACTGAACTTGTAGGTAAGCAAATAGAAAGGAACCAGTAGAAAGGAAGAGATTAAAGATACATAGGGGTATGGGTATGATCCTAGAGAGATCCTTTGTTGTTCAGTAATTTCAGTCCTGTCTAACTCTCCTTGAGTTCATATGGGATTTTCTTGGTAAAGATACTGGAGTGATTTGCCATTTTCTTCTCCAGCTCATTTTACAAATGAGGAAACTGAGGCAAACAGGGTGAAATGATTTTCCTAGGGTCACATAGCTAGTAAGTGGCTGAGGCTAAATTTGAACTCAGGTCTTCTGGATTTCAGGCCCAGCATTCTGTCCTCTGCTGTGCCAGGTAGAGGAGGTAAAAAAAGATAGGAACAAAGGTGGTAGAATATGTGGTTGACCTAGGACTGAACCCAAGTCTCTTGATTGCAAAACCAGGGCTTTTTCCATCGCACTGTGTTGTGTCTCTTCTTCTATATCATTGAGGTCTGATGAGAATCAACGTGATTTTAATGCATCATGTTTGTATACTATGATTAAATGAATGGCCAGTCATGGGTAGGTGGCAGACTTAACATACACACTGGTATATGTCTGCTAAGCACCTTTTCAAAGGGAAGCCTTCAGCAAACAGGTTTGAACTTTGCAGTGAGAGAGTCTTTGGTGAATTTGTTCTTTGTATATCAGGTGAGAATTCAGGGTCCTTCTTTGATCTGGATTTGAAATCACCAAAGTCAGGGTCCTAATGAAGACATGTCTAGACAGGCCCTCTAATCAGCTTTGAACAGCAGTCTTTCTACTTTACTTTTTAAAACAGGTTTCTTTCCCCCTTTACATCATTTACAACTTCACTACATTCTGCATAAAAATAAATATAGAGGAAAAAAACCAACGCCTACTGAGCCACCCAGCCTTACTATTGTGTAGTCTTTTAAAATATAACATCTCTTTTGATATAAGGATCTTGAAGCCTTACTGCAGTACTATATAGGCTATTATGGGCAAAGTAACCTTATAGTATTTGAAACAGCATGCATTTATTAAATGCCTAACGTCTATGGAACACTGGGTTAGACTCTGGGGAAAAAACACAAAGTTTGAATAAGATCTTGTCTCTGACCTCTAGGAACTCACAGTATATGTGGGAGATAAGACAGAAATAAATCTAATACATAAATATTCCATGCTAAGTACATCAGAGAGAGGCAAAGCCAAGTGCTATGGGAGGTCCAAGGAGGAAGACCACTAATGACTGAGGACACCAGGGATCACGTTATAGAACAGTGGTGAAGCTGCCCTGCCTTTCATAGACTTCCTGATATTTTCCAGTTCTGGCATTCTTAGGGATCATCTAATAAAGATCCCCCATTTTAAAGAGGAAAAAGCGAGATTCTGAAAGGTTCCAAGAGTTGCACAGTAAGTGAGAGGCAAGGCAAGATTAGGGCCCAGATTTTCTATCTCTCAGTTCAATGATCTTTCCCCCCCGAACCACATTCAATATAGTGGTAAAGAAAGCCCTTAAATGGGACTCATGCTTTATGACAAAATTACATCATTACTTTGAGATGTTAGTATACATACCTACATTTCTCTAAGGTGCTCATATGACACTTTTCTTTCTTCATATGCTTCCCATAGAAACCAATATATTTGTAGCTGCATATTTCTATATTTATAAATATATATGTAACACATATATTTAAAATACTTAATGACAGGTAGTTTGTCTTCAGGGATTGAATTATATGTTGATAAATATGGCTCTTAAATGATCTGTCTCTGCTTTTCTGTGGTAGCCTCACCATAGTATTGGGAAGTTCAGTGACAGTCTCTATGATTTTTTCCCTAGGGACCTTGAAGAAGGGGATGGAAGGGGCCATATTTTGGAGTGTGAAATTCACCCATTTTTCTCCTTGGAAATGTAGAGAAATGAGTACAACTCTTGCCATTTCTTCGTACCTCTAGGGGTTGGGGGGCACTGAATATTAAGTGGAAAATAAGACACATTACTTATGGCAACTTGGTTTTATTTTCTGGAAAAAAAGCTATCTGAATCAATCAAAGCTGTCTGTGGCAAAGTACAGAATCAGCAATGAACCAATCCCATGTTCAGATAGTATTTGTAAAGCATTTAGAACAAAATAGGTGCTCAATAAATGCTTGTTTTCACCTTCTCTACCTTCCTTCTTCCGTTCCTCCCTTTCTATCTTCTCTTCTTTCCTTCCTCCCTCTGAAGCTTGCAGAGGTCAAAAAACTTCCATAGGGTCACACAGCTAGTAACTTTCTGAGGCCATATTTGAACTTTGCTCTTCCTAACTCCAGACCCAACTCTCTATAAACCATACCATCTAGCTGCTGAGAAAGGCCAAAGTCGCGCACTGCATCCTGGGCCATTGACAGTCATCTTGACCTTTGTCTCGTCACTGGACTTTGATGACTTTGGAGGAGAGAGTGAAGTTGAAGACTTTTACACAGCCCTGCCTCACTTAAATCCAATCCACCACCAAGTCAAGACATCACCTTCATGATGTCATTAGTTCTCTCCATAAACAAAGGATGAACAACAACAACCTGTGTGACCTCAGGCCAGTCATTTTCCCTCTCCAGGCTTCAATTTCCTGTTTTGCAAAATAAAGAAGATTGGATTACATGATCTCTGAGGGCCTTCAGAATTCTAAAGCACTGCCTAAAGACTATCAGCATTTTCCCTCCCAAGAATTCTGCCATATTAGAGCCTATTTAACCTTCCATATTTACCTCCCCTCAAGGCAAGGGCCAATAGGGATGTTCTCCTAGTGTGCTGGCACACTTGGCCCATACTCTAGGCATACCTGTGTTTTTGCCTTTGGCCTTGGCTCCCAAACTTGAAGCCTAGTAATTTGATTATCAGGTGGCAAGGATTAATTTAGAGGAGTGGCAAAACACCTACAAAGGTCATTCAAAACCCATTGGGAAGTTCTTTCTAAAAAGTATTGATAGTTATGGAAACACAGCCTCATATAGATCCTGTGTTAACATGCTTAACTTCCAAAGGCTCGGCAGCTTACTCAGAATCCAACAGAGGCAATATCATTGATCCCTTAAGTCAACAAGCTTCGGCATATAGAAAAGACTACTAGTAAATCCTTTATCTTGGTCCATAAACATTTTTTTCCCTTGCCCTCCATGTAGATGAGTTCCAGCAAAATACCCAAGTGTTAGATTGAGCAGGCTAATGGCGTCATTTCAGAGTCCAAATTGCAACAAGATCATTGTCTAGTTAAATCTCCCACAAAAGCCTTGAAGAAGAAATATAGACTGATTTACCACATAAAGGAAGAAGGACCACTATGGGCAACACCTGTAACTTCTCCCACATTAATATTCAGAGCTTCACTGAAAAGAAAATATTCCCACCAAAGGGGGTAAAAGTTCCCAACAACAATGGTCTGGGGGTTAAAGGTATGTTTTATATCACTTTTAAATTATGGCACAATCTCATATATCCATGATCTCATAAACATTGAAACTCCTGGCACTGAGACAGATAGTAGGCCATCTCTGCCTTAGTGAATGATCTCAATGAGATTTTGGGATGGGAAAAAAACCTCACCATGAAGTTACTCCACATTCTAGTGGTAAGCCACTCCAGAGTTACTCAGCTTGGTTTTCAAAAGATAGAGTCCATCACCAAAGCCATACTCAGAGCCTTTCCAGGTTGGTAGGTGCTGCCAAATGTAGTACTCCAGTGAAATAGTATTCAGATCGCGTCCACACCAAAATGAGATCACTGCAGAGGATGCTGGTTAGGGAGCTCTTTTTAAATAAACAGAACCAAATCAAACACACTTTGACATCTTGTTCTTTATTTGACATGTGTACTCTAGCACTTCCTCCATGAATTCTGATCAACAAGGGCTTCTAGAATTGCCCAGTGGAGGATTGGGCTTTGGTCTCTCCTTTGGACATCAAAGGTACCTCTTGCTAAAAGCTACATGAGCACAAGAGCATGTATATCAATTATATTTTGCATTCCCCAAAGGATATTTCTTTGTACTGTTGCTAATCAGACCATGTATTGCAGTTACTTATTCCAAAGGAAATACCATGTCAAAATGAGTTGGTGAGAGACTGCTGAGCCAAAGGGAGGCTTTCAAGTGAAAGTGTTACTACTGAAAATAAATATTAACTTTGCAATATTTCATATTCACTTGTCTCCCCTTAATTGTCTGAAGAATGAACAAAACCAGTCCTAATGTGGAGTACTCTATCTCCTTTCCCCCTCTGGATTATCTCCAGATAGATATAAAGGATGAAAGATGTTAACATTCTCATCCATTAGTCATGACTTGATCGAGGAGGACGAATATGTCACCATACCTAAAACAGAAAGATTGCTGAGCTTGTCAGGGAGAACTTGATTAGCCTGCATTGGAAACTTGCTCAATTTGTATGCTCATGAGCTAGGCTGTCAGATGGGGCAAGATTGAAGACAGGTGCCCCATCTGAGTACACAGGCAAAGATAATGTACACACAAATGTACCATCAATCCAGATAGAGTCATATTCTTCAAAGCACATAATCTAATTCAAAAGGGTATGAGCTGCCTTATTCCTGCAGTTCTGGGCTACACATTGCCAGCAAGGGGACTGGTTACCTCTCCAAGGTCCTGAAGCAAGGGCAAATAGAAAATGACCCCTCACTCCCACCCCATGCATAGCTACAGGCAATGTGTTTCTGAATATGGTTGAGAGCCTCAGGGCCTGAATTGGTCAGCAAAGTGGTATTTGGCTCAGAGAAATGAGAAAGCTATGCTATGTGGTATTTTCATTCTCTGCCTCTCTTTTTTAAAATTCTTCTCTGCCTTACATATGCCCAAGAGTGACTGTGGCATTATGAATAATACAGGAATCAAACCATCCAAGGGTCATTAGGGGTGAAGCCCAGCCTCATGTTTTGACCTTTACAAAGCTCTCAACATTTTCTGTGTTGTGTATTATTCATTTGAAAAAAATATTTCTGATTGATCCAGATGAGGTATAGTGCCAGGAATTCAGCCAAAGCAGTAGAAGTGTTGAATCAAAGCACCTTCATTCATAAATACATTAGGAGAGAAAGACAAAAAACTGGGGAGTTCACACATAGGAACTTGGAGGGGTGGCAGGAAGAGCAAGGTTATTCAAGGGGGATTTGTTTAGTTTGGCCCAACCATGTTGGTGTATGTGAGCGTAAATCTGATTTCAAAATAAATTAGGTTGTATGTTCCCAATCCTTTGAAAGCCTTGGAATATGTGTCCAGGAAAGTAAATGGAAAAATATCATAATCATAATAACCAATGGACCATTTCTTTTCCTTTTTTTTAAAAAAAATAAAGTCACCACCCGGGCAAGACAACTGATTATGGCCAACCTTTTAAAGCCAGTTTCTATATTTGCTTGCTTATCTATTGTTGTCTATTGAGGGGAAAATTGCTCCCATCCATTTCCCTGCACCTCGAGGTATAAAGGGTCCATACCATCTAATCGCCTGTGAGATATGACTTTAATCCCACACAGGAAAGAGACTATTTGTAAATTGTGCTGTGTGCACAGCACACGAGTTAGAGAGTATAACTGTGGTTGTGGTGGCTTGTCATTTCTAATTAGGAATATCCAGCACAAATGTAATTCCTAAATGACATACTCAAATACAGGGCTACTTAATTTGGGGAGCAGTCACTTTGGGACATAGGTATTGCTGTCGACATTGAACTTGCTGTGACCTCAGCTGCCGTTGAAGTTGTTCTACTTTTCCCATATGGGCCTCCAGAGGCAGATGGGAACTGTGATGTTCCTTTGAGAAATACTAGAATATCCCAATATTAGGGAAACCACAGAGGCAATTTAATAATGCTTGTTGATCTAATTGCAAAGTGTATACACTTATATTAAATGAAGTTCTAAATAACTCAGTTTACAGTTTGTATATAAAGGATATAGATTTTAAAATTTGACAAGATTGTGTGTATGCATGTATACACACAAGCATATTTAGATATATATACATATATTTTTCCGTTGAGCCCTTTATGAAGCAGCTAACATTTTTAAAGGTTTGCAAACTTTATTTGGATATAGCTGCTACTATCCTTTTAGAATATAATTTACCTAAGCTATGATGAAGATTGTGGGATCAATCATTTTGTTTGTAGAACAATATTTTACTTTGTATGAAACCAGGTTGCTCAGTCTTAGATCTCTGAATGTTTTGATTTAGATATACTAAGAAATAACAGCTAATCTTTTTTCTTAAATTCCAATTTGTATTATGATATTAAAATATGAAACATAATTCAAATAGACATGTGATATGTAACATGTCACATTGGCTCCTGTCAGTGGAACAGTCAGCCAGTGACATCAAGAAATGGTTTCTGGTAGTTTCCTCCTTAATGGACATTTCAAAAGATTCAGGATGTTCCCTTAAATATGGAGCTTAGAGTTTTCCAGCTTAAAGCAACTCTTGGATACCCCCCTCCAAGTTGGTCACCCATGACATCTCTTTTCTTCCATTAGCACAGTGGTTCTCAACCTGTGGGTTATGTTCAATTTGTAACAACGAAAATACATCCTGCATATCAGATATTTACATTACAATTCATAACAGTAGCAAAATTACAGTTATGAAGTAGCAATGAAAATAATTTTATGGTTGGGAGTCACCATAACATGAGAAACTGTATTAAAGGGTCATGGCATTAGGAAGGTTGGGAACCACTGCTTAGCAGGTTCCTTGCCTTTCCTTTCTGGGGCCCCATACTCTTTTTTCACCATTTATACTTGGTATCCTAAACCCCAACCTAGGTGAGAGGAGAAGATTGAAGATATTTTTCCCTAACCCTGATTGTGGAATAAAGACTACAACTAAGTATCACAAGGATACATACAAGAGGGTTACAAGTTGCATAGTTGGTAGGGATGTTTGAGTTCACCTTTCTCTTCTATGAATACTCACAGGGATGTAGAACTATACTCTCCTTCTGTCTTTCTGACTCCCACAGTTGGATCTTATTCCTATTTATTGTCTTTTATATATTATCTCAGGTCTTAATTTCAAACCCACTGGTTTTGGTTGGGCAAAGCTGTGTGTATATTGACAACTAGCTTCTCTTATCCCTAGCTCGGGTTACGTCCATTTTAAGTCGATGGCTGCTTCTTCCCTACTGCTCCTCACCATTCCCAGAGAGGTTCAGTCTCCTGAGCTCTAGACCTAGTACAATTTTAATGTAACCCTCCTAACGCTACACCCTCTGGCCCTGGAAAAGTGATACTTTCCCTTTCTGATGTCTGTTCTAGTAGATTTGAAACAACTACATTACTACTGTGTAAGTCTGTCATTGTTGGCTGTTTTTGAAGTTGGTTTTTTTCTCCTCTGTCCCTAGATTGAAATCTAGGATCATTTCTCTTGGAGTAGCCTGTGGCCCTGACATGTTCTGAGATGCCATCTTGACCTTCCCTAAGCTTGTTGCCCCCGGTCTGCTGAACTCCCCCTTCTTCTTCAAAACTTCCTCCATCTGTTAGCTTTCCCAGATAAGCTTATTGGTAAGGCTACAATAATAGACATACGGTGTGTCCAGTTGACAGTAATCAGCTTCCATTAACCCTTCCTCCCACTCCATGTCCTACCCTAAGCCTCACGTTTCTTATTAATTTCTCAAACCTTGTCTCTGCACAGTGGTGGCTTAACAGGCTACAGCATTCACAATAGCTAAAAGAAAAAGCAAGCTATTTAATTTATTTATTTATTTTTGCCTTTTGGCAGGGCAGTTGGGGTTAAGTGACTTGTCCAAGGTCTCATGGCTAGTAAGACACTTAACCATGTCTGAGGCCAGATTTGAACTCAGGTCCTCCTGACTCCAAGGCCAGTACTCTATTCACTGAGCCACCTGAGCTGCCCCAAAAGCAAGCTACTTTAGTCATAATGCATATAATGTCAATCTCACCTTTCCCCAAAAAAGTTTTTGGAATGATTCCATGACTGTAGATTAGCCGGACATTCATCACTGAAATCTTTTCAGGGCTGATCATGAAAAATTTAATCTCTTCCACATCTTCTCAGAAAGAAGATATAACATGGAGTTCTGCTGGGGCTTACTCTTTAGTTTCAGGTTTCATTAGAATATAAGCTTATTGAGGGCAGAAACTCATTTTTCTTTGTATCTGAAGTAGTTATCATATGCCTATGAAATAGATAGAAAGCACTTACTCGCTGTATGTTGATTGATGATTAAGATCAAATGAAAGTGCCATATGGTTTTATTCATGGAGATATCAGTGTGTTGGCAGGATGCCTGTCCACTGAAGTCTTCTGTGTCATTGTGGCATGGAGGTCACTTAATCTTGAAGGTTGGACAAGGAGTGCAGACTTGGTCAGATCTTGTCAAGTTAAAAAGGCTTTTAGTGCGTGTCCTTCTTAATACATTAGGACCAGCCTAGCCAAGCATAGACAGCCTTCACAGTAGAGGGATGGACACTAGAACATGATTTATTTTTCTGCTACAGAACTCATGACAGTCATCTACTCAGACACCCTGGTAGGTGTTACCCATTTGGAGGCAATTGGAGCATCTGGAAGTCAGGAGCCTGCTGTTCTCAGGAATATTGATCATTTCATTGATAAAATCGGGATAACCATAGCATCCCTCCCCCCCCCCCCCACCATACAGGAGTGTTGTGAAGATCAGAAGGATGAGTGGAGCAAAAACAGTGTGCAAACCTTGAAGCACTCAAGAAACGTGAACTATAATTATTTCTCACAACAATTCTGGAAAGCCTCAGTTGTGATGAACTGGAAGATGTAATCCATGCATCACTTATGATATAATAGGGAGTGTTAACTTTGTATTCTTTTGTTCTTCTCACAGTTTTACATGAAATAAGCTTTTGTCAAAGCCAATTGCCCCCTCTTGACCTCTAAGGATAAGCAATGAAATACTCCTGCCCTCCCCCCTTATTCTTATTTTTTGTATGAGCTTTCTTTCCCTTGGACGCCCAGGTCAGAATAAAGCATGGGATGGGGGAAGATGGGGGCTGTGGGGAGTAAGGCTCATCACACTGAGCAGGGGCTCCCTGATTACCACCTAATACATGCATTCTTTACTGTGTGTTGTGTCACATTTGTCCATAGACTAGACAGCCTCTGCAATTTCTTCCAATTCTAAATATATAATTCTGTCATTGACCTTGGGCAAGTCACTTCTAAGATGTTTTAGATTATAAAGTTCAAGAAGCCAACAACCATGTCCATATAACATCCTCTGTAGCATGCACAATTGGCTCCAATTTAGGTCCACTAAATAGTGGCCTACGATACAATTACAATGTAGTAATAGTACTGACATTTATAGAACACTCTATACAAAGCACTTTCATAGGATCCTAGCTTCAGAGCTGGAAGAGGTCTTGTCCAACTCCCTCATTTGACAGATGAGGAAACTGAGACCCAGAGAATTGAAGTGACTTGGGCAAGGTCAATAATAGAATTCTATTTTTTGATCTGGAAGGGATTTCAGAGGCCATCTAGTCCAACCCCCTTCATTTTGCAGAGATTGACATTGAGGCCCAGAGAGCTAAAGTGACTTACCTGAGGTCACAGAGTTGAGATTTAAACCCAGGGCAGGGGTAGGGAACCTGCAGCCTCATGGCCCTGTAGGTCCTCAAGTGACTGAAGTTTGGAATCTTGGATTCAAGGGCTGCACTTGAGGACCTAGAGAACCATGTGTGGCCTCAAGGCCTACAGGTTCCCCACCCTTGGCCCAAGGCCTCTTATTGTAAATCTAATATTCTTTCTATTGTCATATATTATCTGAATGAATCTACTGTAATACAGATAAAAAAATTAAGGCAGCAAAGACACACAATGACTATGACTGAGGTTTTTGAAGTCCTTTACAGATGTTAACTCACTACAGCCGGCCTGTGCCATAAGTACTCCAAGCATTATTACATCTTTTCCTGGGTGAGATGTTAGGTAATTTCCTCATAGGAGTCACAGGATTAGTAAGTACTAGGGGCAGTATTCCAAGCCAAATCTTTCTGACTCTTAAGTCAGGGGTTGTTGAACTTTTTTTTTCTATGTCCTGGCTTCCTTTGCAAGTCTAGTGAAACCTATGCACCCCTTCCCAGAACAGTGTTGTCATTGTTATTGAAAAAAATTATAATGGAAGGAAATGTAAAATTTCAGTTGGTTACTGAAAATAAATGTAATTAGTTTCCCACCCAAGTTTGTGGAACTCCTGAAATCTCTCCAAGACCTCGTTTGGGGGTCTGTGGACTACAAGTTACAGGAAGAGGGAAGGGGACAAGTATTTACTAGGTGCCTACTTAATAGCACAATAATCCTAAGAGACAGGTACTATTTTTATCTCCATTTTGAGGAAACTTGAGTCAGGTAGCAGTTAAATGACCTGCCCAGAATTACTTGCTCAACTAGTAAGTGTCTGAGGTCACATTTGGACTCGGATCTTTCTAACCTAGACCCACAGTACTATCTGCTACACTACCTAGCTCCCTCAGTCTGTTACTCTATCCACAACACTATGGTATGATTTCCGTTTTTGCCAAAGAGGTACCTAAAGGCTCAGAGAGGCAAATGACTTTGTCAGGGTCACACAAAGGCAGAATTGGAACAGAGGTCTTCTCAACTCCAATGTCAATGCTCTATTCTCAACAGTCCTCTGAGGAAGGAAGACATATTAGAGCAGTGGTTCTCAGCCTGTGGGTTGCGACTCCTTTGGGGTCGAATGACCCTTTCACAGGGGTCACAGGAGTCGCCTAAGACCATGGGAAATCACATATTTTCAATGGTCTTAGGAACCTCCTCTATCCATCTCCAGGAGGGTCCACCCACATGCAGACACGTGCACATACGACTATTAAAGTGTCCCGGCATTAGGAAGGTTGAGAAACCACTGTATTAGAGGATCTTATTTTTAACTAATCTCTTTGGCTCTTCTGTGAGAGAATAAGACAGTTTTATATGCAAAGTACAGAGAATTTTTTTTTAAAGCCCTGTTCAGGAGCCCTCTTATCTGCCCAAATCCCACCCTTTGTACAAGTCCTACTGAGTCACTGCCTACCTCCCTACTGACCACTCCAATTCATAGAAACCTTCTTTTCTTCTGTCCAATTTAGAGCCTGTTCCCCCTTTCTCAGCTTTGTACTTTATGTGTATTGGTTGCCTATAATACAGAGGTGGGGAACCTGCAGCCTCAATGCCATGTGTGGCCTTCTAGGTCCTTCTAGAAGTTGTGACCTTTTGACTGAGTCCAAGTTTTACAGAACTTCAGAAATCCCCTTTTATTAAGGGGAAGTTTGGATTCAGTTGAAGAGCTGCACTTGAGGACCTAGAAGGCCACGTGTGGTCTCCAGGCCCCAGGTTCCCCTTCACTGCCTCTAATCATTTCATGCATTTTTGTCTCCCCAAGTCCATATTGGGCTCCTTGAGGGCCCAGATTATGCCTTAGCCCTCTCTCCATCTATCACAGTGCTAGGGATGTGGTGGATTTGTTCAGAATGTGAGGAAAGAGAATCTCTGTATTGCTAGAAAAAACTGCCCTCTTCCCCATTCAACTCTCCTCTTCTTTCACGCCCCTGTATTCTTCTTCTCCTCACATTTGGAACTCTGGAGCCAATCATGTGCATAGGATTCTGGGGAAGCTTACCCAAGCAGTATCTTAGCCAGAGGGATTAAGTTCTGTGGAAGACAAGCATTATACGTCCATAATCAGTTATTGATTTATTGCTTACTTTCTCTAGGCAGACTCCTGTAGTAAATAATCAGAAATGATATTTTGCTTTTGTTTCTTTTGAAAGAGCTCAGTGGCACTTAGAATAACTTAGAAATGTTAATTAATACCCCCACTGCCCCAGAGAAGTAGGTTAGCACTCTTATTCCCATTTCACAGATGAGGATTCTGGATATAATGTGCTCCGAAATGATTTTGTGTGTGCATTCTGACCTTCTAGAAGAGAAATATAATTCTTATCATAAATAACCCTGGTCTAGTTAGAAACTGCATAGGGAGTATGAAAGTGATAAATTTCCTATCCACTTACTACCTTAGCCATCAGTTTCTGAACAAAGTAAAAGTTACTTCCCATCTGATAAAGATCACGAACAATTAACAAGCAAAATCACCATTTCACAGGTAGTTGACCATCTAAATTCATTCAGACTTGGAGAAGGAGTGAGGCTACATTAAATTTTAATCAAATTTTATAGCTGCTGAAATATATTCATGCACTGCTTGATTGGCATTCCTAACACAAACAGACTGATCTATAAAAAGGAGGGTTGCATTTTAAGGTCAGCCATGTCCTTTTCCTCTCCCCATGTGCAGAAAGCACATGGCTGGTCCCCTCCACTTGGTTACCATTTCTGATGTCCTCATTCAAATGCCCCCAAATGATGACGGGGAGTTTCAGTAATGGTTTCCTACTTCTTCTTCTTTCAATCCCTCTGTTTTCGGCAACCAGGTTTGGGAATCTCTCCAGGTTGTTCTATGTGCTTATCAATGATAGGGGATGATATTAATTGCCTGCATACCTGTAGTAGAGACTATGATGGCTTTTATTAACCTTCTCTTTGTTAAGTCTCCGGAAGTATTTTAATTTAAGCCCTTTCCCTGAACTGTCTAGAGTTCTGGGCATGTTCAGGGTCACACATGCACAGGTTAGGTCTATTTAGGCAGGTAAGACTTGCTTTAAGAAAGCAGGATCCATGAAAAGTCTGTTTGCACAAAAGATATCAGTAATTTGCATTTTGGGAGCCCTGGGAGACTTGCAAAGCACCTTTCTCACACCCAATTTGTGAGGTGGTGATACAGGGATTAAAATATATTAAACCCATTCTATAGATGAAGAAATAGAGTGGTGAAGGGTCAAGTTATTAATGGTAAGCTGCATAAATGTGATTCAAACCCAGGATTCTTGACTCAGTTTCATATTATAACCACTCTACCACCCTGTCTATGAAAGAAATCAGTTGTGGGATGGTTTTTCATTTCACTCTAACTCTTGTGTCAGAGACCCTCTAGATAGGATGTGTATGAGTTCATTTTGGGGGACTTGCTCACTGCCTTGGTTCATAGCCCCCACACAGGGAATTGGGGCCAATTAGGAGCACACCATTCACAGTTGCCCAGAAGAAAGTGGTGTTGATGGAAGGAGGAAGAAAGCAGAGGCCCTTGAAGGAGCAGCCATTAGTCCCAAAGATGGATGGGAGCCCCCGGCCACACTTTGAATTCCAAGGCCACCTAGAGCTGCTCCCGTCTAACAATACAGTCTCCTACCCAAATCCTAGGGGCTGTTTTTCCAACTGTTCCTTTGGCTCCTTAACAGGTGAAATCTGTGGCATGCTCTGGTCCATGTAGGCCCCTATTTCATACCGTGGCCAATGGGATCAGTCATTTCTCAGGAAAGCCTGCATGAATGGTGAACCTTCTATGGTCTTTCTGTAGCGTGTCTCTAATGCACAGTGAGGGAGCTATCCCTACTCTTCCATCATTTTCTTCTTTCTTTTCTCTTAGCTCTTCTACTCCAGGCTTATTTTCCAGCTGTCTTCATTAACTCTCTCCAGGTACCCAAATAGGGGAGAGCAAGGAGGAAGGGGAAAGATTCTAGTAGCCGTACCACCCCCAAAGGGCACTGGTACATATTATACTTATCTAGTCATTTAACCTCTGTTTCTCTCAGGTTCTTCAACCCCAAAATGGAGATCATAATAGCAACTAACTCAAAAAAGTTGTTGTTAAGAGCAAATGAGCTCAGGGGTGGCTGGGTGGCGCAGTGAATGGAAAACCAGCCCTGGAGTGAGGAGGACCTGAATTCAAATTTGGCCTCAGACACTTAACACTTGCTAGCTGTGTGACCTTGGGCAAGTCACTTAACCCCAATTGCCCTGCCCTCCCACCTCCAAAAAAATAAAAGCAAAAAGAAATGACCAAATGAGCTAATATTTGTAAAGCATTTAGTACAATGCCTGGCATGTAAGGGCTTAATAAATGTTCCCTTCTTCTTCCTCCCCTCCCAAGTCAGTATGTAGGGATTGTCTTTACATAAGCTTTGTTTCTCTTGATGTCTCTCATAGACAGCAACAATATTTGTTGTTGTTCGGTCATTTCAGTCATATCTGACTCTCCCTCCTCCCATTATTGATAGATATCACAGGCATTCTCATATGGGGACTTCTAACACAAAATAGGCATCGGTGGTGTTGTCAAGGTTTTCTGTCCTTAGAGTTATTAGAACATAGGCATGTATTCATTGACCCTAGGTCTCTGATGTGAAACACATGACGTGTGAAGTTTAAACATGACTGTGAAATGCAAATAGATTCTTTTTCTCCAAATAAACTCTGAAATTAGGAGGATTCCTTCAATATTTTCACACTAATTTTAGTTTTAAAAAAATAAAAGATGTGCCTATTGACCATGTCAACATGGTAGCAAATAGGGAATTAATTTGAAGTGCGTGTTATCATTTGAAAAAGTCATTTCAAAGGGTCAATTTCACAGTTTTGCTTGACTGTAGAGGAACTACTTTGGCCTTTTGTAGAACTGGAAAGTCTAATCACAATAATCATACTTACAGTGGCAAGTACAGGGTGTCTTATTACATTGGCACAGGAATCTTATGCTAATTCAGGTCAGCACCTGCTCTGAAGCTTAAAGTCTTGAAGAGTTGCCCGGGGGCACTTAAAGGTTAAGTGATTTGCCCAAGGTCACCTATCCAGGATGTGTCAGAAGCAGGACTTGACCCCAGGTCTTCTTGGCTTTGTAGCAGGCCCTTACCCACAATGCTACAGTGCCGGGATAATGATGGCAGTGAAGGCTAGAATGAAGATAACAGTCCACAGAATATTAAATATAAAAGAATGATAGCAGAATAGTGATTTGTCACCAGACCATTTCCATTTCCAATAGGAAAAAAAATGAGAATGAGACAATAGCAAAAAGGACACATGCCATTGTTATTCTGCTTTTGGTTGGCATCGTTGAGGTAGCTAGTTGGCATGGATTGTTACCTCCATTTTACAAAGGAAGAGACTACCTCAGGGAGGGTAACACTTACCCAAGATTCACCAGCCTGTAAGTATTACTAACTACCTTTTGGATTTTACAGGTGACTTCTCCTTTCTTGGTCTCACTGTGCTCCTCTCAAAAAATTCAAGAGGGTATGGATGCAATGAACTCAAAGGTTTCTTTCTGCTCTGATATTCTCAAAGTATATGAATATGGCTTAAAGTATTACCTTTCCCAAGGGTGATGTGAGATCTAGAGCTGGAAGAGGCCTTTGGAGGTCATTCATCTAGTTGAACAAGCTCATTTTACACATAAAGACACTGAGGTTCAGGCCCAAGGAGGTGAAGTGACTTCTAAAAGGACACCCAAGTGGCCGAGCTGGGATTCCAAGCCAGATCCTCTGATTCCAACGGCAGTGTGCTTTCCACTGCACTGTGCAGCCCCCTCTCTAGGCTAGCATTAAAATCAGCCTCAGTACCTTGAGCTAAATGAATGAAACTCCTTTGGGTGACATTTTAGACATTAGTGCATCAGTGAAAGAAACAGGCTTTCTTGGCACCCCTGAGAGTTCTTTATGTAGGCTCCTTTGCCTTCATGTTAGACTGGCACTGTGTACAGAGCCCCTGGCTGCTCTTACTAAGTTTACATTCTTTAAAAGCTAGTTTGGAATGACATCAACTCTTTGCTTTCCATGGCTGGTTGATCATGTGGATATAAATTATCAAACGAAAGCAGACCAGAACAAAATCCTTTGGAGTTAAAATAACATATTTAGTGGAATGTCGGCTCCTTCTGAATATAGACACATTTTAAAATTGAGATTCTTTGAAAGAAAGCACGGACACACATGCGCGTGCGCGCACACACACACACACACACACACACACACACAAACACAGATTGCTCAGGGAAAGTGCAGCTTAGAGTCTGACCAATATTATCACATTTTCAAGTGCAGTCTTATGAATTCTCCCAGTAGAAGAACATGGGCTCTGCTTCTACCTTTTGGGTTAACTTCAGACTGACTTGAATTTATAATGCTTGTGAAATGAACTGATTAATTGATCTTCCATTGTGTTGCCACATTTTAACCCACATGACTTGCTGAATCCTCTGGTCAATTTTTGTAACAAAGTGATGCCCTAGATGGACCCAGAGAAAAGAGAATAAGCTTCTAGTGGCCTTGCTTTGCTCTTGTTTTATGTATCCAAAAGAAACCTTGGCCATGATAATGGATTAGTTCAGTAGCTCAAGCCCTCCTTCCCTGCTACTTCTAATTTTGTTGAGCATTCCTACTACTCCTCACTACCCATGTGGCATGGTGGAAAGAACACTGAATTTGGAGTCAGTGAGCCCAGGTTCAAACCCTGGTTCTACTGCTTCCTAGCTGTGTGAGTTTGGACAAATCAGTTAACCTCTCCGAGCCTTGTTTTCCTCATTTGTAAAATGAAGGAGGTGAAATAAACAACTTTATAGTTCCCTGATGCTTCTAAATCTGATGCAGAGCCTAAGTGGCACCAGTTCAGGTGAGGGTAAGATATGCACGGGTGCCTGAGGGCAGTCAGGGTAGAAGTTTGGAGGACTCAGAACCATAGCAGATTTTGAAAAATCTTTGAGACTTTCTGAGCCTGATTCCTGTTTTGTAAACCAATCAATTAGTCAATCAATTAACAAGCCATTAGCCCTTGTATGCATCTATCACAGGCCAGGCCATGTGCAAGGTGCTGGGGATCCAAAGGCACCAGCTTCAAAGAGCCAACTGAAGAAGATGCAGCATGATCATAAATAAGCAAATACCAAAAATTAAAACCTAACTATAAAGCAACTGGGGAGGAAAAGCACTAACAGGTGGGGGATCGGGAAAGGTTTCTTAGAGGGAGTGTAAATCAATGGAATTTGGATAGTTTCATGAGTTAAATTTGAGAGAAATTCTTCCAGTGTCCATCAGGATTTCTCTGAAAAAAACTCGGAATCATCTCCTTTTTTAAGGGAAGACAGCCTCAGAGCAGAATCCATTTAAAGCAATCCTTAGCATTTCAAAATTGGAGTATTGGCTAGCATCCCCTTCCTATAGTCCTGTTGACATCCTTACAACCATTTTCAAAGATTCTCATCATTTCAGGACATGTTTGGTCTTGTTCCAGTTGGTAAACATGCCTGAAAGAGTAGAGAAAGTTTGGGGGCTTTCAAAATAAACCTAGTCTGATCTGTCTTCCAATGGACCGTGTAATCATTATGTATAGTACTAGCAATCCATTGACCTGACAGACACCCCTAAAAGTCACCAGACAGGATCAAGTCAACAACTCAGTTGATTTCTGATAAAGGTGAGGAAGGATGACCTGTGTGACCTTGGCCAAGGTACTTAACATTTCTGAGACTCAGTTTCCTCATCCATAAAATGAGTGGATTGTGCTAGATGATCTCTTTAGAAGTTTTCACCTCTAACATCCGGTGACATGGTGAAATACTGGCTTTAGTCCCAGAGAAGCCAGGCCCCAATCCTAGCTCCATTATTTACTGCCTGTATGACTTTGTACAAGTCACTTAAACTCTCTGGGCTCATTTTCCTTATCTGTTAAATGAATGAAGGTAGACTGGGTCAGTGGAAGCCATTGAACCATTCATAAGGATCCCTGAGGACTGTGTACTGACTCAGAGAAGCACATAGTAACATTATCTCTACCTCATTGTAATTTTATTTATTTGGTTAAGTATTTCTCAGTTGCATTTTAATCTGTTTCTGATTAAGCTTGGGAGTGTTGTAAGCAGCATATTTGACACCTTTAGACTGGATGACCTCCAAGGACCCTTCCCGTTCTAAATTCTAAAATTCTCTATGATTCTTATTTTCCTAAATGAACCATTACAGCTTGGTAACTCAGAAATGTATCTAAGGAAAAAATAAACACATAGTTTTAGCCTTTATTATCTTTTGGAGTAATAAATATCCTAAGTTTAATATCTCTGGCATGAAGGAGGAATTCCTTTGATTTGTCTCTGATTACTCTCTTCCGAGCTTCTGGTGGCGATTCTATAGTCTGATATTCTGAGATTACGTGATACAAGAGTATTCTCCTTGTCTTTGCCTTTCATCATTTTCCAGAATTGTCATATCCCTGTGATTTTGAAGACTTGTCCTTATAAAAACACTTTTCTATTTATACCATACATTTTATAAAATAAGTTTCTATTTATAACCCACTTTTTATCAAGATTATAATTTCTATTTCTAGCCCACTTGTATAGTTAGTGAATACTTTACATAACATTATTTAATTGGAACTACACGACAACTTTGGGAGATAAGTAGTGACAATATTATAATATCTTTTTCTTAGAGGAAGAATCTCAGAGAGATGACGTGATTTGTCCAAAGTAACACAGTTATCAAGTAGAAAAAGCAGGATGAAATTTACCTATGGGAGGCAGTTGGGTACAATTGGTAGAGCCTGGATTTGGAGTCAGAAGAACTCACTTTGAATCCCAACATTGCCACTTCATTCATCATGTGACCTGGAACAAATCTCTTAACCCCTTTGGACCTTAGTTTCCTCAGTGGTAAAAATAAGAAAGGTAAATTAAATGAATTCAAGGGCCTTTTCCACCTCTATATTAATGATTCTGAGATATTCAAAAGGCAGTTGGAGATGCACAAATGAAAGTCAGAGTAGAAGTTAGAGCTTGACATACAGATCTATGAGTTATCTACATAGAGATTATAACTGAAGCCTTGGGAACTGATGAAGTCATCAATTGACATAGGATGAAGGGAAAGGAAAAGAGGACAAGGGATCTAGTCTTAGAGAATACCTGCAGTTAGTCACTTAACCTTTTTCAGTCTGTTTGGGAATGTCTCTAGGTAGAGTAGAAGGAGATCAAGAGGTTATAGGTGTGTAAAGGAGAGGGCAAAAGTCCTTGAAAAGGTAGGAAAGAATGGGATCAAGAATACATAAAGAGGAATGATAGAATCATAGATTTAGAGTTGAAAGGAGCCTTAGAGTCCAACAAGTCCAATCCCTCCCCTTTTGCAGATTAGGAAACTGAGGCACAGGGAGGATAAGTGACTTGCTCAAGGTCATATAACTAGTAAGTTTCTAAAATGGGATTTGAAGTCAACCCTTTCTGACTCTAAATTCAATGCCCTATATATTATGGCATCCTGCTTCTTAATAAGAGACTTAGAACTCTCCTTTTGGGAGTGGATAAGAGGTCACTGAGTGGCAGCAAGAGCCCAGCTAAGGTGAGGTACTTAAAATTTGAAGTAAGTGGAATCTCCTCAGTTCCAAGAATTTCCTTAGTAATCCTCAGCAGCCCAAATATATGAATGGTGGAGGTTCTTGGAGGATGAGGATTTGTGGGTCAGGAACAGTGGATGGGTGAGGAGGGGCAAGGTACTCCAAGGTGGAAGTTAGTGAAATATTGAAGTAGCAGACTATAGGGTGAAGTCACCCCAAGCAGCTTCCTAGGACTAATCTACAAAATCATAGTGGTATAGGTGGAAGGTGTTCCCACAGCTGTGTCTGTGGTTTATGAATCTCTCTCTGTCTCTCTGTCTCTCTGTCTCTCTCTCTGTCTCTGTCTCTGTCTCTGTCTCTGTCTCTCTCTTTCTCTCTTTCTCTCTCTCTCTCTCTCTCTCTCTCTCACACACACACACACACACACACACACACACACACACACACCTTAACAAGCATTCAAGAGCAGGATAACCACTTGTTGAGTTGGTTTTGAAATGTCAGTTCAACAAAGGCAAAAAGCGAATGCCATTCAATCTGCTAGGGATGTGAGCATCTCAATGAGATGAAGACTTCAAGAGAGACCCTTAAAGGCAAGAGAGCCAACATGTTTTCGATAGCATCTCAACTATATTTCTCTCCTCAGTGTATGTACTTCATTTAATGCAAATAATCTGTATCCATTTCCTGAGCACCAGGGAAAACAGAGTAAAGTATAGAAGAGAATGAGAGCAAAGACTTCATGTCTGAAAATGATCCATGATGGAGTGGATCTTTTGGGGAGTTACTGAGCCCATCCCTTGGGTTGAGTTGACTGGCAGAGCCCATCTGCCACATCAGGGAGCCTGAGTTGAGCTTACACAGGGTGCATCTGGGACTGGGAAGAGGTTTTTACTAAAGAGGCCAACCTGGAGACAATCCAAGTGGAGCAGGTGACAGTAGAAATTCAAGAACCATGACTGAGATACCTCAGGCCAGGCCCAAGGCATGGAAGAATCAGAAGCTACACAGCTGGTACCTTCTATGTAATTAGATTAGCAGATGTGAACAGACTGCCTGTCTATGTTGGTAGTAGTTAGGGCACCATAACTTAACCTCTCTGTGCCTCAGTTTCCTCATATGTAAAATAAGAGGTTGGACTCAATGGCCTCTAACATCTCTGCCAACTCGAAATCCATTATCTTAGGATTTCATGAAGTACCCCATAATTGTGGCCCACATAACGAGCCACTTAATTGGAACAACTGGGCCATTCTTTAATTTTCAAGGAATTGACTGATTAGTGTACTGGAGTTATGAAATCAACTTATCACTTGGGCAAAAAGTGGGCAGAACTCATGTTCCAGGCTCATATGGAAGGACAGGGAGTGGAAACTAAGGGGTCTCTAGGAGGGAATGTAGGCCAGATGCCAATACCCAGGACTTCTTAACCTGGGGTCTGTGAATCTTAAAAATCTACTTTTTCAATGACTGTATTGAAATATAATTGGTTTCCTTTATAATCCTATTATTTTTGTTTGTGCACTTGAAAAACATTGTTCTGAGAAAGGAATCAGAATCAGTACATTTCACCAGACTGCCAAAGGGCTCTATGATGTGAAATTAAAAAAAAAAAGATTAATAGTCTCTGCAGTAGGCCATTGAGCATCAGAGATATTTTAGGGGGAAACAATGTGAAGGATGCTTAGATAAAGAAGAAATTAACACCTAGCAAAAATCCACTTGAGGAACCATGTGTGAGGGGCCACATGGCCTATAAGTGAAGGAATAGAAGTTACAAAGACCTGTAACTAAATCTTGGTTCTGACACACATGCTACAGCCATGAGCTAGTAGCTTAACTTCTCAGAAAGCTCTAGAAGATGATGAAGAAAGGGCAATTGCTGACCTTCATCAGAAAAGGGAGTTTCCAAAGTAGATATCCTCTCTATCAATGAAAACACAGATTTAGAACTCCATACCCCACCAAAATAAAAGCCAAAAAACTCCATGTACTACATATTCCACCCTTTCCTCCAATCACACTTTGTGCACACACTCATCCCTGAAGTGTCTGGACTGGTATACACTATGAGTTTGGGTTTTGGATTTTTTTTCTCCTTTTTTATTATAAAAGTATTTTGGATATATTTTGTAATAAGCATGGGAAGGGAAGCCAAGAACAGGGGAAAAATGAGGGTTTAGTGTTCTGAAAATTAGCGAATGTTTGTCCTTCTGCCTCCCCCTCCCCACTCCCATCCACCTCTCTCTGGTTTGGTTGTCTCCTTCCTGGATCTGGCAGCATCTTCAGCTGACTCCAAGCTATGTTCCAAAGAAGGTCTGCACAATGTTAAAATGCTCTTCCCTACCTACCCCTGCTGCATTCACCTAGCTCACTGGGTAAGGATTTTTAATTTCATACATCATTTACAGCTCACTGCACTGAGTCCACAGTGATTACATGGCCTAAACAGAATGCCAAGAAGAAAAACCCTCCTAAAATGGAGAGTTCCTCACTCCATGAATTGGGTATGGCCACAGATGGTGCAAATGAGTCTAGGCATACTACCCTAAGTGCACCACTCAAGGGAAAGAAGTCAGTAAGACCTGAACAATGAGTGCTGAAGGACTAGTTCATGTAGACTCAGACATAGACACACACAGCCTCAACCCCCTTTGGCAAGGCCATAGATAAAGTAAGCAATTCCCAATTTGCCATAGCCTCTGTAAAAGTTGGAGAAGGTGGAATGGCTTAGGAAAAGGCTTTTGAGCCATCTTGCCCCTTTTCTAGAGGAAGGCTGCTCCTGGGTAATCTAGGGCAGCTGTGGCAAACTGAAATCGAAATGGGGGAGGGGCCACTAATTCCTATGTAAGGGTGCCTTTGGGCTTCATATTGACTTATTCTAAAATATAATGTTTCTATTTGACTATTTTTATTTATTTACTATTTTTTGTTATTTTATTATTTACTATTTTTATTTATTTTGTTAAATATTCCTGAATTATATTTGGGAATGGTATGGGCTGCATGTGGAAGGCAGCTGTGTTTGACCCCTGTGGTATAGGGTACTTTTACGCAGTGTAAACTGGGTTGAGTCCCCTGAAGTCACTTTCAGGACCCTCTCCCAATGATATACTATTTGTCCCCAAATTCTTATGGGAAATGTAGTCCAGAGAGAAGGAATCCTTGCTTGCCTTTGGCATGAGTATGACAAACAGAAATCTGCCCCAAAACCACATGGGGAGCACTGGTCTGTTTACATTTGTTTGAGAAAATTCTATTTCAATCAGTTTGAGGTGGATGCACAAGTCTTACTTGGGAAACCCATGGAATTCCCTTGTTCTCCATTCATATTTCCATCATTGCCCCATGAGTGGACCTGTGTTATAAGGTGACTTTCTGAAAGTGGTTGGCTTATACTGAATCATTCACTCTCTCTTAGCCTGTCTTCTTGGTGGCTAGCTAGCATCATGCATTCTTGATGTAGATGACTGGCTGCTAGGGTGAGGGATGCAGTCTGTGGCTACAGGACAGAGGCAACCTCAGGCAGTCATTTGTGGTCAAAGTGAGGATTCTGGCTTCCTCTATTACCAGTTTCTAAATGTAATGGAGTGTTGACTGTGGCTCACAGGGAGGCCAGAATAGTTACGTCTCTAGTATCTCTTCCCTCTGCCCTTCTCCAAGGCAGACTAATTCCTGCCAGGAAACAGGCAGAAGGTTGGGGCCAGAGGCCAGCCTCTCTGCTGGCCTCAGACATAACTGTCTTCCACATGCAGCCCATAACATTCCCAAACACAATTCGGGAAAATTGAACAAAATAAATAAAAAATACAACAAAATAGAAACTTTATATTTTAGAACAAGTCAATATGCAACCCAAAAGTACCCTTACATATGGATTAGAGGCCCCCTTCCCCATTTCCATTTAAGTTTGCCACAACTGTCCTAGGTAACAGGCTAGAATCATATCTATCTGCTTTCTTAAATATGATTAGTCTGGGGGATGTAATTTTATGTTCAAGTTAAACTCTTTATCATTATTTCTTTACAGGGAAAGGAAGCCCCAAGCTTTATATCCAAGGATTGACTTCCTTCCCACCAAATTCCAGTTCCACAGTAAACATATGTAGCAAATAGCAAAGAAATCCATTTATCTAAGTAGATGATAAAACAGAAATCAGAGAATTTCTACATATGAGCATGTATATCAAACAATACTGAGTTAAGGAGCTCTGCCATTGGTAGGGAAGTAACTCAACTCAACCAAGAGAGAGTCCCAGACATCACCTAAAGGGTGATGTCTCCAGTATAGCAAGTCTCTAGTATAGCAAGCTGAGGATAACTAAGCATGCTTAAAGTTCTACATGTTGGCTTCTTCTCAGAGTCTTCATGGTCCTAAAGAGATAATGGTATCCCCATACATACTCTCTTGACACTGAAAGCAAGAAAAACCCAAAGAGACCAAAGAAAACAGATCTCTTTTCTCTCTGGCCCTTGCTGACTCTACTCAACCACTTACACAAGTTTAGGACATTGATCTCCACCAGTGAAAAGAAGATCCTATACCAATGGGCTTTAGAACTGGGGGTGCATAAGAAACTGAGCAGATTCAATATTTACCTGAAAGGAAAATTAAACATGTATATCCATCAAAATTCATGGTTCGTAAAGAATTCTCACCTTTGTCCTTTCATTGAAAATCTAGACTTGGTTTTCTTTTGACAGTAAGGTCAAGTGAGAAAATTTGAGGACCAGAAAAGAGAAATGAAAGAAAGAAAGAGACAAATTGGAGACATTTTGAAGTGATAATCGATAGAACTTGGCAACTTCTAGAGACTGAAGGGAAGAGACAAGCAAAAATGACTGGGATTTTGAGCTTGAATGACCTCCAACATGTAATGGTGAGGCCCCAAAAAAGGACAAATTCAGAGGCTGGCCTTCCCATCTCACTTCCTTTGCATGGACTATTCCCCCATTTAAAAATATCTTCTCTACAGCCCTCTGCCTCATAGAATCCCTTAATATCCTTCCCAGAACAGTACAGGGGTCATTTCATGAACAAGATATTTCCTGTTGCCCAACATTATTAACACTTTCTCCCTCTTGATCTGGCTTCAACTGTATTTTGTATCTGCTTCTTTGTATATGCAGAGCTTTCTTTCCCCAGTGGAATGTAACCTCTTTGAAAGCAGGGACTCTTTGGTTTGTGTCTTTGTATCTCTTATACCCAGTACAGTGCATGGCACATATAGTGTGGGGGGGCCTCATGTGTGTGAAGTATTTTTTCTTTCTATAAGTTGTAGAATTTTCCAAAGTTGCTCAAATGGCATTGGCACTTTTCCCAAGTTAACTGCATTGGCATTGTATATCATAATTATAACATTCTTCTTATGGAATACTCACCAGGACAACTGGAACCCAATTACAAAGCTCCCCAAATCACAGACCTTGTTGTCTGCTGTCATTTGGGGAAGTTACCATGGCCCCACCAAATGCTATTACAGGCTTGTTAGGTCACAAGGTACCCAGGAAGACCATTTTGGAAAGCTTCATAAATGGTCCTGTTTGCTGTCAATATTCCAAGTCTCTGAAGATTGGTATGTTTTACCTCCAGCCACAAACGGTATGATGGCAGATGGGCTTTTGCATCCACCACCTGCCATAGCTGGATCAGCATCTGTATTTGTAAACTGATTATACAATATTTACTAAATGGCCAGTTTTCTTCACTCATTTTAGCAGTTTATATGAAGAGACATCATTTCCGAGGAAAATAATGTGCCCTCCCAAAGGTTACCTGTTTTATCAATTTATGTAGGGAAACTATTTTGTTCCTCTTGATCAAAATCTCATTTCTATCAATATCAAACTAAGGCTACAATTTAGCCTAATCTCAAGGCAATTAAAACACATACTCTATTAAACCTTGGTAATGCCCATTAAAATTAATTGAGACCTTAGCCCTTTGCTGGACTCTTTCTTAATGAGCTTGGAGAAAAAGATAATAAATCCAGCAAACAAGAGCCTTCTTTAATGACCAGGGGCCATATCTCTTTGAGTTGGTTGAAACTGAAATTAATTGTGTGCTTCTACTTTTAATGTTGATGCTTATCCTTCAGTAAATGCATCTGTGCTTTTCAAAATGAATCCCTGACTTTATATGCCCAGCGAAAGGCACTGTTATGGAAATACAAGATAAAACTATTTAAAAGGATAGTATCCATTTAAAGGTCAGATTTTTCTAGTTAAAAGGAAAGCCTAGCTAGTGGATTATTTAAAGCTTCATTAATAGTCAATGAATTGCTAGCCTTGGTTCTCCTTTTGTGCAACTGTTAAGCCAGGGACAGAGTTGAATTTCTGAATTTCAACCTGATGCTCACAGTTCTCTGGTTGATTTCGTTAGGGAGGTGAACAGACAAGTACACAGCAAACAGTGTTTGCCTCTGGGAGTTTGCTGTGCTTTTGACACATTGATTCTGTGGGTGACCCAACAAAGCCAGTCCTGAGAACACAAGTGTTCATTAATTGAATGTTGCTCACTGCAAGATGGAGGAAGGAGAAGCAGAATGGGGACAGAGCCCTTTAACTACATCTTCATCTAGATGCACAGAGGCTTCATTAATTCCACAAGCATTTATTAAGCACCTACTGTATGCCATGTACTACTATGTTAGATCCTTGGGTATATGGAGACCAAAATTAAACATTTGTCACTGTCAAGGAGATTATGTATATTTTTAGAGGAAAGTACATTAACAGAAGTAAATATATGGCTGAGAATCTGAGGAAGGAAAAGGTTTGAAGCATTGGCCATAGAAAATTAGATAAAGATTTGCTCTATCAATAGCATTCCACTATAATTTGAATTTTCTTGTTTCTTTTTTCCAATCCAGAAATTGGATTCTCTCTTGTGAAAATGAAAAGCAAGCAAAACCAACTGATACAGT
This sequence comes from Pseudocheirus occidentalis, assembly GCA_028646575.1. Classification (NCBI taxonomy): domain Eukaryota; kingdom Metazoa; phylum Chordata; class Mammalia; order Diprotodontia; family Pseudocheiridae; genus Pseudocheirus; species Pseudocheirus occidentalis. The sequence continues at coordinate 40,331,542 of CM053602.1, forward strand.
GATATATCTGAAAATATATTCTACATCCTGCCCCTGTAACCTGCCACTTGTATTCCAAGAGGAAGGGAAGGTTTGCATCATAGGTCTTAGTCTCAAAGATTTAGAGTTGGGAACATCTATTCCAACCACCTCATTTTTCAGATAAGGAAATGGAGGCACAGAGAAGTTACAAGATTTGCCCAAGGTAGGAATTACAGAAGTAAGATGTAGCAAAGCCACTAATCTAAACAGTAAACTTTTGATTCAAAGTCTAGAACTGTTTATACTCTACCATATAGGTGTCCTCTGGAACCAAGATCAATAATTATAATTATTCCAAATTCTCCTTTTAACATTCTGTTCACTTTGACTGATAAAGTCATTTTGTTTGTTGTCCTTCTGATTCTTCTCCATTCTGTGTCAGTTCATGCAAGTCTTCCTATATTTCCCTGAATTTCTCATAATTGTAACCTCTTACTACACAATAATTTTCCATTAAATCAGAATACTACAATTTGTTTAGCCATTTGTCCAGTAGACTTGAAGATGACTTGAACTCTTTAATTTCCAGTAAAGCATGTACTGGGCCAGAAATCTTTCTCACATTCATCAATCAATGTGTACTTAAAGAAGGAAGGGACGATGTCCCCTAGCAGAATGTAACCCCTTTGAGGGCTGAGACCATCTTCCTTTTATAGGCACTGAATAAGTTATTTTTGATTGGTTGATTTCTCAGTAAATTATTCTTTTTTGCTTTAGTTGGTTCTATTTTTGCTTCTACTTGAAAAGATATGGAAAGTGAGAATATTGAAACAATCTGAAAACACTGAAACAATTCATGATACAACCTTGTATATATGCTATTGGCCCATACTTGGAAGGGCATGTGTAATAAATTTAGCAATGCTATTCTCTCATTCTTTTACTGATCTGGCCATTCTTTCCCATTTTCTTTTGCTAGATCATTATCTGTTTTTCACCTCCTAACTAAAGATATCTCCAGAAGCTCTCTCCTAAGCCCTTTCACTTCTCTGTCTCTCTGTCTCTCTCTGTCTCTCTCTGTGTCTCTGTCTCTCTGTCTCTTTCTCCCTCTCTCTCTCTCTCTCTCTCTCTCTCTCTCTCTCTCTCTCCCTCTCTCAGCGAACTCATCAAGTTCTATTGGTTTAGAACCTAGTAAATCTCTCCGAAGATGGCTCCCAGATCTCTATATCTGCCAGGAGTCTTTTCCCTGAGCTCCAGTGTCATATTAATGATTGCTGGACAGCTCCACCTGGATTCCATAGGCATCTCTACCTTAATATGTCAAGGACAGAAATCATTATCTTCCCCTCTGGTGTCCCCACTTGGGACACTAGAATCTTTCTAGTCACCCAGGTTCCAACCTTGGAGTTGTCCTTGACTTCTCCTTCTCTTGGATTCTCCATATTGTTAAGTCTAATGGTTCTATCTTCCTGACATCTCATATCCATTCCTATCTTTCTACTTAGATAGCTGCCACCCTAATTGAGGCCCTTTTACTAACTCTTGCCTGAACTATTATGCTAACATTCTTACTGATCTCACTGCTTCCAGTGTTTCTTCTCTCAGATCCATCTTCCGTAAGTTGTCAAATTGATATTCCTGAAATCTAGGTAGTATCCTATCACTTCTCTGCTCAAGTAATGTCTGTGCCGCCTCTAGGATGAAATACAGACTCCTTTGTCTGGCATTTAAAGACCTTCACAGTGGAACTCCAACCTACTTTTTCAAGATTATTGCACATTACTCCTTTTCTCATACACTTTGTGTTCTAGACACATTGATGTATTTGCTCCTCCTTACACATAATATTCCATCTCCTGCCTCTGTGCCTTTGAAGGGTGCCCTCCACCCATGCCTGAAATGCACGTGCTCCTCACCTCTACTTCTTGGAATTCTTAGCTTACTTCAAAAGTCAGCTCACCAGCCACTTCCTTCCCTGATCCACTTAGCTCTTTGTGCACTTTCTCCTCTTCAAGTTTATTGATATACTCATCTAATTATGTGTTGTATTTCTACCACCACCCTCAGTGGCATGAAAGCTTCTTGAGGGCAGGGTCTGTCTTTATATCCCCAGTATTATATCCTCAGATATTAATCCAGTGCTTTGTACATAGTAAGTATCTAATACAATAACTTATAGGTTCCCAAAATCGGCAGTACTGCCCCCTGGAGGGCACTGGAACAATAGGTAGTGGCCTCAGGCGCAATGGGGGGCATTGAATAAAAGTAAGGGGGCAATAGAAGCATAAGGAAAGAAGAGAATTTTGAAAAACTGTACTTGTTCATCTGTTGTGTAACAGAGTTACATTTGTGATTATTTCATTATTTTCCAAATAAACACACAAAGTCTAAGTTATAATCGGTCAGTGGTCAAGTCCATCACAGGTCTTAACAAGCAATACTGCATCATCAAAATGTGAATGCAGGAAAAGGAAACCCACAAATTTACAATACATTATTATATTTAAGGTACATTATTCTTTTCAAAAAGATTTTTAAATGATGCCATTTTAAAAAAAATTAAAGGATTAAGAAAGTAGATTTCCAAGGGGGTGCTTAGTCATTTTTTTAAAAGGGGAAAGTAGAGGTGGCTAAGTGGTGCAGTAAATAGAGTACCAGCCCTGGAGTCAGGAGGACCTGAGTTCAAATATGTCATCAGACACTTAACACAAAGCTAGCCATGTGGCCTTGGGTAAGTCATTTAATCCCAATTGCCTTTCCCCCCCCCAAAAAAGTAAAAGGGGACAGTAGGTCAAATAAGTCTGGGAACCTCTGTAACAGCTTGTTGGATTGCGTAAGATGGTATTATAGACAAATGGAATGCAATCTTCCATTCTAATCTGTGGCTTCTGTGAATTTAGCAGACCGGAAGCCACCTGAGGCAGGATAATCAGACAAGGCCTCTTCCTCCATGGGGGAAGGGGTAATAAGATAAAAGTGGTTAAGAGTGATTGATAAATTCCTGGATGGAACATAGAGTATCAAAGGAGTTGGACCAACACCTGTGAACATGCTTAACTTGCTTCTTTATTACTGGGGTATTCCAAAATTTTCTGGACCTCTTTGCCTTGAATTAGTACATCCATAAAAGATGCCAACTCTCCTTTTGTAGTCTAGAGTAGGGATTCTTAAACTTTTTCCACTCGGGACCCATAGGCTGCATGACCTAAGGGCATATGAGGGGCAGAGTGCACATCCTGTGTTCAGAACTGAGGCTGCAGTGAAGTTGCTTGGTACAACAAAGCCAAGTGGTGCCAGAAATGCCTGGGATCCATTTTTTTGGATCTGAAGTATTGAAGGGATCATGAGTGTAAAACATTTTAGCAGCCCTGGTGTAGGGTGTGAGCCAGAGTAAACTCCATGATTCAGGAGTTGCTCCACTTAAACTGAATCCTTGACATAACGGGCCAGCTCTGGACAGGAACTCGGGACAAAAGACACCTTCTGGAAAAGATAAATAAATAGGTGCTTGGGATATTGGTTTGTGTTTTTGCAATTCACCCTGAAGGGTTGGGTAAGCAGAAGTGAGAAAGCATTTAGATGCTTTATTCTGGGGCAACTTTTCTCAGTGTGTGTTTTGGAAGCCACTGTGCCAGATAGGGCCACATTCAGTTTTTAGTGCCAACCTCAACAGTTCAAGAAATATTCTTTTCTGCCATTATCCATGTACTCTTCCCCCATTTGGGACCATGGAAGTCAACTCTGCCTTGTGTATAGCGACAATGATAGTAGATGTGGTGGGAATGAGTGGTGAGCTTCCAGAGCATTTCAAAGAAAAGTAGAGATAATACAACAAAGGCCTTTGTTATCATCCAAGTGATTAATATGTATTAGGCTTCCCCAGGGTATCCTGTGGCAGAGGGCAGAACCACACATGAAGAGTAGCCACTATTCCCCTGACGAAACAACTACAGGGCATGGTGAAGGGGACCTCACTAGATTAGAAAGGATGCTTTAATTGGTCCCATGACTGTTTTCCTCTGTCTGGATATCTGGTGGACACCCCCTGCTCTACCAGTCTGCTCTACCTGCCATACAATATCATATAGATATGCCCAGGCACGAAACCAGAATACCTCTGCTGAATTTGCAAAAGGCACTCAGACTGTATTCCCATTCACTGAATTGTTAGAATATTTTTGTGGCCTTCCTAAGCTTGAGCGAAATGACTATGGCATATTCCGATTTACTGCATCTCAGCCCTGTCATTGAATATTGGCAACGCAACCCACAGTGTGTAATCATAAGGTAATACTTAGACATTGCCTTGAGAGAAGCAAGAATCTGGCATATCAATAGTGTCAGGGAGATTTAGGGCAGATTCTTCCAGGCCACAAATGAGATTAGAGTATTATGGGAAGTGTTAGATGGAAGACACAGCCAGCTTGGAGGATCCTAAAGTGCTTAGCACAGAAGCCTAGAAAATGATCTGTGTTGTAGATACTTATGGAAATGAGCCTTGCTGAGAATGCTGTAATCACAACTATCCAGAGAAAAACAGCAACCTGGCCTTGTAGCCTGGGGACAAGCAGTTATCCCAAGGGTGCCAAGATCCAGGTTTTAGTCCTTTTCCATTAGTTCTGTTTGGGCAGAAAATTTACTACAGTAAATGGTGGAAGTAGAACCATTTGGAGGTTACTTGCCTTGCAAAGTAAGTGAATGGCCTGTGATAGATTGTGTGTGTGTGTGTGTGTGTGTGTGTGTGTGTGTGTGTGTGTGTGTGTTAACTTATGGTCATATGTACATTCCATGAGCAGCTGTCTTGCTATCTTGAAACATCATGTCTTAAAACTCTAGTTAGCAGAATTAGAAATTTGATCACTTGTTCCATTCCCTTGACTATATGTCCTGCTAATTTAAAATAAGTGAAACTAATGAGACCATCAAAAAAGACCTAGGTTCAAATTCTACCTCAGACACTAACGAGCTCTGTGACCGTAAGAGCTAGCAACTAGCATTTGTATAGTATTTTAAGGTTCACAAAGCATTTTCCAGATGATCCTCACAACAACCCTGGGAAGTAGGTTCTATTATTATCCCCATTTCATATATGAGGAAACTGAGGCAGACAGTAGTTAAGTGCAGGACCACATAGCTAGTAAGTGTCTAACAGAAGAATTGAACTCAACTTTTCCTGATTCCAGGCCCAGAGCTCTGTGTACTACTTCTGAGGCTCAGTTTCCTTAACTATGAAATGGAGAAAATAATAACAACTAGGAGTGGCTGGGTGGTACAGTGAATAGAGCACCAGCCCTGGAATCAGGAGGACCTGAGTTCAAATCTGGCCTCAGACACTTACTAGCTGTGTGACCTTGGGCAAGTTACTTAATCCCAACTGCCCTGCCTTCCCCCTCCAAAAAAAAGCTAATAATAATAATAATAGCACCTACTTCCCAGGATTGTTCTGAAAATCAAATGAAATATTGTTTGTAGTGTTTGGCACACCTGGAAACAATATATAAGTGAGCTTCAATAATAACCACAACAATAATTTGTGTGTGTTCAGTACCTTAAGGTTTATCAAATAATTTCCTTTCCCTTACATTTTTTCTCTGAGGAAGAGATCCAAGGTCTGCAGTGACTCAGATTCTGAGGACTCCCATGTGAAGGAAAGACCTGCTATTTTAGATTTAAGTCAGTTCCAAGATGGAGTGGAAAAAACTAAAGTACACAATATGGCCCACAATCATGGCATAAATTCTCATTGAATGTACCTCTCTTCAGCCAAAGAAGTTGCCTATAATGTTTAAGGACATAAAGAAAGGGCTAACAATATGCATACAAAGCAATACTATTTTGTGACTACTTTATATTAAAATTTATATCAGCAACTAGCTTGAAACAATTCAGGGAGCTAGAGTAGACTTAAAAATTTTAAAGTTTTGTTAAACTGCGAAACATATAATTAGTATTCCAAAGAGATTCTGAAATCTCATATCGGGGGAAGTTAATGGTACTTTAATCAAAATTGAGGATGAATGATTTAAGAATAACAATACATTTGACCTAAAAAATAAAAAAGTGAAGATTAAAAGGGAAAAAAGGAAGAGCTATGCAGGTTTCACTCTCAGTTATTGTCCTTGCTGACTGATCTCAGTACCTGAGATTCAACAGTCATCTCTTTCTTTGGGTAAAGGCCCTGAAATCCACTACTGAGATGCTCAGTATTTCTTGTTGGTTCCATTTCTGACCCCCCACCTCTCTCTCTTATCTGTGCCTGTCTTTCCACTTATATCACAACTGCTCTCATCCCAGCTCCTGTCCCATAACCTCTCATCAGTACTATTGCAATAGCTTCCTAATTGCTCCCCTTAAATCCAGTCTTTCCCCTCTCCAACCCATCCTCCATAGAATTTTCAAATTTACATTCTGAAAGCATAGATCTAACCGTGTCACTGTCTTGTTAAAAAAAATAAAAATCTGTGACTCTCTATTGTGGCTAGGATAAAAAATACACACTCGTCCCTTTGACATTTGAAACTCTTCAAAATCTGCTTCCAGCCTCCCCTTTCAGTCTGATCACATATTATGTTGCCAACTGATCATTGTTATAGTCTGCGTGATAACAGGCCAGCCAGAGCCCTGCATAAAAATTTGCCAAGTTCAGTGACTTTGGCCCGATCTGTTCCAATTTTGTGGACCTTGGTTTCCTCCTTTGAGAAATGATGGGGCTATGCTAAATGAACTCTGACCTGTTCCAATTCTAAGACCTATAATCCTTTTCCAGGTCATATTTTCAATTTATGCTACATTACCCTCCTTATGGTTTTTGTTTCACCATAATAAATGGAGACAAAAGAAACACATGTTTAAATTTATTACAAACTTTGAAGAGTATTTAACTTGAAGGTAAGAGACATACTTTCCATTTCCTTTTATTCACTGCATAATAAATAATATAATGAGTACCTTTCATGTTTAATCTGAGCACTGTGAAGGTGCAGAGAAGAATCAGACCCACTCCCCACAAGAGATGATATTCCAGTTTTCTATGCCACCTTGATAATGAATGGTACAGAGCCTGGCATGCAGTAGTGATTCTTCATCTGGAAAGAAGCAAGCATATTCTATTGAGTTATTTTGGTGATTATGGCTGTGTTAGGGTCAGTTGTATAGATTAAGTTTATTGACTGGAAGGTGGGGTAGTAACATGGTTCTTCTGACCCAAATTCATTTGTATGCTAAATAAGAGACTTTGGGAATGTCTCACCCTAAATTGGCAGCTAGATGGTACAGTGGAGAGAAGGATGGACCTGAAGTCCGGAAGACTTAACTTTCTGAGTTCAAATCTGACCTCAGACACTTCCTAGCTATGTGACTTAACCCTATTTGCCTCATTCCTCATCTGAAAAATGAACTGGAAAAGGAAATGGCCAACTACTCCAGTATCCTTGCCAAAAAAAAACCCAAATGCAGAAATGAAGAGTAGTACAGGACTGAGAAACAACAACAAATCTTATATTAGATCATTATCTGTAAGAGAGACTGTGGCCTTCTACCTAGATTCAGGCTGGAAAGGAAAAAATCATATTATTCGAGAGGCACTCTACTTGGCTTTTGTTAGCTGATCATGGGAAATGGTAAAAAAAAAAATTGGGAGTCTACCCTTCTCAAGGAGAAGTTCTTATCACTATACCCCCACAAACTAGAGTTAAGATGGTCAACAGATATTCCTAAAGAAAATAATCCTGGGGGCGGCTAGATGGCACAGTGAATAGAGCACCGGCCCTGCAGTCAGGAGGACCTGAGTTCAAATCCGGCCTCAGACACTTAACACACACACACACACACATACACACACACACACACACACACACAAACTAGCCACGTGACCTTGGGTAAGTCACTTAACCCCAACTGCCCTCCAAAAAGCAAAAAAAAAAAAGAAAAAAAAAGAAAATAATCCTGTAAACCAGTGGCAAGGACCAACAACCAGCAAAGACTACATAGTCACCAGCTGGCATGACACTGGTAGATCAATGCCTTCTCCAGAACCATTGCAGCCACACTAAGAGCAATACCTCCCATGAGATCAGTAGAGCAATGCTCAGCTGAGACTACATGCCCAGCAGTCACCATGAGACTTCATGCCCAATGGTCACTATGAGATCAGCAGAGCACACTCATCGAGGGAGGAGCAGACCCAGTAGGAACAATAGGGTAACCTCTCCAGAAGAAGAAGGTGGTTCTACATTATAGGAGGTATGAGCCATCCCTCTACATGTATACCCTAGCCACACAAAGTCCTTACATATCTGGCCCTCATGCATGAATTCTATGCATTCCCAACTTCTCCACTGATCATGCATATATCATGGGAAACTATGTCCTAAGTTTATAGGTGAAATGTCTTAGTGTGCAACTTTACTTACTACATTGTTTCACACAATGGCTTTGTTTTGAAGTAATTCTACCCTATGGCTTATAAGAAAAAAAATGTAATCACTTTGGCAGGGATTTGGAAGCTATGGTTTTGAGTAGATGTGCTCTAACAGAATAACTTGAACCTTGGGTTGCCACTTTGGGGGCCTCAAATGTGAAAGGGGAAGACTCAGGTGCTACTGTGGGCTCATAGTTTTAAAACAAGAAGGAATCTTAGATGTCATCTACAAACTCTCTCTTCTTAAAGGCTCTTAGGAGGCACAGTAGAGAGAAGAGTGGACCTGGAGTCAAGAAGACCCAAGTTGAAATCCAGCCCACAAACACTTATCACTTAATAGTTGTGTGATACCAGACAAGTCACTTAACCTCTGTCTTTCTCAGTTTCCTAAACTGTAAAGCAGGGCTAACAATAGCACCTACCCTGTAGCATTGTTGTAAGGATCAAATGAATTAATATTTGTAAAAACACTTAGCATAGAGACTGGCACATCATAGATACTTAACAAATGTTTATTTCCTACCTTCTTTCTCCATCCCCCATCCAATACCATTTTAAAGATGACTATATTGAGGTCCATCAAAGGTTACATGACTTTCCTGAGTTCACACGGGTAATTACTTGACTCCAAATCTATCACTCTTTCTATCATACCACACTGCACAATTGTGAATGACAAAGTCTGTTTCAATTAGAAACTTTCCGTTGCAACATCAGGTGTTCATAGCTAACAACTTCAAAACCCCAACACCTTTGAGGTTATTTCCTTCAGTGTATGATTGGGAGCTCATGGCAAAAAAAGCCTTGGTGGGAAGGAAGTATCTCCCTAGGTGGAGAGACTCAGCAACCCTCCTTCTCCCTCCTCTCAATCCTGTGGAATAGAACGGCTGGCTATGGAATGATTGAAGAATGTACATGCAAGGCCTTGATCACTAACATTCATTATATTTTATCTTCCCTATGTTCATTTCAATCTAAGATGCATTTTTAAGGCACCTTTAAGTGTGCATTTATTGATTCTACCTTTAATGAAGGTTTGGGCTACACACTGATTGACTTCTAGGTCAAAAGAATGTTTGCTCCTAGTCACAACTTTCTTTTTATTGAATTTTTAGCTATACTTTATTGTTTTAGTCATAAAAATAAAAGCACTCTTGAGGGCATCATTTATCTAATGCTATTTATGTCTCTCCCATTTTGCACTGGCTCTTTCCCTTTTCTTTAAGCAACACAGAGCTGCTAAGATGTGTTTATCGTAGTGTGAGACAATTAGCTGAAGCTTCTTACTGGAGGCTTGAATATTTTCGTTTTTATCTCTTCTACTGTGAAATATGTTATGGCAATGACAAGGAACACTTCCCAGAAAACAATGTTGAAGATGCTTTGCTTTTGAGAGCACTAGTTCTGTATGTGGGGGTGGGGATCTTTACTGTCCTTACCATCCAACTGAAATTCCAAAGTCATGAAGCCTAAAGCCTTTTTGTTGCCTTCTTTCTCTCCCTCACCTCAAGAGAGACGGACAGACAGAAATAGAGAGAGACGGAGACAGAGGGATAGAGACAGAGAAACAGAGAAAGAAAAACAGAGACAGAGAAAAGAAGATATTAAGCTTCTTCTCTATAATTATCTAGCAACTGGTTTAGTGAATTTCCATACATAAAGTTAAAGTTAACTGGGAAGAGGTGATCACTGGAAACCAGGATGGGTTCATTAAGAGTAAGTTATACCAAAATAACTTTATTTTTTAAAATAGGATGACTAATCTGATAGATCCAAAGCATGGCCTATGTATGTAATATGCCTTGATTTCAGCAAAGTTTTGGTTAGTCTGTCATCCTATCTTAGACAAGATGAAGAAATGTGAACTAATTGATAGTACTTTTTGGTAGATGTATAGCTGGTTGCATTTATTAAGTGTTTACTAATCACTGGGGATATAAAAAAGAAAAAGATAGTTCCCGCTGCCCTCAAGGAACTTACAGTATAAAGGTAGAGACACCATGCAAAATAATACACACAAATCAAGTTATATACAGGACAAATAGGAAATAATTAACAAGTAAAATTAAGAAGGGTTGGGAAAGGTTTCCAGTTAAAGATGGGATTTAAAGAAAGTCAGAGAAGTCAGTAGTGGGAAGGTGTTGAGGAGGGAAGGCATTCTTTGGACTTGATTGATTATTTGAATAAGGAAACATTACAGAGGCTAATTTGAAATGGGCAGAAAGTTAGGAAACTAAGTCACTGCCTTGAATCAAGGCTCATGTATAGGGGTTACAGGACCAGTCCCTGACTGTTTCCAATTTCCACCTCAGAGTCATTCCTAGAACTGCCCGGTAGAGTTTAAAACAAGTCTCCAAATAGTCTGAAGAGAGGGCAGACTTTATGTCATGGGAAGGGTTACTGTGAGTTATCAGAAAGACAAAATTCTAAATTGTCCTTAGCCAACTAGTCCCAGAGACTAATAGTAATATTTTACAATCTTTGGATTTGCCAGTTTCATTTTATCTTTACATAGAAAGTATGTAGATTGAAGCTACAAATTCAGGACTGTTCACTTTTCTATTTTAAGATTAAAACCAGCATCGGTGCACTGACAGAAGCAGAATGCTAGGTCAAACCTAGCCAAGGATATACCTATGTTACTATGGCAGTAGATTTTTTTAAACAACGTATGCACATCTGTGTTTATTATTTTCCTGAAGTCTCTATCACTGCCTACGCTATTCATAGAAATACATGGACAAGTACTTCTTTTTGACATACTTCAAGAGTCTCATTAATTGGGGATCTTTTTATATTTGGCAGTCAGTCATGTGGGTTGGGAGCAGCTGAGTACCTATTGACCTTGGGCAAGTGAGCCTCCTCCTGAGGCCTCAATTCCCTCATCTGTAAAATGAGAGAGGCTGGACTAGATGACCTCCAAGCTCTCTTCCAGTTCTAGAACTTTGATCCTATGAAATTGCATTCTTACAAGTATTTCCTTGAAAGGACAATTATAAATTTACTAAGCATACAGAATTCCAAGATATCTATTGATCAGATTGGGGTAACTTGAGTTCAAAAGCAGATAGGTCATGAGAATGAGAATTAGCCCACTCAGAGTAATGCTTTACATTAGAAACTTAACTTTGACAGCTCTTAATGGTAAGTCACATATGTACAACTATAAAGAAGAAAAGACATAGATGCCCGGGAGATGAGCAGGACTAAAATTCGTGTAAGGGAAGCAAAGTGCACAAGTAAAGAAAGGAAGGCATAAGTAAAGATGGCAAACTGCAATGAAAGTACCTCCAGGAAGATGGAACAGAACAATAAAAAATACCTGTTAGATTCTTCTCCCTGTTTTGCCATGGAGCTCCTGAGCAGGTAGAAAAAGAGAGAGAGGGGCGGCTAGGTGGCGCAGTGAATAGAGCACCAGCCCTGGAGTCAGGAGGACCTGAGTTCAAATTCGACCTCAGACATTTAACACACACACACACACACACACACACACACACACACATACACACATACACACACACACAAAACCTAGCCATGTGCCCTTGGGCAAGTCACTTAACCCCAATTGGCTACCTTCCCCCCTCCAAAAAGCAAAAAACAAAACAGAAAAAAACCCTAAAAACAAAAGAAAAAGAAAGAGAAACTCTGAATCTCTTAGCCCTGGAAAGAAGGAAGGAGAAAAAGAGGGAATGGTTTGCCTCCAAGCCAGAGAGATGGAGGGAGAGAGTGGACAGTAATGATGAAACACTTCTAATTAAAATCATATCAAAACCCAGTTTCCCTCCCAGTATCATTTGCACCAAACACACAGTTAATAAAATATTTTGTAATGACTTGTGCCAAGCTTGACTGTTACCCCAAAGCAGGATTCAGATAGTCACATAGACAAACTCATATACTGGTGCACAAATTTATAGAAATTGGTATAACTCTTCACCATTAATCTCATGGTAAAATTGATCAGCCCCATTAGCCAGATGTGAGGAAATAAACCAACTATTAATTTATGATCCCAGAATGTCCAACAAAAAACCTTTCTGACTCCACATTTGTCTGAAATTTCTTCTCACTGAGCTCTCAGCCTTCCCTCACACACTCAGTCAGAAGTCTTACTACATCTTTCTCCCAGAATCTTTTTGCACTTAGTAGCTTGCTGAGGAAAGCAACAGTGAATTCTAATGCAAATTAATTTCCCAAACACTGGTGATCACACATTTAAACAGCACATGTGTCTGGACACGCACACACACACACACACACACACACAAGATTTTAAACTGAATCATAAATCTGCTTTCATTTGCTGGAGGAAGGCTAAACTTCAGCCTGTTTTCCCAAATTTATGATAGTTTGATTTCCCTAGCTTTGAATTTGCTCATTGTGGGACTTAGTTGTGGGGGGAGGGATAATCATGATTCACTTTTTCTTTGCCAACTGCATTTATTAGTCTTCTTTGGGGTCACCATACTCCCCCTCCCCCCTTCTCTTCTCCTGTGTGAAAACCAGCCAACTTCTACAGCAGCCTAAGTGCCTGTGACCTCTCCTCCAGGTGTGGTGCTCTCCTCAATAGGTGAAGAACAAAACCAACAAAAACCTAGCCCATTTCGCAACTTTTACTTGCTTTAATTTTAACTTTCCAACCCAGGTTAGGGAATTCCTGTCCTTCACACTCCTATTTCCCCTTGGGCTACTTCTTTCATGCCTCAGGTTTCTATGTTCTTCCTTTTGTTCCCATTTAATTTGACCAGTAAAATCATTCAGTGCTTTTGTTTGAATCACCAGGTATAACTACAGAAGAGAGACTTTCAATGACAGGGTGAAATGAGATTGTTTACAAAGATACACAGAAACAAGGAGAAATCAGTTGTCCCCTAGCTAATGACTCCAATCCAGGTGTGGAGAACCTGTGACCTCAAGGTCACATGTGGCCCTCTAGGTCCTCAAGTGTGACCCTTTGACTGAATCCAAACTTCACTGTGAAGTTCAGTCAAAAGGTCAAACTTGAGGACCTAGGGGGCCATTTGTGACCTCAAGGTCACTGGTTCCCCACCCCTGCTCCAGTCATTGAAGCCTATGGTATAGACAGTTACAACAACCTTTTCACTTCCCCCCCCCCCTCCGAGCTCTAGCTTTCCCCTTCTGGGTTTTGTATTGAACTCCATCAGTCTGGAATAGGGGCCAGCAGTTACTGGTCACTATCCTTTCATTGAAGGAATCTTAAGGTCTGATACAATAGCCAAAGGTCACCCATTAGTGGCAGAGTTGGTATTTGAACTGGGGCTCTTACAGTTTAAACTCAAGACTCATTCCATCACACCAGCCTGTGCTCTTCTCTTGGATTTCCAAGTAGTGATTAGTGCAGCCCACACTCAGTAAGCATATGGTGGTGAATTAATCCTCACTATATTATCCTGTTCATGGCTCATGGATTTTTATGGATTTTACCCATGTGTGATTGTGCATTTTTTTTTCAGAAGAAGGGGGAGCAGTGGAGTTAGAATGCCTAACAGAAATTAAATATTCCTTTGGTTATATCCAGGGGTATGTTTATCTGCATCTATTTAAAAAAATGCATACAGCTCTCTATATGTAAAAAATAACAAAACTAACATCCTCTCCCACAGCTCTTACATTACATTGACAGAAATCTGGAATATGTTGAATTATTGATATTTTTCACCATTATTTGTGGACAGGTAGCTATCACCTATTGTGAAAAGGTTGAATTGCCAGAAATCTTTACTGAATTGCATATGCAAATATCAAAGAGCAACCATTTCCTGCTCTCCTAGGCTATTTGACATTAAAATGCATTTCAAGTGGTTTATCCTAGGTTTACACAGAATATTTTGCAGTAGAGGCATGTTAGCTCAGGGCCATGGGCTTTTATAGCATTGGAAAAGGCTGAAACTTCTGACATGAGAGAGACTATGAAATTGTAATGGGGAAGAAGAAATGCTGTAGTGGTCAAGGGGGTTCCTCTTAAGGAGAAGAATATCTATCATTTACATATCAATAATGAATGTAATAATTTTTTTAAATCCTTATGTGTTCATTAAAGCAGGTCCCCCAAGTCCCTCTACTAGGGAATACTTTGTTAACCTAGTTCCATTTGTTATGTGTAATTGAAAGTCATAAAACTGTGTTTCTTTAAAGATAGTCCATAAATCAGATTCTCTCCTCCTTGAATCAGGCCTTCCCCCCAATTAGGCAATAAGGTATCAAACTGAAGTAGTCTATATTAATGAGGTTACATAAAGCTACAAGTCTATTTAAGTTATAGCTGAAAAAAGTCAGCCCTTAAATGGAGCTGAGCCATAACCCTATTAAATTACTTCTGGTGGAGAGCAGAATGGTGCTGTGGAGAGGGTAATGAACTTGGAGTCCAAGGGAGCTGAGTAACTTTAGGTACCAGTCCTTGTATTGAAACTTAAGCTGAACATTCTTTCCTACCCACTTGAATGACTTCATAGCCAATTCTGCCCACCCACAAACACCATCCCATCGCTTTGTTAATGGGAACAAGAGTTGATATGGAATCGGGAGCAGATTGGATGGAGGGTACACTAGGCCAAGACAGTAGGGCAAAAATTGGGCTATAGGATTTGGCGACACAAAAGGATGGGACCAAGGATGACAGCAGGAGGGCAGCTAGAGCCAACTGTGTATTTGGAATAGTGGGTTCTGGAAGAGAGGCTAAGTAAGGGAATAGACAGCTAATGGCGGACTGGGGGAGGGGAGTAATTGAGTGTATGTATACTGAGGGACTTGGCCTGGTAGTAGGCAGCTGTCCACTTTGAATGGCAATGGATAGAGGAAGAGACAATATATGATGACAATGTGGGGCAGAAATTCAAAGCTTCCTGCTGAGCCTTTGTCTACTAGGAGCCAACATATCTGTTTAATTCAGTCAAATGCAGGTAGTTTAGAAGTATCGAAAGTAAGCATCCAGATCCATGGTTCTCAACCTTCCTAATGCCACGACCCTTTAATCCAGTTCCTCATGTTGTGGTGACTCCCAACCATAAAATTATTTTCATTGCTCCTTTATAACTGTGATTTTGCCACTGTTATGAATCATAATGTAAATATCTGATATGCAGGATGTATTTTCATTGTTACACATTGAACATAACCCAGAGGTTGAGAACCGCTGATCCAGAGGACTAAATCTTTAGCTGAGGTGATAATAACAAAAAAGTATGTGGTAGATGGGACCTCAAGAGATAATAGGATTTAGAGCTGGAAAGACCCATAGAGATCATTAAGTCCGACCTCTTCATTTTACAGATACAGAAACTAACTGATACCCAAAAAAGGCAAGGTCATGTAGGTGGTGAGCAGCAGAGCCAGAATTTGAACCCAGATCCTATCCCCCTGATTCCAAACCCAATGCTCTTGTTATTATACCATAGCTGCTGCACTGGTCTAGCCTCCTATATCCCTTACTCGTCCTTCACCTTTAAACCATCCAAAACAGATAGCCTGGTCATTTCTTGAAGAACTTTGGGGACACTTAGGATACCACTGCATATATAAGATTATGTTAGCAGTAGCTGGGAACAATACCTGGCATCCTATTGATAATTTTGACTCAAAGCTATTAATCTGGAAAATCATCCTCTAGTTTGGTCTAGTGACTGAACAGACCAGAAAAGAAGCTAAGAGGATTTTGGAGCTGGAAGGGATGTCGTAGCTCAGGTAACAAATCCAGCCCTGGCCAAGAGGACATTTGGGCTGAATTCTATTGAGGCTGGGAAGCCTGACATCCAAGAGAACAGTCCCATACAGTTGCAACAGAAACAAGAAAGACAGACCTATCTGTCCAGAGAATTCCATGGGGATGGAAGGGTAGGGGCTGTGACCCAACACTCCAGAGGATAAAGAGGTGAGTGACAGGAGTGGTAGTCATCATGAGGAAGAAATGTGGAAGTATACCCTCCCAGAAAGGAAGTGTGCCCCACCCCATCTGAATGTTGCCACAGAAAGGAAGAACAGCCCTATTTTCCCCCCAGTAGAATGTAATCTCCTTCAGAAAGGACGATTATTTCATTTTTTGTCTTTCTTTCTATCCCCACTGCCAGGCATGGAGCCTGGTGCAGAGTGTATACCTTAAAAGATGCTTATTAAATGATAGATTGATTGATGAGTATGACTCTAACACCTAATCCAACTATCCCCTTTTACAGATGAGGAAACTGAGGCCTAGACAGGAAGAGGGTCTTGAACTATTAAGCAGCAGAAGCTGCATTGAAAGTCAGGGCCTCAGCCTGTAGCCCCAACACAGCTACTATACCAAGCTGCAACTTCCCATTTGTATAATGCTTTTTAGCATTTCAAAGACATTTCATTCCATTTCCTGAACCTTGGGTGGGAGGGAAGCAATTCAGGTATTTTTATTCCCACATTACAGATAAGAACACTGAGGCCTACCAGGTCAGATCTCACACACACAGGAAGATGGGAACTGAGCCATCTGCCTTCTAGGGCTAAGATACTGTCTCTAAAATTTGATGGATTTCTTTACCCATCCTTTCGGATAATGCTTTGGGTTAAAGACAAACAGATCGGCACTGTCACTCGCATCAAAGAGACATGAATGAACAGCTTGGTATTAATAACTATTATCACCTCGACAAGAGAAGCTGGAATGAGAATGTTAACTTTACCTCCCACTCCTTCTAATATTTATATCTGGATATGGACCAAAACAATCCCTTAGCTGAGTAATCTGATTTAAAATTCTCTTCAGAATTGAGAGGAGAGTCAAGCACACTTCTAGGTAACTCTCTTGCTCATTTTCTTGAATCAGCCCTATTGTGCCATTGTTAGCCCTTACCTCCTGAGTAGAGATTTGGGCCCTCCCCCCCCACCAGGGCTGGGAGCAAATTTCTTCACTGCCTCATGGTGTATGCCAGGATTAAGTACATCTACTTCCTTTTCCTATGATCGGCCCCTCTCTTCCCTGTAAGGTGCCCACTGCCTCTGGTGGCCCTCTCTGAAGCTTCAGACCCTCTGTGTCCTCCTTAGCCCAACATACTTGCTAGGTCACCAGGTCACAACTGCTGGGAGGGGTACACTTTGTAACCCTTCACCATCCCTAGAAGAATGAGTGGTCCTTGTTGTCCCTACTATTTGTATTACTCTCTCATTATCATCCTTATTTTGTTATCATTCCCTTACAACTTCAGTGGTCCATGACATCACAACCAATCACATTACTCGACACCCCTGCCTCATTAGATGCTCATGTTGAGTTTCTTTGGCCAAAACTTTCAACCTAAAAGATCCTGTAATTTCAGCAAACTGGTAAAAAGTGCTGAGTAAGCAACCAAAGGGCCTGGATTCAAATCTCAGCTCTGCTCCTTATTAGCTATGTGACCTTGTGCAATTTACTTAACTAGGTTCTAGTTTCCTCCTCTTAAAAATGAAGGGTTTGGAATAAATGGCCTCTGAGGCTCAACATGACCCTAAGATTCTTTACCTTCCTAAGGCTTAATTTCCTCAATTTCCTACTCTGTAAAATGAAAGCCAGATTTCCCTTGCCACAGACCTTCCTCAGCCTCTGATCTACTGGCCAGAGATCAGCCTGGTAGATCTACTTCTTCTTGTGTTTGTTTTATTTGTTTGTCTTTGCTTTTTGGAGGGGGAAGGCAGGACAATTGGGATTAAGTGACTTGCCCAATGACACACTGGCTAGTAAGTGTTAAGTGTCTGAGGTCACATTTGAACTCAGGTCCTCCTCACTCCAGGGCTGGTGCTCTATTCACTGCATACCTAGCTGCTTGAGTAGATGTACTTCTAATGATAATGGCAAAATAATTGGCAATCCAGCCACTCTGTCCCACAATTTGGACTTTTCATAGCACATTTAGTGCCGGACAGTAGACAAATGGACTTCCATAGTCCTTTAAAGAAAACAAGGAATTTGCAAAACATGCTAATGAAATGAAATGCAGTGAAATCACCAGTATAGTCCCTAGCCTGTAAATGCTACTTTTAATATGATTAGTTGGGATCCACCTGTGAATTTCATTTTGGCTCCAGCTTAGAAGATTGGCTAACCCAGAGGTTGATACTCCGTTGTTCAAAAAATCCAGCTAAACAGAGAAGAAAAATTAAGAAATAATTACTCAGCTACTCATAGCAGTGTCTCACATTTACATAACCCTTCCTGTATGTGATCAGGGATTGGCCAATATGCCTATGGGATGCTTTGAAGGGGAGAGTCCCATCATTGCATGTCATCTGACATATCTAGAAATATTCTCACCTATGCCTGCGTTCCCAGGACTAGGTTGTCCTTGGCCAGCTCCCCTCCTCTCCCACTACATGTATATTATCTCCTTTGACCAGCACTATACTCCTATGCGCTGACAGGCAGCACCCTCAATTTACCACTAGGGAAACTGAGGCTGCTTGTATAGGTTAAAAAGCCTGAGCTACACTCCTATCTCCAGAATATTCTGTGTGACACTGAGCAAGTCACTAAACGTCTCTGAGTTTATATTTCTTCCTTTCTGAAATGGTGCCAGTCAATGGACAAACATTTTTTAAGCATCTATTATGTACCAGGGACTATTCTAGGTGCCAGGAATGAATAGATGAACAATGAAACCATCCCTACTCTCAAGGAGCTTACATACCTATGTCACAGAGCAAATGTGAGAAAAGCTCTTCATAAAAGTTGAGATGTTAAGTAAATGTGATTTATTAGCATTATTGCTGAGCTCACTCTGCTAAGAAGTGGCAAACCTGAGACTCAATCATGGGCTATAATAAATGTCTCTAAATTAAGTTGAATGACTCCATCTGATAGAGGCAAGGACACTATTTACCTTCACCCCTCTGTTCCCCAACTACCATCCCAAATATTCCCCATCCCACTGAATGCTTACAAAACCAACTGAGTGGTTTGAGTTGTCGCCTAACAAAGTATCTTTGAGTTTCTGTTCCCTAAAGAATAGTGACTTTCCTGGAGCAGCTAGGTGGCCCAGTGAATAGAACAACAGCCTTGGAGTCAGGAGGACCTGAGTTCAAATCTAGCCTCAGACACTTGACACAGTTACTAGCTGTGTGACCTTGGGCAAGTCGCTTAGCCCCAATTGGCTTGCCTTCCCCCCTCCACAAAAAAAGAATAGTGACTTCCATATCCATCAGGGTATTGATTCAAAGGGGCTGGAGCAGGTCAGAGGCACAGTGGAATCTGGTCAATTCCAGCCCATCTCAGACAATGTCACTGCTTTCATCAACAACAAGGAAAGAGTCTCTCATCACTGGATTTGGGACAAAAAAAATAGCAGTGCCAGATCTAGGGCAGGAGAAGGCTGACACTTTGAGTTAGTCAGGATGCCTCACTAGTCTCTTGGGATTTTAGATGTTAAATAGGCAGCGGAATTAGAGTGACAGGAAAGCTTTGGAAACTCAGGTGAACAAGTCCATAACGACTTTTTGAAAAAAATCTAGGCTATGACCTTCATTGCCTTGAGTTTCCTGCCAGGATCGTAAGGGGGCAGAAATAAGGTTCCCCCCTCTTCCAGTGGGGGCATAATGAGCCAGAAGAGGTTCCGGGAATATTCTTAGCTGTGTCTGAATTGATTAGGTTGCCAATTGGGTAGAATAAAAGGGGATCTAGATATGCCTTGGGGCAATGCAAGAAGGAGGAAGGAAAGAGGAAATCATCCAAGCAAGGAGGAAGACTCCACATTTTCACTGGGAAAAAGCCATCAATTTAGCACCATTTATTGAGTACCTGTTGTGTGCAGGGCATGGCACAAAGCAATGTTATTGGGATGAATGTATCTTTCCCTTGATTGTTGTTGTTTGTCCTTTGCTCTTGAAGAGGACCTTGACAACAGGCCAAAATTGAATTTAAGTGAGGGAGGGCTGTGCAAAGTCACCAGCCTTACTCTCTCCTCTCCCAAGATATGCATCAGGACAATTGGAAGTGGCCCAGAATGCAGTGGGGGAATCTGGGCCTTTTTTTTTTTTGCTTTTTGGAGGGCAGTTGGGGTTAAGTGACTTGCCCAAGGTCACACGGCTAGTTTTTTGTGTTAAGTGTCTGAGGCCGGATTTGAACTCAGGTACTCCTGACTCCAGGGCCGGTGCTCTATTCGCTGCGCCACCCAGCCGCCCCAAATCTGGGCCTTTTTAAGCTAAGATCTTTCCCAGGTCTCAGATTGTCTGAGTCAATGCCCCTTCTGTGATTAAGGCTAGGTAAGAAATGAGGCAAATAACCTCTATTACCTAGTCCAAAAAATCAGTCCAGAAGGGGAAGACCCTCAGAGTTTGGGCCAGAACAGAAACAATTGCTATTTACATTCATTCACTCTGAGCCATCAGGGCCCAAACAGTGCTGGAGTGGGAAAAGCACAGGGCCAAGTTTGAGAGGCCTGGCATCTAGTCCCAGTTCTGCCACTAACTGCAGCATCTGAGTTAGCAACTATACTTCTCTTAACCTCACTTTATTTATAAAATGTGAAGGGCAGAACCATAACCATTCCTAGTTCCTGGGGCAAATTGTCTTTTATGGAGGAAGTCAAAAGTATGAACACTCGTGTGCGTGGAAGGAAGGGGGAAAAAAGGAAAGAAACAAGTATTTATTAAATATCTACTTTGTTCCAGGTATTAGAAATCTTATCTCTTCTGATCTTCACAAAAAAGTAGGAAGCAGGGGCAGTTATTATTTCTATTCTACAATTGAGGGAATTGAAGCAGTTAAGTGACTTGTCCAGGGTCACACAGCTAATAACTATCTGGGGTCAGATTTGAACTCAGATCTTCCTGACTCCAGGTCCAATGCTCTATCCACTGTGCCACCCAATTGCCTGGTTGAAGTAGACGAGAAGCAGAGGTCTTGGGAACTGAGGCAGCTGAAAAAGGGAAGCCACTGAAGGGAACAGGAATTGGGATGGAGAAGAAGGCCGGAAAACAAGTGCCCAAATTGCTGGGAAGGAGTGGTGAATTTGGGAGTCTAGAGATGCTGGCGTCAAGATTCTGAATAGAATGGAGAGATCCTTCAAAAGATGGGCTGCTGAGTGATGGTAGCTGAGGTACATGAAAGTCACAGTGGAGAGTAAGAGTAGGGCAGCTCCTTCTTCTGGCCCCATGTGAGAGAAACAACAGTCAGCTTTGCAGAGTGAGCCAAAAAAAGGTGGGACCTTTCGAAGAAAGCCAGGTTTCAGTGAGTACCAGATGGTGCAAAGACATGTGAGAAAAAGAGACGTAGGACATATAAATTGGGAACTGGAAGGGACCACAGAGGTCACTGGATCCAACCCCTGATATTACAGAAAGGAAAATGGAGCAGAGTAATTGGAACTCAGGTCTTCCAACTCCAAATCCAGTGTTCCATGAGGGCTGATCCAATTCAACAAATATCCCCTATATGAGAGGCTGTGCTAACCACTAAGATGCAAAGATCAAATGAATAGCCCCTGCCTTCTAGGAGCTTACATTCTACTGGGAATGTACAAAATTAGTCAAGCAAACAATCTTTTTATTAAGCACCTACTATGTGCCACACACAGTGCTAGGCTTTTTTGATGCAAAGATGAAAATTAAATAATTCCTGTCTTCAGGGAATTTCTAATCCGTGAGTGAAAACAACATATATGTGAATAAGAATATATAAAGGAGAAGAGCATAAGAGAGGGTTGGAAAGACTAAGTCAGAGCCAAATTGGAGAGGTCCTTAAATGCCAGGTTGAAGAGTTTTTGTTTTATTGATAGCTGACCTTTACCTATATGGGTACAAAGCACTTTAATATAGAAAAAATCACTTTAATATAATAATATCTTTACTTTAAAAATTAAAGGATCTCTGATTTAGTCAATGTCAGCTCTCCTTCCACTAACAGAGATGGATGAGTCATAGAGATTTTCTTCTATATCTCAGTAAATAATTTCATGAGTAGTGGCCAGAGTCTTCAGGTCCCAAGGCTATTCAAACTTAATGAGGTTGGTCTTTGAACAACAGATTTGCAATTCATGCTAAAGCTCACACTTGAAGCCTGCCTGACTTAGGAGGACCTGGCAGTATTTTCCTTCTGCTGGAGAGGCCCCAGGCCTCTGGGAAGGACGGGGGTAGGACAGGGGTAGAGAATGAACTTTACTACAGTTGCTGTTTCTAAAGGCAGACTCCCAGTCTTTCTTCTACTTTCTTCAAAAACAATTTGAAGTTTTTAAAGGTGATACAGCATAGTAGATTGACTTAATAGAAACACATTCAGAAAGGTTTGCAAAGAAGAATGAGAAGCAAAGAGCATGGGTGTCCAGGGATAAAAATGAACTTAGAAAAAAGTTATGTGCTTATATTTTTTATTTTTTAACCTTAATCTTTTTATTTTCTTATTTAGTTAATTTATTTCTTTTTAGTTTTCAACATTCACCTCCATAAACTTTACATTTTCTCCCCCTCCATCCCTCACCAAGATGGCATGCAGTCTAATTAGGCTCCACATATATGTTTGTATTAAACATATTTTCACACTAGAATTAGTGTGCATAGAAGAATGAGAATGAATGGGAGAAACCATGAGAAAGAGAAAAAACAAAACAAACAAAAAGAAAATAGTCTGCTTCACTCTGCATTCTAACTCCATAATTCTTTCCCTGGACGTGGATGGCATTTTCCATAGTGAGTCTGTTGGAATTGTTTTAGGTCCTTGCATTACTGAGAAGGGCTGAATCTATCAAACTCAGTCATCGTAGACTGTGGCTATTACTGTGTACAATGTTCTCCTGGTTCTGCTCACTTCACTCAGCATTAGTTCATAGAAATCTTTCCAGGAAAAATTCAATGCTTATATGTAAGACATTTCATGTGAGGCATGCAGCACGTTACTAATATTGACCTAACCAGAGTGTGATTAAATGTTAATTGCTGGACACAGTAAGCATCAACTCAGAAGCCTAAATGTGCCTACCACGTTCTAAAAGATGAGCCACCTGCTTCCTGCCCCAGAACATGACATCATCCTTAATGAGAAGGTGATAAATACTGAGATTCTTATCCTACTATAGATATCAAGCCCATTTATAGGAAGTACAGAAGATCAGGATGGGGCAGGTCTACCTAGCAAATGTCCAAACCCATGGTTTGTTTGCTGGAGGTTTTCTTTTTTCATTAATTTGACTGAATTTGGGACTTACTATATGTTCAAGCTGTTAGAGCTGGAAAAAACCTTAGCTATCATCTAATCACAGAATCTCTGAGCTGTAAGAGACCTCGGAGGGTTCCAGTACAACCTGCATGTGATCAAGAATCCCCTTTAAAGAATCATTTAACAAAACCTCATCCACCCTCTCTTTGAAGAACCCACTACATTTTTGACAGTTTCTAGTTGTCAAGAAGTTTTTTTTTTCCTCCAACATTGGGCTGAATTTTGTCTCTGCATCTTCAACTCATGGTTCCTGGTTCTGCCTCCTGGGATCAGGAAGAATAAATTGCTCTTCTGCTTAAAAAGGTAATGTGGCATAGTGGATGGAAAGCCAGGAAGAATGGGGTTCAAGTCTTACCTCTAACCCCTATTGACTATGTGATCTTGGGCAAATTACTTTAACCTTTTTCATTGGCCTTTGCCCGTTTGCAGAGAAGGTAGCAGTCTGCATTGATAAAGGGAGATTCCTATTTTCAATTATGTTATCTAACTCATTGAAAGTTGGCTATATTGGTCCGACCCTCTTCCACTTAATCCTTCATATGCTTGAAAACAGGAGTCATGTTCCTTCTAAGTCTTCTTTTCCATAGACTATCCATCCCCATTTCCTTGGAGTAATCCTTATATGGCCCTTTCCCATGCAAGGCACCTTCCTCTGGATTTTCTCAAGCTTATCAATGGCCTAACTCAAGTGTAGTACCTAGAACTAAACACAGTACTCTAGATGGTATCTGACCACAGCAGTGTACTGCAGGACTCCAACACGTTGGGTTCTACAGATCCTCTGCCCCTCTTAATGCAGCCTAAATTCACAATAACTTTTATGGATGCCATATGACGCTGTTCACTCATATTAAGTTTGCAGTCCACTAATGCCCTCAGATCTTTTTTTGGCTAAAGAGAACCACATCTCCCCAAACCTATACTTATAAAATCGATTTTGTGAACCACAGTGTAAAACTTTACATATATCTCTATTATCTTATTAGATTAGATTCAATCCATCTTTCTAGTCAGCCAAGATATCTCTGGATCCTAACTCAGTCATACACCAGGACGGCCATCCTTCCAAGCTTCCCTTAACCACAAACTGGACAAACATGGTATGTATGTCCTGAGCTCTACTCATCAACTACCTGTTGGTCCTCTCCACTTGGATGTCCCATAGGCATCTAAGATTCAACAGATTCAAGACAAAGCTTGTTTTCCCCTCATCCTAATTTCCTCATTTATGTTAAGGATACCACAGGCCTTATTTTGGGTTCCAACCCAAATTGCCATACTTACTGTTCCTGGTATGTGGCATTCTACCCTCCACCCCTTTGCCCTTGTAAGACCTTCATGCCCAGAATGGTTTCTTTCGTCACCTTCCATGCCCCATTCAAATGCTACCTACTCTGGTTTTTTAATTCCCTTGGTTTTTGTTGCTATTCCTTATCTCTGAGAGAGAGAGAGAGAGAGAGAGAGAGAGAGAGAGAGAGAGAGCACATACACAAAATTACTGTATATTTTTTATTTACTTCTTTTGGTATGTGTTGTTCCCCCAAACATACCTTATAGAATGTAAACTTCCTGAGGGCAGAGACTGTTCTATTTTCATCTTTGTATCTCCTTTGCCTAGTACAGTGCTTGGCATATAATCGACAATTTCAGTAAAGTCTTGTTGAATTGTGCTATGTTCAATTATGTTATCTAACTCATTGAAAAAAATGGCCATGTGAGATCGAAGCCAGATCTCCAGAAATTCTGCTAGAGGCCCTCCTTCAAAATATCTTTGACCAATTAATGAATATGCTTTGAGTCTAATCATTCAACCAGCTCTAAATCTACCATATAGTTTCTTCTAGACCACATCTTTCCACTTTGTTTATAAGAATAGCATGAGAGACTTTATCAAATATTTTCCTGAAATCGAGCTATATTATATGTAGCTCATTTCCCTATCAGTCTAGTTAGTACCTCTGTCAGAAAAGGTAATTAGGTTAGTCTGTTTGTAATTAAACCCTTCTGGCTTTTTGCAACTGCCGCTTCCCATTCTAAATGCCCACAAACCATCTTTTTAATAATGTACTCTAACCCCTTTATTCAATGGCTAATGTGTTCTAATCACTTGGTTTTATGGTTGAGGAACCCAAGATCATAGAGGCAAAATGACCTTCCTATGGTTAAACAGGTAGTAGTGAGCTATCATTTGAACCTGGGTCTCCTGAGTCTAAATCCTTCCCTTTTGCTGTTATCACCTCTTTTGGTTGATTGAATTGACAGTCTATTAACTCATGGTGCCAATCTAGCCAATGAATCTGTGACAGAATCAGAGAAAGGCCACAGCTTCTGTTTTTCAGCCTGTGATCCCCTAAAGCAGTGGTTCTCAACCTTCCTAATGCCGCGACCCTTTAATATTTTAATATTCATATGTGGGTGTATCTGCATGTGGGTGGACCCACCTGAAGACAGATAGAGGAGTGGTGTCTTGGTTCCTAAGACCATCAGAAATATGTGTTTTCCAATGGTCTTCAGCGACCCCTATGAAAAAGGGGTTGCGACCCACAGGTTGAGAACCATTGCCCTAAAGCTACATTACTTCAAGAATAAGAGGGCAAGGAGGAAAATCAAGGTCTATAGTTTTTACTTTTTCATTCAGATTCCTCCATTTTACCCTTCCTCGCATTGAAAACATATTCTATATCTGTGATTGCTTAATTTACTATATCATAGGGACACAGATCGAAAACTGGAAAAGACCTCAGAGGTGATCTAGTCTATTCTCATTTGACAGAGGAGGAAACTGAGGCCTAGAAAGGGGAAGTCATCCAGGTAATGGGAGTTCTTTGAGCCCTTTTCTCTTCTTCCTATCTTTCTTTTGCAACACCTACCTGCCCATTAATCAATTTCAACCAGAACAGAAACAGCCACAACAGCTGAGCATGTTGATCTGAACATTTCCTAGCACAAAAGCAACTTCTAGCTCCATGAGTAATAAATCATCAACAACATAACAAATTAGATCACTCAAGCTTGGATTCTCTCATCTAGAGATGCTCCTCTGGACAACAAGCCTGGCTTCAAAACTGTTATCCTGAGGAGAAAAAAATCATTCAGCTCCATGGCAGAGGTCCAGAGATTTACTTGAGTAGTTTCTTTCCTTTGTAATTAAAAGAACTTATCTAAGAGGATACTTCAAATTGGAAGGAAAAAAATTATTTTTTGATCTGGTATAATAATCTCACTGTGGGTGGATGATAGGTCTTCTTGGGTGGCTTAGAAATTCCCTTCCACATCAGTATGGAAATTCTGAAATTGCCCACTGGAGTGCCTTTGACTTAACTAGAATATCATATTGCTGATGATGGATGCTTGCTCAAGGTCCAAAAAATTGTCCAAGGTAAATTTAGAGCCAGGAGTTAGAGAGTGTATGTGGGTATATTTAAATTTTCACATTTCCCTTTAAAAATCACATTTCCCTTGCCCAACCCTTTAGTTATAAAGTCCACTATAACCTTGCCACTGTAAGAACTCTTCATAATAGAAAAGAGGAAAAGGGACTTTACCAATCAGCTAATTATTTCTTGGAAGACCTAATACTAGAACTCAGATTTTTCTTTTTCTAGCCCATTATTTTTTTCATTATGCCATGCTGCTTATAAAGTAGGGGGAAGGAAGCAAGGGAGAAGCACCTATGCCATGGCTGAGATCTTCTGGATTGCTCTAGAACAGCAGTTCTCAACTTGTGGGTTGTGACCCCTTTGGGGGTCAAACAACCCTTTCACAGGGGTCACAGGGGTAGCCTAAAACCATAAGAAAACACATATTTCCTATGGTCTTAGGAACTGAAGAGGCACAGCTCCTTTATCTGTCTCTAAGCAGGTCCGCCCACATGCAGATACACCCCCATACAAGTATTAAAGTGTCATGGCATTAGAAAGGTTGAGAACCACTGCTCTAGAACCTTAATTTCCATCTGTCAGAGACTGCTTACACTTTGCCATGGAAATAGATCATTTGTTGACATTCCTAAAACTGTGGCCTGTGAAATAAATGGAAGAACAGCTGAGTTAGTCATTATGATTCAGTGGGTCTCATCACAATCATCAATAGACATTGCCATAGCTGTGTAGATTCTTTATTATGGATATTGATTATGGAAACCAACACAGCGATCTATCCCCATCCATTTTCCTAGGCTTTCATCTATTTCAGGGTTGTTGGCTTTTTACTTCGTAGGAGTTAGACCTGAGAGGGTCTTTACCACATAGATAATAAAACATTAGAGCTGGAAAGGGTCACTAGCAATCATCTAATGCTACCCTCCCATTTTCTTTTTTTTTTTTTAATTTTAATTTATTTTCTTGGTTACATCATTCATTTCCACAAGGTTTTGAGTTACAAATTTTCTCCCCTTTTTTGTCCCTACCCCCCAGCCCA
>CM053602.1:40360003-40381155 GCA_028646575.1 Pseudocheirus occidentalis
GCGCTGCCTGTAGTGTTTTCTGTCTTGTGGAGAGTTTTGGAGCTTGAAAATCTGTTTAGCGTCCCATTTTATGAGTTTTTTTAGCGTATTTGTGTGGGAGCTGTGGTGCTTTGCTGTTTCTACGCCGCCATCTTTACCCTCCCATTTTCAATGGGAGGAAACCAGGACTCAGACAGGTTAGATGATTTGAGTGAGGTCATGAAGGTACAAAAGTGGACCAAATCCTTTGTTCTTTTCACTGCCTCACTTTGGGGACCTTGGTATACATAGACTTTGTTTCCTATCTTCTTTCCATGATGATTTATGTCTATGAGCCATGGATAGCCACAGTCTCCACAGAATTGAAGTTTTAGGTCACACAAAGGAGAGAAGTACATGGTGGGTATTGGAGGGTATAATGTATCACTAACTTCAAACTGCATTGGAGAAGTGATAAAGGATATTATCAGAGAAATGTCTGACTGATCAAAAGAGGTGGGTCAGGCATGTAGAAAGAATAATGGACAACCGAGGGACAACCCACTTAGTCCTTAGGCATCTACACTGAGGTGCTAAGAGTCTGAATGACTTGCAATCAGTGACACTGGAAAGTAGTATTTGCATCAATGAGAACACGGATGCATTGAAGTTACTAAGTTTATCTATGCTAGGGTAAATCTTTCTAGACCTCAATTTCTCTAAGCTAAATGGGAGCAATAATGCTAGCCATGCATTTGCAAATTGCTTTGACATTTCCAAGCAAGGGCAATTTGAACACATATTCAGATAGTCTCCTTTCATTTTTAAATCTTTCTTTTTTTCTTTCTTTCTTTCTTTTTGTTCCTGACAGTTTCTTCTGTACTGACAAGGGGACAGACTTGAGCGTCAGCATTTTTTCTATCACCTGTATCCATGATTGCATTCATGAGATGGAGATTTAGAACTGATGCTTTATTAATGGGGAACAACCTACAAGTATATTAAATGTTTCGCTTATCCGCTTAAATGCTTTACAAACCCTTTTAACTTTGACAAGCATAGAAAAAAACCTTACTACTTAATGATGATCAAGAATGGGGAAGCATCTGCAATTTGGTAGCTGGCCAAATAATTTCATAGATTTAGAGCCGGGAGAGACATCAGATGCCATCTAGTACAATCCCCTCATTTTACAGATCGAGAAACTGAGACCCTGACAGGTTAAGTAATTTGCCTAGGGTCATATACTAAATGGAGAGCTCACCAAATAATAATTCCTATCACTTGGGGCAACTAGGTGGGAAAGTAGATAGAGTGCCCACTCTTGAATAAGGAATTCTCATCTTCCTGAATTCAAATTTGGCCTCAGACACTTATTAGCTGTGTGACCCTGGGCAAGTCACTTCACCCTGCTTGCCTCAGTTTCCTCATCTGTAAAATGAGCTGGAGAAGAAAATGGCAAATCACTCCAGTATCTTTGCCAAGAAAACCCCAAATGAGGTCACAGAGACACATCTGAAAACATCTGACACATCTGAAAACAAGCAAACAACAACAAATATCTAAAAATGGAGTTCAGTATTGTCTAGATCTGGAGATACCAGTCTCTTATGGGAGTTTCTTCAACCAAGGGGCAGTTAAAGGAATTGAAAACCAAGGGGATTTGCCATATGTGTACCTGCATGTGTACCAGTTGGCAGGGTGGAGAGTGTGGGAAAGGGGAGAGTGGTGTTTGTTCTATTTATTATGTCTATTCTACACTTTTAATAGAAACCTGTCCTAGGAGGCAGGATCATGCATCAAGAATCCCCCCAAATTCCATCTGAAATTCATATTCTGCTCATGCCTCAGGTGAAATAACACTAAAAAAACCTGAAAAAATACAAACAAAACTAAGTAGGAAAAGAGCAGCATGATGACAAGATAAGTCTGGGGTGACTAGCAGGTCTTGGAGATCACCTGATTCTCTCCCCCACTCTCCAGGTTGCAGAGGATAAAATGAAGACCAAGAGAAGGTGAGTGATGACAGACATTTGGACATCAAGAAGCAGGGATTAAATCTGGAATCTTTGAATCAGGGAATCTCAGAGTCAGAAGAGATTTAAAATGCATTTTAATCCATCCATTGCTCATAGAGAAATCCCCCTTATAGCACCTCTAGGAAGTAGTGATCCAGCCTTTTCTTGATCACCTTGAGTGAGTAGCCCATTCCACTATGGTATGGCACTAATGGTGAAGAAGGTGTTTCCTGACCCGGAGCTTAAATCTTTCCCTCTGTGATTTACCCTTTCCTCCCTACCACCACCACTGCTCCTTGTTAAACCTTTTAACCTATCCACTGTAGCATCAACCTTCTGGGGCCAACCAAATAACTCTATTCTTCCACATGATAGTCCTCAAAATACTTTGGGTGGGGGGAAAGTTATGCAATGCCCTTTAAGTCTTTCCTTCTTTAGACTGAACATCCCTTATCCAAAGGCACTAGGGGAGTTAGAGGCAACTAGATGGCACAGTGAATAGAGCGCTTAAATGTGTGCACTGTGCCTAGAGTCAGGAAGATGAGAGTTCGAATCCAGCCTCAGACACTTACTGGCTGTGTGACCCAGGGTAAGTTACTTTACATATGTATGTCTCAGTTTTCTCATCTATAAAATGAAGATAACAATAGCACCTGTCTCCCAATGTAGTTGTTAGAATCAAATGGGATTATAATTGTAAACCACTTAGCACAGGGTGTGGCACATAGAGGGTATTCTAGAAATGTGAGTTATTATAATAATTAATAATAATAATATAATATTATCACACAACTGGTTTTCATGTCACATGGACTAGAGACTTCTCACTCTCCGACTTGCCAATGGCCCCTCTTGAATGTGGCACCTAAAATTGAATAAAGTACCCCAGACTGGGGAGGGGGGATGGGAATCTGACAAGGACAGGGCATAGCAAGACTGTCTCCTTGATGCTCTTCATGTACACTCGATCTTTCTCAAGGCAATTTAAAGTTGCAATGGCTTCTTTAGAAACCATATTATGCTGTTGGTTCAAATTAAATTTGCAGAATGCTAAAACTTTCCAGTGTTTCTACAAAGGAACTGTTATCTAGCCATACCTTCCCTATCTTGTACTTAGGTACTTGTACTGATTATTTAAACATGTATGTAATAGTTTACTTTTTTCTATTAAGCTTCATCTTACTTCCTATGGCCCAACATTCTATCCTGTTGAAGTCCATCTGGATCCTGACTATCATTCAATAAGTTAGCTGTCCCTTTCAGTTTCATGTCAGCTGCAGACTTGACAAGTAGTTCCTCTATGCCTTCATCTAAGTCATTGATGAAATTGCTTAAACACACAGGACCAAACATGCACATCACTTGAATACTAGAGACCACTCTCTTGAGTTGATATTGACCCACAAATGACTACTCTTTGAGTCTAGCAATCCAACCAGTTCTGAACCCCTTTCTCTGTACTATCAACTATTCTTCTTTTCTCCATTTTTAGTTTATTATTTTAATTTTTCAAGTAATAATTTTTTATTTAAGCTGTTCTTCCTACTACTCTCCCTACTACCCCCATGGAGCAATTAAAAAAATTTAAACCCCCAAACAAGTTCCTCAGTATATATTTACACAGTCTAGCAAAACAAATTCCCACATTAGCCTCGTCCAAAAATGTATGTCTCTTTCTGTCTCTTTCATCACCTCTCTCTCAGGAAGTATCATATTTCATCTTCCTTCTTTTGGTTAATGGTGTTGATCCGAGTTCTTAAGTCTTTCACAGTTACTTTTCTCGATAACGTCATCATTGTGCAAATTGTTCAATTAGTTCTGATCACTCTGCTCTTCATCAGTTTCAAGTTTCAAGTTAAATCTTCCAAGTTTCCTTAGGAAGTGTCCATTTTGCCATTTCTCATGCCACATTGCTATTTGTTTAGCCATTCCTCAAAAGGGGGGCAGCCCTTCAGTTTCCAATTTGGGGCTACCACCAGAAGAACTGTGATTTATATTTTTGTACTATAGATCCTTTTCCTCTTCCTTTGGAGATATTAGACCTATATCTTTGGTCGCTAGGTCAAAGAGTGTGCACAGTTTGATAATTCTCCATTTTTTCTACAAAGACTGCCAGGTTCTTTGCTGCAATCTATATAGACTCTGTCTACATCATTTGTCTCATCTACTAGTCCTGGAACTATATCAAAAAAGGAAAAGAGAACTCCTACGGCCTCTTCTTGATGAAGCCACTCTGGCTCTGAGTGATCCAAGCTTTCCTTTCTTCTAAGTATCCCCAAACTATACATTAATAATACATTCTATGATTGTGCCTCTGGTGCCTCTGCCTTTCCAGAGTCTTTAAAAGAATACTGGTAGTGTGACTGAGCAACCATATATACCAGTTCAAAGGAGTTTAAATGCTGCTTCTCCTACTCACCAGCTGTGAGGCTTTGGACAAGTCCTTCAGCTCCCTGGGCCTTTGTCTTCTCATCAGCAAATAATCATAAAAACAGCTGTTATTCAAATGATGCTTTGAAGATTGCTACCAGTTTCACACACAGCATCTCAGTAGGTCCCTCAAGTATTATTTCTATTTTACAGAAGGAGAAACTAAAATTTATGCTTAAGTGATTTGCTGACCATCAGTCAAGCTGGTAGACAGTAGAGGTGAGATATAAAACTACTTGTTTTTCAGTCATTTTCAGTCGTGTCTGACTCTTTTTGACCCCATTTGGGGTTTTCTTGGCAAAAATACTATAGTGATTTGTCATTCCCTTCTCCATCTCATTTTATAGGTGAGGAAATGGAGGCAAACAGAGTAAAGTGACTTTGCCAGGAACACATAGCTACTAAGTGTCTGAGGCCAGATTTGACCTCATGAAGTCTACCTGACTCAAGACCCAGTGCTCTATCTACTGCAGCACCACCTAGTGGCCCTATAAAACTAGACTTTTCCCTTTCTGAGGGAATTAGATTTGATGATCTATAAGGTCCCTTCTTTCTGTATGTAACATATGACCCAGCCACCACTACTCCCTTCTCCTTTCCCAAGATTCCAACCTCAAAATCTAGCCTTTATCCTAGAGGAGTCACATGAAGGATCTATGTGAACGTGCCCCCTCAGATGCATCCAAACAAAAGCCTGGTGCGCTCTACTTTCATCAGGTTGATTATGAAACCCATCAATTTGATCAGGCACTACCCTGATCCATTTCACTCACATCTAAATCTATGCTCCTACAAGGCAGTGACTTGCTAAAAGTCCCATAGCTGATAAGTAGCCTAGCCAAGATTCTGATCCAAGTTGACTGCAAATTCAGGGTTCCTTCCACTTTCCACACTCCCTTTTTGGTGGCAGTTCAGGAACAGTAGTGGCACTGCCTTTAGTGACACCTCTCCAATCATACTACACATACATCAGATACTAAAGAGCTCAGCATATTCAATCTTCTTGACATTTCATCACATTCACATACCACATCACATCCTTCACATTCACATACCAAGCATCCACACAGTGGTTTGAATAACTGACCTCTAAAGCTGTTGTTAATGAACCTCTCTCCCCCACTCCTTACCAGATCTCTATTTCTGACTTGCACTACTTTATTTCTCCCCCATCCTCCACTGAGGCATGGCATAGTGGATAGCAAGCTAACCTTGTAGTCAAGAATGTATGGGTTCACATTCTGCCTTGATACATATTGGCTGTGTGACACTAGAAAAGCCAATGTAACTTTTCAGAGAACTAGACAACTGTATAGAAATATAAGAAAAAGTATTGGCCTGCATTAATAGAGGGAGTTTCCTGACCTGGGAGTTCCCTAGACCACTAAAAATTCAAGGTGTAGTACAAGTACTTTTTCTGTCCCGCCCTACCCCCTGAACCAGAGGAGAAGAGTTTTGTAAATGATCAGAATGAAATTCCTTCTGATTGCCCACTGTCTAGCAGCCTTCTCACTTCCCTTAAGTAAGCTGGTCCAGCAAGAGCTTGGACTTCACTGGCAGGACTTGAGACAGCTTGAAATTACCTCCATGTGATGATGAAGCATTGGGAAAGGACTTCACTGGAGCCAGAAGGAGCTAGTTATGATCAATGCTAACACACATGAAGCTCTAGTTTCCTACTGACCGTTGGATTTGGAGGGTGCTGTCAAGGATACCGTGAAGATTAGGGTAGGAGATGGAGGAAGTGCCACATCCCAATAGGCATGGCATGACAAGATTCTATGTTTCCATGAAGATCAATGTTTGACT
The DNA here is from genome assembly GCA_028646575.1 of Pseudocheirus occidentalis. Lineage (NCBI taxonomy): Eukaryota > Metazoa > Chordata > Mammalia > Diprotodontia > Pseudocheiridae > Pseudocheirus > Pseudocheirus occidentalis. The sequence goes on from CM053602.1 coordinate 40,366,219, forward strand.
CCTTAGATTTGCTCAATATTCATCCTGGGACTAGCAGGGAGAAGGTGTCTCAAATGCAGGCTAATAGTTCAATTCAGTCAACATTTATTAAGCACCTTCTATGGGCCAATCAAAACCAAGCAGAGCTGCTGATAGAAAATGGAGGAATGGGAAAGTTGTTTATACCCTTCTACCCCAACAACTTTGGAGGTGAGCTCATTCAACCAAAATGAAAGGAATTCCTTGGCTGGACCTTTTGACAGGTTCAGATTATGAGAAAGAAGGGCAATAATCAGGTCTGGAGGCAGGGGTCAGGGGTCAGGGAGGAAACTTAATGAAATTCTCCCAACTCTATCCTTAGTGACATCAATGTGTGTTTAAATGGTACAGATGCAGAAACTATGTGTCATATGTTGCATAAGATAAACATATTGTAGTACAGTGATATGTGAGTGTGTGTTTCTGGGACATAAATGAAAATGATTTCTTTTAGGAGGTTGCTCTCCCTGACTTACATTGAAAGAACACTGGTAGGGGTGGCTAGGTGATTCAGTGAATAAATAGAGCACCGGCCCTGGAGTCAGGAGGACCTGAGTTCAAATCCAACCTCAGACACTTGACATACTTACTAGCCATGTGACCTTGGACAAGTCACTTAACCCTAATTGCCCTGCCTTCCCCCTCCAAAAAAAAAGAAAGAATGGTGGTGAGGGTGAGAGCTTGCAAAAATGTGTTCCTATAAATCCCTGAGACTCCCCATAACACCCCCACTCTCCTCCCCAATTTCATCAATTGTTTCATCAATAGATTTATATTTATTTTCTGTGAACACAAATTTTATTTTAATTGATATCTTTTGTTTTTGCATCCCCTTTGTTTCCAAATCATTTCTTCTACTTTTCCCTTCCCTTCCCTTCCCTTCAAGCCATCTTTTGAAACAAAGATAAAAAAGCAGGGACAATAAAAATCAATAAAACCAATCAATATGTCAATCTGTCTAACCGTATGTGCAGTATAATAATAATAAAAGAATTTGTCAAGAGCTCAGAAAAGTTAAGTGACTTGCTCAGGATGACACACAGTGTTTTGTTGACAAATGTTTAACAATCCCTTTTCCACAAGGGAACGTGTACATGTGACAGATTTTTTCAAAAAAATAAGTTTACATCAATGTCTTCAGTTTCTTATATTGCCTTAGTTATTTCCAGTATCTTTCCCCTTCCCTTCTCAGAGCCATCCCATATATTAAAGAGCACTTTTAAGAGGAAAAAAATCAGCCCAACTGATTATTAATACAATGAAAAAGTCTCCAAGCATCTGCAATGTGGAACATCTATGGAACCACCTCTTCCACAAAGGAGTGGGTTGGGAGCATCTCATATCTCTTCATGTAAGCACAGGACAGACTCTTAGTATAATCTGCATTATTGATATTTTATTCATCATTTCCTCAAATCTACACAATCAACAAAACAAGCCCTGATTTCTAGCATTTGCCAGTTTTTGAAGTGCAAATTCTCACACTGAAAATTTAACCATCCCTGAGCTGGTTCCAACACACCTCCAACACTCACACACAGCTAATAAGTGGCTGAGACAGAATTCAAACTCAGGTCTTCCTGATTCCAAATCCTGTGATCTATCCATTAAGGCACCTAGTTTCTGCAACCATAATCCCTTAGTCTTAAGTGAAGGGAAGAAAAGACATTTTTTTCAACTCTCCTCTCAGTCAGAACTAACCCATACTTACTTGAGTCTTGTTTTATTGTTCCTCCTATTTATATCATCAGAAAGTTTCAAAGAAAACAAATGCCTATCATTCCAGTAGATTTTCAAAAGACTTTTCACATCCCTGTCCAGGAAAGAGGGTGGCACAATTCAGTTCACTTCATTTCAACAACTAGGTGATGCTGCAGTGGATAGAGGGCCAGGGCTAGAGTCAGGAAAGACTCCTCTTCCTGAGTTCAAAGTTGTCCTCAGACATTAGCAATGTGACCATGGACAAGTCACTTCATCGTATTTGCTTTAGTTTTCTCATTTGTCAAATGAGCTGGAGAAGGAAATGGCAAACCACTCCAGCCAGTATCTTTAGGAAGAAAACCCCAAATGGGGTCACAAAGAGTTGAACATGACTGAAAACAACTAAACAACAATTAACTAAGCCCTATTTCTATGCTAGATACAAAGGAATCAAATACAAAAAGAAAGAAACAGCCCTCAAGAAGCTTACATTCTAATAAAGGGATACAATATGTAAACAAAGAAATTAACACATTATAGCTTGAGGTGAGAGAGAGGGAAGTAACATTGTTAAAATGAGTGGGTAGAAGAGGGAGAAGCAACAGGGCAAAGAAGAAAGGGTATGGATTTGGAGATAGAGAACTCTGTGTGTGTGTGCGCGCGTATATAGTATATATACTATATATAATATACTATACATATGTATGTGTACAGATGGTGTATGTGTGTGTATTCATATACACACACGCATATATGTATATCATTTAGACCCCTGATTTAGTTCTTGGGAAGGCCAAGGCATGCAAAGGGACACTGAACACTGGGTCACCTCTGCTGATTTGTAAAGGCTTCAAGTCCAGGCCTAGCTATGGACAGTGTCCTCCATCCAGTCACCCTCCTGATGTCATTGATCTTCTTCGAGAATGAAAGACAAACAACAACAACAACAACACTAACGACAACCTGTATTCACATGGTGCTCTAAAGTTCACAAAGTACTTCACCTGCGTTACTTCCTTTGACCTTCACAAACCTCCTTTTAAATAGATTAGCTTGGGTTCCCAGGCCTAGAGATAGAAAGGCCCTTAGAGACTAGCTAGTTTAAACCTTCTCATTTTACAGAGGAAGAAACTGATCCTTAGGGAGGTAAAGGGGCTTGCCCCAGGTCACACATGGGGTCAGATATCTACATCTGGAAGGGACTTCAAAACCCAATCTTCCCATTTTATGGAGGAAGAACTAGAGTCCAAGGAAATCAAATTACTTGTCCAAGGTCACACTGGCACAAATAGCCAGAGGTGGGATTTGAACCCAGTTCCTTTTATTCTACTAGCCCATGTTAAATGTGCCTTTTTTTAGGTGAGGAAACTGAAGCTCAGAGTGGTAAAGCATCTTACCTATGGTCACATAGCTAGTGAGTACTAGAGGTAATGTTATTCCTCCTACTCCATTTGGCTAGTCAGAAGCTTAGCTGCTGAGGGATGAATCTGATCCTTGATAACTCACAAAGAAAGTTGGTTGAGTGACAAGCTAGTCCTAATACTGAAAGCCTTGCTTTCTAGGGTGTTCTGAGAAAAGAGGAGTTAAGAGACTGATTACAATATAAACCTGGAGTGCCAGAGGCATGCTTATTAATAGTAACAATGCATGTGCGTACCACATATGGGCACAGAACAGGGCTAGAGCCAAGTCTCAGTTCTGCTGATGGCAAAGACACAGTATGAACAAACTCTAAGAGCACCTGCCTATTCCCTACATCTCACTAGCTCTCTCTACTCCTAGACACCTCCGCTGTTCCCTGCTGGTCTAGAGCCTGTTTTCCCCATACATGGAAGCCACACACTCCCTCTGCTTACTTACCAAGAGTAGGAAGGTGGGGGAAAGCCACTGAAACACAATCCAGTTTGCACCTTCCTCCACACACAGTTTTTCTCAGTGCAGCTGAGAAGTCAAATGCATTTGTTTCCTATTGCACCTGCTCCTTGTGGGAGGTATTATAAGGACAATAAATAGGCAGGTAGGAAGGTAGGCAGGCAAATAGGTAAGCATATAGGTAGGTAGCCATTTATATGTATGTAGGCAGGTAGGTGGACAAACAGGAATATAGGTGGGCATGCAGGTAGGCAAGAGGAGGGAAAGGAAGGAGCAGGTAGCTAACTGTTCTTCCTTACATAATCTGAAGCTGCCTGGAACTAGAAATGTCCTTGATGCTCTCAGAGTTGGGCTCTGAAGCCCCAACTGTGCATCCTAAAAGCAGCAATCAATTGGAACCAAACAGAAATGAGCTTTCTGACACATTGAGCCAAGTTGAAGGGCAGCTTTGCTTAGGGAAATTTCTCTCAGTGCCTTGCAATATGATATTTATGGAAAGCATCTGCAGATCTAATGAAATCCCTTCACACAGTCTTGAAAATTAATGATGAATTAAATGGTAGTTCAAATAAAAAATCCTTTGTATTTGCAGGAAATAGCCTAGACAATAAATAACCCATTTTTTCAGCCATCATCTTTAAAAGGCAAGGCCATAGTTTTCTCAGGAACATTATGATAATAGTGGTGATGCTTTTTGTAAGTTCTTTCATCGAGAGGAGCTTGAAGACCATTTTTTTCCTTTGTCCAATTTGTCTCCATCCTTTTCCTGGTTGGGGCGGAACTTTACATTAAATTAGGGGGATCATTTTAAATAACTGAAATAGTCATCAGCTCATGGCCAACCTTCTGTTGATAAACCTTTTGAAACCTTAGCACTACTAGCAGTCAGCACATACAGGCCTTCATCACACCTGTGCTAGAAGAATTTGTGGCTAATCCCATGATGCTAAAAAAAGGATCAGGAGAAGATTTACAGGAAGGGACATAAATAAACACATAAGATGTAGCATGTTAGCTCTTCTACAATGTACTGTCTGCACTGTGATAATGATCATAACAGAAATCACATAGGAGTCTCAACAACAACCCAGGGAAGTGATAATTGCAAGTGTTATTATCCCCATTTTGCAAATAGGGCAACTGAATCTCAGGGAGGTATCATGAATTGCCCATGAGCACATAGCTAACAACTGTCAGAGGTGACATTTGAACCTGGACCTACCTAAGTCTAAGTTCAACAGTCTAGCCACTATTTCAACATTGTCTGAAAGAAGATACTTTATATATGTTTATTGGATGAATGAATGAATAAATATATCTAGCCCATCTCACCCATTTTACAGCAAATGAAATCCAAACCTAGAGAGATAGTATTAATTTTCTAAGGTCATAGAGCAAGTTCGTGGCAGAGACCAAGTTAGAACACAGATCCCCATGCTTTCTGTTCATGCCTCTTGCTATTCTGATACATAAATGTAAACATAAGTGACAAAAGCAAGAGGTGAATTTTAAGATGTACATCTATTCATGTACACACATCTATACACATGCATATATTTATATGGAAGACTTTTATGATCATGAATCTTTTTTCTAAATATATAGCAACTTAAAGGAGAATTTGGCATTAGCTTCCATTAATTCATGAAAACAAAAAGTGACCATGCTCACCATCCTCTTACTAAAGGGAACCTGGAAATCATAAAGGTGCTTTTAAGGTCAATTCCTCCTCCTGGAGAAGGCACCGTTTTTGTTTGGAGTCTCTGGTTGCATTATTCTCTACCCCTGATGCTGATGACTGAGTGGGCTACACTGGAAGGAGGAGATTTTCAAGTAACAACTATTTTCCTAGGTTGTATGACAGGCAGATTGGCAGCAATTAGTGTTTTAGGCAAATGGCATGTGCTGTGGATCCAAATGATTTCTGAAAGCTATTAATTTCTGTGTGTCAGTTATTTACATTCTTGTGGAAGTCACATCACCCTATCATTGTTCAACTTTGCAGCCACCCACCTAAAAGTACTGCTGTAATCAGCAAAGTGTTTGACAAAGTCTCTCATGCTATGTTGGTGGATAATATGGAGAGATAGGAGCTGCATGATGGTACAACAAGATGAATCTGAAATTGGTTGAAGGGCGGGACCTGAATGATACCAAATAATGGGACAATATCATCTTGGAGAGTAGTCTTTAATGATGTGCATCAGGGATCTATGTTTTACCCTATGCTAATCAGTATTTTGATCCATGACATAAGTGTATAGTTATTAAATTTGCTTCTAGATTATTCTGTTAAATTAGAAAGAGAGCCAACACACTACTTATCAGGATCTCTACATCTTAGACCACCGGCCTGAATTGAAGAAATGTAAAGTTCTATACTTGAGTTGAGAATAATCAATTCCACAAATATGAGATAGAGAAGGCATGACTCTGTGACAACTCATCTGAAAAAGATCTGGTTAGCAAAGCAGAGATAGAGGAGATCCCTGACGGTCATAGGTGATTTTGAGTACATGAAATGAAAAAGATTTTAATGAAAATCAATGTATATAGGATAAGAAGAGAAACAGTTGGCTGGGGAAAATCTTGGCATCCAGAATCCTTGTATGGTTGATAAAGGTTTGATATCCAAGTTACAGAAGGAACTAATACAAATATGATCAAGATTGGCGCAGTGAATAGAGCACCGGCCCTGGAGTCAGGAGGACCTGAGTTCAAATACGGCCTCAGACACTTAACACAAAAACTAGCCGTGTGACCTTAGACTTAACCCCAACTGCCCTCCAAAAAGCAAAAAAAAAATAAAATATATGATCAAGATATACTTTCCAATAGATAAGTGGCCAAATTACAGCAAAAACGAGTTCTCAAAAGAAGAATTACAAACTTATTAGCAATGGTACACATACATCTGTATGTGTATAATTGTACCAAATTACTAATAATAAGATAAATTCAAATGAAAAAAACTCTTAGGTCTCACCTTATCCCCATCAAATTGACAGAAATGATAAAATATGGAAATAATCAATGTTAGAGGGGTTATGAGAAGATAGGGATGTTGTTGCTAGAGCTATAAATTGGCCTAATTTAGAATTAAGCTAATTAAAAAGTGACTAAAATGCCAATATGCTTTGACCTAGAGTTTCCATTGCTAGATTTTAGTCAAGGTGATGCGAGATTTTTTAAAAGTCTCTTATGTCTCAATTAATCAACAAGTATATATGTTAAACACCCACTATGTGCCAGGCAAGACAAAAATGGATCCGCCCCTTCCCTCAGTGGGTCTACAATCTATAAATTCATCACATTTACTAGCTGCATGACCTCAGACAAGTCATATTTCCTCTCTAGACTCCAGATTTTCTATGCTTAAAAGAAGGGTCTCGGATTCTATCTATTAGAGGATCCCTATCTTCCTCAGTTGAATTATATTTGAAGTAGAGGCAGTAGGAGTTGTAGTGTCACACTTCCAGTCATATAAGCTTCACTAGTCCATTAAGGCTGACACCATAGTTCATCCTTAGCCACCTTTTTAAGCAACCTTATCATCTAAGGTCAGATTCCTGCTTCCTTTTCATTGCCCACAGTGAACCACAGGCTGGCAGAATGCTGAGAGCTGAGGGCTCTCTTTTAGAAGAATATAGACTGGACACCATTTCTCAGGATCAAACCCATGGGGGCAGAACCCAGAGAAAGGGCATAACTTAAACAGAACAAGAAGAAACAGACTTATGAGATGACCTTGATCAGAGATTTCCCTGAGAGTATCAGTCTTGGTAGAACTTTTGTCCACAATTGTGCCAAGCTAGCTGTCCTACTACTGATTTTCTCTAACAGTTATCCAAAGGCAAGGCTTAGAGTAGCTCAGACCTCTAGCAGTTAGTATATCATTAGTCACTCTTGAGATTCAACAGTGAAGGAAACCAACCAACTGGGTGGAGATGACCTACCTTCATTGATGCAGTCATTAATATTCTTTTCTTGCTTTGACATACTTAATAACCTTTTACCATCAAATAATTAGCTTTGTGGCCTTGGATGAGTTACTTTACCCTTCTGTGCCTCAGTTTCCTCATTTGTAAAAGGAGGGGGTTGGACTAATGGACTTCTCAGGTCCCTTCTACCCAAAGGTAGACTGGTAAATGTTTAATACTTGATTCTCTGTGAGGAAATGCATGCATGACACGCTTTTGAGTTTAATCTGCCAAGTTAACATTTCCTTCATCACTTTTTAAAGTATAGACCAAGGGTGGGGAACGTGCAGCCTTGAGGACCAGCTTGAGGCTGCAGGTTTCCCACCCCTGGTAGACATTCAACAGAACAACAAATCTAGCCCTGGCTTGTAGGAAATTTGGCAATTTCCAAATGCTCATTCTGAAAATTTAACAATTGGTTCTTAAGAGTCAATTCATGCTGACTCCAGCACACTGCTGCTTCCACCTTTTGATCTAAGATCCTAAATCATCAATGACATGGATGACATTGAGCAACTCAGTCTATCTGTGCCTCAGTTTCCTGATCTTTATAAGAAGGGAATTACTCTCAATTATCTCCAAGGTCCTTTGCCCTTCTCAATCTAGAATCCTATGAGTGACCTTAAGCAAATCCCTTAAGCTCCCTGTGCCTCAGTTTTCCTATATGTAAATAGGAGGGATAGGAATAAGTGACCTCTGAGATCCTTTACACCCCATGATCTATGATCCTATGGTCTTTTTACCTCCCCAAGATGAATATGAGAATTCCTTGCCTACCTATAAGCCTCTTTGAGTTCTACCACTTTGATCTTCCAGCTACAACGTCCTGTTTATAACAGAATGGAGCTATCAGCCTTTTGGTTATGGTAGGAATGGTCTGCTGAAGAAAGAACACTAGACAGAATCAACATATGCTTTCTTACTATCTCCTAATCCAGGATAGGGGGTTCAGTAACTAGATTCCAAACATCCAAACACCATTTCAGCTAGCTTCCGTAATATAGAAACTGATCCTTCTTCCCTCCATGCCTTAGCCTGAACTCCATCTTGTCCTGCCCCACCCCAGTGGCCACAAGTTGACATAGAGCCTTTCTAGATAAAGTCATTATCACTAAAATCAGTATGTATTCAAACCAACTGTCCTTGATGAAGGTCAAGTCCTCTCTCTTGAGCCCTCAGTACTTAAATAGAAAAACACCTGAGACAACTCAGATATTCAGGCTATAATGTCACTTCAGCAGTAACACCAGGAGGAGAATACCTACTTCATATATACAATGCACAATGTCAAGTTGATGCAGTCCCTCCAACAGACAATAGCATAAAATTTCAAGAACACTTTGACATACCACAGAATAGCAGTTGTTTGAAATTGACTGGTCTGATCAAGAAGTTTTGGGGTTGGGAATGGAGGGAGGAGGATTTTTTCATGATCCTAACCTAGAAAAATGATAAAGCAAATGAAATGGAAAAAAATTAATTGACAATAGCATTGATCTGACTCAAAACACACACACACACACACACACACAATTCACAAACTTCAAAAAGTATAACAAAATCTCAGCTGAATTTCCACAATGTGATATATACACCTAATGTTTATATATGGAAAGCCTGGCCCTGGGCATTGCTTTACTCTCTATAAAGACTGTTCATCCATAGCATACGAACTGTAGCCAATAAATATTTGTTAAATAAATGAATGGTTTTCCAATTTACCGTTACTTGACTTTTCAAACCAGAAAGTAAGCATGGTGCCTCTGTACATACCCACTTGCTAGCTGCATACTCACAGGATAATTGTATATCCCCAAAAAGTAAAAAAAAAATGGGCAAAATGAATGGAAATGTGTTATGATCTTATTTATAGGATGTGGGACTTTTGATGGCCTGAGTCTTGAGTCATTCCAGTCTAGCCCACATTTCATAATGTCTACTGGACAGCCCCACCTGGATGTCCAGCTGGCACCTTCAAACTTAAGGTATCTCAAACACCTATTCATCCCCTTCTAAAATTACTCCCCAGCACTAGCTATGCAGTCACCTAGGCTTAAAACCTTGAGGTCATCTTGATTCTTCCCTCTCTGTCACCCCTGAAATCTAATCAGCTGCTCAATTCTGTTCATCCCACCACCACAGAATCTTACATTTGTCTCCTTTTCCCTATGTACATAGCCACCAACCTTACTTAGGCCCTTATTGACTCTTAGCTGGATCGTTAGCTTTTTACTGTGTTCCTTGATTTAAGTCTCTCATCTCTCCAACTCATCCTCAAACACAGCTTCCAAAATAATCTTCCTTTCCTAATGCACAGCCTGCCCCTGTCACACTGCTGCTCAAAAATCTTTTGTGGCTCACTATTGCCTCTGAGAGAAAACCTTAGTACCTTAACTTGGTGTTTAATGCTTCCCTCAGCCCAGCTCCAACCTAATTCTCTAGACAATTCACATTACTTTCCTTAGGCACTCCACATTTCAGCCAGACTAGATTCTAGCCACTCCCTGAACTTACACTGAAATGTCCCCTTTCTAAGCATTCACAAAAGCATCCTCCCATTGCTAGATGCAATGATTTCCCCATGAAAATTCTTTTCTGCCTTCAAGGGTCAACTCAAGTGCTATCACCTCCATTAAGGATTTTCTAACAAACATGCTCTAAAAGTATTCCTCCTTCCTCCCTACCCATCCCCTCCCACCAAGATATACACATACCTTGTCTTAGAACCCTCTGGATGAATTTCTTGTTTGCCACCATTACCATCCACTTTGTATTGTCCCAATTTGTACACCTGTTATACCCTCCTGATTAGATTATAATATCCTTGAGGCTAGCTAGGGATTGTGTTGTTTTTCATATTTGAATCTGCGTGACCAAACAAAGGTCCTAATGAAATGGATAGAGCACTGGATAGAGAGTCAGGAAGATATGAGTTCAGATTCCACCTCAGATCTTTACTGTGTGATTTTGAATGAGTCACTTCACCTCTGTGTCTGTTTTATCCTCTGTAAAAGGAAAGGGATGGACTCTTTGGCTTCTAATGTTTTTTTCTAGCTTTCATCTAGGGTCCTGTGATGCATAGTAGGCCCTTAATCCACTGCTGAATGGGGTAGAATAGAATTGAATGGAATGACTCATTTCCTCTTCCACATCAAGAGACTAGTCAGTGGGAAAGACTGATCATCTTCTCTTTCAGATGTTGGGAATATAGTGAGGGAAGGCCTACAGATCATTTTCATATAGAGCTAAACTCTTCTAAGCCAGCAGGGAAGGCAACTCATCTAAGTGAGTAAAAGCCATGAATCATAAAACTTAGAGAGCTTTATCAAAGATAGTTTTTTTTAAATGTTCAAATGCATACAATGAAAGGAGTACCCTTATCAATAGGCCATGTGATTTGTAAAGAAAGGTTTGGGAGTAAAGGAGAGGTTTGCACAAACCTATCCAGATTCTTATAACTAATAGCACAAATTGGAAAAGCACAGCTCACTTTTTGGCAATCACTAGCCAGAGCTTAAACTTTCAACTCTATCTTATTAACAGGTTGTTGGAAGCAACTCAGCCCATCAATCACAGGTCAGGTAGGCTAACAATATGTTGCTTGGTAGAGGTCTGTTTTAATAACCAACTACAATCAATTGGTTGTTGGTTATAAATTTCTAGTATGGAAATAGGTCATAGCTAGTGGTGTTGCAGTGCACAGAGTGCTGGGCCCAGAGTCAGGAAGACTCATCTTCCTGAGTTCAAATCTGGCCTCAGATATTTACTAGCTGTGTGACCCTGAGCAAGTCCCTCAACCCTGTCTGCCTCAGTTTCCTCATCTTTAAAATGAGCTGGAGAAAGAAATAGCAAACCACACCAGGATCTTTGCTAAGAAAACCCCGAGTCGTTTTCTTTCTCATGAAGAGTCGGACATGACTGAAACAACTCAAAAACAGCAACAGATGGGTCATCCTCAAAGACTTCTCTAGAGCCCCTTGACAGAATGGAAGTTACCAGGGTTTCCTCTTGGTGGCAGTATAAATACTAGCAAGGCCTAAGGAGCTTTGGAAAGCCTTCCAGTAGAGGACTAGTGACTATGTCTATTATTGGTCCAATGGGAAGCCTAGCTAAGTACAAACGGGCACATCCACCAAAAGGAGAGTGCTTATTAGGTAAAGAATTTGTTCAGTTACAGCAGAAAGCATAGATAATGTAGTATTAACTCTGTAGTTGAAGGACTTGGATTCAAATCCTAGCTCTAATGCTGACTATGTATGTGACCTTGGTAAATCAGTTAACCTCCCTGGACCTCAGTTTCCTCATCTGTAAAATTAGAAAGTTGGACTAGGTGACCTCTGAGATGTCTTCCTGCTCTAGATCCCTATGTGTGACCTTGGGCAAGTCACTTCCCCTCCTTTAGCTTCAGTTTCCTCATCTGTAAAATTAGGAGATTAGACTAGATGGCCTCTGAGGTATTTTCTACTCTAAATCTAGGATCCCATGAAGTAGTCACCAGGCAAGGAATTTGTTCAGGCAAAAAGTAGAGATAGATTCATGCATGCTGCATTTGAAGTCTGATGACCTGGGTTCAAATTCCTGTATACAAATATACAAAAACTCTGTATGACCTTGGGCAAATTACTTCCATTCTGTGGGCCTCAGTTATTCTCCTGCAAAATGAAGGGTTTGGGTTGGACTTGATGGCCTTCTTCCATCTCTAGAGCTATGATGCTGTGTTTGACCTTGGACTCATCATTTCCATTCTCTGGGCCTCAGTTCCCACTTCTGCCAAAGGAGGGGGTTGGACTAATTACTTCTGAAGTCCCTTCCTGTCCTGTCTCTGGGCTAGCTCCTAAGGGAATGTGATAATGCATTGATAGTGAAGATGCCCACACTGCTAAAATCACAAATCCTTGAAATGGCAGAAAAGGAATGGACTCTCATAAATGCTGGAGGGTGCTTGAAAATGGTTTGTTATCTTCTGAACCTTACCCACCCCTCCACTCCCAGTCTTCATTTGTTTTAGCAAATCCCTTCTCCTTAGCAGAAATGAGACTCTCTGGGTGGTCCCAAATATTGAATGAAGTACATTGCCTTAATAGACTTTGAATCTCTGTCCTAGGGAAAACATCTTTGTTGGGAAAATCAAGGTCTGTTGGCCAAAGGCTTCCAAGGATTAGGGGATTAAGTGCCATTGAAATACCTTCAAATGCAAACACTCCTAGTCTGGAGGCAAATCATTTCTATGACTTTTGAGCAAGGTATTAAAAGCAAAGGCAACCCCTTTAAACACCAAATGTCACCCAGTGGTAAAAGTTTCTTAGCTGAGCATATTTGGGGAGGCTGTTGTTGCCACAGTGCCGCTCTATATTCCGGGGCTCACCTCCTGGCAGATTGTTTCATTACCCAGCAGTATCATTAATCTTTTTTATTAGCACCTTAAAAAATAAACAAACAATGATTTTGTTATGTTTGACACAAGTAGTGCATTTTAATTTTGTAGGCTTGTATTATTGGCTTGGAAAAAAAGCCCCTGCAACAATTCAGATTGAAATACTGCACTCAGTCCCTAACAAATATGAGAACACGATTCAGATGTGTAGGAATATAACAGCATCTGTTATGCATATTCAATGAAGGAAGCTATTTTTGCATCTTCCACATGGAGCGATGGATTAACAAGGAAAGTTAGTATTAATTACTTTTGAAAAATTAAAACTTGTCATTCATTTTGGCACTTTCTGGGGACACTGATTCAGAGTTCCATTTACTGTCCTTCAGGATCAGTCTGTGCCAAAACTGAAAGCACACTTGTGAATCCAATGAATGGTAAGAGAAAGTTCAACAGTGAATAAAACTAGAAGCCTTTCCAGATAACACATCTGAGAGGCCATCAAACCTCTTTCCCACCTCCTAATGCAGACACTATATTTGGGTAAGTGTCATTAATGATGGTAATGATGGAAATGGGAGTAATTTTCTATCTCACCTGGACCATTCAATCACAGTTCTCTCTCTACCAAGCTTAGGTGTTATTAAGGAGGGAATGTACCTACTTGGACATTGTAGTGTGCAGCATAATATGGTCACTATCAGCACTGCAACTTATTTCAGAAGATAATCCTATTTGTGCCATCAGTTTGCTAAGCAGACCCCTTCTTTGTACTTGGTTGTAAATATAAATGATGTGGGAGAGGAAGCCATATGTGGGGTTGTAGGCTTTTAGAATCTTAGGATTATACCATGCACATCTAACCTAAAACCATCTGTCTACCAATGAAGAAACTGAGACTCTGAGAGGGGAAGTGATTTCTCTTTATACAACTGCTCAGACAACTTGAAGAAAAAGAATAAAGTCATTCATCAGGGGACAGCTAGGTAGTGCTGCAGTGGATAGAGAGCTGGGCCTTAAGTCTGGAATATTCATCTTCCTGAGTTCAAATCTGGCCTCAGACATTTACTAGCTGTGTCATTCAGGTCTCTTAACCCTGTCTGCCTCAGTTTCCTCTTCTGTAAAATGAGCTGAAGGACATGGCAAAACACTCCAGTGTCTTTGTGAAGAAAACCCCAAATGAACCCACAAAGAGTTGGACGTGACTAAACAATAAGAGCAGTGGTCAGGACATGGCATACTTGGTCATTTTTCAGTGATGTGTGAATGGTCTGAAAGGTAACGGATTCACGTTCAGAAAATTATACTGAAATGTAATGCAGTCCCAGGTCTTCTGACTGCAAATCGGTTGCCCTTCTCTGAAACCATGCAGACATCATTTGAAAAAAATGACCAAAAATGGCATACCAGTCAGGAGCACTGACTTTATTCATTCTCTTAAAGTTATCTATCACAAAGCTGTCACTCTGTGATGGATGCTGGGGCACCAGATGAGGACCTAAAGTGCTGGTAACAAGGTCAGAGAGGCAAAGCCCATAGCTTGAAATCAGAAGTGGTTTCCACTTCCACTTTTAAAATTAATTTTAAAAAGCTAAGAGTTAACTGTATCTTTTAAATACACAGCAAAACTTTCAATGTGATATACATTAAAACAACTAATAAAACTTGTGATCTGCTTTGCTTAGCAGCCCCTATCAAGCTGAGTTTGTCCTCAGGGCTTTCTACATAAAAGGATTCACCACCTCTTAATCAGCAGCAGCTTTTTAATTCATTCCTTCTGGCCCCTGCCTCAGGTAGAGTGGATGGCAGACTAGTCATAGAATCCTGAGCAGCTGAGTGTTGCTGCAGTGTCTAGAGCTCTGGGTTTGGAATCACTCATACTCCTGCTTCAAATCTGGCCTCAGACACTTAACTGACTGTGACACTGGACAAGTCACTTAACTCTGTTTGCTTCAGTTCCTCATCTATAAAATGATCTGGAGAAGGAAATGA
>CM053602.1:40381255-40392822 GCA_028646575.1 Pseudocheirus occidentalis
TCTCTCTCTCTCTCTCTCTCTCTCTCTCTGTCTCTCTCTCTCTGTCTCTGTCTCTCTCTCTCTCTCTCCCCTCTGTGTGTGTGTGTCTCCCCCTCTCCCTCTCCCTCTCCCTCTTCCTCTGCCTCTCTCTCCTTCTCTCTCTCCTTCTCTCCTACCTCTAAAGATGGAAGGGACCTCAGAGACCATGATTTGCTCAAGGTCACACAGGTAGTGTTAGTGGTGGGATTTGAACCCAAGTATTCTGAATCTAGAACTAATAAATTTTTACTTCTACTACATTCTGTTCTGACACTCTTTTTCTCAAAGGGACTTGTTTCCCCCCTATAGGTCACCAGGTCTCTATTGCTAAGAGTATAGGGCTTTTGACCAGACTGCCAAACTCCTGAAAAACTCATGAATGAAACCTGAACCAGGTTAAAATATCATTGGGAAATGTTTAACAAAATGGATAACAATACAATGCAACATACAACACAGCAATTTGTGGTTTTCTAAATCAATATGCAGCCAGCAGGAGTTTATTTCTATTTGAGTTTGAAATACTGCTCTGGACCTACCTTTTCACACCTAAAGAGTATTCAGACCTGCTTTTCACTTCCTCAATTACACAAATTTGCCCTTTTCTTTTTTCATCTTCTAAAAAGTAGCTGAGCAGATCCATTAGCCTAGTTCACATTCTGTTTCACACACTTCTTCAGCAGCTTCCTAGATGGAAGCTCCATTCATGTTGTTCCTTCTCCAGGTCAGCTTCCTTGTGGCTGCCAAAATAATTTTCCCTTCTTAAGTCACAGCTTTGACTATGTCATTTCCTTGTTTAAAATTCTTCAGTGGCCCTGTATTAGGTAAGGGAAGGGAATATGCATTTATTAAGGGATGAAATATGAATCCTGTGTTCCTATGTGCCCATCCCTGTGCTAAATGTTTTACAAATATTATATCATCTGATCTTTACAACAACTCTGTGAGGTATGCATTCATTGCCTCTAGAATGAATGAAATGAAAATGAATGAATGAATGAAAAAATCCTCACCTTGTCTTTTCAGCATCCTTCAAAATCTAGCTTCAGCCTGCCTTTGCTAGCCTTAGCTCATGTTCCCCTTCTCAGGAAGCCTTTCCATGCTGCTCTCTCCCTCATCCTCAAATTATTGAGTCTGCGCTCATCTGTTTACATGTTGCATTTCTACCAGTAGAATATAAATTCCATGAAGTATGGGCTGTTGTCATTGAATCCCTAGAACCTAACAGGGGTGGGGAACCTGCAGCCTGGAGGCTATATGCCAATGGGCCCTCTAGGTCCTCAAGTGCAGCCCTGGGGCTAGAGGGTCAAATGTTGCCTCAAGGCTGCAGGCTCTCCACCCCTGGCTAGCAAATGTTATAAACTTAGTAAGTGCTCCTAGACAAAACTGAAGAGGAGAGTAATCTCTCTTCACTGCTTGCCTAACTCCAATGTGATAAAATGGAGTTAGTAATTTTTAACAGTGACATAGCAGCTTCCTTTATGTCAGGAATTCTGAAACAAGAGGCCTGTGGATGAAATTTCAAGGGTCCAGTAAACTTGGATGGAAAAAAGACTACTTTATTTCACTAATCTCTCAATTATGTAAATATATTATTCTGAAATCGAGTCCATCAGTAGGCTTCACGAAATGCTAAAGGGGTCTATGAGCCCAAAGGGGTGAAGAATCACAGCTTTAGACAGTCTTTTAAAATACAGGGAGAAAGATTTTAAACTTAAAGAAATAATTTACAACAGAGAAGTCATCTGTGTTTCATCTCGTTACATCGCATATATCACAGGGAAAATAAAAAAAAAATTGTTTCATGGCATTAAACATTCTCTTTGGTCCCAGAGGGCAAAAGGAGGAATGATGAGGGAAGGCTATAGGGAGGCATATTTGGGCTCAATATGAAGATCTTCCCAACAACTGGCGTTGCCCCGTGAAACTTGGCAGCCCCAGGAGATAGTGAGTTTCCCATCACTGGAGGTTTTCAAGGAAGTGCTGACTGTCTGCTTATTGGTGCCATTATAGTTTCATGCTCTGGGCAAAAAAAATGTCCTAGGAAACCTCTGAGTTCTTTTCCAACTCTCTGATTCTTGTTATAGGGGCTCTTCTCTTCTGAACAAAATGTCTTTTCTTTGAGGTTAGGGACCATATCTTATACTCCATTATATTCCCTGTAACATATTGCTCAGGGCCTCCCCAACACAGTAGGTACTTAGTAAAGAGGCATATGGTTTTCATAAATTGTGCTTTGTCACCTTAAGCATTTATCGAAATGAGAGTTCTTATCACTTGAAGAAAAGCAGCAGAAATTGGATGTTGATATGCTGAAAATCAAATCTTCTTACATTTGGATGACCACTGGCAAAAATGGGAAGTAAACCGAGTGTGTATCCAGGGCCCACAACCTCCTTGTTTTACAGCTTTTTCAAAGATAGTCCTTGTTCACCTTCCACGGGCAACCAATGCCTACTTCTCTCTTCCCTCTTAAATCTTTCTTTCAGCTATAAATGATGACTATAGCTTCAAGTATTCCCCTTCCTAGTGAGGTGACAGAGCTAAGGCTCTGGTGGTAGAATGCTGGGCACAGAACCTTTACGGATAAGGCCAACCCTATAGCAAAGACGCTATGAACAGTTATTCATTCTTTTTGCTCAATAGAAATTGAAGGAAAGTATGGCTCACTGGACAGACAGCTATGGAATAAGTAAAAGCCTTATTCACTTTCTATCTCTGGTGCACATTTTTGGTGTGAACCTGGACACATCACTTAACCTTTTGGTGCCCTAAGAAAGCTTCTAATAATAATCGTCATAGTAAGATACAATAAAATCAAATAAG
The DNA here is from genome assembly GCA_028646575.1 of Pseudocheirus occidentalis. Lineage (NCBI taxonomy): Eukaryota > Metazoa > Chordata > Mammalia > Diprotodontia > Pseudocheiridae > Pseudocheirus > Pseudocheirus occidentalis. The sequence continues at coordinate 40,384,100 of CM053602.1, forward strand.
ATCGAATGTGGTATTATTATTCTAGTTAGCACTTAAATAGCATTTTAAGGTTTGAAAAACCCTTTAATATGTTATTCTCATTTGATCCCCTTGTAAGAATCCTGCAAGGTAGGTACTGTTTGTTATATTCATATTACAAATGAGGAAAGTAAAGGAAAAGAGGTTAAGTGACTTGATTGGGGTCACAAAGCTAAGTAAGTGTCTGAGATGGGATTTGAACTCAGTTCTTCCTGACTCCAAATCCAGCTCTCCTCCACCATGTCCACCATGTCCACCTCTGAGATGATAAGTCACAGAATAGCTTTCAAATTTTTATTGTTAGAAGGAAATTGCTCACTGGGAGGTTCCTACATCAGTAAGTCACAGGTATGCCAGTAAGTCACAAGTAGTCACAAGTCTAGGCCTAACAAATGAAACTGACTGTGGCAGAAAGGCTGGAAGTGATGGATGCTATCCTGGTGATTAGAGTCAAGAAAAATAGCATTTGTTTACTACTAATAATACATTCAACCTTCATTTACCCATGCAAATGGAAGAGAGGGAGAAGGGGAAAGGAAAGATTTGGTGAAAATTGCATTTCTGATGAGCCAAATCAACAGATAATCATTTCTATTTGGGCTTGTAATTGTGTTTGGGAGGATTAATAACTGCCTTGCTTTTTAAAGTCTGGTTTCTTTAAGAAATCATCAACATTCATTTGAACTACAGATAAGCATACTGGTTTAGGGTAGGACAGTGCAGAGAAACCATTACCAGAGTCTTTCTTTTATGCTTTATTGGAACATGGAGGTACCCTGAGTTCCCAGAGGTCATGTCAGTAGAGAGTAAATTCTGGAAATGAAGGGCTTCAGTTATGGGCTTGCCATTGGACTGTACAACTCATCTGAGGACCATTTTTGCTCAGCTGGTGGTGCTTTGGCACTGGATGGACCATGGCCTAATAAATGGTGATTTTTTTTTTTAACCACAAGTCTTGGCTAAGACTTCTAGAGAAATTATCTGCTCTGGCAGTAGGAATACCCATGCTAATGAGGTAAGTGCAGAGGAAAGAAGGCAGCCCAGCCATGACCCAGGAGTGAAACCAATAGTGTTGGCAGCTTATCTCGGCACATAGTCAGACCATGGCCAATCTCCATAGTATATAGAACATTTCCAAATGGTTTGATGTGATTCAAGCAACACTCAGAAGGGGATAGTAAAAGATAAAAATGTGGGTTATTTCACTTTCATTGTTGTTTGCACTTTGATACCATCTAATTTTAGAGCTGGAAGGAATCTTGGAGATCGCAAACTTTTGCTGGCCAATAGACCCTGCTTTGAGAGCCCCCTGTGTTTTTACCAGTGATGGGGAACCATGGAATAACCTGCAATAAATACTGATGTGACCAACACGTGGTCTTTTCATCCCAATGTTACCTGTACAACTTAAACCAGATTAGTCATTGTGAAGTACCCTGTGATTAATAGGATCAGAGAATCCAGATCCACATGGGACTTTCCTGTTTTTACACAGGATGAATATAAGGCCTACATGGAGAGAGAGACAGAGACAGAGACAGAGAGAGGGGGGAAGGGAGGGAGGAAGAGAGAGAGAGAAAAAGAGAGAGAGAGAGAGAGAGAGAGACAAGGAGAGAGAGAAAGAATAAGAATGACTTGTCCTTGGTCACATACAGAGTATGTAGCTTAGCAAGTATTCAAATGCAGGTCTTCTGATTCTAATACCAATGCTCTTTCTACTATCCCAAAAGGGAATAACTGGGTCTTATTTTTCACTCTATAAATATTAATGGGACTTCCTTGGTGTCGTCTCTCTAATGACAGAATCATAGCATAACCATAAATAGAACCAATGCCATGCTACTAGGCAGTAGATTTACAAATATGCCCCCTTAGGAAAATCATCCTGGGTATTTAGACTATTGATTTCAGATTCTTGTAAACAGCTCATCTTCTCCTTTGCAGTGCAGAAACATGAACTTTTTAGGTCTTTCCATTGACAGGTTTCGTTTTTCCCTCTTCTAAACCAACAGGTGTTTCTTGGCCCCAAGCTGCCTTACGATTACCATGGGAGAGAGATACTGGACCCTGGGCTCCTCTGGGAGTTCAGGGCAAGAGCTTTGTGCTCCATCTTTCTTCCCACTCTTTGAATTTCAGCCAAAGCCAATTCCATTGAATCTGCCTGCTGCCGCCGCTCTAGAAGTGACATCTGTTCAAATTTACGCTCTTTATCATGGCTGACATGTTGTTTGTGTGTCTGTTTACCACAAGCCCAGTTCCGACTGCTTCTTGCTGATAAATTGTGATTCCTTCCTCAGTGCTAGCACAGGTTGCTCAGTGCTGTGTCCCCGCCTCTGCAGCCTGACTCTTAGCCTTTATTTTTGTTTCTGGCTCTACCTCCAGTTATGCTTGGGAAGAGGGAAGTTGGATGGAACGTACGTGACAAGAAAAATATGGTTTAGTGAGTTGGGCACAGACCAAAATACTATCCCTGCATGGTCACCTGTGGATAGCAGCAAAGTATACTCCAATAATTGAGTGACCTGATGTCCTCAGAGCCTGTTATTACCTGTAGTGGGGCAAAGACTACGTTCTGACTTTTAATGTGTAGGTTCAGTTATGGAGTGTTTGTGTATGTGTGTGCGTGCATGAAGGGGGGAGGCAGGAAGGGATAAGATTGCTTCTGACACCTTAAAAAAATCTCTTCTGAGAGAGAAAGAAAGAAATGAGTTAAAATATGTCTCCACAGTAGAAAATGGAGAGCTGTCATTTGGTAACTGTATTCCCTCAGTTAGGGTGAGGCATCAAAAGCAATTAAACTTGAGGAGAACCTCACCAAATGAACTTAAAAACAAAGTTAAGAATGCAGTAGGCATTACTGTTCCCTGGGCATCACAGTAGTGAAGGTAACATGGTATGATTTAACAATAGAAATTAAGAGAAGGTGAGGCTGCAGGTGGGGAAAATGAAGTCAGGTGAAATCCAGCAAGCATTTATTAACCACCTACTATATGCTAGTCACTGTAAGCACTAGGAATAGAAAGAAAGACAAAATAGTTCCTGCACTCAAGGAGTTTAAGGGGAAAGACAGCATGCAAATAACTCTGTGCAAACAAGAGATAGCTAGACTGACAGACAGACAGACAGACAGACAGATAGATAGATAGATAGATAGGCAGATAGACAGATAGATAGATATAGATACAGCAGACAGACAAATGGATCAGACAGACACACAGATAGATACATTAGACAGACAGACTAGATAGACAGACAGACATAGATAAATGATAGATAGATAGATAGATAGATAGATAGATAGATAGATAGATAGATAGATAGATAGATATTGGAGATGATCTTAGAAGAAAGGACCTAGCATTAAGGGCGGGTCAGGAAAGGCTTCTTTCAGAAGGTAAGATTTTTAACTGAGGCCTTAGGGAAGCCAGGAGATGGAGATGAAGGAGAGAGTTACAGGTATGGAGCACAGTAGCAAAGAGCCAGTGAAAAAGTTCAGTCAAGTGATAGAGTATCTTGTTCTAGGAACAGGAAGGAGACCAGTGTCACTGGATTAGAGAGTACATGAAAGCAAGTAAAGCGTAAGAAGACTGGAAAAGTAGCAAGGGAGCAGGTTATGAAGGGCTTTGAATACCAAACAGAGAATTTCATATTTGATCCTGGAGGCAATAGGGGACCACTGGGAGCTGGTCGAGTAGGAAGGTGACCTGTACTTTAGGAAGATCAGTTTGACAGCTACCAAAATACCATGAAATAGTCCAGGTTTGAAGACTTGAACTGCATCTGCATCATGGTGGTGGCAATGTCAGGGGACAAAAGGGAGCATATACAAGAGACATTGCCAAGGCAAAATTGACAAGACTTGGCATCAGACTGGATAAGGAGGAAGGAGTGAAATAGAGTGAGTAGTCAAAAATGATGCATAGGTTGAGAGTATGTAGTCTGTAAGGAAAAGTAATCACTTATACTAGCACACAACTGCAGAGGCAGTCTGGGTTGATGGATAGAGAGCTTAGAGTCAGGCAGACCTGGGTTCAAATTTCCCCACACCACTTATTAAATGTGACCTTTGGTTAGTCATTAGACTTCTCAGTACTTTAGGTAATTCCCTAGGATTTAGCACATAAGTCATAGGGGGGTTGCAGTCTGTAAATTGGTAATAGTTCACATACTGGGAGTTAAATCATGCAGTGTTTGCATTTTGAGAGGAGAGATAGATAGATAGATAGATAGATAGATAGATAGATAGATAGATAGATAGATAGATAGATAGATGATAGATAGATTTCATTGGGATAGGAATCCCAGGTGAGGAAATTCCCTTTCCCCATGCAAATGCTAAGGGCTCTGCAACTCAGAACATCTAAAAAAGTTTACCCGAGACACTGAAAAGTTAAGCAACTTGACCAGGGTCATACAGGACTAGAACTCAAACCTAGGTCTTTATGACTCTGAGATCTAATCTCTGTCTATTTTTGTTGTTCTTTGGTCATTTCAGTGGTTTCTGACACTTTGTGACCCCAGTTAGGGCTTTTCTTGGCAAAGATGCTGGAGTGGCTTGCCATTTCCTTCTCTAGCTCATTTTCCAAATGAGGAAACTGAGACAACCAGAATTAAGTGACTTGCTCAGGGTCACACAGCTAGTAAGTGTCTGAGGCCAGATTTAAACTAGGGAAAATGAGTCTTCCTGATTCCAAGGCCAGTGCTCCATTGCAGCACCACCCTTCTATTACACCTTGCTAATTCTCATTTCCATACCAGACACAAATTTGTCTTATAAAACTATTATAGTGTAATATATAGTGGTCAAGTGATATCTTAGACCAACTGTTAGCTAATAGAATCCAGCAGACCTAGGAGCACAAAGACTTGGAGTCATAGGATTTTTATCTGAAAGAAGTGTTGGGGGGGGGGGTTGGTGGTACAGTGAATAGAGCACTGACCCTGGAGTCAGAAGGATCTGAGTTCAAATTTGGCCTCAGACACCTGACATACTTACTAGCCATGTGACTTTGGGCAAGTCACTTAACCCCAATTGCCCTCCAAAAAGGAAAAAAACTGTGTTGTCATCGTGTATTCTTTTTCTTTTTTGCCTTTTTTTTGGAGGGGGGAAGGCAGGGCAATTGGGGTTAAGTGACTTACCCAAGGTCACATGGCTAGTAAGTGTTAAGTGTCTGAGGTCAGGGCATCATGTATTCTATCTATCCTTCTCCTTTAAAGGGGGGAAACTGGGGCTCCGAGAAGGAAAAGGATTTGGTCAAGGTACTAGGTCCAGTAAGTGGTCAAGCTAAAATTCTGATGCCAATCTTCAGATTCCAGATTAGCCCCCTTTCCATTGACAGGACTGGGTCTGACTCTTGTCTCCAACATTATTTAGGTGTGTGACTGCACATGTCACTTCAGACTCTCAGAGTCTCAATTTCTTCTTCTATAAAAATGAGGAGCATTGGACTAAATGATCTTTTAAGATTCCATCTGGCATGAAATTTGATGATCTTCTGCTCCTTCCTGCCCTCCCTGCTTCAGGGGTATTGTGTGGTAAGTGTTTTGTAAACAGCACAGCAGCCTTATAAATGTAAGCAGCTGGTAGTATTATTATTAATGATCAAAACCAAAGGAGAGTAAATAAGGCATGGGCAGATCTAGTGGGGGAGAAGAGGGATAGGAGCTTATAAATAATGGAGGGCACTGTCATCCTGTAGATCTTTGAAAAATGGCATGCCAGTGTTGGGAATCCAGCACCACCAAGGTTACAGTGACATTGTTTGAAGTGATTTCAGTAATTGTTAATCACATCATATACTTGATTTTTAACTACTAGAAAATATTCTGAAATGTGCTGAGTTCCTGGGCTTCCATGCCACCCATTTCCAGGAAAGTAAGAGGACCAATGAGACATGATTGCAGCCTTGCTTTCCAGGGACATTTTTTGCACTTTCCCAATAGAAAATTGTCTTTCTCCTGCAGCAGTTGTCCATCTGATGGGCTGGTAAGCTGAAAGGGCAGAGTTGACATTTCTCTCTACCAGCTGTCTGCAGTTGCATACCTCCAGTAACCATGCTCTCCAGAATACTGTAATTAGACTCATATCCTAAAAGGAAGCCTGGAGAGGACAAGGAGGATTGGAGGGGGAAAAAAGGTTTTCCCTGTCTCCAACTTGGATTCATAAGATTCCTTCTTATAGCCATTATTTGCCATAATGGCAAATGCTCATTATTGACTTGCTGGTATAGACCACATTGAAAAATATATGGAGATAGAGGGGAGTTTGCAGCCTCTAGTTGTCCCTAAAGAGACATAGCTTCTTCCAAAATGTCCCTCAGAAATAGTAGACCTGAAGCTTAGGGACAATACATAGTTTGTTCTAGACATATCAGTATTTCTGTTAGAGTCCAGGAATTCACTCAGTGGTTAAGTGTGGGATTGAGGGGGCAGGGTAGAAAGATAGGTTGTGGATTAAATAAAATCTCTAGGCAAAGAATCCAGGTGGGAATGAGATTTGGTTTAAATTTAGATTGGCTTAGATGGTATTTATCCCAAAGAATGGTTTTCTACCCTGGGGTCAAGTACTAGGCATATTCCCAGGAACAAGATGAAACATGTAGTTCCTATAATGGTTCCTAGCTTGGATTGACTTCCAACTTTTGCCAAAACATTCTTTTCCCGTTCTAACCACTATTCCTTTTCATACTCTATTTCCATCTAATTTATTTGCTAATCATGGCAGTTGATGCCAGGCATAGATAACATGCCAAAACATGCAGCAAGAATAGCAAATAATCCTGACACTTTGAATAATTTTGTAGGATGCTGCAAACACCTTGGCCTGTGTTTTTTCAGGGAGCACATTTCCCCCATTTTCTATCAGTCATTATGGAAGAAGACATTTCAGAACCAAGTCCCCTCTAATTACTTGTGAAATATGATGATTAGCAGCGCAGTGGTATAAATTACATCACCCTGAAGAAAGGTAGGTTAATGGAAAAAGAAACCAGATTCCAGCAGTCTAATATTTAACTGAAGTGCAGGTTAAGAAGAAATTAATGCCTAAGGTGGGTACTTGTTTTTGGAGCAGAAATATTATAATGGGGCTGATTGATTTCTTGAAATCTTCAGCAAATGTCTTCATTTTTATATGTTGAAAACATGAATTATATAACACCTGTTCCTGCAAAGTTATCCACTTGCCTGTGCAGGAGACTGTGATTCCATTGGAATATGGTAGAGAAGGCATATTTTAACATTATTTTGACCTACTAAATTACATACCACTCAGTGTCCTTGGGGAGTTAGCAGTGAAACCCTTGCCAAGGGCCTGTTGGCTCTGCTTCCCCTCTACAGTAAATCCTATGTAGACAATAGTGCTTATGAGAGATGCATTGAGCTTTGATCCCGGATGTGTACAGAATCAAATGGAAACTTTCTTATAAATTGTTCTGCCCTTATTTGTTAAAAACAATACGAAAGAATTAGCACATTGGGCCAGTTCAGTTGTCAATTCAGCTCAGTTCTCTGCTTCTTTAGGAGTACTCCCATGGCTACCCTATTTGGCATCAACCTCAAAAAATTGAGGGTATACCACAAACAACATTTATTCATTAATGAAACATACATTAAGAACCTACTGTGGGGGTGGGAGGCTGGGGAAGATACAAAGATTAGGTAAGATAACATCTGCCCTCTTGGAGCTTGCATTCTAGTAACATCCTAAACAATATAACAGTGAGTCTGATGTCATGGGATTGGGATTTGGAGTTAAAAGACTTGATTTTGGATCCTAGGTTCTGCTACTTGTTAGCTGTGTGACCTTAAGCAAGTTACTTCCCTTCTCTGAGCCTAAGGATCTTCATCTATAGCCTAGGGGTCACTAGCCTCTTAGTACTTGTCTCCCAGGGTTATTGTGAGAGCCAATTGAGGTAATATGTAGAAAGCACTTTATAACCTGACTGCAGACTTCTATAGAAATGTTCATTATAATAGGTAATATAATAGATATTAATCTTCATCCATGAAGACTAATTCTCTAAGTCTTTTGAAACCTTTTTATGCTCTCAACTCATATGGCCTCTTAGAGGAATAGTAATCTAGTATTCCCATCAGCCATGCAGACAAACTTTGTTAAAATGGTTAAACCAAACATTATCATTTGTTTCCTATGAGTCTCTGGTAAATTGAGAAGTCCATAATTTACATACCTTCCAAACAGGACTTCCTTAATAGGTGTCTCTTTGGAAACTTCTTTTAATGATTTGAGTTATTTGGTAATGTTGTATCTGATGCCACCTAGGGAATACTTTCAAGGCAAGTGGAAACTTTAGAATCCATTTCTACTCATCTAGGTTCTAGGTCTAGTCTTTCTAAAGTAAGGAAGATGGATGAGTAATTGGATAGAGTGCTGGGCCTGGAGTCAGGAGGACCTGAGTTCAAATATGACCTCAGACACTTACTAGACATGTGATCCTGGGCAAGGGTCTTCATGCTTCAGCATCCTCAACTGTAAATTGGGGGCAATGATAGTACCTGCTGTAATGGTAATCAATTTGTTGAATACTTAGGGCTAAGTAGATCAGATTACTTAGGGCTAAGTAGCACCTAGTAACTTAGGGCTAAGTATAGAACTCTGTCCATTGGTGAAAAGATGTGAACTCCTCTGTTGACTTGGGAGAAGGCTATTGGCTGAGACACTCCCCTGTTGACTTGGGAGAAGG
>CM053602.1:40393322-40437923 GCA_028646575.1 Pseudocheirus occidentalis
ATTGATTGAATCTTCAAATGTGAAGTTAAGCTGGTTCCCCTCTTAGGGAAACCAGGTGAATTGATTGATTGAATCTTTAGCTGGATTGATTGAATCTTTAAATGTGAAGCTGGTTTCTCCCTTAGGGAAACCAGGTGATTCTTCTGTTGTTCCTTGTTCCTTTCTGTAATAAAATATAATATTAAGACTTTTCTTGTTCTAAATATTGTATATAATATTATGAATTGTTGATACTGTGAACATTGTGCTGAATCTTGATTTGTAATGGAATAAACAGAGCGTTCACTAATACTGTGTAATCTGAATCTTAAAAGCTGTTCACAGTAGCATTCTCTCAGGAATCTACTGCCTCTCAAGGTTGTTGTGAAGATCAAATGAGAAAATTTTGTAAAGCACTTTACAAAACTTAAAATGTTATATAAATGCTGGTTATTGTTATTATTATTATATTGGTGGTGGTGATGGTGGTTGTGGTACTGTAGTAGCAGTAGTACTAGTAGTGGTGGCAGTAGCAGCAGTAGTACTAGTAGTAGTGGCAGTAGTAGTAGTAGTGGTAGTAGTAGTAGTAGTAGTAGCAGCAGCAGCAGCAGCAGCAGCAGCAGTAGTAGTAGTAGTGGTAGTAGTGGTAGTAATGGTAGTAGTGGTAGTAGTAGTAATAATAGTAACAGTAGCAGAAACAGAAGTAGTAATAGTAATAGTATCCACTTTGTAACTCACTATTGACTAAATTTCCATTTCTTGGCAAGGGTTTTTCCTCAGCTCCCTCCTCTAGAGGAGGTGTTTTGCATTGGAAACCAGGGACAGGATTTCATTGATGCACCACCTTGTATGACTTCAATTTGTTTTGTCCATGGAGAAGAAATCCCATTGATTGTCTCAAGGAACAAGCATCGTGGATGGGCTTCTGTGACTTGGCTTGGTGAAGCATTACCTCTTATCCTGCTTGAAGTAATGAGGCCTTTTTTGCATACAGTCAACCATGACATTAAATGACAGACCCATAACACCATTATGTTTTCTATTAGAAGGGCCACAGTATAAGATTTAAGTTACTGGAAGAGTGAGGGTCTTCTATCCTATGCTTCTTGCCCCCCAGGCCCCACCGTGCATCATGATTTATGCTTCTTAAGTAGTGCTAGATGAAAAACCCAAGGCTTTTCAGCATCTATAGCAAGCAGAGCTAGTTATGGTACAGTGTTGATTATGCATTTGTAAATTCTGGATGGAGATGAATATATAAGTACCAAAAGAACAGAGTATAGAGAACATTGTAAATGCACACCTGGAGTAGGAATCTATGGATTTGCTTGTATTTATGTGTACAGAATTTGCAATTTCACCAGCTCTGAAGACATTCCTTAGAGCATTTAACTCAGCTTATAAAATCTTAGTCAATTAGAAATATGCCTAATTACATTTTTCATATTCTTTTAAAATAGTTTATGGTTATCACTCCTTTAATATGTATATGTATGAAGCGTGGCGGTGAGGTATACTTTCCTTGTTGTTAAGAATTATAATTAATGATTTTAGCTATCAGCTCAGTGTTTTTGCAGTTCCAATTTGTTCTAGCGACACACCATGTTCCCATATGCTGTCCCTTAGACCAAGAGCGTGCTCCCATCTCATCTTGCCCTTTCAGAAAATTCTTCTTTCTTCAAGGTTTGGCTCAGGAAGCTCCCTCCTGACTGTCCTCCCTTCCCCCCTTCATCCTCAAATTCTCTTATAGCCCTTTGGCTGCCCCCTCTCCTCTGTCTCTATCCCTCTTTCTTTTGCATTGTGCTCTGCTGGGTCCATATTGTACCCCTCTCCACCATCCTCAATAGAATATATGCTTCTTGAGGGCAGGATATTTTTTGTTTTTGTCATTGTACTTCCAGTGTCAAAGCCTTGCAGAGTGTCTGGTACATGACAGCTACTTTGTAAATGTGTGCTGAATAGACTATGGTGTGAATTAAACTGAATTGAATTTATTGAATGATATGATTGTATGCCTGACAAATTAAGCCAGCCTCATTTCCTCACATTGGTTATTTGTATAGGATCTGTCCTGCCAAAGAACAGTTGCTGAATATTGTGGGCTATCATTAAGGAAATCTATTTGAAAGGTTTAAAGTTCATAGATAATAAATAGAATGTCAGAACTAGAAAAAACACATTAGAGATCATATGGGTCAACCTTCCTTCTATTTTATTCACAGGGGAACTGAAGCCTATATAAGAGAAGAGACATGTCCAAAGGTACATGATGATAAGGCAGAGTTGGAACTAAGGACCAACTCTTAACTTAGGCTCCTTCCCAGAATTTCTAAATGTGACCATAATAGGTAGCTGTTTTGAGATCAATTGACTTGCCTTACCCAGAGTCAGACAAACACCCCAAAATGTTGATGGATTTCCAGTCAGGCAGGTGACATAATATCGATAGTCCCAGGGAAATAGCCTTGCTGCAAAATGTGAAAATCCATCTTCATTGATGCTGCCACTGAGCCCCAGCTGGCTTCCTACAGCTGGTCCAGCCAGGCTCATGCCCACCATGCAGAAGGATACCAATGTCAGCCCTGAGGTTTAAAGATACAAACAGTGAAGCTGGTTCTAACTATTTAATTCAGGATTAGGGTAAATCAAAAGCATGTTTTAAATAACTGTGAAAAGATAACCTTTCTAGATCTTGATTTCTCCATCTATAAAATGGGGTGATAGGTAGGTAGTGAACTATTTTATCTCTAATGGTTTTCCCAATGTGAAGGTTTCTTGAATCTTTGATATTCTCTGATTGGTCAATGTAACAGCTGCATACAGGGATTTTTTTTCGTGCAGAATCCTTTTTTAAAGGAAATAATCATCACACCTTTGCTTCCCTGTTTAGGAAATTAGGATTGAGGCACATCTGACTTGTTGAAGGTACAAATAGGACCAACCTTTTCCATAGGTGTTTTAGGTGTTCCAGTTTCTCAATATCATAGAATGTCAGGGGTAAAAAGGGTCAAAGGCCATCTTGTCCAACACATGCCTGAAAAAAAGTCCCCTCCTATAATATCCCAACCAAAAAGTCATCCAGGTTTTCTGGGAGATTTTGAGAGAGGGAGAGGTCCCCATGTAACAATGCAGCCTATTGTACTTTTAGAAATCTCTAATCATTTGAAAAATTTTCCTTATATAGGACTGAAATTTACTTCTATGTAATTTCTACTAATTTTTCCCAGTTCTGCTCTCTGGGGCCAAGTTTAACAAGTCTAGAGCCTTTGAAAAGCCTTAAAGGCAGCTCACATGCCCTCCCTGAGTTTTCTCTTCTCCAAGCTAATGACACTTAGTTACTTCATGTGATGCCCATGTGGCATGATCCTAAGGGTCTTTACCATGCTGGTTCTTCCCATCTGATCACTCTCTAACGTATTTTTATCTTTCCTAAACTGTGACATCAGAACTAAAGAGAGTATTCCAGATGTGGTCTGGAAGAGGAGGAAGAGGAGGAAGAAGAAGCACAAAAGAAAGGAGAGGAGGATGGTGGTGGTGATGATGATGATGATGATGATATATTTATTTTTAGGATATTTTAATTTTTCTCAATTACATGTAAAAACAATTTTAACATTCATTTTTATGATTTTTGAGGTCCTCTTTCCCTCCTTCTCTTGAGAGACTTCTTAAACTTCCCAGTCCTTGAGAAGGCAAACATTTTGATATACATTATACACATGCAGTCATGCAAAATGTATTTTCATGTTAACCAATAGCAATTACTCTTAAGTGATGCTTCCTATGTACCAGGACTGTGCTAAGTGCTTTTATAAATATTGTCTCATCTGTTCTTCACAACAACCTTAGGAGACAGAGTGTTATTATTATTCCCATTTTATAGATGAGAAAACTGAGGCAAACAGAGGTTAAGTGACTTGCCCAGGGTCACAGAGATAATAAATGTCTGACGCTGGATTGAACTAAGCTCTAGCACTCTATCTGCTGTGCCACCCAACACCAGGAAGGCAAAGCAAGTGCTCTTACCTCCTCCATTTTATTGGTTAGAAAACTGAAGATAAGTGACTTATGGTCACACAACTAGAACACCTTAATAATGCCTCAGGATGGGGGAGGGGAGAGAGAGAGAGAGAGAGAGAGAGAGAGAGAGAGAGAGAGAGAGAGAGAGGAGAGGGGGGAGAGAGAAAAAAGGAAGAGAGAGAGACAGAGGGAGGGAGACAGAGAGGGGGGGGAGAGAGAAAAGGAAGAGAGACAGAGAGAGACAGAAGGGAGACAGAGAGACAGACAAAGAGAGTGAGAGAGAGAGAGAGAGAAACAGACAGAGAGAGAGAGAGAGGGAGAGACAGAGACAGAGAGACAGGGGAGAGAGAGAGAGAGAGAGAGAGAGAGAGAGAGAGAGAGAGAGAGAGAGAGAGAGAGAGAAAGAGAGAGAGAGAGAGAGAGAGAGATCATAAAAAGTAAGTTTTAAGTTAATAAAATGAAACTTCTTGAAAATCCCAAGTACTGTCTGGTCTCCAGAAAATTAGAAATTGAGTCTACCACTTCAACTCTTAACATATTTCCATTTGAAAACACTATGATAAAAACAGTAATGCTTCTTTAACTACCCTATGGGGTACATGGAGCCATTTAGTCCCTCCTCTTCAGCAACAAGGATCTGTGTCCTGGGGAGTCACATGCTCACCCTGCACTTTGTGCATTCCCTCCTGGGGAAAGTGCTGAATATGTGCAAACTCTCTCTAACTGACTATGAATCAGTGACCCTTTCTTCCTCAGCTTGGCCTTTTCATGGAGTAGCATTGATATGTCATCATATGATGTGCTGATTGATGGATTTACCCAACCAAAATTCAGCTCTTGAGCTCCCCATCCATCCATAGATGAATCCCACGTCCTTCCTGAATTCACTATATTTCAAGTGAGCCTTAGTCATATGACCTTGATCTAATAGAATTGGCTTTTCACAGAAGCAGATAAACCTACCTGGATATTGAATACAGTTCTCATCCTGGATGTTGTTCTTTTTGTTTTGACATAGAATCAAGAAGCAAATAAACAGTGCATAATATCTGCCACTCTCCTAGACATTGGAAGTCCCCCAGACACTAGAGAAGCTGCTTTGAACCTAGGACTTTTAGGCAATTAACAATTTGAACTTGTTTCATTCTCTACAGCAAGGCCTTCTGAAAGTGGGTGAAAGGATTCCCATTCACCTCATTCTGCTTCCAGCAGAGCTGGTCATCAAATTAGGAAGTAATAACTCTGAACTTTGGACTTATGGCACAGGGAATGGATCCACAGTCTAGGTGAACTCTAGAAACTGTAGAGGCTCCCATGACAAATGCTGCTTTTGAATTTATAGGACTCAAACTTAAAGGGACATAGAAACTAGACAATCCAACCCCCTTAATTTAGAGAGGAATAATCTGAAGCCCTGGGAAATTGTTAACTAATTTGACCAAGGTCACACAGGTAATAAGCATCAGGGGTAAGAGTTGACTCAAAAGTCAATGGTTTTTCCATTGTGCCATTTTGTGGATGTCTTGACACTGGCAGGATACTCTGTTCCTCAAGTGCTCATAACTAGCCCATCACAGAGCAGGGTAAGTGTACTCTGCACCTCATCACCATTGTGCCACCTTCTTTTTGACCTTGACCTTCACCACTTCACTTATTCTTTCCTATCAATGTATCTCTCATCAATTCCTCTGTCACTCCCTAGCCACAAAGCCCACAACACTTCACATAGAGAGTAGAGAAAAAGCTAGAGTGGGAAGCATTGTATCACAAACTAGGCAGGCTTTGAAGGAGAGAGATTTTGGTGTGTTTTGTTATATTTGTGTAGAATGAGGTGACAGAGATATAAATGGGAACACTTTGACTTGGAGATAAAATCTCTCTTGGGGGTGGGATGGGGCAGAGGTACAGTCAAACCCCAGATGCATTCTCAGAGAGGGGCCAGTCCATCCTCAATGGAGGGGAAAGCAGGACCGGGAGAAGAGTGCTGTTGCCACTATATACTTACCAATGCAGGGGTATTTGAATTGCCTGATTTCAAAGACCAGTAGATAACCATGAATCGGAGTGTGGAGATGGTAGATACTACAGGAAGGGCTTCTGCTGGAGGAAACACACACACACACACACACACACACACAATGAGAGAAATGATTACTTCTCTCTCATATTAATAGTCTATTACTAAAATTGGGGAGACCCCAGCTTTTTTCCCTGCCCTATTTCCTTGTCCACTCTCTCAAGGACAGGGCTGATGGAAGATAGGATTAACATTCTCCTCATTCTGGCTATTGCTACTCCACCCAACTAGCTCAGGATCCAGGATAGATTCTTTCTCTAGACTGTCCAAGGCTGGGGGTGGTCTGGGTATGGGGATAAATCTCTTTGAGAGTAACATCACTCTCAGCCCCTCAATGGAGTGAGGTCCCTTCTCTTGGTAAGATCTACCTCTCATTAATTGTTACCAATCAAGATTGATTGCTGCTCTCAGGAACATCCCTCTTCCAGGGGCATATAAGCCATAAACCCTCCACCGTGATTGTTTTGGGCTTTTGAGAGTGCCACTGACCTTTTATTAAAATACTGGTATTAATAAAATAACTACTCAGAAATTATGTCTCTTGAACTATTTAAATGTTACTACACACACGGACATACGTACACACACACACATACACATGTCTGTTCCAGATGCTATCATCCTGGAGTATAGTCCTATTCACCCCTTGCTAGTTATGACACTGTGGAGATGGGTTCTAAGTATAAACTGAATCTAATTGTGGGGTGTGTGTGTGTGTGTTCATATGTGTATGTATATGTACATATGTGTATGTATGTGTATATGTATCTGTGTGCATGTGTGCATGTGTGTGTGTTTTTCCAAATGCACTCAAGAGAAGCAATGTCTCTTTTTCCCCCTCAGTAAAGCAAATCATTGTAGGGCAAGTGGCATTTCAATTACCCAGTGTAATAAAAAAACAGCATCCACTGCATGCAGCAGAGAGGAAGCCCCAGGCCCACTAAGGTGTCACATCTTCCTAGTTTAGTGCTTTTTTAGTGACCACTCAATGAACGGAAACTCCCTTTGGAGACATGTTCTCATTGTCTTTATGCATTCTCATGTTCCCATCTTTTTTGTGTGGTGTTTAGCCTTTCGAGATCCAAGGTATTCTCTTTCATCTTTTTGTCATATCTTCCTAAGTAGAGGAAAAATTGGAGCAGACAGCTTTAATAACTTTACATACAGTAAGGAAACTAGGCGCAGGCAGAATATAAAAAAGCAATCGAAAATTCAGCACTTTAAGTGCCTAGAGCTTGAAAATGACTAAGGTGTTATAGCTTAATAATATCTTTTTGGAATCACCAAAAAAACAGAGGAAATGCACCTGGTGATTTGTGGGCCTCTGGATTGCCCTTTGGAGGATAATCTGCTCTGTGTTCATTACTATATGCAGGAGCAAGAGCAGGTTTAAATTAGCATTTGTAGATTATTGAAATCCTAATTTACAGGAAGTGAGATCAGTAATTAAAACCAGTTGTCTCTGCTACTGAAATGTTGCTGGAACTTTTTGGGGCTTTTCAAGCCTAAGGATTAAATAAGAAGGAAAATTCTGTTTGCAGTAATGGCCTGACACAAGGATCCCTGGGCTCCTTGAACAGTGGATGCTTCACAGAGAGAAGAGAAGACTTGGGAAGGCTGTGATAACAGGGCTGTCACAGAAGAGGACATGGTCTTGCTCTGCTTGGCCCTAGAGGACAGAATGTGGACTGATGGATGGGGCAAAGGGGCAGGTTTAGGTTCAATGTCAAGGAAAACCTTCTAACAATGAGAGCTGTTGCAAAGCAGGAGCTGCCCAGAGAGGGAGTGGGTTCTCACTCACTCATTGGAGGTTTTCCAGTGAAGGCTGGATGCCGACTTATTAGGAATGGTATAGAAGTGATTCCTTTTCAGGTATAGGTTTGATTCTGTGGATGCTGAGGTCCCTTCCAATGCTGAGATTTTGTGATTTCATGAGTCTAAGGGAGCCTACTGATCCTTGAGTTAAGGGATAATGTATTCATCTTTCCTTATTCCCTCTCCCATCATTGAATATGAAATTCTGGGCATATCAAGACATCGCTCTAGGACAGTGGTTCTCAACCTTCCTAATGCCACGACCCTTTAATGTGGGTGTGTCTGCATGTGGGCAGATGCACCTGGAGAGGATTGAGGAGGTTCCTAAGACCATCTGGAATATGTGTTTTCCGATGGTCTTAGGCGACCCCTGTAACCCCTGTGAAAGGGTCATTTGATCCCAGAGGGGTTGGGACTCATGGGTTGAGAACCGCTGCTCTAGGATGAATGAATGAATGAATGAATGAATGGATGGATGGAGTGAGTGAATGAATGAAGAATTTATTCAACTCTATACACCAAACATTGTGCTAAGTGCTAGAGATCCAAACAACAAACTGGCTACAGGTGTGCTCTGAAGGAGTTCACACTCTAATGGGGGAAGAAACATATAGGATTCAACTGCAAGTCAGTTGGAAAGGACTTGTAGTTCTTAAGGTACAATCGCAAAGTCAATGGTAACACATTTTCTGTAGGCTTATTTTCACAGATAAAACCATATCCATTTCTGATGTTGGATTGTTGATGGTATCAGGGCCCTTGGGAACTATAACTTTCTTTTCCAAGTCTTTAGTATCTGTAGCTGCTGAGGAGGCTCTGCAGGGACAGTTGCCAGGCTCTCTCTCCATAAGGGGTAGATTTTCTGGGACTAGCCTAGAAGCAATGCTGGTGATCTGGGGATTGCCATTATTGCCAGGGCTCTTGGTTCAAGGTCCCAGGCTGTTACTTTTTAAAATCACTTTATTTTTTCCCAATTACATGATGAAACTGTTTTTAACATTTGTTTTTGTTTTTTTTTAATTTTGAGTTACAAAATCTCTCCTTCCATCCCTCCTTCCTTCCCTTTGCAAGGCTGTCTCCACCTACGTCTAAGAGCAGTGGTTTAGTTCATCTGGCACGTGTTTTCTTCTGTCTCTCCCTCAATGTATCTTCCCACTTTAGCTAGGTTGACTCGCTTGCCTTTTTGGTTGTATTTGGTCATTGCTTGGCACATAGTAGGCATTTAATAAGCATTAATTGAATTGAAGTGGAATAGCCGTTGAGGATGCCAGACCCCAGAAGCTGCATTGTAGTGTTGAAGTTCCTTTAAAAAGTAGAGTGCTGAGCTTCTCATCTTTCCTGGCATGGTGTATAGGACACTGCTCTCAGAGTCAAGAAGACCCACATTCCCATCTGTTATGGGAATCTGAAGATCTTTCCTGCCCCTAGGCCCTTTCATAGGCTTAAGTGACTCTGAGAACCTTCCCTGATTAGAAAATATACTCTGCCCCCAATAGGCTGAATGTGGTCATGTGGAGCCTGTGGCAGGAGGCTTGTTCTTCAGGAATGCCCATGCCTTATTACTTTGTGATTGGGCAGTGGGTGAAGAGGATTGTGACATTCTCTGATCCAGGAGAAGGCTATATATTCCCTGATGTGAGTTTTGGCTTTGGGGCTCACTTTGGAAAGAGTTATATGATTTGGCCAGATGAGACTCTGGGCAGCCGTTGAGCCCCCCAGCTTTGAAAACCCAGATGTTGGTGCTTCCCTCTCTCATAACTAACTAGGTATCGATATAATGGTCAGACTGCTGGAAGCTGTCTGCTGATCTGTTTCTTTGTCTGCTTGTAACTTCTGTTTGTATTCTGCTTATATTTTTTGAAGTTCAAGGTATTGACTTTTCTCCCTGAACTAAGTAAATGATATATGTTTGATTGATTAAAGTAAGATTGTTATCCCATTTTGAGTTGCTTTCCTTTAGAAAAGCAGATCTAAAAACCTGTGCTAGCAGCCACCCTGGGCATGCTAGGGTGCTTGCTGATACACCATCCTACCCCAAATACTTACTAGCTATGTGACCTTGGGCAATTCATTTAACCTCTATGTTCCTCAATTTTCTCATCTGTAGAATGAGGGGGCTGCACTAGATGACCCCTAAGGTTCTATATCAGGGTTGTCAGGTCTGTGGTTTGGGGGGTCACATAGATTGAAGGCTAGAAGGAACCTTAGGGATCACCTAGTCTAGTCCCCTCATTTTTCAAAGTAAGAAAATGAAGCCCAGGGAGAAGAAGGGACTGGTCCAAGATCATTCAAGGATTGGAACACAAATACTTTCAGTCCTGTGCTCTTGCCCCTACAGAAAGAAGCTAAATGAATGTTGCCTTATTGAAATAACAACAGAGCACTGGCAGAAGTTGGTCCTTGACCTTGCCATCTCAAGACAGTTGCTTTCTCTCTTTTCTTTTTTGTTCTTTTGTTTGTTTGTTTCTTCTTTCTTATGGTTTCTCCCATCGGTTCTAATTCTTCTTTACAACATGACTAATATGAAAATAGGTTCAATATGAAAGTATATGTAGAGCCTATATCAGATTACATGCCGTATTGGGGTGGGGAGAAAATTTGGAACTCAAAATCTTATGGAAGTGAATGCTGAAAAATAAAAATAAATATTTTTTTAAAATAAAATTTAAAGACAGTTGCTTTAGTGTGAAAGAGCAAGATGTTCGGAAACAAATATTCACATGTACTTCCTTGGTCTCAACATTTCATATATAAGGGAGAAGTATAAATGAACTGCCATGGGGCATCCCCAATCTCAATCTTCATCTTGAAATTACCCCAGACTAGCCTCGGGGAGGAGAAAAGGGAAGAAGAAGAAGAAGACAAGAATGGTACTCCTGAACTCTTTAGACAGAAGCAGAAGAACAACGTTTAAGCTCTTCCAAGAAATCTGCCTTAGCATAATAGTTAGACTTGACTTCAAATTCCACCTCAGACACTCACTAGCTATGTATCCCTGAGTAAGTTACTCAACTAAGCCTCAGCATCTGCATCTGTAAAATGAGGCAACTAGATTCATTCACCTCCAAGGTCCTTTCTATCTCTAAATGTATGACTTTATAATCCTGTGTTCCTTCCTTCGCCCACCTCATGTATGGCCTCCACCCTTATTTTTGGATAAGTTATAGAGATAGTCTCTGCTTTTCAATAGAAGCCCAGTTTGGTTGGGGAGTGAAGAGGAACCTGAAGTCCAGCAGCTCAGGACAAGGTTCCTTGAACCTCAAATCCAAATGTGTTTTTGTGAGTGAAGGGTATGTAAGCTCCCATCTGCTTTTGGTGGCATATTGACCTACCGGGAAATATGGCCTCATCATCACTGGCCTGTGTCATCATTTGTACAGTCCTGGGCTTTGATACCTCACCAAAGAACCCAGAATCAGAGCCTCCTCTAACCTCCCAGATCCCAGAGACTGAGAAATTTCTCTTCCAGCCGTATTCTATCTGTAGTCCCTCTGAAAGCTACATCCTCTCTTCTCACTACTCAGTGTTAATTCACACTCATCAACTTTGCTGTCTTCTGAGCGAGTACAGGGAAAAAATGACTACTTAGAGATTGGGAACTGGATGGCAGCATAATTCCAGACTAACTTCACCCCAGGGTGGCCATTGCTTTATTCCTGTGGAATTATGTGTCTATTTATGGCCAAGTTCATTTGTAGTGTAGTGGAAATAACACTCCATTTGGAGAAGGACCCATGCTAAAATCCTGTTTTTACCATTTCCTGGTCACACGACCTTGGAAAAATCAGTTAACCTCCATCTGTCTCAGTTTCCTCCTCTGTAAACCAAGGATAACAATATCTTCATAGCCAAGTTTGAGGGTCAAATAAGATAATGTTTGTAATGTGCGTTACAAATGTCAGATACTGAACATCAACATTTTAGTGGAGTGTGCCTCTATTGACACTTCCAGTCTCGACTTGATGACTTGTTTAAATAACCAGTGGCTACTTTGTTCAGGAGGTTCTGTTAGGGTGGCATTATTTGAAGAGTCACCAATCTATCCTCCATACAGCCACCAGAGTGACTTTCCAAAAGCCAAAGATCCCACCATGTCACCTCCTGCCCCAGTCTCCCAATTCAGTAAGCTCCAATTACCTCTAGGATCAAACATGAAGTCTGATATTTGACATTTGAAACTCTTCCCAACCAGACTCCTTCCTGCCTCTTCAGCCTTCCTGTACTCTACTCCCTTCCATGGATTTTCCAATCCAGCTACATCAGCCTGCTTGCACATGGAAACTCCATCTCCCATCTCTGTGCCTTGAAACTGGCTGTCATCCCTGGAATGGTCTCCTTTTCACTTCCATTACTGTTTACCTGGGTTTCTTCAAGATTCAGTTCAAATGCCACCATCTGTAAGAGTCCTTTTTCAGGCACTAGGCCTATTCCAACACCCCAGCTACTAGAGCCTTTCCTTCTAAGAAAGGGATTTTTACCCTCTTCTGTGTGTCATGGGCCCCCTTGGCCAACTAGTAAAGCCCATGGGCCCCTTCTCAGAATCATGTTTGTTGCTTACACTTGTAATTGAAAAAAATACTAAATTTAGAGGTTAGTAAAAATAAAGATGGTTATTTTTTCCAATCCAAGTTCATGGACCACCTGAAATTTGTCCCTAGACCTCTTAGACTCCAGGTTAAGAATGTCTGATATAAAGTTACCTTCCATTTACTCTGTATATATCTTGTATATACAAATCTATACACGTTATTTCCTCCATTAAAACGCAAGCTTCCTGACAACAAGGACTCTCTTTGTATCCGCAGTGATTAGTACAGAGCCAGAAACATCCAGGCATTTAAAAATGCATTTTAGCTGACTGACAAAATAGTTGCATGAAGTGACATCATCAATTTTAAAACTAATTGATGGGACTTTAAATAACATTTTGGTGTGCTAACTCCTCAGTGGGACAGCAGGCAGCAGGTAAAGACACGTCTTTGGGTGAAGAACAGACTGCTGATAGGAATTAGCCAACTTGTGGCTATTTTTCATATATACGTAGAATAGCTGGACCATGGAACCCAGCATGTCATCTACTTATATTGGGAGAGAGGTCAAGAGACAAAGGCCCTTAAACTGTTTCCATTCTGGATGCTGTATTTTATAGGGAGGCTCCAATGAGTGGGTGTATTTATGACCATCAAATTTTCTGACTCAAAATACCTTTGTGTCCACAAGGAGTTAAGTTTCCTCCACATATTGTCTTCTGGGACCCTTAACTGGGCACAGGGAGCAGCTGAGTGAATGGGATCTGTCTTGGACTAGATGAAATTCTCTGCATCTAGATAAGATCAGAGGATGATGGGTTGTTAAATATGTGCGGCTGCTGGCCTTCAAAAGCTGCTTCCTAAATCTCCCTGCATATGTTTAAAGTTGTTAGACGTTAGGGATCTGGATGTGGTTTATACCCTGGGAAGGAAGCACCAGTCAGCCCATTTGCACAGTTTCAATCCCAAACATCACAACAGAGAATGAAATAAATATAATTTATATGTTTATACTCATTAGTCTGTTACATCATTTAAACTTGAGAATTCAATTAAGAACACTCTCAGAATGATTTAATTGGAACTAGGTTTTTCAGCTTGCATTTTCTTGAAAAATCAGATCATTTCTGAATATATATCAAATAACATCATTTTATATGATATTTTCCAAGTACATATTTCAAGTAAACACCCCTCTGTGGTAATATAAAATGCCATAAATCATATTTCTGAAAGTTACATGCACAATATATCATTAAATATGGGCACACAAATAAGCAAAGTGCATGGTTTATTTATGTAATTATTCAGGAAATTCAGCATTGGTTTCTAGTGCAATAAAAAAACCAGGATGGTGCCAGAGGATATAAAGCCCTCTGCCTGCTCCGTGAGGAGGGTTGCTTTCATCTGGAAGCAGCCATAATTTAAGAACCAAATGTGGAATCTCTTCATACAACTGCTAGTTAAGATCTCTTTCCTGTTGTTAATTGTAGACTTTGTTTTGTTTTTAGAGGATTAGCCTGTATTAAGGATAAATCTTCTTAATCCTCCTTCCTTCCCCTTCCCCCCACTCCTCATCTCCTTCCCTTCCCTTTCCTTACGTCCAATCTTTTCCCCTTCCCTCTGCTTCATCTCTTTCTTCCTCTCCCCCATCTCTTCCCTTTTCTTCTCCTCCCTTCTTTTCTCTCACCTCTGCCTTTCCTTCCCTTCCCTTCCCTTCCCTTCCCTTCCCTTCCCTTCCCTTCCCTTCCCTTCCCTTCCCTTCCATCTTCCCTTCTCTTACCCCTTCCCATCTCTTTCATCTTACTTTCCATCTTTTCTGTCTTTCTTTTCTTCCCACACTTCCAAATTCCCTTCCTTCCATTCCTCTTTACTCCCTTCCCCTTCCTTTCCCTTTTCTTTCTTTCCTTTCCCTTCCCTCCCCTTCCCCTTCCATTCTTGTTGTAGATGTTTTTTTTTCTGGCTTAGTCTTTCTCTGTTAAATAGGCTGTCTATGCCCTTGGCACACTCTCTCTCCCTAGCTGGTATCCCTTCCTTCAGCTTGGCATTACTCTGGAACTACCTGTACTAAGAATCTTTTTGCACTAAGCTAGAACCTTCCGGTTTCCTAGCTGATTGGTGTCCTCTTATAACATAACTGAAACAATCCTAATGAGGGAGCTGCCTGAGTGACCCCCAAAATCCAGAGTAAGGAAGAACTCAGGCATTCCATTCTGAGCTTGGTGTAACTACGTGCAGGTCTCTGGAGATCATCATGAACTCCTTTCTCCTTCCATGTCCACAGGACCAAGCAACAGGAAACTCCCTAGCAACCTTCTCTGTTTTCTCCCTCCCTTGCCATTTTTCCCAGGTATCAGCTGCTGGTCATGTTTAGAGAGGAGGAGAGTGACAGCATCCATCTCTTGTTGCTCTTGCCCCATGTTTCCTGCTCCTTTGGATGTCTCATTTTAAACTCCATGGTCTGTTTATAAATGGTCCAGTCGACTTAGCATGACCTGGCCCATCTCATTCTTCAGCAGAGCTACTTTAGTCCCAGCAACAGACTCCAATGCTTCCCTTCCATTTGTCCTTCACTCTGTTTTCCCCTCCCTTCTCCCTTTCCTTGTCTTTCCCATTCTCTTTCCTCCAATTCCCCTTCCCTTTCTCTTCCTTATTCCTATTCCTTTCTCTTCCTCTTCTTATCCTTTGCTCCTTTTTGTCCTCCCTTTAATATTCCTTTCACCTTCTCTCACCCCTCTTCTTTCCCTTCCCTTATCTTCCTTTTCCTCTTACATTCCTCCTGTCTTCCTGTCTTTTTCCTTCCCCCTTTCCTTTCTTCCCTTCTGCAAGCTTTCCCTTTTCTCTTTCCCCTCATCTCCACTTTTGTACCTTTCCCCCTTTTCTTCTATATCATTTCCCCTTCTCTCCTTTGCTTTCTCTTCTTCTTCTCTTCCTTTTCCTTTTCCTTTTTTGTTTTCCATCCTCTCCCTGCCTCCTGTAGGTCCTAAACAGCACAGGCAGGGTCATAGCTTTGAATTTTGTAATTAGACTAGTCATTAGAAAAATACAGGATGGCTCAGGGACTTGGAAGCTGAATCTTTCCAGTCTTGCTGATTCAAATGGAACCCACATCAGGGGGACTGGGAAAAATGCACCATTTGAAGTAGTTTTGAGATGAATGACTGTTTGAACCCTCCTTACTCGGGATAGATGGGCTTTGCATGAAAGAGTGGGGCTCCCGTCTTTCTGTGGCTCAGCAGAAATGCCAAGAACTAACTGGGCACAGACTCCTCAGCTGCTCTTTGGATAAAACCTAATCAGCATTTAGAAATTGCATCAGAAGCTGACAGACACAACTGTTAAGCTTAATTACTGTGCTCTGCCTTGTTTGGTGCTACAGGACCGAGCTGCTCACAAGACTCAGTTTGTAAGGAATGTGTTCAAGGACCAGAATGATACAAATTCTGTAGCTCTTAATGGCTCCCAAAGTGCACTCTGACTCCATTGTGTTGGGGCGTCTGAATTGGGGCACAGAGAAATTAAAGACTTGCCAGGAATACAGCTCAGAAGTCACCCCAGAACACCAGACACCAAGGTCAGTGCTCTTGCACTGATGGTGTTTGGGCAGTTCTCCAGGTAAGAGAGGAATTCCCAATATTGTTTTTTACCTTAGACTGAGATCAGATGAGATGTGGTTATCATTGTAACTAGTAAGCCTCCAGTCATCATAATATAGCTTTTCTAAATCAACACTCAGTTAGGATGGTCATGTGTACTTCCCAAAGAGAGCCAAGAGTTAGGCTGAAGAAGAGGAAAGAACATTGGTCTTAGAGTCAAAAGTCCCATGTTGGACTCCTGACCATGCCATTTCAGTGTTATAGGACTTTGAGCAAATTACTTCATCCCTCTGACCTTCAGTTTCCTCATCTGTGAAATGGAGATATACTAATACATGCACTTTCACCCCCACAGGGCTATTGTGAGGTAAGCACTTTGAAACCCTGAAAATACTCACTACATTCCCAAATGGGACTTATTGTTCTCATTGTAGAATGGCTCTGAAAACAAGTTCCACTAAACTGTTCACAGACTATGCAACAGAACAATGCCTGCATCTATGAAATAAGAAAAAACTATAAAATTCAAAAGACAGAAAAATGATAAATCAAATACAGTTGTCTCCACAGGGAGACATAGGCTCCCCGATAAGATATTTGTTAGTGCAGAATCCATTGTTACTGTTTGAAAGAGATTACTTTAACCATCTACAGTGGAAAAACGAATTGGATGAAAACCTATTTCTCAGATTATAATATATTGCTTGATGGGCAACATTGTGTTAGTTTCTGTGTGTGTATGTAAGTATATGTGTAAAATGGGTATTAAATATGTACAGTGATCTAGACTCAGAGTAAAAGAGGAGGGAAAAAATGGTCTGGGATTGCATTTAGGAAAATGTGCAATGCTTTCAATGAGCCTAAGTCAGTCTTTAGGGCAAAAAGATGTGCCTGTAACACCAGTATTCTCCCTGTGCTGCCATAGGGCTGTGAATCATGCCCAACTTGGTGACAAATTATGGATTTAGTTAGACTTCAACAAGGAAGCAATAATTGCACAAATGAGAAATGGAACCCAGACAGTCCTTAACTTTGCACTAGCGGTATACTTGGTTTTGAATCCATCATCATCATCATGCCCACCCCTCTACTTTTCAGCTTCCTTTAATGTGCTATCTTCCCCCATTAGATTGTAAGCTCCTTGAAGACAGGGGTTGTCTTCTTCCTTCCTTCCTTCCTTCCTTCCTTCCTTCCTTCCTTCCTTCCTTCCTTCCTTCCTTCCTGTATCTTTGGCACATTGTCTGGCACATAGTAAGTCCTTAATAAATGTTTATTATATTATAAGTGGTTAAAATGCTGGACTTGACGTCAGGAAGACTTGGGTTCAAATCCTGCTTCTTACTTAGTAGCTGTGTGAGCCTGAGCCAGTCTTTAAATCTCAGTGTTTTTTTCTCCTATGTAAAATGGGAATAATAATGGTACTCATCCTTTTGAGTTCAAATCTGCCACAGAAATTGTGTGACCTTGGACAAGTCACTTAACCCTGTTTGCCTCAGTTTCCTCATCTGTAGAATGAGCTGGAGAGAGAAATGGTAAACTGCTCCAGGATCTTTGCCAAGAAAACCCCAAATGTTACAAAGAAATGGACCTGACTGAACAACAACAACAAGATCCCACTCACTGTCCCTCTACCTTTCAGGACCAAAGTACTGATATCTGGTTACCCCTCAGCTTTGTGTATTGTCTCCTCCATTAGATTACTGCTAACTCCTTGGCCACAATAACTACCTTTGCTTTTGCATTCTTATCTCCAGGATTAGCACAATACTTGGAAGATTATAAGTGCTTAATAAATGTTTTTCATTCATTCATTCTTCATGTATACCTCGGGGGAATATTTTGTTGGTACCCATTAAAACAAGTTTCAAAAAGCAGAGGAAGGCTTCCAATGTCTGGATAGATCCTTTAAGGAAGATTGATGGAAAGAAATAAATGAGAAGATGTGGAGGGAATTGGGAACTGATGCAGGGCTAGTACCTGCATGGATGAGATCACAGATTCATCTAAACAAGTTCAGTTGATCTGATAGGGTGATACTCAGTTACTCAATTTAGTCATGAAGGTAGCTGAAAGTTCAGACTGCTATGAGAGAGACTGTGAAATGATACGACTTAGAAACCAATAGGATGGGGGAGGGGCTAGGGGCGGGAGAAGAAAGAGTTAAAGACAACTCCAAGGTCATCTTTAATTCCCTGCTCATAAATTCAAATATTTCCTATGGTCATAACTTCGGTGTCATACTGCACCAAGGGAAAATGCATGCTTTGCAGTTATGTGGGTCCTCTTTCAACTTGAAGGTCACATATGACTTGTCAGCTACAATTAAATGGGAAATGGTGTCATTGAAGTAACATCTTAGCTCTTTATAATGCTCTTTTCTCATCAATAAATTAAGAAATGGGAAGATTTTCTAAAATGTATTGATTTATGGATTTAGAAAGATATAAGAAACATTTTAACACATATATATGTATACATACACATACACATACACTGTATGTGTATGTATACATATATGTGTGTTACACATACACATACGCATACACGGGGCACAGTAGATAGAGCTCCAGGCTCCTCCAATGAGGAAGACCTGCATTCAAATGCAACCTCAGATACTAACTGCGTGACCCTAGGAAATTCATTTAACCCTATTTACCTCAGTTTCCTCATCTGTAAAATAAGCTGGAGGAGATGGAAAATACACTGTTTATACCAATGCTTCTGCTGCTGCCTTTGCCAGATTACCTATAGCAAACCAACATCTCCCTAAGTGAGACCTTTTCATTCTTTTGTTGCTGAGTTGTTTTCAGTTGTGTCTGACTCTGTGTGACCCCATTTGGAATGTTCTTGGCAAAGACACTGGACTGGTTTGCCATTTCCTTCTCCAGATTGTTTTACAGGTGAGGAAACTGAGGCAAACAAGGTGAAGTTACTTGCCCAGGGTCACACAGCTAGTAAGTGTATGAGGCCAAATTTTAATACAGGCCTTCCTGACTTCAGGCCCAGAGCTCTAGCTGTTGAGATGCCTAGCTGTCCTTTTCACTCCTGGATGCTTATGGTCCATTTTTTTCTTTTCTGGATTGATGGTTTTTCTCTCCCTTGCTCTCTTCCCATCAGTGGTTGTTTTGTATGCATTGTCTCATTAACCTATGGCCCAGAGTATTCTGGGAAGTGCCATCTGTACTCTCATTTGATCAATGTATGTACCCACTTCCCTCTCCATCGAGTGGGGGAGTAAAAGCTCCTTCATGTGCCTGCTACATGAAGACTTTAAAAATCTCAAACTTATCTCAACATTTCACATTCAGTATTGTCACACCAAGTAGCAGGCTATAGTGGAAAGAGGACTGGATCCCAATTCAGAAGGGACAAGGCTTTGAATTCCATCTCTGGTACTTACTATGTATGGGACTGTGGGCAAGTCCCTTAGCCTTCGTTTCCTCATCTGTGAAATTTGTACTTTTAGAGGCTACTTTAGAGAGTATTGGCAAATACTCAGTATTGTATTGGCAAATATCAGAAGAAAGAAATTGTATAAAGTGAATCTTAAAGTTCCCCATGTGTGGACACATATATGAGTATATATACACATGTGCCTATATGTATGTACATGTGTATTAACGCAAGTACATTTGTATGCATACAAGTGGGTTTATACATGGATGTGTGTGTGTATGTGTAAGTATCATGTATACATACAGGATGTCCCAAAAGTCTTAGTGTAGTTTTAAGCTATTAAAGCTTGGTATGTGTATGCATAATATTAACTATATAAAACTTGTATGTGTAAATATGCATGTGTTTTACACATATGTATATGCACTCATGCATGCCTGTATGTATACAGTGTGTCCCAAAAGTCTTAGTGTAGTTTTAAGCTATTAAAACTTAGTATTATATGTGTATACAATATTAACTATATAAAACATATGTGTGTAAGTATGCATGCATTTTACACATATGTGTATTTGTGTATGTGTGTATGTATATATGTATGTATAAAGTGTGCCCCAAAAGTCTTAGTTTGCTTTTAAACTATTGAACCTGAAGTAGCTATTAAAGCTTAAAACTGAATGAAGATTATCGAGACACCCTGTCTCCATCAGCAGTTATGAACTCACCGATATCCATTTGTGTAACAGTTGAAGTTTTCCAAGGTGCTTTTACCACAACCACCCTGTGAGATAGCTGGTACAAGT
The DNA here is from genome assembly GCA_028646575.1 of Pseudocheirus occidentalis. Taxonomy (NCBI): domain Eukaryota; kingdom Metazoa; phylum Chordata; class Mammalia; order Diprotodontia; family Pseudocheiridae; genus Pseudocheirus; species Pseudocheirus occidentalis. The sequence continues at coordinate 40,413,538 of CM053602.1, forward strand.
AATATGGTCCCTGTTTTCTAAAAGGAGAAGCAGAACCTCAGAGAATTTAAAATGACTTGGTCCACCCCCTGTGATACTGTGATGTTTTTGAGTAGCAACATTCTGAGGAGAATACAAAGAAAGAGAAATATTTTTTGAAAAAGAAAGAAACTTCCATTAGCTTGACCTGTCCTTGGTACAAAGTATCTGTCATTTGCCCTGTCCTCATTCTGTCTTGGACTACAGAACATATAATGTATTGAGGCCGCTCTTGGTTATGTTAGACAATGGGAATGCCAATTTTCCATTTTTCCAGGTTTGGCCCATTTCAGGTCATGAATTAACTGGCTGGATGATACAGTTAGAAATGCAGCAAATGATGCTATGTCAGTTTCCTTTGTGTCTGATGATAGATTAGATTGGTCTAGTTTACTTATTGGCTCTCAGACTGTTTTATTTTCCTGACTACATGGACAGTATTTGCATAAAGTGGCTGGTCTTTATGGGGTTCCCTGTTGGTTAACTATCTCTGTGTTTTCCTGCTGTGTTTATGCCTTTGACCTCCATATTTCTTGAAATAAGATTTGGTGGCCATCATTTTAACATGTCCTTCAGAGAGGTTTTGCTCCCAAAATCTACAGAGAGATAAGCGGCATCTCTAATTGCTGAATACCAGTCAATAGGCAAACCTAATTCCTGCCGGATCCTACTGCTAAAGCTGAGAGAATTGGGGCCATTGAAAACAGCTATTAAAATCCTCATAAACAAAGTATAGGCTTGGTATTTTGAATTCAAGGGCATTGCACATAGAATACGCAGCAGGCACGGCAGGTTCCTAAATACCTCCCAAGGTGAGCTCTGGTTCTAACTGGGCATGGTTACTGAATTACAGACCTGCTCACTGCATCTATAAAATTCCATCTTGAAGGAACTTGACAGTTAATAACACTTGTAGCCCTTGACTTTTTAGCTTAGCATTCAAAGGCCTTCCCAGTCTGGCGATAGCCAATCTTCCTAGCCTTGGCTGACTCGACTTCCCACTATGCTTTTCATTTTTCCTAGTAATTCAATACAATTGGACTACTCACTGTCACTTGGATATGTCCAGACTTTTGTCCCCTTTGTTCTTCTGTGCATGCTCTACTCTACACATGATATGCTCTTCCTTCTCTACCTATCCAAATCATTCCTATCCTGAAACCCCAGATCAAAGGCCCCCTCTAGTTGACAATGTTCTTTCTTTACAAGGATTTCCCCTGATGCTTTGTTTCTAGTGCCTTTATGGTTGCAACATGTTTTTTTGCATTACCATTATTTATGCATGTATTATAAACATTACGTGTGGGTTTACTCTTTCTACATGTCCCAATGGCCAACACAGTATGCTCTTCCAAGAGTAAGTACTGAAGCAGTGGGAATTGGATTATTTGCAATAAACACATTAAATTGAATTGATGTGGGGGCCATGTTCTGGGACGGTGAGTGTAAGACAAAATATGGTAGGTTTGGAAAGGGAAGAAACTCTCAATTTAGTCAGTGGATAGAAGTTGAAATCTAGGCTCTGCTTTATAGTAATTTTATGACCTCAGATGAGTCTTGTTTCTAGTATATTACTTAGTTTCCCCATCTATAAAATGAGAGTATTGGACTGGTGATCTCTAATAGTTTTTTCTAGCTGGCCAAACACAAGTTCTTCATACCTACTAGTTTGAAGGTTTCAGGGCAGGGTACGACAGTCTCCTACAAAATTGCTTATCAAAATGTCAAATGACTTAGATGAAGGTGTGCATGGATGAATGGATGAATGAATAAATGAATAAATGAATGAATGAATGAATAAATGAATGAATGAAAAATATTCATTGCTATATACAAAACACTGTTCCAAATGCTGTGGATACAAATAGAAAGCTAGAGATAGTTCATGCCCTCAAGGATTTTATATTCTTTAAAAAATTCTTTGGGGTAACTAGGTGGCACAGTGAATAAAGCACCAGCCCTGGAGTCAGGAGGACCTGAGTTCAAATCTGGCCTCAGACACTTGACATTTACTAGCTGTGTGACCTTGGGCAAATCATTTAACCCCAAGTGTCTCACCTTTCCCTAAAAAAACCCTCAACAACAAAAACATTTATTTGTCCCCAATTAAATGTGAAAACATTTTAAAACTTCTTTTTTTTGAGTTCCAAATTCTCATTGAGAAGATAAATCTAAGAGGAGGTGGTTGTAGAGGTTTGACTTATATAGCACAAACATCTTATCTCTCCCTCCCTCTCTCTTCTTCTTTCTCTCTCTTCCAGAAGCACAATCATTCATTCTGAGGCTGTGTTTTATTGTTGGCATTTTGGTTCAATAGGGATCCATTGGTTCATAAACCCAAGATTAACAAAATCACTTCTATGTTAAAACTGCATAATGGGTTCCATTAAGAACATACCCTTGTTAATCCAGGCTATTTCATCTAGCCTGCATTGCCTGCCTTGGAGGTGGCAGCTGGTCTGCAATTTGTGGATATGGCTGGCCTCTTTGCCACAGGGTTTGCTTCCCTGAAAGGTACCTGATGGAGATGTCAGACATTACTTCTGTTGAGGTTCCTTGTCCTCTTGTGTATGCTTGCCCTCAGATTCCCAAGAAAGGCAGGCTAACAGAAGATACAGTTAGCTGTACAATCTTTATTATTAGAGTATCTGATCGGACTTACCATCTCTCTTATGACATAGAGAGGCAGTAAGGATTGCTGGGAAGAATGCTAAATTTGTGGTTTAAGGATCTATGTCTTGCTAGGTATGCATCATGGGCTAATTACCTCTCTCCCTGGGACTCAGGTTTCTCTTGTGTAAAATAAAGGGGTTGGACTCTTTGGACTTGTGTGTGACCTTGGGCAAGTCCAGTTTCCTCACATGTAAACTGATGGGAATTGAACTAAATGGCCTTTATGGTCCCTTCTCAATCTAAGTCTGTTCTTCTGCATCTATTAAGTTGATCCAGCAAAAAGCTGTCTTCCTTGCCTTTTAAAGACTAGGTCTAAGCAAGCCTCATACTGCCAGTGGCACTTTCTGCTCTCTGCTGACCACCCCCTTGACCCCTTTTACTCTCAGACACCAAAGGCACATGCCCCACCTCTCCAAATCCTCACCTGTGATCTTTCCATTCTTGCTACTAAAGGTACCAGGGCCTGCTCCAGGGGTAGCTGGCCCTAGTAAGTAGGAAGACGCCTCCTTCTTCCCCATCCCAAATCGGGCCGTTCATACTATTTTCTTCAATGATGGGCTTAATTCTTTTTTGCCTTATTTAGCCCGTTTGCACTTCTACGGTGGCTCCTCTAGTCTGTGTGTGTAGTGGATGCTTTCCCAGAGGTGGCTGGGTAAAATGAGTGGGCTAAAGTGTGGAGCTGATACTGTTGTACCTGAAAAGGAAAGTAAACCATGCTAGGGTTTTCCCACAAGAAAAATGGAGAGGGGGGGAAAGGAGAGAAAGGACATTTCAATGTGCTGTAACTTAAAACCAAAACAACTTTGAGGTAGAGAATTAACCTAAAATTATCAACTCCCCTGGTCAGTCATTAATCTACAAGAAATACCCTCTTGGGTTGTTATCCTTACTCCTTAATTAGATGTCCATTAAAAAGAAACATTTATGCACACTGAGAGCAAGTAAGTGCAAAATCAGGGCCAGAGCTTAGAGTTGCTTATAAAGGTAAACAGAAGGCCCACGCACTAGCAGACTCTTGCTATATTATTATAGAGGCCTGTTTTAGAATGCCTCCTTCTCCTTTCTTCTTCTTCTTCCTCCTCCTCCTCATCTCTTCTCGTCTTCCACACCATCATATTCTTCCTCCTATTCTTCCCCTTCCAATTCTTCTTCCTCTTCCTCCGACTCTTTCTTGTCTTCTATCTTCCTCCTCCTTTCTTCCTCCTCTTTTCCCCCTCTAATTCTTCTTCCTCCTTTCTTCCCCTCTCTCCTCCTCCTCTTTTCTCCTTTATCTTCCTCCCTCTCTTGCAGATGTACAATCGTTCATTCTGGAGCCGTGTTTTGTTGTTAGTATTTTGGTTCAACAGGGATCCATTGGTTCATAAACCCAGGATTAACAAAATCACTTCGATGCTAGAACTGCATAATGGGTTACATTAAGAACATACCCTTGTTAAACTGTTGTTGGCTCTAATGAGCTCGGGTCTTCAGAAATGCCTGTGCTCTCATTTAAGCTATCATCACACACTTAAGGTTCGTCACTTCATCTTGAACATTTCCACAAAAAAACAAATTTATCCATCACATTATCCAGCTTCATTGCTGAATGCCCAGTGGTGGAGAAAGTGCCTGCTGCTTGCTGTCATTTAATTAACAATGAAGGATAAATGACGTAAAGCACGAAATATCAGCCAAAGGGGACCAGGCAAGTGTGTTTGTTGTGGATCACCTTATTAGTTCATTTCCCAGACATGTTCACCAGAGTGCAAGGTGGTCATGTGACCAGCTGTGGTGACAGAACAGCTGTGGCATTAGCGCCAATAAGGCAACTGGGAATGCATAAGGACAAACCATGCTCTCCTTTAATCAGGTTCAATGGAACCTGAGAGATGCTTTGTCATCTGTGGGCTCATCCCAGCCTGCTGTTGCTTCTTAAAAGAAATGACTTAGGAGGTGAGGTTTGCCATTAAAAGTTGCATGTGCTTTTGGGAAGGAAGTGTTTTCCATTTGCTTTGTAATGAGTACAAATATGAGCACTGTAACTGCCCGCACTCCTGAAAAAACACACTCGGGAGGGAACGTTTAGTTTCTCTCCAAACGAAGAATTCCAGTCATTTTCTAGGATTTGTTCTATGCATGGAATCTTGTCCTTATCATTAAAGCTATCAATGAAGATGAACACACACATTTTTCACATTGTTGTTTAAAAGCGTATTCCAGCAAGCCCATGCTCAGCTACTTGGAAGTATTTCAAAGACTTAGCTATGGCTGGGGCATAAGTGAATTATACCATTATGTGATAACAGGATGCAATTAGTGCCTTTTTGCCACAGCAAAATGTGCTCACCATTATTTTAAATGAAACATTTCCGTTTGTCGTAATCGGTCAGGGGATCTTACTCTTAATCATGAGTTCTCTTGCTCCATGGAGTCCATTAACCATGGCACCCTTTGGTTGTTCTGGGTAGTGACAACCGTGTGGCCCAAAAGTCTGGAACTTGAGAAACTAGAATTTAGAGAAGTCACTAAAAGAAGTCAAACTCTGAGTAATTGAGAAGATCAATAATTCTCTCAGAGATCTGATCATAAAACGCATCTCCTTCCACTGGCAGGTGGGGAAAGGCTCGGATAATATGTTGTAGATATTGTCCTGTAAAATCACTCTGCCAGTAATTTTACTCAATTGTTTTTCATTTTAAGAAAGGAGGGTTCAGTTCTGTGTGGGGATTGAGGGGGTTAATTAGTCAGAAACAATTTATGATATAAATTTTTTTAAAAAATCAGTAAGACTTATTTTAAAGAGAAAATGAGGTAGAATACCCTTCTCTCTATAGCTTCCTCCTTCTCCTATGCTGCCTAGAATTATAGAAACTTTGGAGTAGAAAGCATGGAAGAAGGGCAGCTAGTAGAGCACTGGCCCTGGAGTCAAGAAGACCCGAGTTCAGATCCGGCCTCAGACATTTAACACAAAAAACTAACCATGTGACCTTGGACAAGTCACAACCCCAACTGCCCTACCTTTCCCCCTCTCCCAAAAAGGCAAAAAAAAGAAAGCACGGAAGAGATGGGCACAAAACAAAATGTTTCAACAATGGCAAGGAGGTATAGCACTGAAGGTCAAAGTTGGATGAAGCTAGGGACCAACGTAGATGGATAGGGATGGCAGGTTTCTTTTTTACGGGCCACCCACTGAGTCTACTCTCCTTGCTCCATTATGAGTTTGATGAATTCCCAAAGACGTAAGAGGTTCCCATGCCAATAAGATAGTCAGTTGAGATCATCAACAGTACTATCTGGTACAGAAGCTTCTGTCTTCTCCCAAGTTCATCCAGATACAGAGTCTGTTCCCTGTGCCATGAGTCCAAGGTTGCTCCTGCTTCTTTGGCTGTTGAGTCAAGCTTTAATGGACATTCCATCATCAGCTCAGAGGGTAACAAGATCTCAGAATTAGAAATGGAAGGTAACTTCAAGGTTGCAGTCTCATTTTGTGGAGGAATGAGCTATTATAATAAGGCCTGGAGAAGTGAAATGACTTGCTTAAGGTCACCCAGAGGATCAGAGATTCAGAACTAGTACCTCAGAAGCCATCTAGTGCAACCTCCTCATTTTATAGATGGGGAATATTGAAGTCCAGGGACATGAAATAACTCATCCCAGGTCATTCATAAAATCAGAGATATATAGGTAGATCTCTATGGCCTCTGTGGTTCAAGTCCTTTCTTTTATAGATAGGAGAAACTGAAGACCAAGGAGGGGAAGTGAGTTGCCCAAGGTCACACAAATAGTAAGTGGCAGAGGAAGGATTTGATTGTGGGTCCTCTGACTCTATATACACCCACTGTTCTTTCTGCTGTACCATGCCAGAATGGTATTGGGGAAGTAAACCAACACAAACCATGTATTTGCTAGAATCCATGGGTGTACAGCTTCTGTACTTTTGAGGGAGTGACCTCTGGAATTTGAGAGAGCAGGAATCTCCCTGCTACTTGATAGATGCTATATTGTTCTGCTATACATTACACAATAGTTATATTTTCGCTGACAGGAAAATTCACTGCATGCAGAATCCAAGAATGGCTATTGGCATCTGTGGAGAAGTCAAGTTTTATATCATTATGTTGGTTGGTTGGTTGTGGTCTGGCATTCTCAAAGAGGACCAAAATGACACCAGTATGTTTGGGTCAAGGTTCAATGTGTCCAACTGTGGCTGATAAGATCAATATTAGCTCAGAATGTTCTACCACAGATCAGGCACAAATAGTCCATATGAACATTTGGAGTGAAGATGTTTCTAAATTTGAGCATTTCAAATTGGATGGGAAGGGTGGTGTTGGGGAGGAGATACTTTAGAGCTGAGTTCTCATTGGATTGATCCTCAAATTCATATATGCCTGGACAATATTAGTAATGTCACGGAGAGAAGTAGATCCTAGGACCAGATGGTAGCTAACTTGCTGAGAACCATAGAAAGTACTGAGCATTCAGCCCACCCTATACAGTGTTATTTGGAATCTGCTATCCCAATAGCAAGAGACCTGGGATTCGATTTTTGATTGTTATGAGAGTAAATGAAGAAACTGAAATTTTAATTTTGGATCTCTCTGTTCTTCAGATGCATATTCCCTAATATTCCATGTTATTCTGATATATACCAGTTATTAGAGCATCGAAAGTACTCAGGACCCAGTCTAGACGCTAGACTTCTGTGGTTCCTTATGAGGCCAGTATGACACCTGGAGGCCCTAGTGGGCACTGATGGTTATATGTTTTCCTTTTTGGATTTTTGAATGAAGATAGAGAAGAGAAGATACCCCAGGAAAGAGCTTTTGGGTACAGCCACACTAATGGGAAGGAGAAGAATGATGATCCAGCAAAGGTGACCAGGAAGGACAGGTCCAATAGGCAGGAGGAAAGCCAGTAGAAAGCCATGTCATGGAAGCCAAGAGAGGAGAACGTCTAGAAGGAAGGGTTGTTTGGTAGGGATCAAAAGCCTCTGAAAGGTCAAAAAGAATAAAAACTGAAGAGTGTACCATATTTATCTGGTAAGTGACCACTGGTAAGGTTGGGAAAAGCAGCAAAGAGTTTCAGAGTGAGAAACCTTCTTACCTGGACTTTACAGCTTTGCTGCTTCCTAGTTATATGACCTTGGTCAAGTCTCTTCTCTTTTCTTCATTCCAGATTCCTCCTCTGTAATATGATGAGGTTAGGATAGATGGATTTTGAGCTCTCTGCTAGCTTTAGATCTGGGACCTTATGTGTGACTCTGGGTAAGTTGCTTCACCTATCTAAGTCTCAGTTTACTCATCTATAAAATGGTTGGATTGGATTAGATGACCTATGAGTTCTAGATCTAAATCCCTTCTAGTTTTAGATTTAGAATGCTATGTGTGACCTAGGGCAAGTCATTTTTCCCTCTGTAAAACAAAGAGTATAAAGAGAGGGTAAGGATGGCCTCCAAGGTCCCTTCTGGTTCTGACATCTTATGGCTCTTTGTGTGTGAGCAACGAGGCTTGATTCATTCTTGTTAAGAGTGGACGAAACCCACTGTCATACCAACAGATGGGTCTGATTTCCACCTCCACTGGCTAAAGGAGAGCACATTCTGCTTGGACAGGCTATACGGCTTAGAATGAAGGGTAGCATGGCTGCTTTGGACTTGGAAGGTTCTTTATCATTAAGGGTTAAAATCACCTCTCTCTGGGAACCCTAAACCCTTTACCCAGTGATCACTCCTCAGTCCATCAAACAAGCAAGAATGACCCTCATGTATACTTCACCTCAAGGAAGGCATAAATATGTGTCATGACCAGAGTTAACTCTTCACTGTATAACCTACTTTAGTTTGATTTATATACTTGTAGAAGGAAAACAAATGAGAGTTTGAGCCCCTAGAAATCCAAGAAAGGTCAGCTAGCCCAAAATGTTGGTTCATTTGTCTTCTGCTGTATGTTTATAAATCAGGAGAAAGGTCATCAGGCACTTAAGATGGTAAGTGGTGGAGTAATGGACAGAAAACCAGAAATAACAAATGATTACTGAACTTCTCAAATGTACTTGAATAATTCTATTTCAGCTGACAGCCCAGTAGCTGATTTTATTTTTTAGAGGCATCTTTGAAAAATTCATATGCAGGAATAAATGCACACATATATAGTAAAAGAGGTGTGTGTAGGTATATATGCACACACATTTCTGAGTGCTTCGTAGACTGGACTTAAGACTTTTCACAGTTTTGATGTCATCATTTATTCAAAGAACAATCTCATTTGGGTCAGAATGCAACCTTAAATCTCAATGCCTTTTTGGGTGCTATTGTTCAATTTCTAGCTTTTGCTCAGGCTTTATTATTGCATGGAATTAGCACATATTATCACACAATACATTTAGAACTGGAAGGGACCATTAGAAGTCATGTAGTCCAACTCTCTCATCTTACAGAAACTGAGGCCCAGAGAGCATTGGTATTGCCCAGGGTCACATAACTAGTAAACAACAGAGTTGCGATTTGAAACCTTGTCCAGTGTTCCTTCTCCTGGTCTATGCTATCTGGAACTGAAGGTTCCAACTGCTGGTTCCATCTCTTTGTACATTTGTTTTCCAGGGGAAATTCTTAGCATGTCATCTTAATCTCTCTGTGTCTACACATCTAAACAGTATAACAGCTCATGCATTGATTTAACAAACAAATATTTACTAAGTGCTTATGATGTCCCAAGCATTTAGCTAGACACTGGGGACACAAAGACAAAAACTGAATAGTCTGCCCTCAAGGAGCTTATATTCCATTGAGGGAAAACAACATCACAGAATCATAGAATTTTTAGATTTAGAAGGAACCTTGGGGGTCATTTAGTTCAATACGTTACTAAAATGATTCTTTTTTTTATAACATATAAGACAAATGGCCATCAAGTTTTTTGCTTGAAGACCTCCAATGAAGAAGATTCTACCACTTCCTCTCCCCATCCTACTAAATCTTACCATCTTCTCTCTGAGATTATTTCTGTTATCATATAATCTCTCCTTCTATCTGTCTATCTAGTCTTCCTATCTATCTATCTGTCTGTCTGTCTGTCTGTCTATCCTGTCTAACTATCTTTCTAGTTTGTAAATAGTTATTTGCATGTTGTCTCCCCCGTTAGGTTATGAGCCACATGTGCCCTCAAGGCTGCAAGTTCCCCACCCCTGCACCAACCTATCAAAATCCTTTTGCATCCTGACTCTCTGATACGTTGTGTTGGCTCTCCTAGCTTTGTGTCATCTGCAAATATGAAGAATGTCCATCTATGCCTTTATACAAGTCATTGATAAAAATGATTCAAACATAGATCCCTAAGATACTCCACTGGACATCTTCTGCCACCTTGAATCCGGCCATTCACCCAACTCCAAATTGATCTCGTTGTATTATTGGCTAAGCGTACAGCTCTTCATATTTTCCCCAAGAATAGTATGAGAGCCTTCATCAACAACTTAGCTAAAATCTAGTTAATATTTCCATGACATTCCCCTCATCTACCAGTTTAGGAACCCTGTCAGAAATGTAAAATGAAGGTGGTCTGACCTGCCCTGTCCTTGCTGAAGCCACATTAAGCCATTGTCATCACTTCTTCCTTTACTACCTACTGACTGACCCTCTCTTTCAATGGTCCACTCTAGAATGTGGCAACAACCAAATTAAGCTCACTGGCCTATAAATCCAAGACCCTCTTCTCTTACCTTTCTTTTTTTCCCTTTTAATTGGGACATTTGCCCTTCTTGAGGCATCCAGTACTTTCCTACTTTCAAGGATCTTCTGATTCCTTTCAACTGACTATGGCTTAGAAATCATATTTGATAGTTCTCTGCATGAACAATAAGTCAGTGAGCATGTATGAAGGGCCTACTATGTGCCAAGCACTGCATTAGGCATTGAAGATAGTGACCAAAATGAAAGCCCCTATCCTCAAGCAGCTCACATTCTTTTTTTTTAAATTTGCTTTTTGGAGAGGCAATTGGGATTAAGTGACTTGCCCAAGGCCACAGGACTAGTAAGTGTTAAGTATCTGAAGTCATATTTGAACTCAGGTCTTCCTGACTCCAGGGCCAGCACTCTATTCACTTTGCCACCTAGGCACCCCAGCAGCTCACATTCTAAGGTAGATATAGGTACAAATATAAGTCTATGCAAAATGATATAAATAGAATAAATGCAAATAACGTATAAGATTGCATGCTATCTTCGGGAGTGGGGAGGGAAGGGAGGGGAGAAATTTGGAACTCAAAATCTTATAAAAGTGAGTGTTGGAAAGTAAAAATAAATAAATTAAAAATAATAAATGCAAATAACAACGAGGTAGTCGGGAAAAGAATAAATAGAAAGAAAAAGATTGTAGTTAGGCAAAGGGGTTGCTAACAGGTGGGAAGATCAAGAAAGGCTTTATGTCAAAGGTGATATTTCTATCTTGAAGAGAATGATTGTGTGGCATGGTTGTGAGGAAGCGTGTACATTCTAGTCAACAGGGAATGGTTGTGTGAAGACAAGGAAATAGGAGAGAGTACAGCAGATGAGAAACAGAGAAATGAAGTTTGGCTTGATTTCCTAGATTAGGAAGGGAATGATGGCTAAAGAAAGTCCAGGCCTGCTTGATTAGGTCTTTAAAAGCTCAATAGTGAAGTTGACATTTCACCCTGAGACAATGGGGAGACTTTGGAATTGCTGTAATAGAGAAGTGACTTGCACAGTTGTTTACTGCAGGGAAATCAATTGGCAAACATTGTTTAGGGTGTATTGCAGTGGGGAGAGACTTGATGCAGGGAAACCAACTGCTGGGGCAAAACAGCAGACTGATGATGAGCTTGAATAGAGGTGGCAGCTTTGTGAGCGGAGAGAAGGAGGGCAAATGATTGTCCACGTGGGGGTTTGGGAAAGTAAGGAGCTCAAGCTTACCCCTTTGAGGGGTGGGGTGGGAACTGGTGGTGCATTTGACAGAAACAGGCAAACTTGGAAGAAGGGGGTGGGGTTTGGACAGAAACATAAGTTCTATTTAGAACATGTTGGGTCTAAGATCTGTCTGGGACAGTGGGATTGAAGCATCCAATAGGCCTACTTCATCCAGGCCAGGTGATTTGCATTAATCAAAGACAACTAGGAGCTTTCTTATGTTGGGTATCAGCCGTGTTAGCTCTTTTAGGCTTACATTTCTAATGTAAAGGACATTCTCCTTGAAAGAGAAGAAAAATGCAAATAAGTATTAAGTAGTTGGGCATCTCTGTTTTTGGTTTTCATTCATCACCCCAAGTAGTCAAACCATTCTATCACATCTTGATCTCCTCCTCTGCTCAATATGTTTTTGTAACTACTTCTAATACAGAAAAGTAACTTCCAGGGGAAGTTCCAGGCGACCCAGGACCGAGCCATTTAATTGACTATAAATAAATAACAATTCAATAAAAAATACTTGTCAATAGAATCTACAAGTCGTTTGAACTGGCTGGACACTTCACTCAAAATGGCTACACAAGTTTCGTTTTGTGTGTCTGGGTGTATGTGTGGAGACCCAGGTTCTTCGTTTTTTCAAGTCAAACTTAACAGCAAAATCGTAAGCTGTTTTCCACTTTATCAAAGCTTGTATCAGACATGATTTTTTTCTTCTATTTTATTACTTTTGCAACTTTAAAAGACAGCAAACATGTGAGTCAGAGCCCCTTTCCAGCAGAGATGGAAGCTGGGTTGCGCTATTAGGTAGTATTATGATGTGATTTTATTGTATTCACTTTAGCAAAAGGAGTAACTGGCCTAAATACACATGCAAGGGAATTCACGGCCATCAGGTAAATCACTCATTCCCCATCCACCCTGCTCGATACCGGGTTCTTTTGTTTCAAATGGTGCAGAATGCATTTTAATGCGGGGAGTCCACTAGAAGAGATCCTAGACATGGAAGGTTTGTTGTCGAGCAACTCCTAGCATCTGGAAATGGGAGGGGAGGGGGGTGTGATGTGCTCCAAAACAACAAATCTCGAAGGTTTCTATCTGCCCTCAATTTCCTCTGCAAATGAAGGGGTAGCCAATGCAAGAACAAAAAAGCTAATGTGCCTTCCACCTCGAACCCTTTGTTGCAAATCTGTACTTTTTGCACACAAATTTGGATCCTAGGTTCTGAGCACCTGCTCACTATTATAACGACCCACAATTACTATCCCATTTTACAGGGGAGGAAGCTGAGACCCCTAGGGAGAGGAAGTGCCTACTTCATCCCTTCCCCTAGTGAAGGCTCCAGGGTGAGGACGGCTTGGGGCTGCTGGCAGTTGGGATTTTTAAAGCGGGGGCCATCTCGCATACCCCTTCCAGTTTCTGAACCCTGGGCGCAGTCCGAGCCGCGCACTCAGTCCTGGAGCCACGTGCAGAGTAGGGCCAGCGCTCGAATCAGGAACCAGCAGGTACCGTACTGGGTTCCGGGCGCGAGGGCCTCCAGGGGCGGCTGGAGACATTTCTGCGCAGCCCCTGCGGCCAGGACGGTAGAAGAGCCGTCTCCGAGGCCCCACGGTAGGAGCGCTGGCCCCGAAACCAGGCCATTGGGAGCTGTCTCCTGCACCGCCCTACCCGGGGCAGGTGCTAAAACAATCGGCCCAGCGCGCGCCCGGCTTCAGGTGTTTCCATGTCCACGTGGGCCCGGCACCTGCGGGCTGCCCGGCTCGGGGTGGGGGGTGGGGGCGGGGGCAGCGGGGCGGAGCTCTGCCGCCGAGCCCACGGGACTGGCAGCTGGGGGTTAGTGAGATTCCAGCAGAGCCACGTGCGCCGTCTCCCCTTCGCGTCTCCTCCCGCCGGGACCCCGCACGTTCTCTCTCTCTCTCTCTTTTTTTTTACTCCCCTTACAACCTCCCTGGGCTCAGACTGTCCCGGGGCCTTTGCTGGAATCGTGGAGGCTCCTAGCCCAAAGCTGTTCAGGTGGAACAAGATGGTAGTACGATGTCAGCAAATGAGCCCTCTAAAAGAAAAATGAGATTATTTTAATATGAAGCCGGGGGGAGGCGAGGGGCACCTTACTGTCTGCTAGAGTACCTCAGTGCCCCGCAGCCTCCATCTCAGGTAGGTAGGCATGACTAAGACAAGGAGGGGTGGATGTTTCGGGGGAGGCAGCATTTTATATATGTATTTTTAAAGAGCACCGATTCCATCGCGCTTTCACCAAGCTCTTTGGGGTGATAGGGCTGCTGGACCTTGCTTGATATATCTGTCAGAAAAGGCCCCGTAGTTCGAACCAGGAAATGTAATTAACGATCTCTCCAAGCGAGCCTCCTGTAAGTTGTTAAAAATGAGGTTTGCTGCTTGGCTCGAAGGGGATCTCATAGCGCTTTAAAGAGGCAAGCTCTTGCCCTTTCATGTCAGGGCAAATGGGAAGAGATGCCGAAAGAGAACGTGTGTCTAGAGGGAGAGTTCTAGGTTTGGGGTCTTTGGGGCATAGATCTAGAGCTGAAAGGAAATTCCAGGAAGATCATCTAATCCAGAAGTTCTTAACCTGGAGGCGTTGTAAACTTAGATGGGGAAAAAAAAAGAATCTTCGTTTCTACTAAACTCTGAAATTTAGTATTTCCTTCAAAGATGAAATTAAAAAAAATCAAGAGCGGTCCGTGATACGAGAGTTTACCAGCCTGGGTTCCTTGAGAGTCCAGGGAGGATCTTAACCATTATGGGGGGGGGGGGGCTCAAAAAAAAACATATGTAACTATATTGAGCAGAAAAGAAATTTATTAGTGCATTAAGGAAGAAGACTTCGCCGGCTCACCCTCCTAGGCTAGAGTTTCTAAAACTTGTTAGGCTTGCTTTTAGAAGACTGAGCTATTCTGGACATTTCTAGACAGCAAACAGAAAGTATCCAGCAAGGGGAGGGGGGAGGAAGGGGTCACCCCAGGTGCCAGAGGTCACACTTGTTCCTGTGCTGAAATGTATTTCTCGTCATTAGTCTCAGGAGGATTATCTCTATTGTGGGGAAATTTCTGAGATGGTAGAACCCCCCCTTCCACAATGGAATAATTTTGTTTATCCCATCATTCTCGAGGATAGGAGGCAAATGAAGTGCATAGTGCATAATTCTCTCTCCTTGGTCTTTTATCTGGGGAGATGTTTCTACCAAACTCAGTACTCAGGTTTATCAATCTCCTACACAGCACATAGGCTTCTCCATATTTTCATAATGGTAAGGAGAAGGAAACTGAGGCCCCGGGAAGGGAAGTGACTTCCCCAAGTCTTAGGATCATAGCTCTAAGCTAGAAAGGACTCACAAGCTCTGGAGTTCAGGAGTTATTAACCTGTGGCCCATGAACTTAAAAAAAAGTTATAGCTAAATTTCACTACAATTGCTTTACTTTGTAATCTATACATTATTATATACATATGTGTATAATATTTTTGTATTTTGGTAAAATATGAAAAATATATTTTATATGCAAATTTAAAGTTTTAAAAAATTTTTTAAAATCTAAAAGCATATATATAATGTGCAGGGGAAAGTGGGCTCAGGCTTAGAAAGTTTGTATGGCGGTAAAGGGTTGGGTACAAGTGAATTTCTTCAGCTGTGGAGTTCTTTTGTGGATCCCTTCAGGTGTGTAGGCCTCTGCTAGATCTGTAAGAGACCACAATGCGTAATAGCCAGAATACATTTATATACTGCTTATTATGTGCTTGGCACTGTGCTGTTTAGTGCTTTATAAATTCTCATTTGATCCTCCAAACAACCCTGAGATGTCCCTCATTCTATAGATGAGGGAACTGAGGCAGACTGGTGTCTTCCAGACTCCACGCCTGGTGCCCTATTCACTGGGCCACCTAACTCCCTTTCTAGTAGAAAGATATCTTTGCTCTCTTTGTCCTCAGGCCACTCCAATTTAGAGGACACTGTTCTGACACTAGTAGTAAGTCCAAATCTTCAAATCTTTCAAAATCCATATCGTCCTTCTCTGGAAAGGGGAGGGAAGACAGATTTAATTCATTCCCATACCTCGTGGTGCAGTGGTTACAGATGGATTGGTCTACCTCTTCAAAGGGCTACTGAAACTTAGAAATGCTAGAATCCTTTTTTTTTCTTTCTCCACAGGCCTGATGCTGGCATGTATGTGTTTCAGGAACCCCAATAACCAGAGTCCCTGGGTGGGCAGTCTGGAATGAATTCACAGGACCCAAGCATAAGTCTGGATGGTATAAGTTTATTGTTAAGCTTTACAGCTGGCAAGAGTTCTTAGGGAACCTGCCATCTTTAAAGGGGTAGAGTTAAAGTTTTTTATAGGCTAATCTTTAGTAAAACCTGTGCCAATTGTGCTAACTAGGTGAGTAAGGGTGGGATTAAGGAGGAGTTAAGGACTGGTCAGTGCTTAAAGGAACATGCACTTTTAATATCTACCACCCAGCCCAGGTGTATTGCCTGGGAATTCACTGGGAAATGGGGGGGGGGGTGGGCAGCTGCCTGGAGGTGTGATTTTTAGGCTTGAAATGTCACTAAGTCAGCGGTCAGGGCTGACCAGGCTGCTGCCCATCAATGTCATGTTTGACACGATGGATGTTGGGAGTATGCATATGTCCCAAGCTAACTGGGGATCCAGGATGTGTATAATGGGCTAGGGAGTTACTTATAGATAGTTCTAGTGAAGGATTCATAGGTGCAGGTGGTTATTATACTAAGGAGAGATAAACAGTTCACGAATGGTTGCTAGGCAGAGTGCTGGCAGGGGGAAGGGGCAGAGATCAGGCTCTGAGGCTGGGGAGATTTGAGGCTAGGGAGAAATGTCATTTTGCAAACTGGTTCAAGCACAGGCACCCAAACACCCCAACAGGTCCATAGTTGTATTAAATGCTTTAGGCCAATCCTACTGTACTTCTAGTGTATCGTCATTTTATTTCTTGGACTAACTCTGAGTACTTTATTATTCCCAAGTAAATTAAAAACTTGTTCACACACCTATTAAAATTTGCATGATTATAAAAATATTATTCTGAGAGAGGGCACCATGTAGGCTTCATCAGACTCTCATGGAGGGGGGGGGTCTATGACACAAAAATAATTAAAAAAAAAAACCTCTGATCTAAGCCAACCTGAGGCCAAGAAAAGAAGTGAATTTACTGTCTCACAGACAGTAAACAGAAGAGGTAAGATTTGAGCCCAGGATCTCTCATTGCCAGTTCAAATCCTGTGTTGCATCTAGGTGATTACAAAGGTCTTTTCCTGCTTTGGCATTCTGTGAGAGCATTCTATGCTTTGGCATATCCATATGAGAGTCTTTGGGGCAATGTGAGTTTATACTCCTTTAGGACTTTTACTAACCAATGTCTTCCCTCTTCCCAGCTTGAAAAAACTTTTCTGCAGCACTGTGATTAGAAATGACTGCATTTGGGCAGTCATTTTATTAATTAAGAGGCAGCATGGCCTAATATGGAATGTTTCTCCCTTAAGGCCACATGTGGCCTTCTAGGTCATTAAGTGCAGCCTTTCAACCAAATCCAAAATTTAAGAGTTCTGTAATATTTTGATTTGATTAGAAGGCACACTTAAGGACCTAGAAAGTCACACAAGACTTTAAGGCCACAGGTTCCCCACCCCCTAGTGGGTAGAGAGCTGACCTCAAAGCCAGGGAACTTTGGGTTCAAGTGCTGCCTCCACACCAAACTAATTTTGTGGCCCTGGGCAAGTGTCTAAGAATAAGCTGCAGAGAAGGCATGTACCTGCGTTGGGAGAAATCCCAGATCAGTAGAAGGGAGCATAATCCCTTCCCCATGAACAGAATAGCTTCAGAAGGGAGGTGTTGCTTAGTGGCCAGAGAGCTGCCAGCCCAGGGAGGCATGTCTGGATGCAAGGCCTGCACAGCACTAGCTGTGTGACTAAATCACTCATCCTTCCCAGTGCTCTGGGAAGCCCTGTACAACTACCGGTTGCAGGTTGCAGCGACAACACTGGCCTTCGTGGGGCAGGGAAATGTCCTTACCCCATGTAGAGCCTCCTACATCAATAAGGTCACAAGCTCAGTGAGAGTTCCTTCAATGGGTAGAAATAGCACCAATCCTCAAGGTTCCCCAATTGGTCCATTCAGCATGACAGATTCTGTCAGCAGGTTCCCAGTTTCATTAGCACTGACTAGGCTGCCCTGCACAGTTTAATAATGCCACAGCAGAAAGAGTCCATTGGGAAGACTCATCTTCCTCAGTTCAAATCCAGCCTCTAACACTGACTAGCTGTGTGACTCTGGGTAAGTCACTTTACTTTGTTTCTCTCGGTTTCCTCATCTGTAAAATGAGTAGGAGAAGGAAATGGCAAACCACTCCAGTATCTTTGCCAAGAAAACCCGAAATGAGGTCATGAAGAGTTGAGCCCAACCAAAGAATAACTCAACAACAACAAAATGCACAATGATTTATGGAACTGCTATCTAATTGTTCTGTGTGCCACGTGTGTCTTGTCCTTGAAGGTTGCAGTTTCTTCAAGGGCAGGAACTTGCCACTCTATGACCTTTATCATCCCCATGGATTTGGAGTTGGACTTAAATTCAAGCACTGGCTTTGGTATTTAGTAGGGTGGCTTCTTGGTTTTCCCGTTTGTAAAATGGTCATAGTCCTGCCATCCCCATCTCATGAGGGGCTTTATAGACACTAAAATCTAAAAACTGTATAGAAATGTAGATTATTACTCTTCTAGACAGATGGACTTCTGAGTTCTGATAAAGAGAGTTATTATATGATGGAAAGATTCCTGGATCTGGAGTAAAATGATTGACAGTTAAATCCTGACTCTGCTACTAACTACCTGTATGACCTTGGACAGGCCCTTCCTCCAGCCTCACTTCCCTCATCTGCAGAATGACAGGGTTGGAGTGGAGTACATCTGAGGTCCCCAATAGCTCTACAAACTAGAATCTCTTTTTAGGGAATAAGTAGCTTAGTCTAGAGTGGGGGTGGGGAGCCTGCTGCCTTGAGGCCACATGTGGCCTTGAAGGTCCTCAAGTGCAGCCCTCTGACTAAATCCCCACTTTGCAGAACAAATCCCCTTAATAAGAAGTTTTGTTCTGTAAACTTGGACTCAGTCATAAGGCTGTGGCCTTGAGACTGCAGGTTACCCACCCCTGATCTAGATCTAGGATCTTAGAATGATGGTTTGTGAAGTTTCCAGAACATTCAGTCATTCCTCTGAAGTGGTTTACCAGTCACAGAGTAACATCAGAGCTAGGATAATGTCACATTCTCTTGAGATCCTCTTCCAAGGAAAGCTGGAAAGTTCTAGAGTTCCATTTTTTTTTTGATACTTGGATAATGCAGCCTTTAGAGAGATCCTATTTGGTCTCCTGTGACCTCTCTCGTTATACCATTTAGCTCCAGAAACTTTAAAAATCAGATTGTGTCATTGTTAAATTTTTCTGCATAAGACCAAAACCAGGAATACTGGACTTGATCTCAGCCGCAGAAGAAATTTCAGAAATCGGAGTAAAGCCCTGGTCAGGAACTGACCATCAGCAGGATCAGACAGGTTGGGGACTGGTTTGTCTGCTCATACCTCTAACAGCCTTCCCCCAGACAGTGACTAAAAGTCCAGGATTGTGTCAGTAGACTTCAGTAAGTATAATTTAAGGATTTTGCTAGACTCGGGAGGTACAGACACCAGGGTAGAATTTCCCTTGACTCCATGGAACTTAAATTCTATTTGTAATATAGAAAATGTCAAGAGAGGAAACATGAGCACCCACGAATGAGAAAAGGCATCCATGGAGAAGTGGCCCTGAGGTGAACTGTGGAAGGAAGCCAAGGGTTCTAAGAGGCAGCAGGAAGGAAAGCAGGCATTCCAAGTATGAATGGCAGCTTGGATGAAGGCCTGGAGGGGGGGATGGAGTGCATAAAGGGGATTATGTGCAATCAGTGTGGAAGGGTTTGAGCTGCCAAACTGAAGTGTTTATAGTATATATCCTTGATGCAGCATTAACCTTAGAGGTTCTTTTAAAAATAATTCAATTAAAAATTAACAAAAATCTGTTTTTTCCTCTACCCTTCCCTATTTGAAAAAAAAGAAAAAAAAAGCCAAACTCATAACAGATACACAAAGTCAAAACATTCCTTCATTGACCACGTCCAAGAAAAATGTCCTTTTCTGTACTTGGCAGTTCATCATCACCTTTCTGTCAGGAGGTGCATAACATGCTTCCTCTTTGGTTTCCTGGAGTTACGATTGGTCATTGCATTGATCAATTTGAATGTCTTTCAGAGTTGTTTGTCTTTATAGTTGTTATTGTATGAGTTATTTTCTTGGTTCTGCTTCCCTTAACTCTGTCAATTTATATCGTCTTCCCACTTTTCTCTCCCCTTTCATCATTTCCTACATAACAGTAGCATTCCATTACATTTATATACTACAATCAGTTCAATTATTTCTGTGATTGATGGCTATCCTACTTTAGGTTCCAATTCTGTGCTACTACAAAGTTTTGCTATCTATATTTTCATGTATATGGGAACTTTGCCTCTTTGATCTCTTTGGGATTTAGGCCAGAGGTCAAAGTCACCAGTCTGGTCACTTTTGTTGGGAGTAGTTATGGATTTTGTTCCATGACAGCTGAATCAATAAGTGGTAGGTTAAAGGCTCTTAAGTAGAGGAGCAACATGGTCATACTTGAGCTCTAGAAGATTAATTCAGTAGCTGTGTGGAAGATGGATTAGAGGAACGGTCAGTGCTTAGGAAGCTATTGCAGTTGTCCAGGCAGGGAGTGATGGACGCCTGGGACTAGGCTAGTGGCCGTGAAGAATGCAATGGATGTTGAAGTTGTGGCAGAAGTAAAATTAACCAAACTTGCCAACTGATTGGATTTAGAGACAGAGGATCTGGGATGACTTCACAGTTGTGAAGCTTGGTGACTGGAGATGGGGAGGAATTCTCTCTGGGATAGAAAATGATCCTGTTGTTAGAAGAAAGAAGACAGAGACAGGCACAGGAACCTCACCTATGTCTGCCCCAGGCAAGAAGGCACAGGACAGGAACCTGGGTTATGAGCCAAGTAACTGGTAGGTGTGGTTTGGTTGGCCTTGTTTTTTGTTCAAATTTGAGGGAGTGAAAAATATGTTAATGAGGCAATTTTTAGAAGATGAAATAAAAACTATCAATAGAAAAAAGCTCTAAATCACTACTGATTAGAAAATGGCAAATTAAAACAGCTCTTGAGATACCACCTCACACCATCAGATTGACTGAAAATGATAAATTGGAGGGGATGTGGAAAAATTGGTACACGAATGCATACTGTTTGTAAGCATTCTGGAGAATAATTTGGAACTTTGCCCAAAGGGCTCTAAAGCTGCACGCCTTTTGACCCAGCAATGCCACTTCTAAGTCTGTATTCCAAAGAGATCAAAGAAAAGGGAGCAGAACCTGTTTATGGGGAAAAATTATAGCAGCTCTTTTTGTGGTGGCAAAGAACTGGAAATTGAGAGGGGGGGGATGCTCATCAGTTGGTGAATGGCTGAGTAAGTTGTGCTGTGTGATTGCAATGGAATACTGTTGTGCTATAAGAAATGATGCACAGGACAGTTTCAGAAACTCCTGGAAAGACTTAGGTGAACTGATACAAAGTAAAGTAAACAGAGCCAGAAGAACATTGTATGTAGTAACAACAATATTGTATGGTGATCATCTGTGAAAAACTTAGCTACTCTGATCAGGACAGTGATATAACACAGTTCTAGTTACATACAAAGAAAAATGCTGTTTACCTCCAGAGAGAACTGCCTCTTACTGTAGGTTGGAACATGCTTCAAAAAATTTTATTGTTTTCTTTTGCAACGTGGCCAATATAAAATATATTTTGCTTGACTTCACATGTATAATCAATATCAGATTTCTTGCCTTCACAAGGAGGTAGGAAGGATGTGGAGGAGGGAGACAATTTGGAACTCAAAATTTTAAAAAGTGATCATTTTTATGTGTGATTGGGAAACATTTAATGGAATTAGTAAAAATAATTTAAAAAAGAATGGTATGCCAAGGACATATGTTGACTAATGTATGAGTTTATATTTCACCACACTTGTGTAGATTAGCTATCAAAAGCTGAAAAGGTTTACTGCTCACTCCTCTCTGGAGGCTGCTATGGAGTAAAATCAATGAAGTCCATTTTCTTGACTATATACCTGGCAGTAATTGACATTCGGGCCAAATAGCTCTTTGAAAGACTTACCCGCCCCTGACAACTCTCCTTTCTCTTTCGGTATTTTCAGGTTCTCTTTTATTTATCTTTGGCAAGACCATATCCTAATATCCATTATATGCAAAAGTCATGAAACTTTCCTTTGAAAAATGTTTCTTCTTCTGTTGTTATTTATAATGTTAATAATAATAGCAACAAAAAGCATGACATCTTCTATGGTGCCTTATGTTTTGCCAAGCTTGGGGTGACATGTAGCATATCCTGTTCCTACCTGGTTTTAATTTCTTCCACTAGGTCTCTATATTTTGAAAATTTGTCTTTCTGTGTAGTTTGGAGAATATGAATATTTAGTATGGTAGCATTTATTTAAAATGCAATTCTTTAGTTTTGATGGTTCAGTGTTACGTCCCCATAGATGAGGGCAACAGTTGTGTTTGTTATATTCTCTGTATCCTGTACGGTTCATTTGTTGAATTCTCAAGGATATTTTGATAGTTGTAGCTGTAATAAAGGGATTTATTCTGTTAGACTGTGAGACTGGTGAGCTCCTGGTATGTCTTTCTAGTCACTTCGTTGGATTTTTCTATCTATCTCTTGGGCCCGGATTTTTGTACCACATATTTATGATATGTTGGGAGGTTTCTACCACTTGATTGTATCAGTCAGTGAACCAGGCACTGTGCTGAGCACCAAGGATACAAAAAGAAGTACATGACAGCCCCATGCCTCAGGGATCTTGAAGTCTAATGGGGGACAAAATGCAAACAAATATATAGGGACAAGCCACATACAGGATAAATAACAAATCATCAATAGAGGGAAGACATTAGAATTAAGAGGAGTTGGGAAAGGCTTCCTGTAAAAGATGGGATTTTGTCAGTGAATTAAAGGAATCCAGAGAAGCCAGTAGATGGGGGGGAGCGGGGGAAACATGGCAGATTTGGGAGCCCAAGAAAATGCCTGCAGCCAAAAGATGGAGTGTCTTGTTTGTGGAACAACCAGGATGCCATTGTCCCTGGATCAGAGTATGTGGCCAGAAGTGAAGTATAAGAAGATGGGGGGTGGAGCCTAGATGGGGGAGTAGAAACAGCGTTTCCGTGCTGCCTCAGCTTCCTCTTCCAATAAATGTTTGAAAAATGACTCTAAAGAAACTTTAGAGCTACAGAAACCACAAAGTGACAGAGAGAAACAAATCTGCTGAAGAAAGCCGGGCAGACTGGCAGGAAGGGTCCATCACAGTGGGTTGCGAGCTGTGCTGAGCCCTATCCAAGCCTCAGTTTTAGCTCCAGGGCAGCCCTGACTAGCCCTGGCTGGAGCACCCTTCATGAGAGTAAATCACCAGCATCTGTAGCAGTTTTCAGACTTCTCAATCCATAAATGCCAAAGACAAAGTAAAAGGTCCCTGTGGAATGTTGTGGTCCAGGGGGAGATAGAACAGCATGGTCTGGCTTTTACTCTTGGAGCAACAAGTGGCAGAGGTATGGTGGCTGCTTCAGAGCTCCTGGTCTACAGATTGTAGGAGGGCAAAGCAACCATGCAGAGGGTAATTGCTCTTGCTTTGACCTGCTTGGATCCAGATGAAGGTCTTGGGTGGTGTTCCTGAGGTATTTGACCAGTGAGCAAAAGTGTGTGGGGGCTATAGAGACAGCACCCATCTAATAGCTCTGGCAGCTGCAAAAACCCCAGTGATGTGGGACATGGCTCTCTCCATCCTGGAAGCAGAGTTCTACTGTGGCAGAGAGCTCAAAAATCAAGTAATTGTCTGCCGATATGAGCAAGTAACAGAAGCACAGATGATAGAATCCTTTTTTGGGGACAAAAAGAATTGAAGCATGAAGTGTGGGAAGAAGACAGTGAAGTCAGAACTCCTGCATCAAAAGCCTCCAAGAAAAATATCAACTGGTTACAGGCCATGGAGGAACTCAAGAAGGATTGTGAAAATCAAGTAAGAGAAGCAGAGGAAAATTGGGGAGAGAAATGAGAATGATGCAAGAAAATCAGAAGTGAGTCAACAACCTACTAGAGGAGACCACAAAATACACTGAAGAAAACACCTTAAAAATAGACAAACAAATGGCAAAAGAGGCCCAAAAAGCCAAATGAGTAGAAGAATGCCTTAAAAAGCCAAATTTGCTAGATGGAAAAGAAATTCCAAAAAATCACTGAAGAAGATAACTCCTTCAAAATTAGATTGGAGCAATTGGAAGCTGACTTTATGAGAAATACAGATACTATAAAACAGATCCAAACAAATGAAAAAATAGAAGGCGGCATGGAATATCTTATTGGAAAAACTGACCTGGAAAACAGATCCAGGAGAGAGAATTTAAAAATTATTGGTGACTGAAAACCGTGATCAGAAAAAGAACCTAGAAAGCATCCTTCAAGAAATTCTCAAGGAAAATTTGCCCAATATTCTAGAACCAGAGGGCAAAATAGAAATTGAAAGAATTTACCTATCACCTCTTGAAAAAGATCCCCAAAAGAAAACTCCTAGGAATGTTATAGCCAGATTCTGGAGTCCCCAGATCAAGGAGAAAATATTACAAGCTGCCAAGAAGAAACAA
>CM053602.1:40445513-40470019 GCA_028646575.1 Pseudocheirus occidentalis
TGGTGGAGCTGTGAACTGATACAACCATTCTGGAGGGCAATCTGGAGCTATGCCCAAAGGGCTATAAATAATTGTATACCTTTTGACCCAGTAATACCACTTTTGGGGTTGTATTGTAAAGAGATCATAGAAGTGGGAAAAGGACCCATATGTACAAAAATATTTATTGCAGCTCTCTTTGTGGTGGCAAAAACCTGGAAACTTAGGGGATGCCCATCAATCGGGGAATGGCTGAACATGTTATGGTATATGAATGTAATGGGATACTATTGTGTTATAAGAAATGGGAAGGAGATGGACTTCATATTTACCTAGAGAGGCTTCTATGAATTGATGCTAAATGAGAAGAGCAGAACCAGGAAAAATTTGTACGCAATGACAGACACATCATGTGTGTGATGACCAACCTTGATAAACTGGACTCTTCTCAGCAAAGCACAGTTAAAAGACAGCTCTACAAGTTTCAGAATGGAAGGAGATACCTACACTCAGAGAAAGATCTAGAAAGACCAGAGTTTAAATGGAGACTGAAGCAACACATGCCATTGTTCTTTTCCATGTTGGGTTTTATTTCTTTTGTTTCTTTTTTTTCTTTTCCCATTATTCCCTCCATTGGTTATAACGCTTCTATACAACCAGACTATTGTACAATGTGAAAGTGTTTGCAGATCCCATACATGATTGTATGCCACCATGTTGGGGGAGGGGAGAAAATCTGAAACTCAAGTGATTCTGTAACTGAATCTTGTAAACTAAAAGTCAATAAATTTAAAAAAAAATTGGGGTAGAGCAGAGGTTCTTAACCTGTGGGTCACAACCCCTTCACATATTTCCAATGGTCTTAGGAACTGAGACACCACTCCTCTATCCATCTCCAGGTGGGTCTGTCCACATGCAGACATGCCCACATACAAGTATGAAAGGGTCATGGCATTAGGAAGGTTGAGAACCACTGAGGTAGAGGACACCCCACGATTGTTAATAACAAACATCAGATATGCCAGAAGGGGAGAATATATACCAGGAATGTGAAAGTCTGAGGTCATGTGATCTCTAAGCAATGCAAAAGTCAGGAAGACCAACAGCCATATGAGACTTGAGGAAGGCAGTTCCTTAAATGGAACTCTTCTCATAATCCTGATGAACGTTGAGTAAGGTGAATGGATGAAGGACAAGCCTCCTGGGGAGAGATGGTGATAGAATCATTGTACACTCTCGTTTGGAACTTTCAGCAATGGAGCCTCTATGTGTTCTTGCTGTCTTGAAAGGATTAGTGTTAAATGAAGACTAATGTATAGATGAACACATCTATACATTCCTGAACATTTTTTCAGGAATGCCAGCTAGCTAGTGAGATGGAAATGGTTGAAATTAGGAATGACAGCAGCTTTTAGAAACACAATTTGTAACAAGTTCTTTTGGACATGATAATATGTTGTGGTAATGCACAAAGGTTAAAGCCATATGATGGCTGGTTATAAATAGAATCCGTGTGATTCTTAATAAACAATCACATTGCAAAGTTCCATTACTTATACTGTAGTCTGAGAGAGCTGTTTTGAAATTTATGTCAATTCTCTTTTCATTTTTTAAAGAAAGCTGCAGTTAATGACTGCTTTGGGTCTTATGGGCTTTGTTGGCTTTTAGTGTTTGTGCATGTTTGGTTTCTTTCCCCACTTTTCATCTTGTTTTCTATCTTTTACCTCAGTCAAATAATTCATTTGGAAAAGAGTTGCCAGGGTAAATCTGAAATGCATAGGCAGCTTGCAAAAATTAATTTAAACCTAATTGAACTTTTAAGTCATCACAGTATTCCTTCAAAGGGAAAGAAGCTTGATAGTGGGGGTGCTATATAAACAAACTCGATAAAGGGAATACAAATGTGTCTGGAGGGAAAAATTAAACGAAAGCAGAGTAGATCTATCAAACCAATTCTTCTTCCCTGCATTGATATGACAGTGGTGTTTCTTCTGCTATAACCCAGCAGGATCAAACATTGGATCAATGTTTATTGTATTGGAACATTAGAGATTTGGGTTTGCAGGTCTTCTTGGGAGCTACAGGGACCTGCCTTGGGCTAGTACTGCCCCTAATCCAATTCAAATGGATGAGGATCGTAACTTTAATGATTGCCAAGGAAATGGATCCCATGCCCCAGCTTTGTAATCCATTTCACTGTTGAAATAATCTCAGTGCTACAATTGAATTAACTGTAGGGCTGAGTTTTCAATGATTTAATCACTCTTATTGCATTCTTCTGAACTCCTCAAGTCTACTGTAGCTCTCAGCTCAGGAAAGGGTCTAAGTAATATAGTGAGCATGATAAGAACAAGGAGTCTTTGATTCTGTATGACGGGAACTACCCTCTGCATTGGTGTGCAAATTAACCGGGACAAAGTGAAATAAATTGATTGATTTCTACAATAAAACTTAATTTTTTATATTAAAAAACGTTTATTATACAATATGACCTTTTGCTGTAGTCACTTGTTTTAAATGACTTGGAATTCAGTTCACAAGATTTTGACATATTCTTTAACTTATCATGAAAGCATGCTGTATATTAAGCATACATTTGAAACGGCCCCTTTTTTCAAGTTTATCCTTAATAATAGCTCTTATATGTTAAAATATAATTTTAAAATACATTTATTTACTAATTTTAAATGTCATTTATGATCTCTCCCACTGTGCTCTTCCCTCTCCTTTGAGGAAGAAAAAAAAAGAAAACCCTCATTACTGACAAACATAATCCAATCAGATTCTGACATTGTCTATGCCTAGACATATATGTCTCTTTGTGCATTTAAAAGCTCACCCCTATAGCAGGTAACATTCTTTTCATTTCTTCTTTTTGGCTACCACTTAAAAAGATGGGATAAATATGTTTTGTACATGTACGTCCTCCTTTTCCTTTTTATTTGATATCTTTGCGGGGTTTATAGGCCTAGCAGGGATATCTCTGAGTCAAATGGCATTTACTGTTTAGTAACTTTTGAGGCATGGTTCCAAGTTGCTTTCTAGAATGACTGAACTAATTCATTTCTCCACCAACAACAAACTAGAGTGGATTCCAATGTGTCATTTACTTCTTTTGTCATTTTTGCCATTCTGAAGGGTGTGATTTGAAGTTCCAAAATTGACTTTGGTTTTCATTTGTCAAATTATTAGTTATTTAGGGCATTTTTCACATTGTTGTCTTGCGTTTCTTCCTTTGAAAATTGAGTGCATCCTTTGAACGTTTATCTATTGGGACAAGGCTGTTACTTTTATACACTTGAATCAGTTATAAATATATGTACACACATATGTATGATACATATATGTATGCATGATGCAATATGAAATCTTAGAGAAACTTGCTGCAAAGATTTTTCTCACTTTCTAATTTCAACTGTTAGATTTGTTTATATAAGTCCTTTGACATTTTATGTTATTAAGCTGCTCATTTTATCTTGTGTAATCTTCTCTTTCACTTGTCTAGTCTTCCCTAGCCATAGGTCAAAAAGTAATTTCTTCTTTGCTCCTCTGATTTATTTCCATGTTACCTTTTGTATCTAGGCCACATATCCATTCGGTGCTTGTATTGTATATGGTGTGAGATGCATGGTGAGAAATATTGATCTAACCTTAATTTTTGCCAGACTGCTGTCCAGTTTTCCCAGCAATTTTTGCTAAGCAAGTGTTTCTTCCCAGTAACTGGAGTTGGGAGTTTGTTGAACATTATGCTACATATTTGCTTTCTTTTCTGTATTGTGTACTTAATCTTTTCCAGCAGTACAGGTCTGACCTTATCACTGGCTTAAAAAAAAAAACCAACTCCAGCAATTCTCCACTACTTCCAATATCAAATATAAGCTCTTCCTTTTGGTTGTGAAGCCCTTCACAACTTAGACTGCTTTCTGTCTTTCTTAGCCTCCTTTTCACATGCTCTGTGATCTGATGACACATAAAACTCCCTTTTCTGACTCTGTATTTTCACTGGCTCTTCTCCAGTGCCTGCAGTTCTCTCCCATATAATCTCTACTTCTTGATTTCTTTAAAGTCTAAGTTGATATTCCACATTTACCAAGAAGCCTTTCCTCATCCCCCTTAATCCCAGTGCCTTCCCTCTGAGATTATCTCCAATTTATCCCATGTATGTCTTGTTTATACATCGCTGGTTGCGTGTTGTCTCTCCCTTCCGACTGTGAACTGCTTGAGAGCAGGGATTATTTCTCACTTTCTTTGTATGCCTACTGCTTAGTTCAGTCCCTCACAAATAGCAAGTTCTTGACACTAGAAGGACCACATTCTTCAATTGATATAAACATTTCATCATTATTTTGCTTTGAAATAAAAATTTTCATCCCTTATTTTCTTCGCCTTAGGATAAAAAAATGCACAGTGGCGATCAATTCAACTTGGTTCTTTGAGTGTTCTTAAATTAAAGTCCTTCTGATGTTAATGCTTCCTTTTTGACTTGATTTCTATCAATATCTTGCTTTTTTGACCAGTAGCAAATCATGTTACCAATTACTGCTTTGTAGTACAGTTGAAGATCTCATATTGATATATCCCTTTCTTTACCCCTTTTCTTTCATTAGTCCCCTTAAGATTCTGGACTTTTTGTTCTTCCATATGAAATAGCCCTTTTTTAGGTTGGTATGATACTGAATAAGTAAAGTAGTTTAGGTAGTACTGTTATTTTTACTATATTGGCTCCACCTAAGGTTAGAGGCCTTTTCAGTGAGATCAGGGGTAAAGCAAGAATGCTCAAACTCAATCCTGCTATTTAATAACATCTTACTAATTTTGCTATAGATGCTAGATATAGCAGTAAATGAGGGAAGGAAGTGTGTTCATCTCCATATCTTGAAAAAATCTTTTGTGATAAGTAGCATGGTATAATTTCTTATTGTATTCCATCTTGTTTCTGAATTTCTGTCTTTTTGGAATGATTCTGCTTCTCTTAGTATATTAATAGTACATTATTCTCTTTGAAAGTAAAAAATCCTCAGTTCATTTTGGGTGGATTTTTTATACTCTCATGAAGATCTCCAGATCTTTGAGAGACTGGCTTGGACTTCTTCTGACAAGTTTTCTTATACTTTGAATGAAAACATGACTTTTGCAAAATTATACTTTTCCAAATCTTCAGGACTCTGGTCTTTTAATTATCTTCACCATGAAAACTGTTTTGCTGTCATCCAAGTGATTGGTAGCCCTTTTATTGTGAGGGGCTTACTTTTTAGTGGTTTTCTTATTAATCTTCCAACTTAAAGAAGTGCTCCTGCAGTTAGCAGAGTCTTCTGAAGGGCCTTGTTTTCTGAGGCTTCATTAGACCATTTCACGGTAAGTGCTTGGTAGGGGTATTTTTTCTTGGTAAACACACTTTCCTTTTAATGTGACTGGTGCTGTTCTGTTGTTGAGATCCTGACATCTCTCCATGCCTATAAGATATCACAATATCCCAAATAGTCATAGAAGTATGCTGCTTGAGAACTACAACTTGTGCTGTTTTCCTTATCGTAATATCCGTTCTTCAAAATCACTGAATTCAAAACCTAAAAGAAACATACATGAGCAGGATGTGAAATCTAGCCCTCAGCTGACAGAATTAACTAAAGTTGTAGAAATATTCTCAGTCTGCTTTTATTTGGTCAAGATCAGATGTTTCAGGTCAGCCTGGTATCATTAGAAGCACTTACGTATGACCATTGCTGCCACAAAATAAAACTATTTCAAAATTATTTCTTGCCTCAGGTAGTACACATACACTACACGTCCATACATAAAACCTTGGAATTAATCTCCAAAACAGCAGCCAATGTATAGATTCACCTAGGTAAGGCTTCAAGACATAGTACAGTTGTGGGTTCAAATGTTCTGCTGCTTCCTACCTGTGTGAGCCTGAGCCAAGTCACTTAGCTTCTCTGAGCCTCTTTCCTCATCTGTAAAATGAAGGGTTTGGACTAATGTTAACATTGACACTAGGCTCACTCAGATCCTTTTGACTTCTACAGTTAGGATGCTAAAATCAATCTGCAGACATTTGTTATTTGCTAGGCACAGTGTGTTGAGGATATAGATAGCAGCAGGCCTGCCTTTTAGGAGCTTATGTTCTGTAACTGGGGATAATTGATATGCATTTAATTATTTACAAAATAAATATAAGGAGGCAGGGGCCCAACAGCTTTGGGGATCAGGAAAAAAATTCACATAGGAGGTAGCGTTTGAGTTGAATCATGAGAAGATGAGGCATTCTGTGAAGCAGTGGTGTGGGGAGAATAGAGATGGGAGGTAGAACGAAATGTATGAGGAACTGAGAGCCATGAAGCTGGGAGGAAGAATAACAATTTATTATTAAACATTAAGTGTATACAATATGAGATTGGAAAGATAGACTGGGGTCATATTGTAAAGAAATTTGAAAGCCAGAGTAGCTTATTTTTTATTCTAGAGGAAATGGGGAACCATTGGGGTTTCAGCAGGGGAGTGATGGACAATTAAGAAAAATCACTTTGGTAGCAGTGCAGAGAACAGATTGGAAAAGAGAAAAGACTTGAGGCAAGAGAACCAACTAGGAGGTTGTTATTAGGCCCCTAGGTGGCACTATACTGCATAGAGTACTGGGCCTGGAGTCAGGAAGACTGATCTTCCCGAGTTCGAATTTGGCCCCAGACACTTATTAGCTGTGTGACCCTGGCTAAGTCATTTCCCGCTATTTTCCTCAGTTTCCTTACCTGTAAAAAATCGGCAAGGGAAATAACCACTCCAGTCTTTTCACCAAGAAAACCACAAATAGAGTCATGAAGAGTTGGGCACTAACATTCCTTAACAGCACAACTGAAAAGACCAAACACAACAATAGCACAATAGACCAAGCAAGAGATTATGAAGACCTGAATGAAGGAAATGGCCTTAGTTGTTGTTTGTCCTTTGTCATCGAAGAGGATCATGACATCAGGAAGGTGACTTGCAAGTGAATTGGATTTAAGTGAGAGAGAGCTGTGCAAAGTCACCGGCCTCACTTTCTCCTCTGGATACACCAGACGGGTCCAGTGGCCAGATACGGATCAGGACAACAGGAGAAGGCCTATGGCTTTAGTAGGAATTATAAGGGGACTATTGTGAGACATACTGAGAGAGTAACAACAGCTGTATTTGGCAACTCATTAGATACGTGGGGTTAAAGAAACTGAGGAGTTTGGGGATAATGCTGAAATCATGTTACTGGAAAGCCAGAAGTGTGGTGCTGTCCTGGACAGATATAGCCAAGTTTGGGAGAGAAGCAATGATGAGTTATGGTTTAGACATGTTGAGTTTGAGATGTCTTTTGGACACTTTGAAATATTTAGTAGGTAGTTGGGAACGAGACTGGATATTCAGTCCAGGAGCCACCTCCATAGAGATGATGATTAAATGAATAGGTGTTGATGATGTCATCAAGTGAGAGTATAGAGAAAGAAAAGAAAATGATCCAGGACAGCGGCTTGGAGAACACTCGCAGGGAGCATAATGTTGATGATGAGCTGGGGAAGGAGCAGCAAAGGGAGGGAGTCACTAAAACCCAAAGAGAGAGCAAGCGAGCGAGCTTCCAGGAAGAGAAGATGGTCAGTAATGTGAAATGTAAAGAAAAAAAAAACCACCAGATTGGGCAGAGAAGGGCTTTGGGAAGTTTGGAGAAAGGAGTTTCAGGATCAATCATTGAGAAAACCAGATGGCAAAAGGCAGAGAAGTGAGTGAGGGAAAAAGGGGAGGTTGTGACTTTAGACAGCTTTTTTTTTCTGGGAATTTGGCTGAGAAAGGGAGGAGAAATAGAAATTGAGAGAATGTTAGGACCTAGAGAAAATTTTTGTTCTTGTTTGTTCTTTGTTCTCAGAGGGCCAATGACATCATGAGGCCATTGTTTTGACTTTTGAGTGAATTTCAGTGAGGCAGAGCTGCACAAAGTTCTTAGCCTCACTCTCTCTTCTAGTCATCCAAGTATAGTGGCAAGACAAAATGCCAGACAACTGGCAGTGGCCCAGGATGCAGTGGATGACCGTGACCTTTCTAAATTATGGTCTTTCCCTGACCTCAGTTTGTCTCAGGGAATGCCTTATTCAGTGAGTAAGGGATAGGTAAGAACTGAGATAAAAAGATTTCCTAATGGAGAAGACCCTCCAACCATAATGTAAAACAATCGCTATTTATGCTTATTCTAAGCTATCACAACCTCTGTGGTAGGCCATAAAGACTTAGGCTGGTGGCTGTTATTGGCCATTCAGTTAAAGCCAGAGTGGTTTGGATTTAAAGGTGTAGTCAAGTAGCATGATACTTGTGAGCCATGTACCAGTATGTTTAGAAAACCCAAGTAGACATACATGTGTTACAGGGGCACACACATTTTCCACATATACTTTTTTGTCTCCTTCAGTGTAGAGCAGCAGTTCTCAACCTGTGGGTTATGTTCAATTTGTAACAATGAAAATACATCCTGCATATCAGATATTTACATTGCGATTCATAACAGTAGCAAAATTACAGTTATGAAGTAGCAGTGAAAATAATTTTATGGTTGGGGGTCACTACAACATGAGAAACTGTATTAAAGAGTCACAGCATTAGGAAGGTTGAGTGGTATAGAGGAAGATCCTAGAAGTAAGAATTTATTTTTTTAATTCTTCATTCTTGTACCCTCAGTGCCCAAAACAGTGCCTGGCACTACATTAGAAACTCTCAAAAATCCTTGTTGATTGATTGTGTCACTGTAGGCGATCTATGGAAGAAGGTTCGGCCTCTTACCTGTTTGTACTCTGACAGGCCAAGACTGGGTTCTGTCTTAAATTCAAATGACCAAAGCTCTTGCTGCCATCACTGTAACACATCTTCTCCCAGTACTCCTAGGAATAGTCTCAATTTTCTAGAGTTTGTGACAGCTTCTTCGATGTGACCCTTTCGCCTGCCTCTGCTGGATTCTGGCCATGTTTGGTGCAATTATGGACTAGAAGGAAGACCTTCTGTTTAACTTCAGCTTCCTGTACATTTTTATCTCTGGGGTACTTTTTGGATGTGTGTGCAT
This sequence comes from Pseudocheirus occidentalis, assembly GCA_028646575.1. NCBI lineage: Eukaryota > Metazoa > Chordata > Mammalia > Diprotodontia > Pseudocheiridae > Pseudocheirus > Pseudocheirus occidentalis. The sequence continues at coordinate 40,454,560 of CM053602.1, forward strand.
GTCTCTGTGTCTCTGTCTTAGAGCTGGGCTCCTTCCATGTGGCCATCATAACTAGAATTCTAAAAGAATATTTTTTAGATTCTTACACTTACAACTGAATACGATACTCCAAATAATGTCTGAGGACTGACTCCAGCGGACACTGTACCTGTCAATGCAGCTCAAGATCATATTTTTTTGGATGCCCTAGCATACTGCTTACTCATATTGAGCTTACAGTCTGTAGTCTGCAGATTTTTTTTAGAACTGTCTTTATTTTTTCCTAATCAGATGTAAGATTTTATCTCTATTGAATTGATTGATACCTGCTGAATTTCATCTTATTATATATACCGCAATACTGTAGCCTATCATGATCTTTTTGGATACTCACCTAGTTAATAATTATGTTTATCATCTTTCCCTCCATGGTATTGTCTTGAGATTTTATGAGCATAGGAGACTTAAAGTCCCAGAGAAGGAACCAGTACACAGGGAAAGGTTGGACTTAAAATAAAGGGATGATTGAGTGGGCAAAGTGCTGGAGAAGGCCAGAGGGAATGGACTTAAGGACACATGCAGAGGGGCTGCTCTTGGCATTATCAGAGACTGGTGGTGGGGATGATGTCAAGGAATTTTGAAATGAAAGAAGAAAAGGAGGGAGATCTCATGGTGAATAAAGTATGAGGTGGGAATCCTTGACTAACAGGGTGAGAGGGGAAAGGCAAAGGGGGAGAAGCTTGAGGAAAGAAGGTTTGCCTCTGGGGGTGGGCAGTGAAATAGAGTGAAAGGATGGTTTCATTGCTTTTAGGAGCCATTTGAGGTTAGATGTCTGAACCCAGTAAGTTTAGTTGTGTGTCTTTCTCTGGGTCCGATCAGCATCTGATGAGGAGCAGAATGGTGCTGGTAATCCAGGGCTGAGTAGCAGTGGGACAAAACATCAAGGTTTTGAAAGCTGAGGGTAATTTGAACTCTGAGGTTGATGTTGGGAAGAAGGAAAGTCACATGACAGTAGAGGCTGTCATGGCTGAGAGGATGGCTAGATGGAGGAAGCGGCATGTGACTGGGCATTAAAGGATAGCTGCCAGTCACCCAACTGTCTTCAGTCCCTTTCAATTACTGGCTAATCTGTAAGAGGCTACTACTGTGTAGCATGTAGAAAAGAGCCCTAGTGAATTTAAGAGTCTGAGGTTTAATTACGTGTAGGAAATGAAGAGAGTACATTCATTCTCCCTTTCCTGTCATACCCTAACAATAAAGCCATTACTAAAAAGGGGAATGTTTCCTATTACAATTACTGAGTGACCATGTTTGAGAAAGTTTGTTCTGACCTCACTGATGGCATCACCTCCATTACAAAGTCGTGAATTTTCTTTTGGACCATGGTTTTGATTTTCAAAGGCAGAAGATTTAGAATTCAGACTTGTGCCTAGGATATTTTTCATTGTTAATCTGATTGCTCTGAACTTTAGGTTTTCCTTGTCAGTTAATTTTATTCTGTAAGGTAAGCACAGTTCATGTAAGGCATTACTTTTATCTTTCCTTCCTGAAGCAGTTTGTATACAGACGGTGTCCAGATTTACACATCTCCCCTTAATGTCTCCCTTGAATACTGGTGGCATGTGATCATTTGTCTGTTTGACATCTCCACCAGGAAGTGCTGTCACTACCTCAGACTCTGTAGGTCCAGTACTGGAACTCATCTTGTTTCCCTCTCAACCCGCCTGCTCCTCCTTCCTTCACTCAGATTCATCCCTCCTTCTGGCTTTGCTGCTTCTCCTTTCCCCCTCCCTACCCTCCTGGTCTAATCACTTGTCAGATCTTGCTGATTTTGCTTTCATAACATCTTTGATACAGGTCTCTGCATTTAGTGGATTTGTTTTTTGTTGTGTTAAAAACTTATTTGAAAATACTTGTCTTTGGGGTCAATTCCAAGTTTCAGAATTGTGAGATGAGGCAAAAGAGAAAGTAAATAGGTAAAAAGGCTTGAATAAGTCAAGAGAGAAAGGATTCTACTTCTAATCCACTTGGAAATCATTTTCTGTTTACCTGTTACAGGAGGAGGATCAAGGAGATTAAGCTGACTCTGAACAACCACCAAAGTAATTGGATGCGATAGGGAAAATATAATCTGTCCTTTTATAATAACGTGTCGAAGACTTGCTTCATTATATATTCATTTGGCCAACATAGCATGGAAATGTCTGGTTTGGCGCTGTGAGGTTAACGTGACATTTGTGCCGGAGAGTCTCCAAATGTGTTTTAATTTATGATTTCATATGAAAATATTGGAAAATCTTTTCTGAAATCTTGAATGCACAGAAGAGTTCCAGTGTGTTGCAGTTCAACTTAACCCATGCTCTGATCCCATTCTCTGATGCTTATGTTCCCATTCAGAAAAACTGATGACTGTAACAAGAGAAGTTGAATTTTGCTCAGCTCAGTCAGGTTTCTTAAAATTTAGGAAAGTGAGTCAGAAAGATGACAATTTTGCAGTTTAGTTCTGGGTCACACATGTTCAATAAAAGCCCCCTCTCAGGCTCCTAAGTATGTAAGTATGTATGTCAATGCAAGTCAGTGGCCTGGTATGACTACCCCAGTTATTTTGAGTCTGTATTCTAGAATCTTTCTGAAAGATGCTCTCTTTGGAACCTTTTTCCTGCCAGGCATTCAGAAGTGAAGAAGATGAAGATGTCTTAAAGCCATTGCCCTTTGCTGGTCCACAAGACCCATATACTTATCCTGTGTTGGAGGAGGAGTTTGTCTCTATACCTTAGTTCTGTTCCTGTTTTGTTGTTCTAGGGGCTTAACACAAAAGCCTTGTTTAGATAAATAAACCAGATTGATAGAAGTGCTGCTGCCCCTGGTGGAACCCACCCTTACCCCCCTGACCCAGGCTGTAGGGACTGCAGGGAAGGGGTGTCCTGAACCAGGGTAGTTCCTGGACCAGCAAGGAGGAGGGGGGCCTGGAGCACCTTAGTGGGTTATGCATGCCCATGGGGATTCCAATAGGATGCACAGAAGGCCTTTGGCCTGAGCTGTGGGTTACCCATCTGTGCGACTGGCACAGGACAGAGGATATTGATGCGGTTCTTGCTGCTGATCAGGCAGAAGGGGAAGCTGCAGCTGCAGAAGTTGTACCTGGCTATGCCAGACAAGGAGAAGAAAGAGATGGTTCAAGAGCTTATGCAAGTCATCCTTGCCCGAAAGCCTAAGATGTGCAGCTTCCTGGAGTGGAGAGACCTTAAAGTTGTCTATAAGACATATGGCAGCCTCTACTTCTGCACCATGGAGGACCAAGATAATGTGCTCATCACACTGGAACTGATCCACCGATATGTGGAGCTCCTGGACAAATATTTTGGCAGTGTATGTGAACTCTACATCATCTTCAACTTTGAGAAGGTACGCTTTATCTTGGATTAATTTCTAATAGGTGATGATGTCCACGAGACCTCTAAGAAAAGTGCTAAAGGCCAGAGAATAAGCAAATCTACTACAGGAGGAAGATGAGTCACCTCAAAGTGTCCTGGAGGAGATGGGTTTGGCATAACTTCTCACCCCAATGGGAGACACATTGCAGGGGTGCCATGTGTTGGCAGACATGGCTGATTGTACCAAAGTCCACACACATTCAGATCACTTTTCCCTGTGGAATCCTTCAAACATTCCTTTTTTTCTCTGACTCCCATCACTTTCCATTCCTTCATTTTTTCCAGTTGTTTGAGAAATTGGATGGGTAGAGATAGACTATGACCAAGAAGAGAGGTGTAATAATGTATATTTCTCTCTCCCCATCCTGAGAACTGACTTCACTCCAACCCTACTTCATTCTCACATACATTAAATATATAAATACATCAAGTTAAATGGAAATTGTTCTCAGCCCTCCACCTACTCAAAGAAAAATAACATACCTCCATGTCCTCCCCTTCCCTACTCTGATCAGTCAGGCCTTCATCCTTTCCTAGGGAAAGGGATCTCTAGTATATTAAGGGGGGTGCCTCTCTCCTTACATCTCTCACCCTTGACCCCTCTCAGGGTAGGTTTGAACCATAGGGAAGAACATAGCTATTTTTTAAAAATCTTACGACTTTGAGGGAAACTATACAGAAAGGCTTGGGCCTGTTGGGAACTTGGTGGAACCCAAATGCTCTAATTTAGGGGGAGGGAGAGAAGAAGGTTATCTGTCTTTGTTTCTTCCTGGAATAAAAGGACTGTCATTTCTGGGGAAAAAAAATTAAAAAATAAACCAGCTTGATAGATAAACCAGAGTTGACAATTATCAGGCTGTAATTGGGCCCTTGTTGACTTCGCCTGAATTCCATATAAAAAGGTGGGGGGGGAGTGGGAGAAAAACTCATTAGCACAAATAGTATCCTTCAGCCCTAAGTGTCTCTTATTCTAGCTCATTGTCCTGAGCTTCCTCTTTTGGCGTCTTTACCTGAATGCTCATTCCCATTGTCACGTGATTGGTTTTCCATACTCTGCTTCTCAAGTCAATGAACAGTGTCAGGTAGGGTCGGCAGGGCACCTCATATATGCAGACTTTTTTCTCTTTCCCTTGTTTCCACACCTCACGTTTTCTGCCTATTTGAGAGAGAAAACAAAAGGGCTACTTGAGTAAATGTGCATATAGCATCTATGAATGGGGTACAGAAGATCTCTATCATGAATTTCGGGGGTTGAGTGACCTAGGAGGCCCTCCTCTAAAGGCTCATTCTTAGAACCATGCTGATCATGAAGTGCTCATTAACCTCAAGAGGAATCTTTCTCCTGATACTCTCCTGATGGCCACAGTAGAACAAAAGACATTTGCAGTTAGAACTCCAGCCCACTCTTGGGTGATTCTATCTCCTGTGTGCTTGTCCCCAGCCTCCTCAACCTGACTTGCCTAGGCCTACCCTTCTTTCTTATTGGTATGAGATAAGAGATAGGAAACACTTGTGGTAGCTCTTTAAAGACAATGAGGTTTGTGTTGTGGAAGGAGAGGTTCGACTGAGAATATGTAGCAAATAAGTGGGCAGAACTCAGAGTGCCATGTTGGTTGGTAAGTTAGGTGGTTGGTAATTAAGGCTGACATTCTACATTACTGTCCCTAGCAGACTTTAGGGGGATACTTGGCCTCAACAGACCCAGGATACTTGGTGTTCAGTAGCATAAAGATGAGCATCTCACTATAGCAAAACCAGCAACCTGACTAAACTAAGCCCTCAGTTCCCTCCTCCAAGCAATCAATGCCAGTTGTTACTGGGCCAGTCTGTCAGTTGTTTGAGGGCAGAACCTTGTTTGGCTTTGTCTTTGTATCCCCAGCATTTTGTACAGTTTCTGGCCCACGGGAGGCAGCTGGTGGTGCAGTGAGTAGAGTACTGGGCCTGCAGTCAGGAAGACCTGAGTTCAGAACCTCAGACATTTAGTAGCTCTGTGACTGTAGGCAAGTCACTTAACCTCTGGCTACCTCAGTTTTCTCAACTGTAAAATGGTGTTATTAATAATATAATGCCTGCCTCTTAGAGTTGTGAGCATCAGAGATAATATTTGTAAAGTACTTAGCCCAGTGTATGGCACATAAGTGCTTAATGTATTAATTTATTATATTATGTATTAATTATCCATTTTCCCTTCTCCCACCTTAAAAGCGCTTATGATTTGATGTTCCAAGTGAAACTTATCACCTTACTTTCCAAACCAGTATCAGCACAAACTATTTTATTTCGTCAAAGGCACTACCATTGGTCATATGGTTCTTAACTGTAGAGTCATAGTAGACCAGGAGTTCTTAATCCAGGGGCTGTGAACTTTTTGTTTTAAAATATTTTTATAACTATTTCAATATAATTAGATCTTCTGTAGTTTTTTGTTTAATGTGAGAATGGACTAGAGTAGGGGGGAGACTTTAGGCAAGAAGAACAATTAGACCACTGTAATAATATAGGAAAGAGGTTGTAGGACTTCCTCTGAAATAAGGCAGGGCTGTCTGAATAGGGAGAAGAGGTCTGATAGAAGAGGTAAAATGTGAGGTTTGGGCAACTGAGTCATATTGTAGCATGAGTGGTTGAGGATAACATGTTTACAGATCTGGGAGACCGGAAGAATAGTGATGTTTTGGACAGAAATAGGGATGTTTGGAAGAGGCCTGGATTTGGGGGGAGAGATGCCGAATTCTGTTTTGTTCATAGTGAGTTTGAGACATCCTTGGGACGTCAAGCTGGAAATGCCCAGTAGGAAGTTGGTGATGTGGCATTGGATCTTAGAAGAGAGAGACTAAGGCTCAAAATAGAGATTATAGAGTAGATAATTAAACCTTTAAGAGCTGATGCAGTCAGAGTGTGTGTGTGTGTGTGTGTGTGTGTGTGTGTGTGTGTGTGTGTGTGTAAGTAAGTGAAGAGCGAGACTAGAAGGCCCAAGAAAGAGCCCTGGGGAACCCCCACGACTGGGGACATGGTATGGACAATGAGCCAGTAGAGGAGATGAGTGGGTGGTCAGAAATAGCCATATCCAAGAAATTAGCCAATTTTGTTGTCCTGTCTCTACCATGTGCCTCCCTTTCACCACCCTACTTCTGGCCTTACCTTCTTTGCTACAGTTAAGATAATATCTTCTGTAACCGAACTGGATTGGGGTAGATTCATGGCTAGCACTTATATAATATGATATCAGGGCTGGGGGAGAGAGCCTGTTAGGCCATTTCCAGTGTTTTTCCCACCCTCCAACTGCCTCAAATCTTCCCTTTAGTCATCTTTTTTCTTTTAATCAAGGCCTGTTAAAGTGTAGGAACACATTGAACTTTTATCAGCTTATGTATTAGTTGGATTCACTCCAGATCCTCTCCTGAGGGCGGATTTTGAATGTGGAGTTTGGGGGTCATTAATACTAAAAGGGAAGAAGATGATTCAGATATAAGGAACAGCAGGAACTGAAGAAGTAATAAGTAAACTGTACTTACGCACAGTAATGCCAAGATTTTGTACTAACCTTATGGTGCCCAACCATCCTTGGTCAGTGCACACTACTCAAAAAAGTCAAGAAGTAGACTCATGTTTTAGAAACTTTTTTTTTGAACAATGATGGAAACATAAAATTTTCTTCTTAGCCCTCAATTAAACAGAATACCAGTTCCCTTTGCATTGGTGCTAATTGAGATGCAGTAAACTGTCATTAATCATTGCTTTAATAATTACTTTTTGGAGTTAATTCCTTTTGAAGTCTAATATTAAACTGCTATGCTGGTACCACGGTGCACGTGGGATAGGGGCTTCACTTTTAATGGCCTGGTAGACTCCCTTAATCCTTGAACTGTCCTAGTGTGCTCTCTCCCTTTGCAGACAATATAGACAACTCAGAAACTTGCTGTTCAGATGCAAAATCTGACCAGACTGTATCATCATGGCCCCCAGTACTTTTATTACTATGGCAAGGGTTCCTAGGACCCAAGACACAGTGAAAGCCCCCAGTGCCTGACTTGTGTCTCATACCAGGTCCCTGGCCTTTGCTTCATGCCACATCTTAGCCTTTATTCACAAATGGATCTCCTTCTCCAGTTTACAGGTTTGCTTGGCATGTTCCTGTTGCTTCGCAGACTCATTGTTTCTGCTCTTAGCCATTCTTAGGCTTTCATAATATTTAAATTCCATTGAATTCTAGGTCAAAGACTTCCCATATATGGTACTTTCCTAAGGTCATGTTCCTTCCCTTCATGCCCACAGGCTACTTTCTCCTACGAACACTTATTTTTAAAAAATGAACAAAAACAGGATGAGAATATGTTTTTCTAAGTAGATAGGAGATAGCATGGGCAGCTTTGGGCAGCTTCGATAATCCCTGCCACCTCAGGGTCCAGCTATGCAATGAGATGTTTGTAAAGTACTTCAGCACAGAGTTTCAAGTAGTTGGTGCTATATAGAAGCTAATTTCTCTTCCCTTCCCTATTCCTCCTTGGCTAACAGTCTGAGATTCTGACAATAAGTACTTTGTGCTCAGAGTCAAAGACTTAAGGGATTTGGAGCTGGAAGATCTCGCTTTGAGGTTATCTTTAGAGCTCCCACCCTGGGGCTGAACAGTCTTGTTTGGGGAATAAGTGAGTACAGATTAATTTAGCCAACTATGTCCAGCTGGCCCCAGACCAGATCATGCTTCACATCCCATCTGGTTGTCCGCCTAGCCTATTTTCCCATCTGCCTTAATGTGGCTTTGTTTCTTCCCATCTGGAACTGGAACCTTGAAACAGGACCTCCAGAAATCCCACCTCTTGACTGGTGAATGAATGAGTTCAAAGTCACACTGTTACATCTTGTCTGCCCCAGACCAGACTCATGTCCTCCTGTCATTAATCAAGCTGTCTTGCCATTTCCTCTGCCAGTGCACATGGATGTCCCTAAACCTCCCCCTGCTTTCTACCTCCTTCTGTGGGCATAATTATGGACTGAAAGCTACCATGGCTTTTGGAAGGGCCTTTAAATCTGCATGATTGCTCAGGCCCCAGGTCTACCCTTCCTTGACTGCTGTTCCCCTGTGTTGTCTTCCAGCGCAAATTTCTCGAGGGTAGGGACTCTAATGTTTACGTTTGAATTCCCATTACATATAATGTTTAGCACAATGTGGGCAGCATACACTTGAAAGGTGTTTTCTTATTCATTATTCTACTACAGCTTATTTCATGAAACTAGTACTATATTGATAAAGAACAATTCATGACATTAAAAGAGTTCTCAAAATTTTTTTGTCTCCTATCCGTTGGCTTACATTGTATTTTGTTTTCATAATTGATTCTTCACAGATATTGACCCATCTAGGACCACATAGCAGGAACAGGAACTGAGAGGTAGGAGCTGTTTCTTAGATTTCTTCTTGTTTTAATGTTCAGTGATAACATTGTTATTTAATATATCTTAAAATTAAATTGGTAAAATGCTTAGAGCTTCCTTAAGAAGTTAGTTCCAATATTGCAGTCTAGGTATGAATTTAAAGTTGGACCAAATGATTTATCTCTCTCCTCATTGCACCATATCTTGGTTTTCTAGGCCATTTCTTTTGTAACCTATTGTATTGTGGTCATCTACACATACTATTTCTACTTCTCTGGAGCTTAATGCATATAAAGTAGTGGTTCCCAACCTTCCTAATGCCGTGACCCTTTAATTCAGTTCCTCACGTTGTGGTGCTCCCCAACCATAAAATAATTTTTGTTGCTACTCCATAACTGTAACTTTGCTACTATTATGAATCATAATATAAATATCTGATATGCAGGGTGTATTTTCATTGTTACAAATTGAACATAACCCACAGGTTGAGAACCGCTGATATGAAGGGTTTTATGGGCAGAACATTTATTAAGTATGTCCTTTGTGCCAGATGCTGTGCTAAGTGCTTGGGATACAAATACAAGCAAGCAAGGCAGTGCCATGTACTCAGGAAGTTTACATTCTGACAGGGAAGGACAACACAGAAGGGGCAACAGGTGACTGTTTGGAGCCATGTGGAGGAGACTGGGAAGTGGTACATGGGAGCAGTAGACCATGGCAAGACAGAGCTCACCTAGCAGAGCTGGGAGGAGTCAGGGGCAAGTCCAGGTGAAGTTGGCTAATTGTAAAGTAGTAGATGCATGGGAATTTTGGTGGTGATGATGATTCATAATGATCTTTATCATAGTAATATTATTGTTGTTATTTCTATTTTTGTCAAAATCCTTATCCCCACTGTTGTTGAATTCCCCCAAAGTCCTTTACAGAGTGAAAGTGAGCCTGTGTTCTCAGAGGTTTTGTTCAGCAGGTCCTTCCAGGTTGGAAAGACTTAAAGGGAGGAACCTTTAAGAAGGAGGATACTTTATGTTGGCTGTCTGAGGACCCGTATAGCAAAGTTCAGGGATGCGCCTTAGCAAAGGGTGAGATAATTTTTTTTGGGGGGGGGGGAGGAGTCATAGCAAGTTCTTGTGGCATCTACTAAGGCAGGAAAGGGTCAGAATTGACATGTGTGGAAACGTAATCCCCACATACAAAATGACAGCATATCAAAACATTGTCATTACAGTGACTGACAGTGGGGTGGCTGGGTCCTTATGGAACACATCTCCCCAACCAAAAGTTACTTTGAAAGGGAACCTGCCTTTTAAGAGCTTTTGTATTCTGGGTGCAGTCTAGTAGTTGTTCACCATGGGCAGGCTTTAGAGAACCTATCTACTGTTTATTAGAGAATTATTGGCTATGTTGGACACAGGCTGCTACCAATTTTCAGCATGCTCAACACTAAAGCTATCCTGAGTGTTATTTAGCCTCTGATGATTCAGAAGACACATGGATTTGCCATAAGTTAGATTCGGTATAAGAAACTACATCAGTAAAATGGCATTGTAGCAGTACAGAGTTGCTCATGAAGTGTTCTGGCTAACGGTTGCTGGAGAGCTGAGAGCTGATTGTACAAACTGTTCAAATTAAAGGCAGCCCTGCAGTTGCACTTTTTTAACCTAAAGAAAGCCACGCCCAGGTTTTACAGGCAAATATACACACCTGTCATTAGAATTCTCAGACACTGTGAAAGGCAAGTGACAATCAACAGTTGTGGCAAATCATTCCCCTTTCTAATGGCACTTAGCTTTAGCTAATCCTGTTCTTGACAACCCTTTGACATGGCAAGTTGCTGGCATTATTCTCCCCATTTTACAAATGAGGAAACTGAGGTTTCAGAGAGTGTGACTTGCCCAGGGTCACACAGGTAATATCAGAGCAAGGTTTTGCATATAGACTTCTCTATTCCTGGTATCATGTTCTTTCTATGACTCTCAGAGGTGAAAGGATATTTTTGAATCAACCATACATGCTCATCCTATGAGCTATGTAACTTGTGTAGAACAAGTATTAGGGGTTGCCTTAGAGGAATTACATTTGTTTTCAGCCATAATAAAAGCAAAAAGGTCCACTGACTTCTGAAGAACTTTGTGTGTTTTTCAGAGGCTGTCACAGAGCACTTCTGATGGTATTCCAACTTGCTGAAAGTTGGTAGCAGCCTGTGTCCAACATGGCCACTAATTCTCTAATAAACAGTTGATGGGCTCTCTAAAGATAGAGCACTGGGTCTAGCCTAAGGCACTAGAAGTGCAACCCTGGGCAAGCCAGGTAACCTCTTTTTGCCTCAGTTTCCTCAGTTGTAAAATGAGAATAAGAATACCACCTCCCTTTCAAGGTGTTTTTGAGGATCAAATGAGATAACATATAATAGATGCTTGATATAAATATTTGTTTCCTTCCATTCTGGTGCAAAAGGCAGTCAGACATCCCTTGTTTTATCCAAAAAAAATGGTGTGATGAAACAAATTGAATCCTGTTGATTATTTTCTTCTGCTCAGTTCTAAGATTTTTTTCTACTTTTCAAATGTGTTTTTCCTGTAGTTTTTAAAGCACTTTTTAAACAAATCTCATAAGCAGAACTGTGACTCAGTTACAGAAAAGCTGATATAGGATTTGTACATTTCTCAAAGCCAGAGCAGAAGTGGGCTCTGTTTGACCACTTTTCTAGAAAGAAAACAGAACTCTGTTGTGCCTAATGTCATCTGAACAGATATGAGTTTTGCATGGTTATATTTCACCTTGTGACCAGCTCAGAAGGGAGATGAGTCCCAGAATCACAGTGTCTGAGTTTGAAGGGACCTCAGAGGTCATTCAGTCTAACTCATATCCTCTTATCTCTCAGTTTTCTTGATAGTTCATTTAATTGGATTTTTATTCTTGATTTTCTCCAGAAATATAAATCTATCCCATCCTTAAAACTTGATGGGAAGGTTGGGGGCAGAGGGAAGTCATTGAGTCATCTTTGACTTATTCTCACTTCACATAGCCACTTAGTTGTCAATATTTCTTTTTTTTATTTGAGGTTCACTAGGAGAGGTTTTATTATACTCAGGCTTTAGGTTGTGAAGTTTATATCTTTCCAGGCTTTCTTTTTAAAATTAATTTATTTGTTTACTCTTAGTTTACAAGATTCAGTTTCACCATCCCTTGAGTTTCTAATTTTCTCCGCCCCCCCCCATGGTGGCATGCAATCAAATATAGAATCTGCAAATACCTTCACATTAAACATTAGTCAGGTTGTAAAGAAGGATTATAACCAATGGAATGAACAATGGGAAAGAGGAAACAAAACAAAACAAGAAAAAGAGAGCAGTTTGCTTCAATCTGCATTCAAACTCTGTAGTTCTATCTCTGGATATGGATTTCTCTTTCCATCCTGAGTCTTTTGGAGTTGTCTTACAGCCTTGCATTACTGAGAAGAGCCCAGGCTATCAAAGTTGGCCATCACAATACGTTGTGTGTGTAATTGTGTACAAAGTTCTCCTGGTTCTGCTCTTCTCACTCAGCATGTTTGTATAAGTCTCTCCAAGTTATTATAAAGTCTGTCTGCTCCTCATTTCTTATAGTACAGTAGTATTCCATCACATTCATATACTACAACATGTAGGTTAGGATGATATTTCCTTAAAAGGTAATGAAATTGTCTTGCTTCTTACTGTTCATTAAATTCACTGTTTCTTGCTGCAAAGTAATGATTGGTATCTATTATTTTGACCAGTCTTTTGTTAACATAAAATCGCATAAAAATAATGCTATAGCTATTTTGTGAATATGGAGATTTTGCATTTTAGCAATCACCTCCTTATGGTACATAACAGAACTGAAATCTCTGGATCAAAATCTTTGTCTCTTTTTGTCTTTTAGGAATTTTCTGCATAATTCCAAATTGCTTTCCAGAATGGTTTGTCCTTGTTGACAGCTTTACCAACCATGCACTTGTGTTCCTGTTTTCCTCACAATCCCTCCCACACTGAAAGTTCCCATCTTTTGTTGTCTGCCAGTTTGGGTGGGGATTAGGTGAAACCTCAGGGTTGATTAGTTGTGTTTCTCTCATGTTTTCAAGATGTGGAGCACTCTTTCACATGATTGTGAATAGTCAGTTCTTTTGAGAGCTCTTTATTCATCTTCTTTGACCACTTAATTTGCTGGCAAATGGCTATTGGTATTAGACATTTCCATTAGTTATCTCTATATTGTGGACCCCAAACACTTCTCCAAGTTAATCTATGGAAGGGCTCTTCCTGTCTCACCACTTCTCTTTTTATTTTAGGCACATTCATTTTATGTGTGCAGAAGTTGTTCAATTCACATAATCAAAAAATATCTATTTTGTTTTTCATCCTGTTATTTCATAAATTTAATAATATTTTCCTTATACTTGGCAATTTTAATGGATGCATATTATAGAATATGCAGAATACCTCCATGTTTACTCAAATATATATACAGAGTGTCCCAAATGTCTTGGTGCACTTTTAAGTTATTAAAGCTTAAATGTTCACTAAGACTTTTGGAACATGCTGTATGAAATACAACTCTTCAAGCTGTGCCATAAAAATACCCATACTTCTTCAACTTTGTTGAAAAGGAAAAGCACAACTCGGGGAAAAACTTAGACTGGGTATTACTGACATGGTGTCTATACAACCCTAAAGAATTTGTGAGTATATTTCAGGGGGTCTAAAAACTTGGATTGGAAAAAATACATCATTATGCAGGAAGTACGACTTAAGGATATTTTATAACAATATAAACATGATCACTTAACACACTTAACACAAAAGTAGCCTTGTGACCTTGGGCAAGTTATTTAACCCAACTGCCCTACCGCCCTTACCCCCCATCCCCCCAAAAGAATAAAACAACAACAAAAATACAAACAATTAGAGCCTTGGTTTCCTTTCTTTGTGCAATAAAGGGATTGGAATAGGTGATCCTTCATTCACTGCCAGTCCTAAAAACTCTGATCCTGGGGGGCAGAGCCAAGATGGCAGCATAGAAGCAACAAGGTTCCACAGCTCCCACATAGCCACCTCAAATACTCATAAAATACAACTCTGAACAAATTTTAGAGCTCCAAAACACAAAATCACAGAAAAACACATCTACCGCTGAAGTCAGCTTGGCAAGAAGGGTTCATCACAGCACTCTGGGAGCCTAAACCAGCCCAGCCTGAAACCGTGGCTTGGCCCCAGGCTGGCCAGGATGAGCCACAGCTGGAGGCTTCAGGAGAGTGGATCAGTGGCAGCTGTGACAGCTTTCAGAATTATCAAGCCATAAGAAACAAGGACAAAGCGAAAGGTCAGTAAAACTCAGCTAAATTTGGGGGAGAAAACTGGTCTGGCTAAACTGCCTCCAGGGCAAGGAAACAGCAGAATCAGCAGCTCTGCAGCCACCTCCACATGGCTGTTTCAGAGCTCCCAGCCTGCAGACTGCAAGGGGGCCAAGCAATCGTTCAGAGGCGAAATGCTCTTGTGTTGAGCGGCCTGGATCCAGATTGTAGTCTTGGGTGGTAGTCCTGGGTTGCATGTTCAGTGAGCCAAACCTGGTGGGGGGTGGAAAAAAAACCAAATGGCACCCTCCCAATAGCTCTGGCAGCTGCAAAAACTCCAGTGATTTGGGACAAACTTTCCCCTCTGGAAGCAGAGTTCTACTGAGCCCCAAAGTCAAGTAATTCACTGGCAACATGAGCAGGCAAAGGAAGCAAAGTGAAAACAGCAACTGAACTTTAGATTCCTTCTTTGGGGACAAAAAGGATCAAAGCATGAAATGGAAGAAAGACAAGACAGTCAGAACTCCCATACCAAAAGCTTCCAAGAAGCATGAAGATTGTCTACAAGCCATAGATCAACTTAAAAATGACTTTGAAAACCAAATAAGAAGTGGAGGAAAAATTGGGAAGAGAAATGAGAATGATGCAAGAAAATCGTGAAAAGAGAGTCAACAACCTGACTGGAAAAGTAACACCTTAAAAATAGATTAACTCAAATGGCAAAAGAGGCCCAAAAAGCCAATGAGAAGAATGTCTTAAAAAGCCAAATTTGCAAGATGGAAAAAATATCTCAAAAGCTTTCTGAAGAGAATAATTCCTTCAGAATTAGAGTGGAGAAAATGGAAACAAATGACTTTATGAGAACACAGGACACTATTAAACAGATCCAGACAAATGAAAAAATAGAAGGCAATGTGAAATATCTCCTTGAAAAACCACTGACCTGCAAAATAGATCCAGGAGAGACAATTTAAAAATTATTGGACTACCTGAAAGCCATGATCAAAAAAAGAACTTAGCATTCTTCAAGAAATTCTCAAGGAAGATTGCCCTGATATTTCAGCACCAGAGGGCAGAATAGAACTTGAAATAATTCACTGATCACCTTTTGAAAAAGATCCCCAAAAGAAAACTCCTAGGAATGTTATAGCCAGGTTCCAGAGCCCTCAGATCAAGGAGAAAATAATATACAGGGCTGCCAAGAGGAAGCAATTTTTGAATACTATGGAAACAGTCAGGATGACCCAGGATCTAGCAGCTTCTACATTAAGGGATAGAAGGGCCTGGAATATGATATTCCAGGGATCAAGGGAGCTAGGATTAAAACCAAGAATCACCTACCCAGCAAAATTGAGTATAATTTTCC
>CM053602.1:40470119-40496152 GCA_028646575.1 Pseudocheirus occidentalis
ATATATACATGAGTTCATAGAGGGCACAAGATCAGTTGAATAGGAAGGGACGATACTCTAGAAGGTGAAATTCTGAGCGGGGAGAGGATTAGAATGAGCAGACAGGAAGAGACAGAATGGGGTTAATCATCTCATAAAGAAGAAGCAAGGGATAATTGTCACAATGTAGGGGAAGAACAGGAAGGCAAAAGGGGAAAGGGTCAACCTTACTCTCATTGAATTTGGCTTAGGGGAAGGAATGACATGAACTCTAAACTGGGTATCTTGCCACACAGGAGAGTAGGGGGAATGGGAATGAGAGGTGGAATGATGGAGGGAAGGGCAGATTGGGGGAGGGGGAGGGTTGCTGGAAGGACACGCTTCAGTAAAGGGACAGGGTAGAGTATAGAACAAGGCGGGGGTGGGATAGGAAGGAGAGACATATAATCAGTCTCTCACAATATGCCAACTTTGGAGATATTCTGCATAATTATACATGTATAGCTTGTATTTAATTGCTTGTCCTTGCAGTGGGGGTGGGAAAAGAATCTGGAAGTGTGTGTGTGTGTGTGTGTATTTACATACACACACATATATATATTATTAACTCCATCCAACTGGGAATTAAGATATACAGGCACTGTGGTAGGGAGATCCATCTTGCCCTACTGGAAAGTCAGAGCGGTGATGGGGGAGGACATAGGAGCATATTGGGGGGGTGTTATACAGTGGGATGGCTGTTTTGCGGTGTTGGGTAGGGGAAAGATGGGGAGAAAATTTGTAACTCAAAATCCTGTGGAAATGAATGATGTAAACAAGAAAATAAATATATTTATTTAAAAATAAAAAAAAAAGGTTGAGTTGTTAGACAAAAAACCAAACAAACTCTGATCCTCTGATATTGGCAGCTTGGTGTCTAGATCACAGGTCATTCAGGTAAAAATGTGGCCAGAATAGCAAGTGAATCTGGGTTTGACCTAAAAGGAAACCTGCAGAAGGGATGTATGTTATGGTATGGTGTGGTGAGCAAGAATTGAAAAACTCTTGAACGTCAGAGTAGTTTTGATTAAAGTGAATTTTCTGAGCTTTAAAGTCACCAAGTCTCACATATGGAAATTATAGTTGCTCTTAATCTGCTTTCAGAAGAGTGATGCAAATATTAAAAAGTAATGAACTAACAAGATTGTTTGTTAATGCCACATAAAACTGCTAATTATACATCATTTCCTGCCTGCAGCAAAGCCCAAGAGACATCTCCTAAGAAATTGTTAAATAAGCTACTTCATTTGAAATGTGACTACAGCAGAATTGCATGAGGAATTTCCACTTAAGAATCTTAGTGTCAATCTCATCTTTAAAACTCCCCCCACCCCACCTCCAGACTCTCATATATACCACAAAGTAGTACAGTAATGTAACTGAGGAGTGAATGCATTTGTTTTGCTCCTGGAAAATATATCATTAACATACTTGTATCACATATCCAACATGTGCTTTAAAGAAGTAGATTTTGTACTTAACTGTATTTAGAAGCTGATTATGTTATATGACTGTTGTGAATTTCAGTGTTATTACTTTTAATATTTTAATAGTGTAAGTCACAGCAATAATTTTCTGAAGTATGTTTGAAATGCAACCCTGGTGTTGTGTTACGGAATGCTGGCTGAATTTCTGAATTAGATTCAGTTCCCAGTGTTTATGGGAGTGGGGGTGCGTCATTGAATTTTTTCCATTATGACAATTCTTTTAAAATAATCCTTTGTAGCACTTTTCTTTCTAATTTTCACTTGTCTATATTAATCTTATTTTCAACATCAAAGGGTAGCTTTTCATCAGGTACAGGAGAAGTTGGGAACCTTTTGGCTTTTGATCTCTTGCCGAGTGTATTGGAAGATGAGCTGAAAAGTCTCTTACCAGTTGGGAAAGAGACCAGTCCACACTGTTAAGTGCCAGACCTTTGTCTGTGGGAGAAATTCCTTTTTTCCCTAATAGACGGACAGAATGAATAGTCCAAGGAAAACAATGAGATCCAATTCCTCTAGGAGACATTTCTTTCAAAAACAGAAAAAAGATATTTTATTATTATATTCAGTTTTTACAAAACATACCTTCCAATAAAATAGCCAAATAAATGCCTTTACAAAATGTAGTCTCCTCAAAACAGTTAACAAAACTGTCCAGGAATGTGGTTGTGACTGACTGGATATGTGGATGGATGAGTGCTTTATCTTTTATAGAATAGACCCAACATAAGGAGTTGTACTTGACCCAAGATTTATTGTTTCTCAGTGTTGTCTTGATGTGGATTGTTACTGTCATTTTGTACTTTGGGATGGTGTTGATTGAGTAGATTGTCAAATTACCCCGCCCCATCTAGGGTCAGGGAGAAAATGCTCTACTTTCATATCTTGAGCACATGGGAGATTACATCCTTCAGTCAGTTGACAGGCTTCACTGAGGGCCAGACACTGCTGGGGACTCAAGGGACTGTGAAGAATGCAATGATCCCTCCTCACAAGGAGCTTGCAATCAGATGGTGGGCACAAGGACACAGACAAATCTACATCCAGGGGAAATAGAAAGTAGTGCATGTGCGCACTCATACCCATGCACACATGTACACGTGTTCTCTTCTTCTGGGTTTCCATGTTGGCCTCTCATAGACCAATTCTTCACTGTGTTTGGCTTTTTCATCTGTTGATGTCTCCAGCCTCAGGTTCTTGACTGGAGTTTTGTATTTGGGTAAGACTGCATATTCCCTTAGTTTTGGGTGTTATGAGCAAGTGCTGCATGGACCTGGATGGTAGGCCCCGCTTTCTGTAGGAGTCATTAGGTTTGAGCCTAGTCTCCTGTTGGCTTTACTTGAGTTTTGGCCTGGGATCACTCTTCTTTCACCTTTTCCCACAGCTTTGCCTCTTGTGGTTGACTCTGCCTAGTGTTGGGAGCTGCCAGGTGAAACCCAGATGCTGTTGATTATTCTCCAGTAGTACTGGGGATTTTTCTCCCAGATTCTTTCCTCATCCTTTCTTCTTTGCTATGGCTTGAGTATCAGTTGCTTTGGTGTTGTGCACTGTGGGCACTGGACACCATGTTGCTTTGGTATTGGTCTGGGCCTGGCTCCTGCTGTGCCTGGGATCAGGGTTTTCTAGATAGTGATTGCGTGAGCACAGTGAGTACTCTGCTGCCTGGGTACTTTGCCTACAGGGTCAAATGTCAAATTCTCTGTCAGGCATTAAATACTCTTCATATCTTGCCTTCCTCCCTTTTCTGTTCTTACACTGTCCAGTCTCTCTTTCCCTTCCTCCAAATGTGTACTCTGTGATCCTGTGGGCCTGGCCTCCTCCCTCTGTAGTTCCATGGGCTCAGTCTCCTTGCTCTGTGAGCCTGGTCTACTTGCTATTCTTGCATCAGCATATGCCCCTTCAGCCATTTTCACTGGCAGTTCCCATGCCTCGAAGACTCACCCTCCCCATCTCCATCCCCTGGCTTCCCCAGCTCACTTCAAACCTCAGCTGACATCCCCCTTCCAAAGGAAGCATTTCCTAGTGCCTCTTAATGCTGGTCAGTGCCTTCACTCTGCTGATTGTTTCCAGTTGATCCTGACTGGAGCTTGTCCATACGTAGCTGTTTGTACATTGTCTTGACCATTAGACTGTGAGGTCCTTGACAGGAGAGACTGTCTTTGATCTCTCTTTGTTTTGTATCTTAAGTGCTTAACCCAATGCCTGGCACCTAGTAGGTGCTTGTTGCCACCCTGCCTTGCCCAGCCCTGTCTTGTGCTCTGCTTCCTTTGTTAGGCCTGTTTCCAGCTGGGCTTACACTCTTTAGTTCTCCCTGTTTCCATGCTCTGGCTCCACCCACTTTGTTCCTCCTGCCCCGCTCTACACTCAAGGTTTCTGCAGGTTTCTGGCTGTCTCCCTTTTGTGCAATCATGGCCTGCCTGGAGTAGCAACTTACTAGTTTCTTCTGGCTTTTTCCTTGGAATGTGTTTTTTGAGCTTCCTGGGCAGATTGGTGAGAGACTGTGCTCCTCTTCTAGGTCCTCCCATAATTTGAAGCTGACGCTGAGGAACAAATGAGAAGTGATTTGTCCGAGGTCACACAGATACTTAGCAAATTAGTCCTCATTACTGAGATGGTGATCTTTCCCAGTCATGTACTGTTTGGGGTGTTTTTCTTCATAGCCATGCTATAAGCTCCTTAAGGAAAAGGACTATGTCATAGTTATACTTTGTATGCTGCATAGCACTTAATCTTGCTCTGTATTTGGTAATTGCTTAATAGATGCACACTTAAAGCATAACAAAGGCTTCTCATTACATCATAGATTTTGCATGGAGTAGGAAACTGCTAGCCTCAATAGAAATGGACAGAAGGCTCTGGAAGTCTTCTCTGCCTGAGACTGTTGGTTGTGGTGGAATAGTAATGCAGTAAAGTAAGCTGAGCAGACATTGTACTCCTGGGCTGCTTTTCTGACTGCTTAGACCAGTGGTTCTCAAACTTCCTAATGCCACAGCCCTTTAATACTTGTATGTGGGCGGACCGCCTGGAGACAGATGGAGGAACGTGTCTTGCTTCCTAAGACCCTAGGAAATATGTGTTTTCTGATGATCTTAGGCGACCCAGTTCAACCCCCAAAGGGGTCACGGCCCATAGGTTGAGAACCGACGGCTTAGATTTTGATTACCCTGGCCAAGAGGGTATTTTTTGCACCACTGTAGTAGCATGTTCCAAGAGTTGGTGATTGGCAGTTGATCTGTGTATAAGTGATTGTGGATATTGAGGTGAAATCAGAGCAAGCCATTGGCCTTTTTCTCTTGGTGCATGGATCAGGCCCTCCCATTAAGGAATGGCCTGCATATAATATTTCTTTCAGACTGTGAGCTTGTCTATATTTTCAGGTGACTGCTTTTTGTGCTCAGGAGACCAGTCTACATTTAAGACTTTAGAGATCTTGTATTTCATTTGTGTGTGAGCTCCCTACCCTCAGTCCAGAAATGTTCTTGGGCACCTACTCTGTGCCAGCCCTGTCCTAAGAGATGGAGAGATGAATATCAAAAGGAAGGAGTTCCTTGTCTTCAAGGAGCTTACATTCTGTTGAGACTGACAGTATGTAATAAGCATATGCAAATTATAGATTAAAAATTCAAAGTAACTTAGAGAAGGAGGGGAAGACATTCAAAGCTGAGGAGATCAGGGTGGGAAAGCCTTATGTGATAGATGGTAGTGCTGAGCCTTGATGGAAGCCTGGGATGATAAGTGGAGGTGAGGAGGGAGGGAATTTCTAGTATGAGGGAAATAATCAGAGAGATGGGACATGACATGTAGTGTTGAGACAGACAGCAGGAAGGCCAGTGTGACTTGATGAGACAGTGTGGGAAGAGGAGGAGTGTATAATAGGGATGGAAAAGGAAGTTGGGGTCAGGTTGTAAAGGATCTTTAATGCCAGGGGATCCTCCATTTCACCTTGGAGGTAGTAGGGACCTCCCAGTGTTCATTGAGTAGGGGAAGTGATGTGGTCAGATTGTGCTTTAGGAAAATCACTGTGGCAGCTGAGTGGAATGGAATGGATTTAGAGAGAGCCTTGAGGCATGGAGACCAAATGAGAGGCTATAACAGTAAGCCAGGTGAGAGGTAATGAGGGCTTGATTAAAATTGACATATGTTTCAACCCTTCTCTGAATTAGTAGATCTTGGTGAGTTGCTGTGGTTGGGAAAAAACTGCAACAACAGATCATACAGTGGCCTGCTTTCTGGTGGTGAGGCCCTGTTCCCTTAATTCATCTGAACCATAGATAATGAGTACAGTTGAGCACTGAGCCTGTGCTAAAAGCCTTTCTGGCCTGGTAGGGCCTGGCTGCAAGAGCTCATATGCACTCACCAGAGGCATGCTTGTCTCTAGGCCACACTGAAGCTTCAGTGCAAGACTCAAGCAAAACATTAATTTATTTACTTATTTGGTGTGATCAACATTCTGATTCAGGTATTAAATACTCTTTTTAAGCAGTATAAAATGCAAAATGGATATTCTTGATTACATTAAATTGAAAAGTTTCTGTACAAACGAAGCCAATGTAACCAAGATTAAGAGGGAAGTGGGAAATTGGGAAAAAAATTTTTGTAACCAATATCTCTGATAAAGGCCTCATTTCTAAAATATACAAGGAATTAAGTGAAATCTATAAGAATTCGAGTCATTCCCCAATTGATAAGTGGGCAAAAGATATGAACAGGCAATTTTCAGAGGCAGAAATTGAAGATATTAATAAGCATATGAAAAAATGCTCTAAATCACTATTGATTCAAGAAATGAAAATCAAAACAACTCTGAGGTACCACATCTCACCAGTCAGATTGGCTAAGACGACAAAACAGGAAAATGACAAATGCTGGAGAGGATGTGAAAAAATAGGAACATTTGCAAATAATGCATTGTTGGTGGAGCAGTGAACTGATACTATCATTCTGGAGAGCAAATCTGGAATTATGCCCAAAGGGCTATAAATAATTGCATACCCTTTGACCCAGTAATACCACTTCTGGGGTTGTACCCCAAAGAGATCATAGAAGTGGGAGGAAGACCCATATGCATGAAAATATTTATTGTAGCTCTCTTTGTGGTGACAAAAACTGGAAATTAAGGGGATGCCCGTCAATTGGGGAATGGCTAAACAAGTTGTGGTATATGAATGTAATGGAATACTATTGTGTTATAAGAAATGGGGAGGAGACAGTCTTCATATTCACCTTGAGAGCCTTATACAAACTGATGCTGAATGAGAAGAGCAGAACCAGGAACAATTTTTACACAATCACAGACACATTGTATGTGTGATGACCAAGTTTGATAAACTGGACTCTTCTCAGCAACGCACAGTTATAAGACAAGTCTCAGGATGGAAGGAGATCTCTACATTCAGAGAAAGATCTAGAAAGAACAGAGTTTAAATGGAGACTGAAGCAGGCTACTTGCTATCGTTCTTTTTCATGTTTGGTTCTCTTTCTTTTTTTCCCATTGTTCACTCCATTGGTTTACAGCCCTTCTATACAACCAGACTAACGTCTAATTTGAAAGTATTTGCGGATCCAGTATTTAGTTGCATGCCGCCATCGTGAGGGGGAGAGGGAGGAGCGAAAATTTGAAACTCAAGAGATTATGGAACTGAATCTTGTAAACTAAAAGTAAATAAACAAATCAGATTTTAAAAAATACTCTTTAAAACATTTCAAACTGATTTGCTTTTAGGTGCCAATAAGGGCTTGCAGTACATGAACCTTTATACCCCAGGGTGATAATACTATTTCCAATACCTTGGAAAAAGTAACAGCACATTGATTGGCTTCTTGATGAGAACTGAATTGAATAAAGCTAAAAATGCCACCTCAGAAAATGATGAGTCTGTGGGAAGAACAAAAATGCAAAAATAGAAAATGATCAGATGACTTTGCTGGGGTAAAACAGTGGCTGGACTTGAAACTTTTTTTGTTTAAAACTCAGCAATGCCTCTTATGATTGAGAACTAGAGGGAGCGTGTGCCCTTTGGTCAGCCTACCTTGCTGTCTGCTCAACTCAACTAATGAGGTTGATCTTGATGGTGATGTGTCTGGTTGTAAGGACTTGTTTGGGGATTGATGAAACTCAAAACATAAAATGCTTATAGGTTCATGTGTAGAGTATCAAGTGGTCTGTTCAGGGATAGATGATATTACTAGGAAGAAGTGAAGCAGTGACTAAGGTTCATTTTTAAGAAAGTTTTGCTGCAGTTTCCGTGACTACCTCCATCTTGCCTTCCCAGTGCGGACACTCATGTGTGTTTCCTGTATGCAACCTCCTCTTTTAATGAAGCATTTGCTACTTAAAAATCTTTTACCAAATGGTCCTCCTTACCAGTAGCTCCATAATTCACCCATTTCTTCCTTCTTTCCCAGCACTCTCCATCATCACTAGAGACCAGGTGCAGAAACAGCTAGGCAATTTAGCTTTGACATTTCTACCCTGAGGCTGAACTCCACTGATTGGTAAGAGCCCCCCATATCCCTAACTGTTCTCTCTAATTACCTTCCCTTTGTAGTTCAGATAAGCTAATGATTCTTAGCACAACTCTTAACTCTCTTAACAAGTTTTGGGTCTTGAAACAAGAGTATATTTCCTTAGAATCCTGTGGTATCCCTCGGGAGAGGTAGTGATTCTTTAATGCTATTGGCTCAGGCCTCACTCATGTGTTTCCCCCAAGATTATCAGTTGAGAATGATTTTAGGCAACCAACCTTAAATAACTTTTAGAAAGGGATATTTACAGTAAAAATGATTGATACAAACATTCTCCCAAATTCTGTGATATACTCTTCAGTACATACAAAGACTGGTGGAAATCTGGCTCAAGCTTAGAAAGCACATGTGGCAAAGGGGTAACTCCCAGCTCCTTAATGGAAGACCTTGTCTTCATTAATGGAGTACTCAAGAGGTTTGCCTTATGTACCTATAGTTTCTTTGCTGGGCTCCTTGAGTCTATTTACATTCCTGTTTCAACTCTGAGTCTGTTTTTAGTTTGTCCTTGGCTTCCATCACAGATAATACTTTCAGCTCATCTTACCATGTCACTAGAACTCCAGTGGAAGGACCAAAGTCCTCAGTAGCCTTTGTAGCTCTCTGGCTGTGAGGGTGATGGGGGTGGGGGATGAATAGTAGAGATCTAGGCCAAGGCCTCTCCTTCCTCTCCAGACACTTCTTCCTCGGGGGTTTTACTAGAATATCACAATAGTCAGTCTCTAGAATAACTCTCTTCTCAGCTTGTTCCATAATTTAAGGATGACTCCTACTGTATGACCAAATTTACTCTACATATCTGAATACTCTTATTATATAGCATCACTCTGGTTCCAAGGGTTTTTTGTACTTCATCTAGAGCTTATGCTTGATTGAAATTAAGTCCCATGATTGAGATTGATTGTTTTCATCCAGTTGAAGTACCAGGACATATAATCTCATCACTTTATCTCTGGAGGGCACAGTACTTGACACATAGTGAGCATACAATAATTACTTTTTTATTTATTTACCTCTTCCTTTTAAATTGGCTATTCATTCCTGTTCTCTCTTTTCTCCTGCCCATCAGTTCTTTCCTCTCTCCTAGTCTTCCTAGTCATCACACATGTGCACGTGCACATGCCCATGCATGCACATGTGCCTTCCCACACTTATTCCCCCAGCATTCTTTTGGCTGAGAAGGCCGAGTTATTTTATACCTCTGAGTCCCTGTTATACTATTTGTCCTAGCTTTCCTTTACCTCTTGAACCATGTTGGTGAAACATGTAGTAAAAGAAATTTTATTAGGAACACTTGTCTTGAAACTGATGCATAGGAGGGAAGGGAGTTGGATGGAGAAAGTGGTCAATGTTGGGGCTGATAGAGTTGTCTGGGGATTGTAGGTGGGCATAGGTAGAAGAGTATAGAAAAACCCCTAACAAACTGGAAAGCAGGCCCTTGTCCTTTTGTGCAAGTTGGGCCAAGGTTTCTGCAACATAAAGTAACAGTTACTCTGGTGAATTGAAATAGCAAGCCTGTTCTTGTTGGGAACCTGAGATGCTGCAAAAGCCCTTTTGAATGGTAATAAAGGTCATAAAGTGGTCTTGAGACATTGTTTGTATTTAATCGATGGTCAGCAATAGTGCCATCTTCTTAAGAAGTGAAGAAAAATAGTATGTGGTGAGGTACCATTTCTCTGACTTCTCAATGCTCAAAGCATACCGATTCCTGAGCAGAACTACTCTGCGTGTCCATTATTGGGAAAAGAAAGGAATAGAGTCATAGAGAAACAGCTGTAATTTCACTTAATTTAAGCCCATCACCTGTTCTTTCTGTGGGAATATCACTCATTACAGCTCATTATAAGGAAGCTATTTGAGATTCTTTGATAACTGTAGAATGAACCTGTGTCATGATGTGGCTGTGGTTTCTTCCCACAAGTAGAAGTTTGTTTCTTTCTAGATTTGGCCCATTGATCTTAAAATTGGGTCATTTCATGTAGACTTTAATAAGGGTTTTAAAAAAAATGGACATTTCATTTAGGTGTGTAATGCAACGCCATTGTTAGGGCCAACACAATAGTTGTGAAATGATATTTCTCTTTAGTTATTTAGTAATTGCTACAAAATAAACTTGACGTTCCATGGTAGATGAAAACAGGCCTATGATCTCAACCTTAAGACTTCAATGAAAAAAGTTATTCGCTACTGTTTAGTGTTTTTGTTATAATTATTTTTCAGAGAATGAGGTGTAATTTTAATGCCATATCTGGTTTATGAAAGAGTATAAACTTAAAATATAGTCATAACTTTGAACTTTAACCTATTCATTGTCCTGTATTTTGATTGGTTGCTCATCCCACCACTTCCTTCTAGGCTTTTGGAGTTGTAAACAGAGGAGAATAGGAATGGCTAATGAATCATACTTGGGGACACTGAAAAGGTCAAAGTTGTACCGTTTACTATTATCTTCTAGAGAATATATAGGACATTAAAATTCTGATGCCGCAGTCTTGTGACAAAGAATATAATGAGAACTATAAATAACCAACAGTATAACATGAATCTTCTGGTGACAACCCTTATAACTAGAACGGGAAATAGTTACCCCATTCCCATTGCTGCCATAAAAAGCGACTGCTGGCCAATAATCGCCTTAACTTCTTTACTCAAAAAAGGAAAGGGCTTCTTAAGTTTAACTCAGTGTGTGCATAGTAGGCTCATAATGAATATTTGCTGAATTCAATTGAACTTCATGCTTGAAAACTGAATGGCATCCCCATTTTGCTGTGATAAATGAATCCCAAATCCATGGATACGGCTCCCATTTACACTTGTCTTTTTTAACATCTCTTTGTCAAGGCCAGTATTGGGATGAAGCCAGGTACTCTTTTCTCCTTTAAGCCATCAGCACCATAAATGAGATAATGTCTAATGACTGACTTCTTTTCTGCAAGGCTTCCTCTGTTGAAACAAGTTATAGCTCTCCAGCCCTTACCAGCAGGTGGTTTTTCTCAGAAACATTTGTGACCTGTTGAGTAACTTCTTGATGAACCTCTCTGAATTTAGATAGACTGGGCCTTGGATCACAGGCAGGGTTTGTCTCTGGGCTTGGCCTGTGAGTCTTTTCAACTTGGGAGGACCCACTGGACCTTACATGTGCTGATGATATAGCTTTCAAGAACTCAGACTTAACTACATCTACCCCTAACCTGCTGTGAGTGAATAAAATGAAAAAAATATTTTTCACAAATCTCTGAGTTTCATAGCACGGAGCCAATCCTCCACTGCCTCAGTACATTTATTTGTTGCTTAAGGTATTGCTTGAAACACAAGTTAAGTGAATGTACTTCATAATAGAAGGGCGAACACAAATTTGATTCTTCAGTTGGCTAATTGTTCTTTGTTGCTTGCAGTTAATGTTCAGTCTTTAGATATGGCATTTTTAAAAAAGGAGACTATTAGGAAGAAAAGCAAGGAGGACCAGAGTGTTTTCTGTGAATCCAGTCATTCATCACCATTTCATTATTACCTACCATGTTCTAGGTACTGAGGATATACAGAGAGAAGTGAAATAGTATAACTTTGCCAAAGACAACATGCACATGTGTAGGTATATACCAAGTAGAACCCCAGTAAATAGAAGGCTGCTTGTAGTGTGGAGGCACTAGCTGGTAGAGAGCTAAGGCCTGGCCTCCTGCCAGACGGGCCACTTGAGTTGAGCCTTGAAGGAAAAGAAGGATTCCCAGAGCTGGTGGGGGGGGCAAGTTGGCCACACTTGCCTTGTTCTCATAGAGGTGGGTTGTTTTGGAGGGAAGTGTGCTGAATTGGGAGTTGGAGGACCTTCATTCCTATCTCAGCTCTCTTACCACCTGCTCAAGTTTACTGAACCTCTGTGGACCTTTCTTCCTCATCTGAGACAGCAGGAGGGGGTTGAGCTTACTGACCCTCTGGAAATCATCAGCTTCTTTGATTTTTCTGTTTCTTTCTTCCTTCTCTGTCTTCTTTACTGCTGCTTCTTCTTTTTTCTTCTCTATGTTCTCTTCTGACTTAGCAAGTACTTGTTGAGTCAACTTTCTGATCCAGGCTGGCTCCATCGATCCCCCAGGGTTCTGGGGGTACCCTCAGGTGTTAGTGCCTTCCCTCTGATGTGACCCCCAGTTTACCCTGTATACGTTTTGCACGTTCATAGTTGTTTGCATTAGACTGTGAGCTTCTTGAAGTTAGAGACTGTTTTTGCCTTTCTTTGTATGCCTAGTGCTTAGCACAGTACCTAACACATAGTAGGGGCTTAATAAATACTTGTAAATTTGACTAGACCTTGAAATGTTTTGACATCCTTGACTGTTTTCTCTGATTACTGTATCACCCCTTTAAACATAAAATTGTAAAGCTATGCTTTGTAGAGTTGAGAGCGCTGTTCAGAGTGATCTGTTTTCCTTTTTTTTAAACAAAGAAGAACACTAGGCTTATTTGACTTTGACGTTTTTCTTCCACCATCACTGTGATGATATTCTGACAAGAAGTTGGTACCCTATAGCAGTAGCCATGTAGACAGTCCTCTCTATACCCTCCCCCACAAAAGTGCATACCCCTTACTTCCCAGAGTGCTCTCTTGGTGTGAGATCCCAAGGGCTGAACTCTGCACTCTGTTATGGAATAAAGGACCTGCGGCAGGTCAGAGCATGCCACACACGAATGTGGTCTCTATCTGTCCTCCAAACTCAATATGTTTTCTGAACTTCCTTTTTCTGTCAAGGGTACTATAGTCCTCCCGCTCTCCTAGACCTGACTGCTTACTAAACTGAAACTGCTCTCTTCAAACTGACCAGTGTTTTCAGTTGCCTTTAATAACTCCTTATTCTTGTTGACCTCTCTTCATTCATGCAATGAATTCATCTACACTGTTGATCACCATCTCCTCTCTTCCCATCCCCTTCAGGTACAGAAAATGTTCTACGTGTATCAGCTGGCAGAACTCTCAGGTCTCATGCACACTTGAACTTTGCAGTAAAACTTTCTAACATTTAAAAATTTTTGATACTAAGAGTTTGAATTTCAAACCCATTTGTTAAAATATACAAATGTACTACCTTCTGATTATTTCATCAGTACAACAGATAGACATGGAAGGTGGAAGTTGGCATATATAAAAAACACACAGAAACCCAAAAAAATATCACTGGTGCTTGGAATTGATCAATGTCAGCATAGCCAGTGATGCTTTTTCCACTTGAATCTGTCATTTCAAAGTCTCTTTTTCAGCTATAATAATCATTAAAACCAACTGCAGATGTAAATTGGGCTCAGAAATAGACCTTTTAACTACTGTGTTGCAAAGTTAGATGCAGATTTAAAAAAATAATGAAACATTCAATCAACATCACTCTTGATAAAAATATTAGTAATGCTTTTGGTGAGAGTACAGAGCATTTTGTACCATTAATTAGTAAAAGATTATTTAAAAATATTTTCTTTATTTCTTTTTCATTTCTGTTTTATCACATAGTGTAATTAGTAGTATTGGTATACCCATATATAATTTATAAATAAGCAAATGAGCATATATTGGAGGTGAATGCTCAGTTTTTTTTTACTGAACAATCTAAAAAGTTTGAAGATAATTGTTCCCTTTATTGACATTTTCATTCCCCCCTCTGGCTTTAGTTACTGGTGCTGTGGTGATGATCAACTCTATCTTCAGCTCTGATTTTCTCTCTCAAGGTTTAGAACCATGTTTCCAACTGCCTACTGGACAACACTACCTGAAAGTTCCACATATATTTTAAAAAATAAGCCTGCCCAGGACAAAGCTTCCTTTTTTCCCTAATTGGATTCACCCTCCAAGCTTGCCTGCTTCTGCCACTGGCATCACCCAGTCGTCTGTTCCTGAAATCTTAAGATTACCTTTTACTCGTCTTTTCTCTTCATTGCCCCCAGCCACTAAGAAAATTCGATCATTTGGAACAGCAGCAGAAACCCCAAATAGAAACAGGGTCACTAAATCCTACAAAGGGATTCCTGCTGGCTTCATTGTGACTTGGAAAGTCACATATTATCATCACCTATGTTCTATGGTGTTTTTCTTGATTTTCTGAAATATTTCCCAGTTACACTTGACTTTGGTTCACAGGTGTACTTTGCAAGTGTTTTAGGCCACAATGCCTGCAGATGGGCACCTCTGCCTTACAGTATCTCTCCCATTTGTCCCTTGTCCTCCACTCCCACTGTCGATTCCCCCTTGTCTAAACTGCTGCAGCAGCGTCTTAGATTGTCTTCCTGCCTCTGCCTTCTAGTTCATCCTTCATTTCTTTGTCTTGTTCCTTTGCTCACATTCCTTCTTTGTCTTTCTACTGCCTGCCCATGAAGGCCTAGACTCGCTAGCCTGCAGTTCAGGACACTGCCTAATCTGCTACCTGCTAAACTTTCCATCCTTATTTTATGCTCCTGTCTTCTGTGCACCTACCACTGCAGCTGGTCTTGCCTTTTCTTCCCTCCACATCCTTGTTGCAGGCCCTTGGTCTGTGCCAGATGCTCCCCCTCTGATGTTTGTCCTGCTCAGCCTTTACCATGGGTCCTGTAGAGGAGGATCAAAGACTCAGCTCAGGTAGCACCTCTTTCCTTCCCCTTCCCTACAAATTACCTCTTGGTGACTTGGTAAATTCGGGATTGTCTGTGGGCTTGTTGTTCCCTCCCCCGCACCTGCCAATAGAAGAGAAAGGGTTTGAGGTGCACAGAATGGTTTTTTTTTCTTTCTACTCCTAGCATCGAGCCTAGTGCCAGACATATAATGTGTGCTTTATAAATACTTTTTAAATGAAGATCCCATTCCAAAGTCACTTCATCTATGAAGCCTTAAGTGGTCTCCCTCAATTAATGATAGTTTTCCCTTGAATTTCTGATAAGGCTTTGTTTGTACCTCAGCCATGCATTTCTGTTTTGCTTTGTGTTACAGTTATTTGTGTATGTATCTTCTCCCCATTATAGGCCCAGGGACTGTCTCTTATTAAATCTGGCCATCTCCCTTATAACTTAGCAGGGCATACAGAAGGTTCTCACTAATGGTTTATTGAATAGAATTACATGAAAAGTGATTGTTAACAGATTGCTTTGTTGGCATTTTCTGGCCTAAATGAATTTGTTGTGGACATAGATACTGGGAGCATTTGTTGTCACTCATTGAGTGACAAGAGGAATGCATCCTGCCCTGGTAGTGGTCATTGTCCCTTTGGGGGACCCTCCAGACATGTAGCAATGCAATTGATATGCGGCCTGGGTTTTTTTTCTCAATATATCTTTTAACATCTGGCTGGAGAGGTCTTGGTGATACCCATCAGCAATCCCAGCTCATTCATTCATTCATTCATTCATTAAGGCTAGAAATGCAATAACTATTTGGTACACTGGGATATAGCTATCTCCTAGCGAGCAGCTGTTGAATGATTTGCTGAATCCTTCTGTCCAGTCCACAGTGAATTGATGGAATGGTGCCAGCTTCAGGACATGCTCAATGTGAGGGGAAATTCATCTGACACTACCCAGCTGCTCCTCCGAAGCCTTGTGTTCCACATCTGAGTCTAGAAGAAGCCAATTTAAAGCAACTGGATGTGAAGAACCATAAAGGATGCTTTGGAGGTTTCTGACATCCTTCTTGCTTGAGAAGGTCCATAGGCAAACAGACATGAAACATGTGACCAAGAAATTTTGGGAGCTTTTTCTCTCTCTCAGCGTCCTGGCCTGGTGGTTTAAATCTGATACATCATTGGCAAGGGACTGGAAAAAGTGATCATTCAGAAAATCGTTCCCTTCCAGCATAGTATCCCCAGTGCTCAGCATAGGGAAAACACTTACTAGATGCTTTTGAATTGATGTTATAATAGAATACTACATCTCAGGTCAGAAGACCTATGTTCAAATCCCAGCTGCATTTGCTACCTGTGTGGGCTTGTGCCAACCCCCACCCCACCTCTATGGTACTGTTACTTCACCTACACAGTGGTCCCTTCTGGCCCTTGGGGCTCTTCTCCTGTGAATTCGTGCTCTGGGAAGAAAGCAGTGGGACATACTCTAAAGAGTTCGGGCTTTCCTGGGAGAGAGTATCTGCCACTGAAGTCCTATGGGACCTTGGTGAAGCCCTTTATTTCTCCATAAAACAAGGACCTAGTTCTCAGTGATCTCTAAGGTCCCTCGAAGTTCTAAATCCTATTATCCTGTGTTCCTAGGATATATTGCCAATTTGTAGGTATACATTCCAGAAAACTTTTAGAGCTCAATGATCATTTGAATCTAATATTCCTCCATGTTCAACAATGTATCTTATCTCCTGAGTATGTAGTGTTGTATCTCTGCCAGCCCCCCCCCCCAACCTGTATCAAATTAATTTGAAACAAAGCTTACAGTTGCATTGGATTGAGGAAAATCTAATTTGTCTCTAGGTCATTGTAGGTTTGGTTGGTTGGACATGCAGAACTAAGGGCTTGTGTATTATGACACTTTCTCTGCATGAATGAGTCATCCTGGATTGCCAGTGGACTCCAATACCTAAGACTGGGGGCTTGGTGAACTTGACGTCACATATGAAATGAGATTCTGTTTCCTTTATGATTAAGAATTTGGAGGACAAGAGCTAGTGTGGGTAAAGTCAGTTTGGAATTAGGATCCTTGCTCTGTTATGAGATGATGCGACCATAGTCATTACTTTCCATCTCTAGATTTTTTCTTCTGAATATCCCTTCCACATCTAAATCCTATGATACTTTGCATAGCTAAAGCTATGCATGTGGCTAATATGGGAGGAGATGATAGAAATCATATGGTTTTGTTGGCTTTCCAAATCTCATACTCTACCCATCCTTTCCCATTATTTTTGCTAGATAGGCTCACGATTAATGAATCTACTTGGAAAATATCACCGAAAATCTCCTTGATCTCCGGATGGGGGAAAAACCAAAGATGTGTAGTTCTTGGAAAAGTTTTTTTGAGCCATAATTGTCGGTCTTCCAAGAGTTAGAGCATTTATTGAGTTTCCTTTTGATATTAGAGTAACTGCCTTTATAGCATTTGAGGGGAGAATTTTCCCCAATGTAAACATAAAAATCAAAGAAAGTTGTACTTTGACTCCCTAAACTGGAGATAGTTATGGATTGAAAGAAGCATGGACAGTGGGGGGTGTAACATTGTGGTGCAAAGGCTGTACACAAGATGTGTTGGACCCAGTTGTCCATAGCAGCCACGGGCCTCCCAATTTGATAGCAGGGTAGTACATCTGCTCTTGACAGGGATTTGTTGCCTCAAGAGCTGCCAGGTCCATGGCACTTCCCCATAGGAAGGTGGAGTGTGGCTGAAGGGGATACCTTAAAGAGAAGGAGAAGCCCTAGCCCTTTGGCTGGCCCTCCTAGATTGTAAATACAAGCCTCCTCTAAAACTATTCCATGGGCCCTCAACAGACTTGCCATTCAGCAGCGCCTCTATTTTCAGCACAGGGGATTCTGAAGCAGGTCGTGATATACTAAGAGGAGGGCAAATGGTGATTCCCCTCTTATCTGTTTGCCACTCAGCCTGCTGCCTTCCCTGGCTGCTGGGCTCTTGGGGATCTTCTGCCAAGACAGGTGGGGGCCCTAGAGGGACTTGGACTGGACCTGATGAATAGGTAAGGATGTTAGAGCCTCTTCCCTTATTGAGCCACCTGGAGGCGCACTCCATTTGCTTCATCCTCTGGTCTTGGAGAACAGTGCGTGCTGGTCTCAAGGGAGCTAAAGGAGAGCCTCAAGCATCCTGATTCTTTGAGCAGCCTTGTGGCCATCTTGGCTGCAAATTTTGTTCATTCAGACGCTCATCAGACCCATCTTAGTTGACTGATTTTGATGAAGAGGAGTTTCCTTGATAGCTTTAATAAATAGGAAAGAGGAGAGTGATTAAGGCAATATTTTTTCATTTTTTCCAAAGTGTGAATTTTCTGGACTATGACTAGGGGAAGAAGAATCTTTCTTCCCTACCCAATGTAGTCCACTATTTGTCCCTTCCACACTTTGCATACCTGCTGCATTATATAAACATATGTCAGCCACCTTTTGCCTCTATGCTATCCTTGTTCTCCCTCTTATTTTTATCACCAGATGGGCACGTCCCAGTCCTTTCTGTAATGGAAGGCAGAACAGCATAGACCAGACTTGCCTTCATAAAGCCGACCCATGATCCACCTACCCTGGCGTTTGGTTTCTGACAGAAGTTTTGGGATAAAGAAAAGAAGTTAGGAATGTTGTTTCCCCCACACAGTCTAATTCCCCCTTCCTCCAATACCTAATTCCCTTGGATATTCATTATGGCTCTGTCATCCCCCATTTTTAGATGAATCATTCTCGAACCTCTCTATTTTCATCCCATATAACTTGTTGGGGGAATAAATTTCCTAAATTTGCTCTCACTATGTCAAATGAGATTAGTTAAATTGTTTTAAATAGAAGTAAAGAAGTTTAATTGGTTGTACTGATCAGTAAATCATTCAGTTTTTTAAAAATCCTATTAATTAGAGGGGTTCTTAAACCTACCTATTGCTGCAAGCTCCCTTTCTTCTAGGGTTATGGTCTTCAATGAAGAAGCTGGACCCTGGCAAGCTCTGCTTTCAAGACCTGCCTCTGAGCTCAGTCCTTCTCAACCCCATTGTTTCCTCATCACTGAGATAGCATGAGAAATGCTATTCACCATAGAAAAATTTTGAAAGAAGGTATTCACTGTTTATCCAGACAAGCCATACAAAGACTAACTGGTCCGTGCCCACTGCTTGTCAGGTCAGCACAGAGATGTTTTAGGGCCAGTTTCAGCCTCTCTTGGAGCTTGGCTGGGGGAAGCTAACTGGACAGGCACAGTTGGGACTCACTGTCAGCCAAGAAATCTCCACCTTTAAGCTTAACTTTGATTTTCAAATAAAGCCTGGTGTCTTGTATTCTAGAACACAAAACAGTGAGATATAGTTCTGTCTCCAAGGTGATGTTCTCAAGGTATAGGGGCTGGACAGAGCCTAATGGAAATAAAGGGAGGAAGACATACTTTTAAGTAATATTACCTTCTAAAACAAGTGGAAAGAAAGACCCCTCTGCACAGCTGGTAGTCTGTGCAGTTCCTTACTGAATAAAGGAATCCCATGAGAAATACATTTGTCTTTCAGCAAACATTTGAGGAAGTTATAAAATGTGAGTTATCTAGGAGGGCAGTGGTGTGTGGGGCAATGTTTTGAGGTTATGTCCCAAAGAATACTGAACTACATTGTCACACAATGTTGCCCTATCAGGGGTAGAAAATCCTGAGGCCAGTGAATTAATTCATGATGAATCTTAACTTTTGATCTTAACTTTTTAGTTGACTCAAAAACTTTGATTGTTCTTCCCCATTGTTTCCCAAATGAGACAGAATTTCCCAAGACTGACTTACAGTATAGCTACTTTTTCCTCTCTTTTATATTTATTATTTATTTTAACATTCTTTAAAAAAATTGGGGTTCTGAATTCTCTCCTTCCCTCTTGCCTCCCCCTTCCCCCACTGAGAAGGCAGGCAGTATTATATCAGTTATACATGTGAAGTCATGCAAAACATATTTCCATGTTAGCCCTATTCAAAAAACTCGTTAAAAATAGAGAAAATCATACCTCAGTTCGCACTCATAGTCCTTCATTTCCCTCTCTGCAGGTAGATAACATTTTTCATCATGATTCCTTTGGGATTGTCTTGGATCATTGCGTTGATCAGAGAAACTGAATTATTCATAGTTCTTTGTCCTTACGATATTGCTTTAATTGTGTACAGTAATCTCCTGGTTCTGCTCATTTCACTTTGCATCAGTTCACATATAGCTGCCTGCCACAGTACCTTGTCCTGCTCCGTTTGCTGCTAAATGACTTCATCTAGCCCAGAAGTGGGGGGCCTGTGACCTCCAAGCTGCATGTGACCCTCCAGGCTGCACTTGAGGATCTACAGGGCAACATGTGACTTGAAGGTCGTACCCCTGATAGCCAAAGGGTGGCCTTGTCAGATTGCCAGTGTTTCTCTAAGCACCCTGTTGAGCACCTTTGTGGTTAGAGAAAATAATGGTTTTCTTTCTTCCCCTTTCTGTCTTTATTATTGCTTCATGTCGTTTGATCAAAGAAAGTGTAATATCAGAGAACTCACATTCTATAACTTCCTCAAAAGTTTGCTGAAAGAGAATCAATTTCTCATGGGGTTCCTTTGTTCAGTAAGGAACTGGATAGACTATCAGCTGTGCAGAGGGGTCTTTCTTTCCACTTGTTCTAAAAGGTAATATTACTGAAAAGTATGTCTTCCTCCCTTTATTTCCATTAGGCTCTGTCCAGCCCCATACCTTGATATAGAACAGAATGTGGACATGCTATCGAATAGAATGTGGAATGGCTTCAGGTTTTTCTTGGGTGGTGACCAGGTGTGCTCAGGCTAGGCAAAATACCTATCTTGGGTAATGAGTATAAAAACAAAAAATGAAATGAAAACAAAAGGCACCTATTTGAAAACCTTTCAGTGTAGAAATTTAAATCATACATCTTTTTTTTAAAAAAGCTGTAATCACTTCTTCTACTTAAGTCTCAGTGTCCTAGGATCCTTAATGCTAGTCAGTAAAGAGACCATATGCTTGAATTTCATTAGCGCCTGTGAATCATTATAGAGTAGCTATGTGGTGTGATAAATAGAGCAAAGGACTTGATTGGTGGCAAGAAAGACTGAACTCACCTTCTGCCTCAGTCAGCTGTGTGACCCTGAGCAAGTCATTTAACTGCTCTGAGCATTAGTTTCCCTATCTGTGAAAGGGGACAGTAATAGCACCTACTTCACAGGGTTGTTACAGTGATCAAATGATTTAACATACGTAAAATATTTTGCAAACCTTAGAGTGCTGTATGTTATTGTTCTATCACTAAAGCTGCTTTCAGGTTTACCAAAATCCTGTGAAATAGGATATAAGGATTAGTATACACATTTTATATATGAGGAAAGTGAGACCTAGAGTCACACAGCTAATAAGCATTATAATTAGCATTCTTGTGCAGCTTTCCTGACTTTACTCCTGGGCTTTGCATAAACTAACAGATGATTTTTCTTCATGATAGAACTCCAAGTAACCCTCTGGTTGATATACCTAGTAAGAGTTGTTTTCCATTTATTGATATTTTCCCAAATTTGGTCTGTAATATGGACAGTAAATAAGCAAGTATATAAGAGCTATGTCCCTGCTTCAGAAAGAATATTCATAAGAGGCACACAAAACTATATTTTTCTTTTCTAATGTACTTTCCTCAAAAATCTTAGATTTCATCAGTTGCAAGTTCTTTCTGTCTTA
Organism: Pseudocheirus occidentalis; assembly: GCA_028646575.1. NCBI lineage: Eukaryota > Metazoa > Chordata > Mammalia > Diprotodontia > Pseudocheiridae > Pseudocheirus > Pseudocheirus occidentalis. Next base: position 40,491,465 of record CM053602.1, read on the forward strand.
CTAGATTACTTTGGCCACCGTTGTGGCAAAAAAATTACTCATAATTGAACTAAGCAATGAGCCTCTCTATACTTTGTTGACTAATCCTTGTGTAGCAGATGTGGAGGCCTTTGCTGGGCCTTTACTTGGTAGACTGTGGCATTACATATACTTCATTGGCAGTGCTCTCAGAAGTTTGAGGCCACCTCTGTGCCGTGATGAGGCGTCAGAGTAGAATTTTTTTCAGTCTAAAGCATTTCTTTATATTTTTGTATTATGATTTTCTGTAGTGGTGTTTTACCTTCACAAGGGCAGGAACTCTATTTTACTTAAACTTTTTATCATATCCAGCATTTAGCCTGGCCTCCTGCACAGAGAATTTCCTTAATAAATGTTTATAGAAGTGTTTCACTTTAGAGAAATTCTAATAGCTCAGTGGAAGGAGCATTGTCCCTTGAGTTGAAGGACCAATATTCAAATCCCACCTCTGATGTCTGTTGCCTTGGTAACCTTGGGCAAGACATGTTGTGTCCCTGGGTTTCAAGTTTTTCCTGTCTAAAATGAGGGGGTGGGGGGGTTGAAATAAATGGCTCCTGAGGTTTCTTCAGTTCTTGATCTGTTACCTAGGCAAGTCACTTGTCTCTCTCAGAGACTATTCCATACACTCCTTTCATTTGTAGATGAGGAGACTAAGGCTGAATAGGCTAGAGAAGCCTTCATGGGAGATCAGAAGTTGAAACTGGGCCTTGAAGATGAGTTAGGACTTGATTAGGGACACAGGAAAGAGGATGTCATTCCATTTGGAAGAACAAATGATGTGCAGGCTGAGAATGCAGAAATATTGGAATCTGGATTTAATGTTCAGGGTGTTCAGTAATTTTAGGTTTCAAGTTTGGCAGAAATCAAACAAAGCATGGGCCCTTTGGGTACTCTGGGTAAATCCTCAGTCAAGTAATGAGCAGTATTTGTATTCAGGCTGAGCTGGAGAAAACTGCCCACCATATTGGGTGTGGTTGATGGGTTGGTTGGTTTTGTTGAAGTGCTATTTTGACCTCTTTATCTTTGTTATAAGAATTGGCTCACTCAGACATGAAGGTAATGTAAAACCAAAATATATCAATAAAATGACTTTTTTTTTAACAGAAAAATCAGGCAATTAGATTTTCCAAGTTCTTTACTGAGCTTTGAAAGGAAACCATAACAACAGGTATTTCTTGGCTTGGATGCCTGCTTTGAGAGTGTGGGGCAGGTGCCTAAAAATGGATTATGATAATTGAGCATTTGTCAAGAAAGTATTACTGTTGTAGTAACTCCTAAGCCTTAAAGGCCTTTCTTTTGTTGGTGGTGGCCTTGTCTTTCAAGACCCAGCTCCAGAGAGTTTCCTTGTGTCTCTCCAAAGATTTTGAGTACTATATTAAAATGCCAAATGAGAGCTTGCTCTGGATAGATTTTCTCTTGCCATGAAGTCAGTAATGAACATAATGAAGCCAGTAAGTTCATGGCCATTCTGACAAAATTATCCCAGTTTTCTTGTGATGAGATTTCGCAGATGTGTAAGTATAGTCCGAATGAGGCTTAGAAAGGGAACTTAGACAGAGGTTTGTAGAAAGGCAGCTAGAGCCTGCTGTTATCTGCAATTGAGAACAAGGCCATAGGCCAGGTGGCAGAAGAGGCACCTAGAGTCCTGGCTCCTCTGGAGCACACACACAGCCATTTTTCCCATTTTCAGAATGTAATTCAGCTGTGCACTCCTACTAGTATGTTCAACTTTTGTAGCACTTTACGATTTTATCAAGCTCTGTCTTTACATCAATCCTGTGAAGTGGGTATGTGTAATGCCATGCACGAGCAGCTTCCCAAAAGAATGCTGCTGTGAACAGCTTTTAAGGTTCTCATTACACAGTGTAGTGAACAGTCCATTTATTTCATAACAAATCAAGGCAAACATTCACAACAAATCATAATATAGTGTTTACAACAGCTTAACATTACAATGGCCACATAGTTTTCACCAAAGTGGTCACAGTATTTACAACAAAGAACAAAAGAACAATCATCTGGTTTCCCTAAGGAGGTTTGTCTCCTTACTTAATCATTCAGTCATCTCAAAATACAGTAGTCAGTCTTCTACGCATGGGGCAATCATAGGTTAACTTAATCAGTCAGTTATCTTGCAATAAGTCACTAAGTATGGTTACTCACTAAATACAATCATTACACAGGGGGCGGAGCCAAGATGGCGGGCATAGAAGCAGCAAAGTTTTGCAGCTCCACCACAGCCACCTTAAATACACATAAAATATGACTCTAAACAAATTTTAGGGCTCCAAAACCCACAAAAATACAGAAAACGCATATCTCTCTGAAGGCAGTTCAGCAGGAGGGGCTAATCACGACAGGCTGGGAGCCAAGGCCAGCCCAGCCCGAAACTGGGTCCTGGCCCTAGGGTGGTCAGGAAAAGCCACAGCAGGAGTCATTCTATCACTAAAGGCTAAAAAGTGAATTCAAGAGTGACAGAACCCATTGTGAGATTGAGTGAGGCAGATTCCCAGCCCAGGAAAGTGCCTACTCAGGTCGGGGTAAGGAGAATGCTGAGCACAAGGAAGCCGCACCAATGTGGAGCTGAGAGCAGAGTATAGCAGACCCAGAAGAAGCCCCAGCCAGCCAGCAGACTCACACAGCCTGAGAGGTTTGCAGCCATCTCACCAGAGGACAGAGGATCATCAAACTGGGTAGGAAAAAACTTGGGGCCCACAGCAGGGTCAGCAGGTTCTTTGGGGGCAATCTGGATGTTTAAACTTATACACCCATACTTCCAGAAGCCAAGATGGAGTAATAAAATTTCGTGGCTCTGATCCTCCCTCGCAGACCCAGAAAAGTCCAGAATTAAATATCTCACCCAGAGTAAAATCTTGAATTAGTGGAAATAGCCTCAGGCTTGGGCATAACTGAGGAAAGGGGAAAGAAGACAGTACAGAGTCTAAGCCCAGTAGGGTGGAGCCAGCAAGCCCTACCAAGAAAAGCCCAGGGGTTTAGCACCACCAGGCCAATCAGCAAGCAATAGCTCTGCCTCAGGCCTTCAGCTATAGCCTGCTCTGAGCCTGCCTGAGCTGTAGCTCAGAGACATAGAAGCAGAAACCTGAAGGAGCTAGACCACTCCCACCTCCACAATTTACTCTGTAAGCCTCAGGGTAATGGGAATTGTTGAGAGTCTTAGGCTTGGCCTCAGGCTACATACTCAGAGCTTACAGCTACCAAACCCCTATCTCCCAGCCTGAGAAGCTCAAGACTCCAGCACCCCAGAAGCAGATATCCACTCCAAAAATCCAGGACATAGGCGCTCACAATGGGGAAGAAGGAAACTGTAAAGGCTAGGACCATCAAATCTTTTATAAATTGAGCAAGAACAAACAAATTCAGAAGGCAACAGGGACTCTATATCCACACTGGAGACAACAGAAGAAAATGCAAATTGGTCTCAAGCCCAAAGAGCCTTCTTGGAGGATCTCAAAAGAGACTTTAAAAATGAAATTAGAGAGATAGTGACCAAATTGGAAAAAAATCTCACTGAAGAAATCAAATCTTTGAAAAGCAAAATTGGAGAACTAGGATAGGAGGTCCAAAATCTAACCAGAGAAAATACCTCCTTAAAAATGAAAAACGAACATGTGGAAAAGGAACTCCAAAAACTAGTTAAGGAAAATAATTCACTAAAAATTAGAATCAGACAAATTGAAGCTAAGGACTCTATGATGCAACAAGAGTCAGTCAAACAAAACATAAAGATTGAAAAATTAGAAGAAAGTGCAAAATATCTCACACGAAAAACAACTGACCTGGAAAACAGATCCAGGAGAGAGAACCTAAGAATTATCGGCCTACCAGAAAGCCATGATGAAAAAACCAGCCTGAATAGCATCCTCCAAAAGATTGTTAAAGAGAACTGTCCACGGGTCCTAGAATCAAAGGGAGAAATGGTTATTGAAAGAATCCTGAAAGAGATACCAAATTGAAAACTCCAAGAAATATTGTAGCCAAACTCCAGAGGTACAAAGTCAAGGAGAAAATACTGAATGCAGCCAAAAAGAAGCAATTCAAATATCATGGAACTACAGTCAGGATTACACAGGATTTGGCAGCTGCTACATTAAAAGATCGGAGGGAATGGAATGCCATATTTTGTAAAGCAAAAGAGCTAGGACTGCAACCAAGGATCAACTGCTCGGCAAGACTGACCATATTTTTCAGGCAAAGAGATGGTCATTTAATGAAATAAAGGACTTCCAGACTTTCCTTATGTAAAAGCCTAAACTCAATGGAAAATTCGATCTCTACTTACAAGATGCAAGAAAGACATAAAAAGGTAAACAAGGAAAACATACACTCACACATACATATACACACACAGATGCTCACACATGCACATAAATTGGGACTCAATAAGAGCATGCTGTTTACAGTCCTTTATGAGAAGCAGATACCTGTCAATACTAAAATTTGTATAAATATTGTGAAGCTTAAAAGGGATGTACACAGAAAGAGGGTGTGGGTAGAAGTGAACTAATCTGAAGATTTAAAAAAAACGTATTAAGGGGAAGAAAGGGATTGTAATGGGAGAAAAGGAAAAGTAGAGGTAGAAGATGGTAAATTATGCCACAAAAAGAGGCATAAAACCATACTAAAGTGTGGAGGGGTGGGACAGAAGGAGA